>OW285235.1:238002670-239202670 GCA_935421215.2 Melolontha melolontha
CTATTAGTCTTGTGTCCTCAATAAAAGCCACTATCCGCCTCAGGGGAAGATTGAGTACACTAGTAGGATCCAATAGATCTCTTCCGAAATGCTTCTGGCTGAGTCTCTTCAGTTCCTCACTCGTACATATTACATGAGGCTAGTTCACTCCTCTTTCTTACATCTCGTACTCCAGGGCTCGCTAACCTAGCCCATGCTGTACAGATGCTTCCTTAAAGGACAATATCCGGTCAATAATTCTTTCAATTCTTTTGGGTTACTACGAATTAGGTTGGCTGAAAACTTTCCCTCCAGCTCTCTTAGTAGTGTTTAGTATGGAGTTGGCCTTCCGTTAAGCTCTATTTCTTTTTGTTTTCTTTCTAGCCATAACCAGATCTCCCTTTTAGCGGAATCTATGAAGTTTCTATTAGTACCTTCTTTGGCCAGTTCTTCGGCTTGCCTTTAATTCCTTCATTCCTGGCACCCATATCAGCGACACAGTATTGTCTTGTGCCAGTTAATTGTGGATGTGTTTGCAATATTTTACCAGTTTAGACCTGGTAGATAGCTTTAATAGCTGCTTATCAGTCATGTTGATTTTTTTGTTTGCGCCGCTGGCTTCTCGAATTTCCTCGGCGCAGGCTGCGACTGCAAACAATTTGGCCTGGAATACCATCGTATGTTTTCCCAGACATATTTATATCTTCCTTCTAGGGCACATTCCGTATATGCCTGCACCTATTCCCTGATTTGATTGTGTGATCCATCCTGGTACCAGGTGCCGGCACCACAATTGCTCGAGCGACTTTTTGGCTGTTCCCTGGTCGGTATAAATATGTTCAGCGTAGCTGTAAACATAATCTCAGGACATTAACAGTCAATAACGAGCAATTTAAAACCATTGTAGTCAGAAAAAAATGAGAATTTATGCACTTCTTGAATGTACAAATTGTTGTAATTCTGCTAAAGGAGAACTTTCCCTATAAATAAAATAGTTTTTGTTAAGATTTCTCAACTGTTTTTGTTCTTTTAAAGCCGTTCAGCTTATTTTTGGGAGAAGAGGGTGTAAGTTTAATAAAAAGCAATTAATGCAGGTATATAGAGGCTATAGTTTTGGATTTCACATGCTTTTAACAATAGTTATAGATTTAGAGATTTATTTAAAAAAAGGACCGATCTACGTCAATTGAGGGGATACAATTACTTACATTCTTTGCAAGACTTTTCAATCTACCTTTATATCTACTGCATTGCATAAAATTTCCCAATCTTTAATATGTAACCTCATTATTTCCAATAGAATATTCCGCATTAAGGTACTGCCTTCCGCGAGACCGAATCGCTAATGCCCTTTTTCTGAACATGCCGTTACTACGTTCGGAGAATCTGCACTGATATATAGCTGGCGTAGCAGTATAACGTCATATTATTAAACCACCATATACTAGCAGTAAAGTATGAGCTCACAAAAATATCATTAAAAATAGATTTATTCCCTCTTTGTGTTTAGAAAGGGCTATCTTTTCCAGAAAAAATACTACTATCTCCGAGATAGTGGCGATAGATTGTTGTATTATTAAGACGAAGAAGGGCGTTTGGTTTATAGAGAAGACAGGGGTGAATAATTCTATTTTGCTCGAATATATGAATTTTATAGCGGCTTTTATTGACGGAGAGGAAAATTTAAAAAAATAGTAGTAGAATGGGAATATTATTAAAAAGATAACAGCTTTTCAGAGATACATATGTGCTTTAAATTAAGGTTTTCAATATTTAAAAAAAGATATGAAACCCCTTACCAAAACTAACACTCGTATCCTAAATATGTATTTCGACAACTAAGTTATCATCCTCAGTAGGTAAAATTAATAATCACAGAATATAGGGCATAGTAAAGCTAACACAAATAATCGCGAAACAATTTACAAGGCTTCCACTTATACATTATGTTTTAAGAAACTAAAATTAGATCACTATATCTTCAGAAGATGATTGGAAAAATGAAGCTGGCCTAGACGAAATATGCAGTGAGTTGATAAAACACGTAGGAGATGAACTTAAACAACGAATATATAAATTAATCCTAGAGATATGGAAAGAGAAAGCGATGCCTAATGAATGGAGTTGTGCATTAATAATTCCAGTATACAAAAAAAGGAAATCCAATGCTATGTGAAAACTATAGAGGAATATCACTTTTGAGTATATGTTCCAAGCTATAAGGAAATCATTGGGGCATATCAGCTAGGATTTAGACAGAGAAGATCAACTATCGACGCTATATATATGTTAAACCAAATTGTAGAGAAACGCTATGAACAAAACATCGAACTTCGAATATTATTCATTAACTTTAAGCAAGCATTTGACAGCCTGAGACGATCTTTAAAGATGCCGAAAATTTATGAATACCTGGCAAGTTGATAAGACTAATGAAAAAGACGATGAAACGATCCGGAGCAGCAGATTTGCTGCAGGACGGTATATTAAAAGATTTTGAATTTAATTCGGGAGCACGGCAGGGAGATGGACTATCTGCGTCAATATTCAATGTAGCTGTAGAAGGAATTATAAGACATTGCGGCTTTAAAGGGACTATTATTGAAAAATTAATTGAAATAATAGCGTATGCAGATGATATAGCATTAATAGCAAGAGATCCAAATAGTCTAACAGAATATAATGTATAGAATCCACGGTTTGCTCTTGGTGAAACATAATTGTAACATGTTCAATACCAGTAATTTTAAACTTTTACATACTTGTAATAAAGGAAAGAGACTTGACTTTCTCGAAATATTAGAAATTAAAAAAGCCATAAATCTTAATAGACATGTCACAAATACACAGCTGGATTTTTTCAACGCCCCTACTATTGATGCCGTAATAAAGTCCCTTAAAAACTCATAAATAGTGGTAGAAGTGTACTTTTTATTTTAGTTTAAAAACTCTTTGACAATGACTGAAAAGTCGAAACATATGTTAGAGATTAAATAAATATATTTTGTGAAACAAATATACCGAGTGTTTTCTTTAGTAAATTAGTCTAAGAGAAGCCTTGCTGAGACTCGACTCGGAGGCAAAGAAAAGAGGACTTGAGATAAGCCAAGTGAAAACAAGTATATGCGAATCGCAAGACAAGAAAACACTGAGGAAAGCAAAGAAGTGGCGATGGGAAATTAGAATTTTGAGAAAATGGATATATTTAAGTATAGCAAGCGCCAATTAAGTTGGCGCGAGGAGGGGGTGCGCAGAACCCGTTTTTAAAAACGTCCACCCCCACTACTCAAGTAATTGTCAGAATACATTTGTCATTGACGTTTGACGGAATATAATGTCTTTGCTAGGGGATTATAAAGTGATACCCGCTCAGAGGTTAGAATTATCTGACAAATACAAATCTCCCCACTACTTTTAATCCCGCGCGAACTTACTCCTCCTCGCGCCAACTTAATTGGCGTTTGCTATACCTAGGATCCATGATAAGTAGTAAGAATCAGAAAATAGACGAGGTGAAACATCGAATTCAAGCAGGGAACAGAGCATACTATAGATACAAGAAATATATGAAAAATAAGTAAATAAATATTAACAGAAAAATAAGAATATATATATATATATACTGCTATTAGACCCGTAGTGACATATGCTGGAGAAACAATGAGATTAACACAGAAAGATGAAGAAGCTCTAAGAACATTTGAAAGAAAAATAATCAGAAGGATTTATGGACCAAAGAAAGAAGATGATAGTTATATGCAAAAAAATATATACCGTGAAATTTGAAAAAAAAATTGACAATCGCTAGGAATTGAAGATAGCGCTGGAAAAAAGTAAATGTAGCCTCAAACATAGTACTCATAAAACCATTTCATTTGGTACCTATCTCATGAAAATTGAGTTACAGCTTGGGGCGTTTTATATTATATAATTAATCAATGGGAGGAGCTTAAATTACATTTTTCCGAAGTCAAAGACAAAGAACGTTGCTATACGGCCGAACAACTGCATGCAATGTTGGACGATGAAAAGAATTTTTTATACATGAATTTCTTAAGTATCATATTGAAAGATGTTTCCAATATTAATAAATTATTTCAAGCAGAAAGTGCAGATCCATTAAAATTATTAACAGATTTAGCAAATTTACTGAAAACGTTGTTATGCTATTTGATTCCACCTCACTGTTTGTCAAAAATAATTCCTAGTGACTTGGTTAGCGACATATATACGTATTTCGACAACCAGGTTGTCATCTTCAGTAAGTGATTACTTTCTACTGACGAGACAACTTAAGTATCCAAGTACCTATATAGGAGACGGATATTAATGCGGTAAGTGGCTTCTTATAATATTAAAAATCACATATTTAACTGCTTACACAAAAAAGGAAAAAAAGAAAAAACGTTACAAGCAATTCTCAAGTCGTAGGAATAGAATACGACAACCAAATGCGATCGATTGATGTGTTTCGAATATCACTAGGGCACCATTTATTTTCGCAAGTGAACCGACACCGCGCGCTGCCTTTGATCGGGTCGAATTTCAATATGCATACGTCCGGAATGGAGATCCCTTTAGAAATCGTTCACCGCAAACCATGAAACGCTCCCAATCGAGATACGTGAACCATTTACTGCGTCAACTTGAACCGCATTAATGTTATCGAGTCGGGGAGCGACGTGTCGTAACGCAGTTTGGTCCCCGTGATTTGTACACACGTACACTCAGCCACACACATACTTTTTCCACACATGCATATATTCGAATTCGATGGATCGATTTAATAATATTGACATATTCGAGACGACGGAACAGGAGTGCTACTCATCCATCCGTTTCATGGAACGAATTGCCCTCTATACATCTTCCGTCTGAATCGGGATTCTCGGGGTGAGGGGGTCCCTGCTAGAGTTTTCGTTATTAAATGGATGCATGTGCGGAGTCGTGTTGATTCCATTACCTCTTCCGGCGGTACTCGATAATACATCGACTTGTTCTTCTTATTAGTTCCTGCTGAGTTATTTGAGATGATGAAGGCATTCAACTAAATTGGAAAACGATGTTTGTACGTACATATACGACATTGGATTTTAAGAAATGCGTTGTTACTAGGGATCGGGCACGAGTTGCCCACGGGCGTACTATTGAAAATTTGTGTTTTTAAAGAGTTTTTAATTTTATTTATATAATTGGAAAACAAACGGGTGGTGATCTATAAAATACGAAATATGTACATTTTTATTTATTCATTTTGTAGTTCAAGCTTAGTAAAGGAGTATTAATATTAACCAGCAATACTTTCTCAACGTTCTCTTCTGTAAAATTTGTTCTTTTTCAGTGAAATGCATCCTTGTAGATAGAAAACGTCCTTTCTACATCGCAACAGGTTATAGGTGCATCCTGGAAATATTCTTTTATTTCCGCGTATTTAACAGTTAGATTCTGAGGCATTGTCCCCATACACAATTGCCGCAATGTTATTAAATCTGGATTTCTATTAAAAACTGCGTCTAACTCTTGCCGAAGTCACTTGGAATATTTTTCAAATTATTAATAGGCACATTTAATGTGGTTAATCCATCATTTAATTTGAGATTTTGATTTTAAAAATAAGTGATTAGTTTTGGCAAGTTTCCAAAGTGTTCCTGAAAGAAGTACAACTAATTTTTTTAATTTTGAATTTGTATTAGTTCCTTGCTCTCAGAAATATTTCGAGCATCGTCATTTAAACATGTAACGAAATTTTGTAAACTACCGAAATTCTCTGCATAAAAACTAGTAGCTTACAACCATGTTCCCCATCTAGTTATTACTGGAGAGGGAGACAGTGACAAATATGGAAGTTGTCCCCTGTAAAGAGCTACTGTCAATGGGCTTTTTTGAAAACTTTTTTAAATGCGAAGTCTTTTAACTTCCGGAAAGGTGTCTGATATATTCACAGCTTCTGTGGAGAGCATGTGCTACACAAGTAATATGCAGCATATTAGGATATGTTTCCTTTAATGGTTTGCTTGTGTTTAACATATATGTAGCACTATCACTGACAAATAAAAGTATTTTTTCTCTGCACCTGTAGTCCGAATGAAGCATTTGGTGCATATTCTCGTAAATGGTTTTAGCTACTGTTTCCGCATCAACTGTATTTATAACTTTTGTTGCTATTACATATGCGTTATATGGAATAGTTGGATGTAGTACACCAGCTACAACATTTACCACACAGCGTCCTAATATATCGACAGTTTCGTCGGCACTTATCTATAGGTACTGATTTGAAAGATGGCTTCTAGTGCGTTCTACTGCTTTCGTATAGCACTTGACATAATATTTGCGTATGGTGGTTTCATCAGGACCATTTCGACCAGTATATTTTTGGAGAAATGTTTTGAAGGTGGGATTGTTAAGTTTATTTAATGGAATATTTGCCGCCATTAAAGTTTCACGGAGTTCTTAGTTAAAATTGTCAGATTCCAACGAGTCTAATTTCTGTGTATGTGTTTGCGATGCTAAGTGACGTTTTACGTGCGATTTCTTAGAATTTTTTAACGATATTTTACAGACTTTGCAATAAATTTCGGAATCACTGGCAATGGACATACAATCGGTATTACTCATAATCCAACTCGCCATTGTTTTACGATGCCATTCTCGACGTTGTTCCATATTATATCTGAAAAAGTTACTTAAACAATGCTCTAGATCTTAATAAATGAAAATTAAAAATGTATGCCTAAGTTATTGAAACTTAATGAAATTCACTGGACACATTTGTTTAATCGAATGAATAGTTCAATAACTGCGTGTTGTATTTAGCGATGTTATAATAGACTATTTATATGGTCCATCGTAATTTCGGCCTGATGCGTCCGGTCTCTATTTACATTCTGAAAATGTTTTTTTTTTCATTTAACTGAGTGTGCCGGTTTTGGGGTTAAAATCAAAATAAATACCAAGCCCATGAAGTATATACGATAATATAAGTATTTAATAATAAAATAAAATAAAATAAGTATTTCAATGAAATATAATTTGTTAACGCCGTCTAAATACGGTGCATATTTTTTTTATATAAGGTTCGTTTCCGAATGAGAGTGAGGATGCGCGATTGTCGCAGTGCGCATGCGCGTCTGCTCCCAACATTCTTTGCGCTCGTTTAAACGCCATTTGTAGCGGCATCGTCTGTCCGCAGAAGTGCGTCGTTTGCCTGCAGAAGTTTAAGAAAATTGAGTCGCTCGGCGACTGTGGGATACGATTTGTAATTCGTTTCTTGATTGAAAAAATGTTTACAGTGATACAATGGGTTATTTTATATTTTACATATACAGGGTGTAAACGAAATATGCCTGCATAGTTTAATATGTAATAGCTGTAATAATATTAAGCATAAAATACTACTGCACGAAAACTCTATCTCGAAGATCATGAAAAAAAAAATTTAATAAATACGGGTGGCTAGAGAGGACTCTGGTAAATTTAGTATTCCTTTATAACTGCAGCGCTATCCCTACTAAAGCGTAATGGTGGGAATAGTAGATGCGATGATGCATACTGTAAGTGAAGTCAGTCTGTTATCAACTTCCGTCGAGTATGGATTACGCAAATCACGAATTAACAGATATCGTCTTACTATACGGCGAAACAGGTGAAAATGCTACTAGATGTATCTATGAAGGGTGGTTTCCGAACCGAAGATTTGATAATTTAATTTTACAAACCATGTACAGATTGATAGATCGCGGTGCATTGCATCCAAGTTATGAAGGCCGTGTCCGTGAAAGACCACGTGGATTAGTAGATGCGGAGGAACTAATTTTGGATATTGAAAATAAAAAGAAAACAAAAATAAGTTCCCGGGCGATTGCGAGAGAGGTAGCCTTAGCCCATAAAACAGTCCACAACGTACTTCGAAGTAATTTGTTACAACCCTACCACGTGCAACGTGCCCAAAAACTTACGGAAGCCGATCGCCTGCCACGAATTAATTTTTGTAGACGGTTCAGTCGGAAACTTACACAACAGTCGCGCCTTTTCACAAGGGTGTTACTTACTGATGAGTGTACTTGTACGAGTATTTTTTCTCAGCGTCAATTTAATATTAAGACAATTAAATTACAAATTTCATAGCACCACAAGACGGTTAATAACGTTTAAAATTTTTAAAGAAACAGGATACTGTATTTTTTCCGGGATATTACGAAGGTAAGGGGGCATGGACGTATTTATAAATAACAAGACAACAGCTGATGCATAGAAAATTTATGAATGGCATATATGTCATAAAACGTTCACACAAAGAAGTACCAATTACTACCCGAAATGTGAACTTGAACAAATAAATGCCTTACAAATGAAACAGATATGCATTACACATATCAAGCGAGCCACAAAATTTGTATCCTAGGTAGACCGTGAACGACTGAGATAGACATGTAAGTCACGTCTGAGCTTGGAGAATTGACGAAGTGTCATTTGTAAATAATCATAGTAAAATTGACAAGTTACGATTTAACCTATTACTAATAATACGAAATATAGGTTATATCACTTAATCAATCTAAGACATAACTGATTTAATCCATGGCATACTCTGAAAACTTTTGTTTTCACACTTGTTTCTGTTTCAGTAGACTTCGTCAGTTTGGCTAATGAAGTAAAGTTTGATGGCTCGCTTTCTAGGCAAGTAACTAATTTTGTCCTATCAGTTGTCACTAGATAATCTAGTGACAACTGAACTTTAAGATATCGTCTTTTATAATGTAGTCCATCGCACAGGCGTAACAAAATTTTTTTAAATATCTTGGTAATTTTTTTCTCGCTTATAAGAGGAAATTTTGAGAAAATATTTTGGGTATATATTCTATATAATTTAATCTTTCCATTTTTGCACATGATGTCTTTTTATTTCAAGGACACCCGGTACGACAAGCTACATTTTCTCAAAATACGAAGCCTTGATTTGATAGCCGAACGACGTAATACCTCGCCCAGCTTTTCGAATACTGTTATATCCCAAAATATCATACATCAAATAACTCGCCTCGACGTGTACGTAGATTACGAATCCGTGGGAAAAAATGGGGTCGTTTTTATCCGTTTAAAGCTATCCAACCTCGAAGTTCAAATGTTCACGAATTTGACCTATTTCCACGTTTTTTTTTCCACCAAACCATACAATTCCCGCGGTTGAGCTTTCCATATGTTACACACACACACATCCTTCCTATACCGCTCCATTATTTTCTCAATCAACTAAACTGTGTCCAAATGATATGGCTTCGTTCTGGACCCAGAATTTCGCCATATCGTAACAATTTGTATCTGCCAACTCGCACATTGCCTGCCACAATTAATACCGGATTCATTTTCTACGCACTCGAATTAGTATATAAAAAATTCAAGACTAATATGCGACATGTTCCCCAAACCGACCAAAAATTCAAAATTTCATAATTTCCTACATTACCTTTCTAAGTAAGTTTTATACACTTGACAAAGCTACTATGTACGCGAATATTTTTATATTTTTTTTAATTATTTTGAATATTCAAACACGTGTTTTATTTCAAATGCTATAGTTTCAAATAATTGATTATAAAAAAATTACAGACCTATTTCAATATTATGCAATTTTGCCAAAGCTTTCGAAGCAGTTTTGTATGAGCAAATCTACTTTTCGGTTAAAAGGATCCGATCTACTAGCATTAATCTCGCGTTCCTCACATATTTATTTCGGAGTGTCTGGATGGACGTGGTACAGACGTGGTTTATTCAGACTTCCAAAAAGACTTTGATCAGATTGACAACCATGCTCTTCTGGGAAAATTGCAACACAGGGGGTTCTCGCCAGCGCTTATAATGCTCTTTCATCTTACCTATTTGGAAGAAGACAGTATGCAGGATATCGTAATATTAAATCAACCGAATTTAGCCCAAACATCCGGTGTCCCGCAGGGTTCGAATCTAGATCCACTGTTGTTTCTGATTTTCATTAACGATATATCACCTGGTATTTCCTGTGATGATGATCTTAAGCTATTCTAGCTGAAATTAAAACCGCGGAGGATTGTCTTAAGCTATAGAAAGATGTTTCTAACATTGAAGAATGGTGAAGAGACAATCATCTAACCTTGAACATAGACAAGTGCAAGGTAGTAACGTTTGGTCGCAAGCATGAAATATAAATGTTTTAACTACACAAATAATTGTCAAATATGGCACCGCGCCGAGATTAGGAATCTGGGCGTTACCTTTGACCGCAAACTGTACGTCATCGAACATATCAATCAAACAATAGCTTCTGCCTACAAGAGTTATGGATACACATATACAGAAATTGTAAGAATTGACGCTGTGCTGATTGCCTCAAAGCGTTGTATTGCGCTTTTGTCAGGTTTAAATTAGAATACTCATCAATGTCGAGTCAATTCAGAGACGTTTTCTAAAATATATGATGTTTGTCGAGGACGGAGTTCATCCCGCCAGAGGCATTGACTATACGCTAATGTTGAACAGGTTCCATTTAACGCCTTTGGAACTTATACGAAATATAAACATGACGTATGACTAAATTCTAACCAAATCCAAGAAAATTTTTTCGACATGTCACTGTATATGAAACCTAGATAGATCACTATACTCCGCAAACAAAAATACATTCAAAACAATGGATTTTTCTAATGAATGTGCTCTGAAAATGACAAAAGATTATGGCTACGATTTTTTGAGATTCCATAGTGGTAATCTTAACGATTATTACAGAAGATTAGTTGAAATAACACTTTTTGATGCCCAATTGAAGAAAGAACGACTGAATTTATTCCGAAAGAGTTTTGTTCCATCAAAATAATAATGACTGATAAGTCATTGTTACAACAATAAACAACAATTATGTTTAAATAAACAGCATATCAATTACCCTATAATTTAGCCAGAAGAGGAAAATGAAAGTAGAATAAAATAGATAACAAATTGTGTGTTAATTAATCATGTCAGTAATATATTGCAAAGTATCGAAACATGAACGAAAATGAATGAACGGTTGACGTAATGTTACGTTTTAAATTTCTTGATATATTTACTAGCCCGGTATACTCGTTACGACGCGAGTTGCTTCAATTTTTTTTTATTTTCACGAGTACGTTGTGACCATCTGTGTAGATGTTTTCTCACGGTATCGCCCTATCCTTATGCGCCTTCGATGCAATCGCCGCCTGGGTAGAAGATTCATTCGTTGACATGCCGCAAGTGAGATCTGTTGGCTTAATAAGTGCGTTCGATTGAGGGTAATAGAGTGACGTAATTCTGCGTAGTTTGAAAAGTCGCATTTTTAGCGGATAAGAACGCAAAGCATTAACAGTTTTGAACTGCAATATACCGTTTGCGAATAATTGGCGGAAAAAGGGAAAAAAGCCTTTGTTGCCTGTGTCTATGATTGTCAATTCTGGGACGTGAATATCTGCAGCCCGATGGAGGTAGTAATCCGAGCCCCGGACACTTTCGTCTCAGTAACGAATCTAATACCGACGAATCACCTTTAATTACCGTCATCTACTGGCCTCTGTGATTCCGAAGGACAACATGGACTCGTATATTGTAGTGGTATCAAGTATGGTTTTTAAATTACCGTTTTTAAGATCTAGAGATCATATATTCACGAACGTACGAGACTTAATTGTTTTTCTATCTGTTCATAATAGAATCTTTGTAGCGTTTCATAAAATTAATATTATACTTTGATGTTTTTTTTTCTTTGTAATAATTACTTGTAATCTAATTCTATTTGATTGTAATTTAATTTGTTTTGGCAATTTATAACATCGAATTTATTAATGTAATATTTTTCTATTCATTTACTGCTTATATATAAAATTAGTTTCTTAAGATGTTCTAAATTTATTTTGTAAAGTGAGAATTTCTCCTCTGTATTTTTTTTTGTATCTGTGAACATCTGGCGCCAAGAGAAACCCGTCTGCAATTTGTGCATGTGTTGTTTTTGCGATTTAAAATTTATTTTATTTAAAACTTCATTGTTATAAAATTTTAAATTTAACTGAAATATACGTAATACCATTTTTTTCCTTATTGTTGGACTTCTATTAATTTGTAAAGCTTTGTTTCTTTAATTAATCTATATTGAATTGTGAATCAATTCATTATACTTTGTTTTTTTATATTTATATTATTGTAGTTTATTTTTCATTCATTTAATAAAATATAATAAATTTTATTATTTTTTTTTTACTTACAACATTTCAGATTATTTTCATATATATAGTGTGACACACATGTACAGGTTGTATGTTATATTTTTAAATTTCCTTCGTTCACATTATTTTATTATATCTTTAGCAAGTTGGAGTTTGAAAATTTATCTGCAGGTACCCTGTGCAGTATTTTGCCGTTTCGTCTTCGTATCGCATATGTACTTAGTAGTCTGTAAGCGCATGCGCCTTAGGCCGCGCAATCCCTTTTCAGAGTGAGCTTCTGTAAGCAAAGCGAAGTGGCGTTACCTACTATCTTTTATTTTAGTCACCCACACTCGTCTCCACTGACTAAGAGCATACACGATAAATAGAAGCTCCCAGACTATTGTACGATAAGACTAAGGATTTCGTTTTGATTTTAATCATCTTCAGGCGCCATCGCTGCGCCTGCGCGGGCCGTAGGTAGCAGTAACTGTTGCCGGAGTAATAACAATAGTAGTACTCGTATGTTTCTGTTCTTTTGTTGACTGATGCAGGTAGAGATGACGATACGATTAATTTGCCTATTTTTATTACATGGCCTACTCGAAAATAATGCCTTTTTTTGTAAAACATTCTCACCTTCTGTAAAATCACCCTCGTGCCAATATAATCATATTTTGGCACGAGGGTGATTTTACAGAAGGTGAGAATGTTTTAGAAAAAAAATGTATTATTTTCGAGTAGGCCATGCTTTTATAAAAAGCTAATTAAATTTTCCCTAACATCTGACGTTTAGTTTGATAAATACAGTTGCTTAAAGAAGACATGATTAGTGAAAGTTGTAAAATGGATATGCAGTAGGCATTGGGCAAACATGCTCCTTCTAAGGTCACGATTTGTCCATGGGTTGTTCGCTTTAAACGTGGCGACATGAATCTCGAAGATGAAGAACGTCTTGGACCATCAAAACGTGATCGAAAGGTGAAAGTGGAGGAGATTGCCAAAACTGTAGGCATGTCTATTGAACATGTACACCACATTTTGTATGTCGAATTATGGATGTCTAAGCTCCTTACCATGTGGATGGGCGTTTACTGAATGTAAATCAAAAACGTGAAAGAACGCGAATTTCCAACGACAATTCGAAGCTCTTCTACATAAACCCAATAAATTTTTTGCGTCTATTTTTTGGGGTGGATGAGTTTGACTTCATTACTATGTGCCAGAGCCCTAGGCAACCGAGACAGAGTGTCAGTCGTCCACTAAAGGAGGCCCGGACGTTTTCGTTGTCTGGAAAGGTAGTGGCCACGGTATTTTGGTATTCTTATCTACTATCTCGCAAAGGATCAAGTATCAACAGGACATATTTTGCTGCCCTTCATGACAATGTACAAATTGCCATTAGCGAAAAAAGACCCGCAATAATTCGAAAGGCCGTACTATTCCATCATGCATGCACCTTCAGATATCGGTCACATTGTTCAGGAAAAACTGGATGAATTACTATTCCAGGTTGTACACCAACCACCCTACTCAGCGGATGACCTTCAGACTTCGCCTTATTCCTAAAACTCAAGCTGTTATTCGCTGGAAGGAATTTCAAGACAGGCAAGAAAGTTATTGTAGAAGTAGAGCAGACGACCTTTTTGCTGATGTTTGTAAGACTGGTATAATGGTCCTGCAGCACGGCTGGTCTAAGTATATTAATATTAAAGGGAAATATGCTGAAATATTAAAAAAAAATCAATTGCGTCATTTTAAAAGTCATCTTCCATCAAATCATTCTCGTATGTTAATTTACAGAATTTAAACATAGATACAATTGCTTGGGGTACTCACATTTTACTGTACCAAAGTCGGTATAAAATATCTCTCTATTTCCATCACTACCAAACCCTAACGATTTCATTAAATTACGATCCGAAAGGTGAATAATCCGTCGCAATTACGAAGATCTCGATTCGGAACGTTCAACTCAAATCGCTTTCCACGCCCACCTTGATTTATGACAATAAACAGACGCCTTTAATTGAACAGGATGGGGCAGTACAGTACCGTCTGCTTTCTTTACCTTTCCGAGTTCCTTATCCCGTCGTTGCCTTTTATTATACGCGCGCCCACAAGCGCAGACGTTTGTCTGTTCTATTTTAGAATTCCGGAAGTCGTTCGTCGTAATCGCGTCTCAATTGAGCCATCTTGATAAATCATGAATGTCTGACGAATGTCACCGTGTATTTATCTTAATCGTCTCTGAGAGATTTGCGGGAATTGTACGGGATGTTGCAAAATTACATGAAGCGTTGTAACATAGTCTGAGATACGTTTGTAACTATAATGCACACTGTATATTATAAAAAAGCAATTTCATTATTGGTATGATCTAACTAGGTTTTAAACTCGAAGCTTGCCACAGGTAGAGAACTTTGTGTAAATTATGAATTAAATGTTCCATGACTTTGTCATTTGAACTTCTCATTACAAGAGAAAAAGAATTAATTCTTCCGCAGCAGGAGAAGGTGTCGGAAGAAAACTCAGATCTAGAAAAACCAACAAACAAAATACATATTAATAGTTATTGCCAAAAAATATTTTTTCCTTCAGCGTCAAATAATTGTATTGTATTGACTGGTAATGATTGAATGGGTTCGTGATCAAACTACAACTCCAAGCAAAAGTTCTTGGGTCCCAACCCAAAACTAACTCTATTATCCATCGTTTCCTTGGCCTCAGCACCAATTTTTTATAAATTTAATCGTTGCGAAATTCATAAGCATGCTTAGTACCCAATATTAACCATAACAGTAAGGGCTGACCAGATGGGTCACATATTTTTCGATTAAAGATCTATCTTTAATCGAAAAATTGATATAAAATTTGATAACACTCTAGTGTTATCAAATAGGATGTTATATACCTGTAGAGTACAAACATACATATATGTACTTTTAGTACATCTACTTTAAAAAAATTACTGGCAAGGATAAATTTATTTATTTATCTTTTTTTAATTTAAGGGCTTTTCAGGATCTTTGCCCATAAGCCCAAGGATAAATTTTTAACTCTTGACTTTTCGTGTCAGGTTGTCGAATCCCTACCATACTCATACACAATGGTGTGTTATAATGTTTTTGTAAATATAAACATTATAGTGTGTGTTTACAAGAGTGGTCATTTTATATCCATATTTATATAGTTAATTGACGAAGGAGATACTTGTTGAAACTTCATTATAACGCTAAGAAATAAGTAATTAAACTCCTAGTTTCAAAAATTCTTTTATTGTAAATACCACTACAATATTGTTTCGCCATACAATGGCTTCTTCAGGTGGATGAAATACTGAATATATACAATACAAGTTTGAATATTTATGTGAAAATTATTGGGGAAATGGTGGTGGAAAAATTTTTACAATCTTAAATTTAGTAGAGGGGAGTTGTTTAAATCTAGTTGGTCATTTAAAGCTAATCCTAAACTATTGTCTCTATTAATTTCTAAGTTTTCTAACAGGTTAAGTTTTTTACTTTTTTCTTGAATGTGTAAAATTTTGAAATCATAGATTTAATATAGATTTCAAAATTTTACACATTCAAGAAAAAAGTAAAAAACTTAACCTGTTAGAAAACTTAGAAATTAATAGATACAATAGTTTAGGATTAGCTTTAAATGACCAACTAGATTTAAACAACTCCCCTCTACTAAATTTAAGATTGTAAAAATTTTTCCACCACCATTTCACCTATAATTTTCACATAAATATTCAAACTTGTATTGTATATATTCAGTATTTCATCCACCTGATGAAGCCATTGTATGGCGAAACAATATTGTAGTAGTATTTACAATAAAAGAATTTTTTAAACTAGAAGTTTAATTCCACATTTATATTTTATATTTGCTACTTCTCGTGACAAAAAAAAACATTGACAATACACATTTTTTAAATTTTTAATAATTTACTCGTTTGTAAACATCGACAGCAATTTATGTAAACATACGCTGTGGTGTATGTGTGTTGCAACTTTAATAGAGGTATTTATATTCTGAATTTTTTGAATATATAGACGTTACGTAATACAATTTTCAGGTGTTTTTAATTTTGGGGTTTGCGTCGTAATTGACTCATAATATTTTGGATTCGTATTCTATAAGTTTACATTTTTCATACGATGTCTTTCTATTTCAAGGACACCTGTAAGTAAAATTAAAGCGCATTTCGCGTATATTTAGAGTATGTAATGTTTATTTGAACTAAAACGTACCGTAATCGAGAAAATGAGCTCGAAAAAGAGAATTTGTGAAAAAATAGTACTATTTTGGGATTTCTTTGACTTTATGGATATCTTATGGTTAGATATAAGAAATAACGGCATAACAACGGAAAATTTCAAATAAACGATCATAAATCAAATTCAAATTACAATGTGTAGTGTGTAGAATGTGTAGAACGCGACATATTTGGAACGCAGGTGACGTCACGAGATAGCTATTGGACGTTTACTATCCTTAGCTAAAGTTAGCAATACACTCATCATAGCGAAAGTGTTGCCTACTTTTGAAAAGAAATTCTTCCGTCAAATCACCTTCTTAACTAACTTCGCTACACTGAAAATTATTCTACATTCATACCTTATCAGCGGTATACTTACTCTACAAAAGGCAGTAGTGCGAGTTTTGTTGGGTCTAAATTATAAAGTGTCTCTTCATTCCATATTAAAATGTATTGTTTATTGTTACAATTAGCTCTTTGACTGATTTATAATGTATAAATAAATGATATGGTATGTATAAAATGCAAATTAATACTTATTTTATAATGCTTAATTTGCATGTGACTCTTTAGGGGTTCTAGGTAGGTTCATTAGTTCATAAATTATCTAACGTTAACGTATAAATAGATAAATCGAGTTTTAGTTAGTGATGTAATTATGTATATTTCTTTATGAACAAAAGAAAAGATTCCTTATTACAAAGTTTAGATATACTTTCGATTATGCAATTTAAATTGTACTTGAAATGCACCTTTATGTATGATAACTCGTGGTCTGCCAATGCTTCCTGTAACTGGTGTCAAGTTGTTGGGGATGCTAAGGGATGAATTATTATTATTATTATTTACAAATGAAACAGACATGCAATATACACATCTGTAACTGTACACATGGACAATTTACCTCGTATTTTCCAGCATTTTACTTCTGCTTAAGACACGTGTTTCTGCCATCTACTGTTAGGCGTCATCAGTTAAGCTAGTGAAGTAAATAAAGCTTAAATCGCCTATAAGGTATAGCAAGTTTCGTCCTATCAGGTAACACCATATAATATAGTGACATCTGACGGACGAAACAGACTATGCCGAAAATGACAACCCTTCCCTTGACCGGCTATGCCGGTACAGATGGGAAGAAAATACGTATATAGGTGTAAGTCCATTAACACGATGCCAGATGGCAGTAAATATACAAAAAAGGTTTAAGTATATCAATACGTTAAGCACGTATTACGCATTTGTTACAAATGAAACAGACATGCAATATACACATCTGTAACTGTACACATGGACAATACACCTCGTATTTTCCAGAATTTTACTTGTGCTAAGACACGTGTTTCTGCCATCTACTATTAGGCGTCATTAGTTAAGCTAGTGAAGTAAATAAAGCTTAAATCGCCTATAAGGTATAGCAAGGTACGCTATATATATATATATTCTGGAAAATACGAGGTGTATTGTCCATGTGTACAGTTACAGATGTGTATATTGCATGTCTGTTTCATTTGTAACAAATGCGTAATACGTGCTTAACGTATTGATATACTTAAACCTTTTTTGTATATTATTATTATTATAAACCTAATCTACATTTAACTATTTAAAACTAGGTCATGACAGGTGTGATCAAATGTGGTGTTAATATTAAATGATGTAATTATGATTTTAAAAGGAAAAGTACAATATAAAAGTTTCCTTAATGGTTGATAAATGCGGTATTTGTTATGTAGTAGCTAGTTTTATACTTGATATAAATTAGCAATTTTAAATGGCTGATATTGTATATAAGGTACCGTCTTTTACATAAATGTAGAAATACAGGTTTAACCAAATATTCTGCTAGTCTAGTCTAGTCTAGTCTGGGTCAGGTATCAGGAAAAGGTTGGATAGCGGGTGTGAAATTCATGAGAAGGACCAAGGACGCTGGTTCAGGAGTTTTCTGGTAAACAGGGACAGTGGAAGCTTCTATTTTATTTCTGTGAGTTACTTAATTATCGGGAAATGTTTTAAAACTTTCAAAAGGTTAGTAAATATTATATTTTTTGATTAAAAAATTAATTATTCGGAGCATCAAAAATACGTCATTTACGCTTCACACAAAAGGACGGCATCCGCTAATTGTTTTTATTTTTTCCAGGGTCTCTTCTTGATTTTACCAAATTTGTATTAATTTTGGCTATTATTCGTTTAATTGATTTTCATTAATTAATATTAACACTTCTATTTGTTTTAAAACTCCTAAACTTAATTTTAATATACATTTTCCTGGTTTTTGGATCGGAATTATATTCGAAAATGACATAAACTAATTTTACAATCTCGCCGAACATGTGGTACAGTTATTACTTAGAGCTGAGGATGTTAGCGGTACGGCAGGACCGTATGTAGTGCATCCCCACCAGCGTATAAACACGATGCAGCGAAACACTTTAGTTAGTCGTGAACTGGCAACGTGATCGTGTGTTGTCTTGAGCTCTATTTAATAAGTATGACGGACGTGCCCAAGCCAAGAAAGCGTCCATTGTATAACGACGTGAAGAAATTTATCCGAGACTTTCCCGATTTGTATTATAATGGAGCAAAAGTGGTTTGTAAATTATGCGATAAACAGTTACTTTGCTGGAACAAATACGACTGTAAAAGACATGTTGAAAGTGTACACCACAAAGACAAAGAAAATAATGTGCTGTCTAAAACGCAATTCATTTTCGATTTATTGACAATGCTACTCGTCTGCGATGTGCCAGTTCACCTGCTAGATAAAAAAGCCTTTCACGACTTTTGGAATAAATACAATTCCAACATAAAGCTACCGTCACGGAGAACGTTACTCACCTATTTACCAATTGTGCGTGAGGACATTGAAAACAGAATGAAGGCAGTAGTAAATGATAAACAGTTATGGGTATGTGTCGACGAAACGACAGATCGAAAAAAACATTCTATTGTGAATATTATAGTGCGTGTACTAGATCCTGTCAAATCAACATTTCCCATTTTATTAGCCAGTAAAAGATTGGAAAAGTGCACTAGCGAAGTAATTACGAAGGTAGTGCTCGATACGCTACAAAAATTTCAAGTTTCAACTAATCAACTCCTGATGTTTATGAGCGATGGTGCTGCGACAATGCGTTCTGTAGGCCGTTCTCTTAAAGCAGATTGCGAGAGACTTTTGCATGTGACATGTAAACTTCATGCTTTACACCTTGTGGCACAAACTATTCGGCAATGTTATCCAGAGGTGGATGCATTAATAGCAACCACAAAAAAAGTGTTTCTAAAATCTCCCAAACGAATTCGAGAGTTTCACAGTCGGTGCCCTGGTATTCCCGAACCACCAGAGCCAATCCTTACACGTTGGGGAAGTTGGTTAAAGGCGGCATTTTATTATGCCAAGTATTTCCAACAAATAAAATCTGTGGTTCTACAATTCAATCCTGCCGAAGCTGTAGCCATTAAGGAAAGCCAGAGACTCTTTCAAAACCCTTCCCTTGATGCAGATTTACAAACTATTTATAACAATCATATAGGATTGTTTAACGCAATCGAGAAATTTCAAAATACTGCATTATCGTTAGCGGAGTCACTGCAAATACTGGACGATGTACACGCCCAGCTATGCGCAGTAAATGACAACAAAAATGTTAATGTAATAGAAAAGTTCGAGAGTGTGATAAACAATGATTTTGATTTTACCAGATTAAAACAAATTAGTAATGGTGCAAGTGTAGATTCGGTTTCTATCTATAAAGATTATTTTAATTGTGCGTGTGTTACATCCGTAGATGTCGAGCGGTCTTTCTCAAAATATAAAACAATTTATTCATCACGGCGTACATCGCTCACCGCTACAAATATGGAAACGTATCTAATGCTACAAACTTACTGCAAGTCTTATCCACTTGGCGCTATGCTATAATAATCGTAAATAAGGTAAGTGTGTTATTTATATACAGTACACATAACTGACATACCTAAGTGATATAAATAGCGAATGCATGTAAAGCAATAAAATCACGCATGCATCACCGATCGAAACAAGGTCATTATATTCGTGCGTTTAACTGAATACTATCCTGGCACACCGCAAACATCCCCAGCTCTAGGGGATGACATTTCTATGTAATAACTTATTACATAGAAATGTCATCCTTATATTTTAGATATTTTAATTAGTTATATTAAGTAACTATTTGTATATAGGTATTTAATGTGAATTATTACTGAAATGCGATAAATAAATTATTTAATTTAGAAATCTTTATGTGACTTTTTAATATTTTAAAATTGTTACTAATTTAGTTTTTTTTACAATAGATTATATAGGGGCGAATCAAAATTATTGTTCAACAATAAACTATATAAAACATTTTAAAAGTAAATATTATTACATATGTTAATTCCTGTCTTTATTATTTTAGGTATTAGACAATACTGAGGAAAGCTAGAACGATAACAGTATTTATAAGGTACTGGTTACAAAATTTGCTATAATATTCAGACATATATGCAACAAAATTCACCAAACGTGTATAAATGCAAAATTACAGTATTGCAGTGTTATCTGTTATCTTCAAAAGCTCTGTGCTTTTAACAGATGTATTCATACGATATTGCAAGTAATATTACGGTTATAAATTATCCTGGATTTAATCTACTCCTGGTTATTGTATCACCGCTACCGGTTCACTATAGAATTTACTTCCATTAAATTTAATTCAACATATTTCCGCTATTCAAAATTACTTGCTGACGCGCTCGCACGGACGACGACCCGCTACAACGCATTGGATTCCCATAGTCGAGTGATAATCATGGTCCGTTATTAGCTGAGATTTTTATGGATCATCTTGAAAATTCTATTTAAAAAAATCCTCTTTTCCAAAATGTATTATTTTGGTACAAATACGTAGACGATATATTACTAGGTTTCAAGGAACAAAGAGACAATTAAATTTATTATTTGATTATATTAATACATTGCATCGCAATATTAAGTTTACATTGGAACAGGAAATAAATAGTAGTATTAACTTTTTTGATTTAACGATTACTAGAATTAATAACAAATGTAACAAATGTATTCATAACACTTCTTGCCATCCGATACAACACAAATTAGCGGCTTATCACAGTCTTATACATAGATTAATCAATACTTCGTGAACCAAACAGATTTCGAGAAAGAGTTAAATTTTAATTTTACAAATAGCAATCAACAATGGATATAAAAGTAATATAATAGATAACATTTTAAATAAAAAACTCCTTACAACAGCTATATCACAAGTTTACCCAATATTAAATAATAACACCCAAAAATTTAAAATGATCACATTTATAGGCTCTTCAAGCACAAAAATTTGTAAATATTTAAGAAAGTTTGACGTTAATACAGCGTATAGAGCTAATAGCAATTTATCCAAATTTATAAAAAACAATAAAGATTTAACAAACAACAATAAAAAGTCAGGAGTCTATGAGTTAACCTGCGGTAGTTGCTCTATGACGTATATCGGACAGACAGGCAGATCGTTTGAAATACGCATCAAAGAACATTTTTCTTCATTTAGAAATAATAAAAATATTTCCTAGTCGCCTACCTGCAAATATAAACGAAGTGCATGAAGTTGTAAATCTATATTCTCCTAAAATTAAAACCGCGAAAGGTGAAAACTTTTTGTTTATAAATAGTGCAGAACATAACATTATCGTATTTACATGTGAAGCCAATATTCGTGCCTTGTCTAAAATGAATACTTTGTATATGGACGGCACATATTGTACGAAATACTTTCTACAATTTTTTACCATCCATGGACTTCAGAATGGACACTATGTCCCACTACTGTATTGCTTGTTGCCAAACAAAAGTTGGACCACATATAAAACACTTCTTTTTGTTGTTGAAATCTAACATTTTTGAATCATTTAATTTATTTTTCGAACCTAGCGAGATCTATGTTGATTTTGAAAAAGCAATACATACCGCAATAATTCATGTTTGGCCCAGTGTAAAAATCAGTGGCTGTAGATTTCACCTACACCAAGCATGGTACAGAAAAATTCAGTTCCTTGGATTAAGTGAACATTATAAAAATAATTCAGAAATAGGAAATTGGCTGAAACTTACCTTTGGTATGACTTATCTACAACCAGAACATGTTGCGGACTGCTTTGTTTTCGATTTGATGGCTTATAAACCAGACAATAGCCTGTTAGATAAATACGCCGACTATTTGTTAGAAACGTATATAGAGGAAAATGCTACATTTCCTACGAATATATGGGCGGAAGAAGTTGCCTCGAATACTCGCACTACAAATGCGTGCGAGTCGTTCCATTCCAGATTTAATGCATCTTTTTATAGTACGCATCCGTCTATATATGTGTTTATCGAAAAATTGAAAGAATTCCAAGTTGACACTGACATCAAAATACAAAGTTTACATATTCCTAATAAAATAAAGGATAGACAAGTGAAAAACAAATTAAAATATTTGAAAAATTGTATAAATCGATTAAAATCAGGTCATTTGTCTAGGCTAGAGTTCATAAAATGTGTTTGTCATTCTTCGTTACCCAATTAATTTTGCTTTTTTTATATATAATATGTATATACCTAATAGTTTCTATAACTTTTTAGTGATTTATTTTTATATGCATATAGTATATGTATATAAATGTTTACTGTGGTGCATGCTATGTAACGTGTTACTTTTTATTTTTGTGTTTTGAATTCCATATGATGTTTTTCGTTATTTTTGTATTTTTAGCCAATATATATATATATATATATATATATATATATATATATATATATATAGATATATATATTACTATCACTACTTCTTTTATTATTATCCTCAATAAAATCTCAAATTTCATTTAGTAGTGTTGAATATTTGCAAAATTATAATTTGTTAAACTTTTACAATAGATTCCACTCAGTAATAAATTCATTCTTCCTTCATTAGAAATTTTAATGAAAAATTACGTATTAAAACTAGTGGTGAGAATACCTATGGTATTAACGTGAATCCTTACGGACGGTGGGGAATTTACCTATAGGATTAAAGTAGACTGGTCATTTAGTGGTGAGATTACATCCGCCCATCAGAAAGTGCCGAAGTATAGAAGAAAAGTAAAAAGAGAAACATTTTAAACAGGACGATATCATACATCTCCATATAATGTACAAAACCTAATTAATATTATTTCATTTACTTTTCAATATTTCTTTTTCCAAAACGTGTTAGAATAAATTTGTTGTTATTACTATTGTTAGAACTATAAAAGAAACGGAAATTGTACATAGTTTCTAAAGAAAAAATTTAAAAATGAAAATTTGTTGACCAGTGTTATTAACTGCAACATTTGTACTTCAAAATAAAATTATAACGTTATAAGTGTTTTTATTATTAAATTTAATCGGAAGGGCAAATTTTAAATACTTTTAGGTTTTATTTTTTGTATTTTATTTACAGTTATTGGTTCGTTGTCTTGCTGCAAATGCTTTGTTGGTATATACTATAATTTTTTGGAAAATTGCAAAGAGGAAAGTTTTAATAAATTTGCAATGTCGGTTTGTGTCAGGTTATAAAATTTAATGACGCACACATGAAACAAGCATCGTCCATTAAAACAAAATACATATTTAAGAATTTGTCGTCCAAACAGATTTAATTAATTATGTATTTCCGATCATACATTATACAGTCCCCAGTTCTCAGTTTTGGATCGGAGACTCTGCCAAAAATTGACTCGAAAATAACGATCTCTCACTCGAGCACTTTGTCTTCGCTACCTACCGCAGAGCGCAGCGAAATGAGATTAATATCTTTAACGACGGTAATGCTACTCTGAACGTATTAATTTTTTGTTCTTCCCAATTCCCTTTGTTGAAACGGAGTCGTGACATCATCCATGTTCATTCGAGCGCGAACAATGTTTCTAGGTCCTTCCGGTGGCAAAAAGGCAGAAATTCGCCAGGCAAATCCGTAACTATAAATCCATGCGTAGAGAGGTTCTCGTAATTTGGAGTCTGAAAGTCATCACTGAAAGATATAGGCTAATTCGGGCATACGAATTAGGTTAAGTTATTTATATCGGTTCCATCTGCCTCTCCAAACGGCTGTATGTATGTGTGCGTGTGTATTTTCGGCCAATAGTGGTCAGGTTGACATTATTTATAGAGGCATTTGACCGATTAAATATTGTTTATTAACAAACAAGATTGGCCCATTTGGATTAGCTTCCTTGTTTCAATTACACAACAAAACTCAACTATTTTGAGTGATATAGACAAAAAAGACGTATGAACAACCAGAAAGAAAAAAATAACCTAGACCTTTTATTTATCACCCACCTGGCGCGGCTCGTGATGACGTATTTGGGGTGCATGTACAATGATGCGAGTGCTTCGTGTATTCTCGTGTACTAACTGTAGCGTTTTCTTAGTATACACCGAAAACACACGAGGCACTCGCATCATTGTACATGCACTCCCAAATACGTCATCACGAGCCGCGCCTGTCACCCACACATTGTTGGCCACGAAGAGTTGTCCGTTATACTGAAATATATCCATGTCAGTATGTTCTTAATGTTTTACAATGAGTAACATTTACTCGTAACAACGGACTGTTCGAATTTGTTCAGTTAAAACATGGAGAAGATTCATTCGTATAATAGCGTATAATGATCATAACTATTCTAAACTCGTTATACAGAAAAGACATTTAATAGTGAAGAAAGTATCAATTTTATTGAGCTGAATAATAAAGCAAACAATTCAGCAAAACTTTCATTTACAAATGGTCAATATGGCTTCTCAATGTAACACGGTATACAAGCTAAGTTGTATATAGCGACAAAGAAAAAAAGGGGTGAAGAACAAATATGAGTGATGTCTTCATACAAAAAATCGCGGTCCAATGTTCACGTAGTAATGAGAAAATGATCTTTCTTTATTCCAGTCCGGCCCCGTCACAGTTAAACATACGGGTTTCCACCTCTAATTCATCAGTAATTCTCTTTACCGACGAAATACATTGTTCTATCGGTATTCGTCAGTACCACTACAAATTTAAAGAAAAAAAAACGATATGTAAATAATTCTATACAAGTGTCCCGTATCGTTATGTTCAAATTTTAGGAGTGTAAAGTAGACTTCATTTCAAGTAACAAAAACCCCAAACTTGTTTATTCATTTTTATTCGTTTCAAAATTACAGATCTATGAATGTGATTATCAGAACATGAAAAAAATGTAATCCTAAAGTCAATACAAATTGATTTTATTTAAAAAAAGTTATACGATTCAATAACAGGCCTGTGATTGTTAACGTCGCATAATAAAATGTTATCCTAAAATAAATAAACACGTGTCGTAGTGCATACAGTAATTTCTTGGAGATCTACAAAAAAGAGTACTGGAAATTGATTTATGATGAAGAAGGTTCTTACCTATTTCGTAAGTGCTGAACCATGAATATCATACAATAAACAAATGTTCAGATGACTGTTAACGTTGCATTTTTTAATAAAGGATTACATTACGTTTCAGTTCATACAACAGCTTATTAGTGAGTGGACACGTTTTCTTTATTCAAAATGCCTTACCGATTTTCTTCTCAAGAGTATGCGCACATGAATTTTGTGTATGGCTACTGTAACGGCAGTGCACGTCAAGCAGTTATTGAATACCGACATCGGTTTCCCGATAGGCGCATTCCTCATTACAGAACGTTTCTGGAAGTACACAGACAATTTCGAGAATGTGGATTGCGTGATTATCTTTTGACCGAGGAGTAAATTTGCCAGCAGACTTAGAGTCTTAGAGTCTCAGACTCTCAGTGTACGTCGAATCGCCAGACAACTAGGAGTGCCACAAACGACAGTTTGGCGAATTTTAAAACGTGAGGGCATATCCATATCACTATCGCAGGGGAGGCACGGTTTGCTTGAGGCAGACCACTATGCTCGTCTAGTTTATTCTATCTGGATATTAAGACAGTCACGGCTTCATTTTAATTTCTGCAGAACAGTCTTCTGGACAGGTGAATCTACGTTCACGAGAAGTGGTGTTACAAATCTGAGAAACCTGCACAGGTGGTCAACAGAAAATCCCAAAGCCTTAAATTTCTTATTGACGAACTGCTAGGTCTTTTAGAGGATGTCCTACTGAATGTTCGACGAAACATGTGGTTTGACATGGATGGGGCACCACCACATTTCGGAATTGCTGTCCGAAATTTGGTTAACGTCAATTATCCAAGATGGATTGGTCGAGGTGGTCCTGTTGCATGGCCACTCAGATCACTCGATCTTAATCCCCTTGACTTTTATTTATGGGGGTACATGAAAAATTTAGTCTACGCGCAAGTTTCGAACACAAGAGAAGAGTTGTTGGATCGTATTCACCTGGCTGACGAGCAAATCCGACAAAACAAGTATGAAATTCGGATAAGTACTTCTTCTGTTGGCTTACGGGCACAAGCCTGCATTCAACAAGGAGGTGGACATTTCGAAAATAGTATTAATTGAACTTTTTTAAATAAAATCAGTTTTTATTGACTTTGGGATTACATTTTTTTCCATGATCTGACAATCACATTTATAGATCTGTAACTTTGAAACAAATAAAAATGGATATACAAGTTTTACGTTTTTGTTATTTGAAACGAAGTCTACTTTACACTCCTAAACGATACGGGACACTTGTATAAATAATTAAAAACCAGGTATGTATCTATTCTATTGGATGCGCCATGAACACGCTACATAAAGTTTCTTGTTTTATTACGGTTTTTGTTTTATTATAAACATAATAACTTTATTTTAAAAGAAGTTAACGTCCAAACTAGTTAACGCTAGAAATGCCGGGCTTACCTTCATACCTATTAGCGCTGCAGGGGATCATTTTGACCTCATCACTTTCCTTCGTTCTCGTCCTGCTGGACGATTTTCATTTTTTCCTAGGCAGGGAAATGGATTACACATATATTTGGATTTGGTGTCGCCGAACATCCAGAATTTGATACCAAATTTACCTAGTTTATTCGCCATATATTGGGTAAATGGACAACGTGCTTTTGTGGGAAATAGATGCTAATCAATTGTTACAAATTCGCCGGGTTTGTAAGTTATTCAATTTTCAACAAATTTATCACAGTATAAACATTGCTGGCTAGGTAAAAATTAAAATACTGCATACTTTTTGTCTATTTATTGAAAAAAAAAACAATTTAATACTTAGTGACTTAAGGTCTATTTTAGGCGATTGGTACAAGTTATAGTTTTAACTATTTTCCCAGAAAACTTTCCGCATGTAAACTTGAAACATTCTTCCATTGACTTGTGTTGACAGTGTTTTCTAATCTGACATTTATGTCTGATTTTTAATGGGCCTTGTTCAGTTTCATGAGCAACATCAGGGGTATATTTGTTATTACAATACGCTGTTCGAAGTTCTTCAGCAAGTTTCCTCAAAAATTGGTGCCTGCTTATCTTTTACACTGTACTTTCTTGATATAAGACCCAAGTATTTTCTACACACGGTTAGCATAAAAATAGATAAACACGAATTGCAAGGAGTGATTAAGCAATTTTATTTAAATCAGTGGACAGCTGTCCCGATTAAAGTGAACCTGAATAAACTTTATAAAAATTCTGCACCATTGCTAAAGACTGCCTATTTTTGGATCAATGCTCTTAAACGAGGCCGAACATACAGTAAAGATGAAGGATAAATTGTATCGCTGCTAATGAAGAATAAACTAGAAAGTTGTTTCTAACATATTTCTAATATTTATTCCATATATCAACGAACTGTAGAAGTTAACAGCTAGTTTGTAGAGTTTTCACTTAGAACATGGAGAAGATTCACGGATGTTATGATGATCAAGTTATTATACTTTAATTTCATCTGATCTAGACTAGATCTGTCTAGTTGAAACCACCATGGTGGATACCTTGATAAAATTCATAGTATTGTTATCGAAGTGAAAGTGCGTAATATTGCTGATGAAATTGGTTTTTAGACTGAATGGGTGCACATGAAATTTTTCATGAGCAGCAAAGGCTAAGTGTAGGCTAGATTCCACCAACCAAAAACTCACACGAAACGATATTACAATTCAGTGCTAGTCAGTGTTTAAATCTTATTGTTCAGATTATTTTGGGTCGATTCATAATCATGGATGAAATGTGGATCCACTACTATACACCCGAGTCGAAACAGCAGCTAAAGTAGTGGACTGTGAGTGATTATTCTGGTTAACGATTTGGAGCGGGAAAAGGCAATAACTTGTGCCTATTAGCCTGCATTATTGAATTGTTCGAAAGAACAACAAAGACGACCAAGATTGGCGCAATTAAAAATAGCCAATCATCCTGCACGTTTTACGTTTGCGAAATTGTATGAATTAAGGTTCGAATTGGTCGGCTGTCCACACTGTTCTTCTGATTTGGCACCGTCCGACTTTTTCTTGCAAATTTAGAAATTTGGTACGGCAAGACGATATATTCATCGAATAATAATATCTTTTCCGACCGAATGAAAAAACTAAAAACTCGCTGGATCTAGTGTAAAATTCTTAATGGTAACAGCCTTAAAGAAAAAGTGTTCTACTTGCTTTTTTACCACACTTATCAAACCGCCCTCATATACAGCTTTTAAAACGACTAACATCTACTCGGAAAAAAAGGTAATGATAATAATATGATCAATATTATTAATGGATTATATATTTGGTTACTAGAAAAGAAAAGGTAATATAAAAGCATAATGTTTCTTAAGAAATAAATCAACAACAAGATCGATTGCTCGTATCTACTATCGAAGATTTCTTTTAATGTGCCACGTATCATATCCTGTCATTCTGATTTGTTTACTGTAGCGAAAGCTACACCATTGTGTTCTTACGTCCTTCAATTTCAGTGATAGGTCGCCTTGGCAACGAGAATATATTTGGTATTTCTTAAAAGATAATTTTTAGTTATGATTTATTACCTGCTTTATATATTTAGAACATTTTTTTATTGCCTAGGGTAATTGGTGAAGGATTTCCGTAGACCCTAATTATTTAATTTAATATACATAGTTACATAGTACATGTAGGTACCATAAAAATCTATTATTGATGCATGGTACAGATGAAAATACATTAAGAAGATTTATGACACCCTATTAATCCGTAATTAGGAATTCTATTTTATTATATATTTATTTATCAGTAAGATCTTTAAGACTATCGGAGACATTGGGTATTGTTTGCAAGATACAATTTCCAAGGAGTAATAATGTACGTAAATTCCACAACAATGACGTAAAACACATACGCACATTTTAGTTATGTTGAGGAAGGGGTAGTTATATATTTTATATATATTTGTAACACAACAATTCATTCTATATACAGGGTGGCACAAAATGACCGAAGGGGTTTTAATTCCTTATAACTTTTTTATTATAATTTGTTTCTTTTTGTTTTCAGTATTTTGTAAAGAAGACTTGGGGAATTTAAAATGGAACAGTACACAATTGAACAACGTGCCAAAATCGTTGAACTTTATTTTTCAAATCAACGATCCATTGTTTTGACTCAGCGTGCATATCGTCGTTATTTTAATGTGCGGGTTGGACCCTCAGAGTCAACAATAAACCGTTTGGTTGCAAATTTTCGAGAACAAGGGGCAGTAAGGAATCTTCCTGGTGCCGGCAGACGACGAACGGTGCACACGGATGACAATATTGAACGGGTACAGGAGAGTATTTGGGAAGATGGAGAAACATCAACCAGGAGACGTTCGACACAACTTGGCCTCTCAAGAGGGTCGCTGCAGAGAATTTTGCATACAATAAGAATGTTTCCATACAAAATTCAGCTTGTCCAACAATTGAAACCGACAGATTACCAGCAACGACTTGATTATGCAATTTATTTTCGTCAAAAAGCAGAAGAAAATCATGATTTTATTCATAATTTAATTATGAGCGACGAAGCCCATTTCCAATTAAATGGGTTCGTTAATAGGCAAAACTGCAGGATATGGGCTACGGAAAATCCAAGAGTAGTTCAACAGCGAGAATTACACCCACTTAAGTGTACCGTTTGGCGCGGTGTTTCGTCGGAAAGGATAATTGGCCCATATTTTTTTGAAAATGAACACGGTGCGCCGTTTCCATCACTGGTGTTAGATATCGGACAATGTTGGAAAATTTTTTAAGGCCAGCCGTGCAAAACCATCCGCAAGTATGGTTCCAACAGGATGGAGCCACAGCGCACACTGCGAGGGACACAATGGCTCTTTTACGAGACATCTTTGGTGAACGAATTATTTCCCGTACAAGCAATTTTAATTGGCCTCCGCGTTCACCGGATTTAACCGCTTCAGACTGTTTCCCTTGGGGTTATTTGAAAGGAAAAGTCTATATTAATAAGCCTCGAACCATACAGCAATTAAAAAATAATATACGCGACGAAATCAACAACATAACACCTGAAGTTTTGCGAAAGGTTATGGAAAATGTTTTGGAAAGAGCACGAATATGCGAAGCAGAAAATGGCCACCACTTGCGAGATATAATTTTTCATAATTAAATTAAAAATATTCTCCATTAATATACTGTATTTAAAATTTAAAAAAATAAAAAATTATGTCTTAAATAAGAAGTTATAATGAACTCAAACCCCTTCGGTCATTTTGGGCCACCTGTACATTCACATATTAATACATTCTACAACAATCATTCTGTATACAACAGACATGCAATATAAAACAATCAAACAGTAAAGGTTTAAGGTTACATTAAGTGCTACATTGTGAGAATTATCTTATGAAATTAGGTTTACGTGCTTTTTGTAAAATAAATAAAATATTCAGAAAACACACCAACTTTCAATATAACTGCCACCGACTAAAAGAAATAACCAGCGTATACGGAAGGTACGCCCCGTGAGCAGTGGGTCAAATACAAAATTATACATGATCCTTCGAGAATCGAGTACAACGATTCTATACTTTGACAAGATATAAGATATACATGATCCTTCAAACCTGGAGGAATATACAATCATCATTATTCAAATTATTCAAGAACCATTGGCAGTACTCGGTTCTTCTATCGTAATCAACGGGGCCAAGTTCATCAACAGCTTGAATTTTATATGGATATAATTTTAAATCTTTTTTGAGAATAGTGTGGCATATTCCAACTGATAACTGAACTTCTTGCGCCAGTTTCGCAATGGATTTCTTTGGCGAGTTTTCCATTCGATGTCGAAAATTTCCAATGCAATCACTAGTTTCTTTTTTTAGGTACTCCGCTCCAGGATTTACGAAATCTGCCAACACAACTATGAATTTGACTAGCTTGTTTTTCATACGTGATTGTGAGATTAGGGAACTATTGTCGAAGATCCTGTATATATTGATCAGTTGCATAAACCCATTGTCCATTTACTAATCTACCAGTTCTAAAATAACTTACTTAATGAAAACTTTGTGGTGTATTTCTAACATGATAATAAATAATCTAATTGATAAGACAACTTTTCAATAAATTGACTTAACTATGACAGTTTTGAAAATCGTGAGCCTATTATGTATATTAAATTAAACAATGGGTGACGATATTAAGGGTCTATGGAAATCGTTCACTAATAACTAGAGACCGGACACATCGGGCTGAAATGGACGTCATTACGACGGACAATATAAATGGTCCACAACATCTGTAAGTACATCAAGCAGTTGTTGAACAGCACTATTCATTCGGTTAACTGTACATCTCTATTTTTTGTGCGCGGTTAACCGAATGAATAGTGCTATTCAATAACTGCGTGATGTACTTACAGATGTAGATTATTTATATAGTCCGTCGTAATGACGTCATTTCAGCCCGATGTGTCTGGTCTCTACTTATAACCCTGGGCAATAAAGAAACTGTCTAAGCGTATAAAGCAGGTAATAAACAGATTAGCAAATATAAATTCTTGGAATCTAAGGAAAATATTACAATCTTGAACATGCTAATAAGGGCGGATGTAAACTGGGCACCAAGTATATGAATTTACCTGCCCTGCAAAAAGGATTGCTTAATCCTACAGGTAATCTAGGCACCAGTACCGTTCGGGTAATGATCGCTTTAAAGCTTAAAGTAAGAAATTAGACGTTAATAAATTAAGGAATTTCTTAATGACCCAAGAGATTATTTCAAATGTATTTTTATTTGTACATCTATTGTGGGCGGGCCTCTATTGTATTATGCTATAATATATTCTATATATAAGGAAACATTTAGTTTGTGTATTTAGTTATTTCTATCTTGTTTGCGGCGTTTGCTTAAAGTAAGAAATTAGATCCGCTTCTCAGTCTCGAATTTTGTTGCACACTGTTAAGAATTATGGTGGTCTCTTTCGCGGACAGTAACAACGGAAAATGTTTGCTAGTGGTTAACAAGTACACCTTTTCAAAACAGAAAGTGTTGAAGAGTGGCGAAGTGTTTTGGCGTTGTACAAAAAAATCCTTAAATTGTCCCGCAAAAGTGTTTACGCTTGGTGCAGAAAATTTAGTGAGCAGAAGCCAGCTAGAACATAATCATGAACAGAATCAGAGTAAATTAAACCGAAGTGATTTCAAATGCGTGTAAACGTAAAGCCGTTGATGATATTTCCGAAAAACCAGCGAAAATTATTCGTCGTGAACTAGCTAAGGAACTGCCGGAAACAATTACGATAACAGATTTCACTAATATCCGAAGAAATTTTGGACAATGCAAGGAGAAAATTTCTTCCTGGGCCGTTACCACAAAATAAGACAGAAGTCCATGATATAGTGGAAGCTGCTAATGTTAAAACAAGCAAGGATGAAAGCTTCGTTTTTATAAACTGTCCAGTGAGCAATATCATAGTGTTTTCTTGTGAAACGAATGTTAGAAGTTTATGTGGAATGCGTAAAGTGTACATGGACGGTACATTTTCGTATTTTACAAAATATTTTTTACAATTATTTACAATCCACGGACTTAATAATGGACATTATATTCCATTGATGTTTTGTTTGTTGCCTGATAAATGCAGTGAAACGTATGCATCATTATTTGAAATGCTAACAAAAGAAATCTTTCAACGTCACTCTACAATATTACGACCAGCTGAAGTTTTTGTAGATTTTGAGAAAAGCATTCACACAGCGGTTCGCGCTATATGGCCATCAGCACAAATCTATGGTTGTCGTTTCCATTTGCACCAATCGTGGTTCAGGAAAATCCAAAGTTTGGGTTTAACAGCAGAATTTAGGAACACAGATTCCAAAGTAGGAAAATGGCTGCGATATACATTTGGATTAACGTATTTGAATCCTGACGAAGCAAGCGATTGTTTCGCCTTAGACTTGTTTGCCGAAAAACCTGCTCATGCACAGGCTGACGAATACGCCGATTACTTATTGGAGACATACATAGAAGACGATGCTCCTTTTCCTCCACATATGTGGGCTACTGCAACTCCATCGATCACTAACACCACAAACGCATGCGAAGCGTTTCATTCCAAACTAAATGAGTAATTTTATTCAACACATCCATCTATTTATATTTTTATCGAAAAGCTTAAGGAATTTCAAATAGACACTTATGTTAAAATTCAAATTGTACACACACCAGCAAGAGTTAAAGACACACGCGCAAAACAAAAATTAAGAACTCTAAATGAACTGTGTGAACAACTAAATAATGGAACAATATCACGATTACACTTTGTGAAGTGTATATCATTTTATTCATCAGTATGACTACAAATACACAATTTTTTTATTATAGTTTTTATATAATTAAGTATTTGCTTTTATTATTGTTTTCATATGCGTACATATTTTTTATTTTCTATCTTTTTGCTGTACTTCAACTTGAAATACACTATTTCTATATTATTGTTTTTGTTTGCTTTATACGGTGCCCAGTTTACATAGACCCTCTGCGAGTACATTTTTAGCTAGTGCCCGAATTACCAACGAGATTAAAATTTCAGGTAGGTTAATGCCCAATTTACATCCAGCCGCTAATAAAAGTAGTTATATAGTGGTTTACACACGTTGAATATTTGTAAAATTTGAAATGTTATACTTTAATTCTTTTGTGCTAAATTTACTTATATCTAACATATAAATATGTACAATATAAGAAATTTCGTTTTATGACGAAACAGGCATTTAACGTACTATTTGATAACACTTGGTAACACAACGATCGACAACTGAACGAAACTTAAAGCGGATGAACGATACCAAGACTATTCTTTTTGTTACTGTGGGTCACCTTTAAGATTTCATCTCTGATAGTATATATGATATATTCAGTTGCACAGTAGCGTAACAAAATTTCTCTACATATCTTTGGTATTTTTTTATTGCTTATGAGGGAATTTTTAGGAAATATTTTGGGTATATATTCTATACAATTGAATCTTTCCATTTTTCATATGTTGTACTTATATAATTATTAATTTCAATTCGATAACAATATTTTTAAAATATCAAAATTTATTTGACATCGGTTTAACATTAAGTTAATGAAAAAAATAATCCTGTAACTGTCATAATTACAGTGAATCACATTTAAAATATCTACCGTGTATCTTCTCTCTTGAGCAAATTCCTTTTTAATTAACTTTTAATACATTTCATTACCAACTTTAATATTATGGTTTCTAAGAAATGGCAAATACCTCATCATGTTCGTACTTAAATTCAGCTTCGCGTCTTAACGCTGATAGTCAGGAAAATAATCTCCATTTCATCAACTAACTACAAAATTTCCTTTTTATACTCGAGGGACACTTGAGAGAAATATTGTAATTGACACTTGAGAGAAATTTGTACACACCGCTTCAAAAAATTCTAGAAATAAAACCAGAGCATCCACCATTTTACGTTGACTTTTAAATCCGATCTGCTCTCTAAAGTTTTCGCGATAAAAGTTCTACTGTCAGTTCTGAAATATAACAAAGGAGACCTCGTTTTTATAGTTTCGAATTAACAATAAATGAGACGAGAGCTCGTAAAACTTTTACGGCACGTTAGTACTTGTTTTAGCGGAGCTTATTTCAAATTATTACTTCGGATTTAACTTCTGTCGTTAGTAACTAGGTAACTAGAGAGAACGAAATGTTCGACACATTACAACCGTTGTATATTAGCTTGGCAGATGTAGATTGTAACATGTAGACAATGCATATGAACACGTTAATTATATTTAGGGTTTTGTGTTAAACTAGTTCTCATTATAATTTGATAGTATCACAAGCTTACGTACAATATTCTAGTTTATTAATTAAGTAAAATTGACGACAAGTTTGGATTGCTAAACTTAAGACAAATCATACGTTGTCCATTCAATCAAACTCGTGTTTCGAGATCTATTTCGACCGAAACATTACATGTTTTTTCTTTTTTTAGACCTTCAACCTAAAGATAAAGATATCAATTAAAAACAACTGATATTTACAATTTTTTTTTATATATAAAATACTATTAGAGGTTGAATGACAAGTCCGCGTGTCAAGTTGGTAAAAATTAATAATTGTTTTCCTTGTTTGAAATTACATTGGACAATTGTGACTTGAACATGTCAAAGCACCTAAAAAACTAGGCTGAATTTTTTGAGGCAAAATAGGCACTAACTTGTATTTCTACGTCGTCAGCGTTTATACATTTGCGTTTTTAACATATCATTCTTCAAATTTCGAAACAATAATAATCAGAGGGTGCCAAATCGGGCGAATAGGGTAGGCGTTTCGGTAGCGTTCAACCCAGAAGTGATGTTTTCGAGTGTAAAATTTGTTTATGAGGTGGAAAATTGTCTTGTAGAAATTTGACTTTACTTCGTTTCCTAGCCGGAATCTTGGCATTGACTACATCAAGAAGGTTCATGTGGTATGTTTTGTTGATGGATTTACCTGATTTGAAATAGTCGATATGGACGATCCCATCTTTATTTCAGAACACAGCAGCCACGGTCTTTTTGAATGTAATTTTGGTACGCTCGACTACTGGCGGTGGCTGACCAGGAAGCTGCCATTGGGAGCTAAATTTCGAGTCTGTGATGGTTCGTGGTAGACCCAAGTCTCATCGACAGTTAGCAGATTGTCGAATAAATCATCCCATTCGCCACCATACTCGTCTAAAATTTATTGCGCATCGTCAACTCTTTTCTTCTTTTGCTCATTAGACAGCAACTTGGGCACCCACTTTACCACGACCTTGTGAAGTGAAGACGCGTTTTGTAGGTATCCTTTTGACTCGTCGAGTTCAGCAGAAAGCAGGACCAGTGATGCTTTGGAAATCTTGACCAGACAGTCGGTGATGGCTTTTAACAATCTCGGATAAACTGGTTTTGGAGGTCGTCTTTCTTTCGTGTGCGTGGCGGTTTATATACTACCTTGTTTGAAATAATGATACAATTTGGAGATAATGTTGCGACGTGGGCATTCACTACCATATGCAGCATTCAGATTGCGTGTCGTTTCCACTAGGTTATCACATAGTTTAACACAGAACTGAATATTAACACGAATTTTTTCGGAACTGTCCATTTTCGAATAAATTTTACGGTTCGAAACAGGCCCTAACTTCGAAGCTCCTGCACAAAAACACAAATGAAGTAAACACAGTTATATATTAAGAGAATTGTCACTTACAAGGGGACCATCAAACATGTAAATCACGGATTTTGATGCGCTTCAAATATGTTGTAGGGGTATCTACCCTGAGTACCTGGCTATCCGCTTTTCATGCGACGGGCTTTGGTTCTCAAAATTGATTTTGAAAAGCAGTTTGTATACCTGTAACTTTCGGTATGTTCCAACCAAGCTAGCGTAACGCAGCGTTTAAGGTTCACAGTTACCACGCTGGAGGTATCGTATTCGATTCCTGCCCGTGACTTTTTTTTTCAATTTAATTTTACAGAATATCAACAAATAATTAAAGTTATTGAGGAATATTCAATTTTCAGTTTATGAATTAGTCTCAATCATTTTCCATAACTTTAATTATTTGTTGATATCTTGTAAAATGAAAAAAAATGTCACGGGCAGGAATCGAACACGTCACTTCCACGTCTTATTTTTGTGAAAAGGGTTTCTCGTCTATGTTGCGCTAAAAACGAAATGCGCTAAATACATCGTCTCTTATGATCCGAAGATAATTTGCTTTGTGTGTTTCTAACATAGATCCATGTATAAATAAAACCTTTAAATTGAAAAACAAATGCAACCATAAATGATTTTTTCTCATAAAATGATTTTTCATTATTGGGGGTCGCGACCCACAGGTTGAGAAACGACGATGTGGACTGACGCGACTATGTTGTGTAGCATTGAATAATACATTTTTTTTAACTCAGTCTTTATTAGATGCGCAATCGTGTTTTTCACCAGCGGTAAATTATACCGTAATTGTCTTCTTGTTGGTAATTTCCACTCCGGAACATATTTTAGTAATAGTACTAGTATATTCTAACGTAAGAAATCGATTAATAAATTTATTCATACTCGTCGCGCTTAACATACTGCGTTGTCGACGAAGTGTGCTTGCATCCAATACATTTCCATTGATACTAACCTAGCGCGAATGAACTAGAGTGCTGGCAGTCAATCCATAAAATCTTTATCCTGGCTTTATACTTGGGAAAGAAAAAAAAAGAATGCTTGGCGATATACCAGATGGTTCTCATAAGAACCAAATGACCAGAATTCTTATATTGCACCCAGTGTATTTGTATTTTACAGATATATGTATAAGTGTTTTTATCTTTTCCTTGTAGACCATACGCTAAATAAATAACCTAGCGCGATCGAGTCAAGCATACATACCTCGGGTATGTATGCACGCTTTCGGATAAAATGGCCGCCACTGCAAAGTCATTTGTTTGTTCAGGTTTATTATTACACAGAGCGGATCAAACTAAACTTTTGGAAGTCGGTGCCACATCTACAGCAAAAAAAATCAATATAAAATGAACACATTAAGTAGTTAAACACTACAGTGATCTTAAGTTTTTAAATAAATAACACAGGTCTACAGTGATTTTGATGTTTGAAAACTGTTTGCTAATTTGTATATGTTTGGGGGCCCTTATTCCAAAAAACGCCATATTTTTGCTCTATCACGTAAATTTTTTTATAGCGCTCTATATCCTAAAAATGTTAATTTATTAATATACATACTTATGACAAGAATATGTTTGTTCCATGTTAGGCATGCTTTTTAAATGAATTGATTTTTATGAAATTAAATGTGATTTGGCAACACTGGTTAATATTAGATTTCTCAGCAAAGCAACAGAGTCGGCGCAGAAGCGTCAATACAACGTTGAAACCTGCTTATATGCAGTTTGGTTGTGTTAGTCGTCGTGCTACTGTGTCCGCGCGCTTGTTATCTTCGTTGTTGCGTATTTTAAGTATTCTAGAACGTATAAATATGGAAAGAAGACATTGTGTAACAATCCGAATAACTTTTGTTATATCTGTGGTAGTTATGTCGTACTAAAGCAGAGGCAAACTATAACTTCGTTTGTGAAAAATGTATACCACGCTTATTTTGGTGTAAAAATTGGCGACCAAGACAAGTCCTGGGCTCCTCATACTGTTTGTTCCGTTTGCGTTGAAGCATTAAGAAATTGGCAAAAAGTAGGAAGAAATGTTTAAGCTTTGGTGTTCCTATGGTATGGCGAGAGCCTAGAAATCACAGTGATGATTGTTATTTTTGTTCGTGTAATGTTCAAGGATTCAACAGAAAAAATAAGAAACAAATTGTGTATCCCAATCTTGACTCTGCTATTCGACCAGTTCCTCATGGACCAGATGTACCGATACCTACCGACGCAAAAGCACTAGAAAACGTCATATCGTCAGAATCAGAGGAATCTAATTGTGACCCAGATGACTCAGATTTCACACCGATTTCAGAGAGCCCGAAGTGTTTAACCAGAGCGAACTAAATGATTTAATTAGAGATTTGCACCTTCCAAAGGATGCATCCGAATTGTTAGCCTCCCGACTTCGTGAGAAACATTTACTGGCACCTGGCGTCACATCAAGCTTTTACCGGGATCGCGAAAAAGAGTTATGTCAATATTTTACTCAAGACGGACCGCTAGTGTATTGCAACAATATTCCTGACTTAATTTCAAAATTAGGAAATGTGCCGTATGTAAAAGAAGAATGGCGCCTGTTTATTGACTCAAGTAAGCATAGTTTAAAAGGCGTTTTATTGCACAATGGTAACGAGCTGGCCTCGGTTCCCGTTGCCCATTCGGTACATTTAATGGAAACATATGAAAATTTTGAACTTCTTTTAAAGAAAATAAACTACCAAGAACATCAGTGGATGCTTTGTGGTGACTTTAAAGTGCTGTGCATGCTACTAGGACAACAAGGAGGTTATACAAAATTTCCATGCTTTATTGGCGAGTGGGATAGTTGAGGAAGGAATAGACATTGGACTCAAATAGAATGGCGCTCTAGAACAAGCCTTACACCTGGTAGCAAAAATGTATTAAGAGATAGCTTGGTTGACCCCAAAAAAGTTTTACTGCCTCCTCTCCATATCAAACTTGGCTTGATGAAGCAGTTTGTTAAAGCCCTAGACAAAAATGGACAGTGTTTTAAATATTTGTGCGAGACATTTCCAGCCTTATCCGATGCCAAGTTAAAAGAAGGTATTTTTGTTGGGCCGCAGATAAGAACATTATGCAAATACAAGGATTTTCAAAACACAATGACCAATGTCGAGAAAAACGCCTGGGTTTCATTTAAAGAAGTAATTGATAAGTTTCTTGGGAACTCTAAGAACGAAAACTACGAAAATATTGTTCAAAATATGTTACAACACTTTCATCGTCTAGGTTGTAATATGAGTTTGAAAGTGCATTTCCTGTTTTCACACTTGAAACTATTTTCCTGAAAATCTTGGAGCAGTTAGCGAAGAACAGGGAGAGAGGTTTCACCAAGACATTAAGGAAATGGAACGGCGATACCAAGGCAGATGCAGCATAACGATGATGGCGGACTACTGCTGGATGTTAAAAAGGATATGCCCTTAAAAACATACAATCGAATGTCCGGACAACGCAGCTTTCTGGCAAAAAGACAAAGATTTCACTTAAAAAAGACTGAGTAAAGTATTTTTTTCCACTTTTTTAACTTGTATTACACCTTTGTACTCAATAAACAAATAAATTTTTTTAGAAATATCGTTTTTTTTCATTTAATATTTGCAAAAAAACCTTACGTGATACAAATAAATGCATAGAATTTTTGAAATCAGCCTACCAAAATTATATAAAATCAGTTTTCAAAATAAAAACATCTGTCAAAAAGTTTAATTTTGTAGACCAGTGTAATCAGTAGACATCGCTATACTCTGTTGGCTTTACTGAAAGAAAAGTGTGCGTTATTTAGAAAAGTGCCTTCCGTTCGAATTACATTCTATAAACAACTTCGCACTATCATACGTTCATGCATTACATACGAGTATACTAGGCGAAGCGTTGGCCGAGTCTTCCGAACCTCTCGCTTGTCCGCGCCTCTGTGAGCCGACCGAAAATAGCGGTGTTTAATAATCAGTATTAATAATAAAGAGAAAAATCATTTTTCTTAAGTTAAATGTTTATTATTAGTAACAAATTCATATAACGACAAAAAGAAACTTCGTCCGGATGACCTGTATACCGAAAACCACGCCAATACTTTTATTAAGTGGAATGTTCCACAGCCATTGTGCGCGATCCACCCACCACTCTACAGGGAGGAGTGATATAGATAAATCTCGAACGCCAGGTAGCCGTTTATTTATAACCCGGGCGATTTTTCTTCATTACTTGGGCGGTACGTCGACGCGGACTATTCTCCGCGCGAAATTTTCTCATTTATTCGGAACAGAAAACCAATTGCGGGCGAAATTTCAGTGGTACTTATGCTGTAAATTCTGATCTGCACTTTCGGAGAACCCATTTGTTAGGGTCGTGAAGTTCGTTGTTAACGAAAAGACACCTTTACTACGTACTATTTTCGCCAATTGTTTTGACGGCGAATTTAAAACAACTGAATCAAATAGTGGAATCGGATAATAGGAGGATATTCCAACTTTAGAATCTGTTTTTTCGAATTTTGGGAAGATAAACGTTAAATTATTGATTTCGCACTTTAGCGCCACACATGCCCTTTTTCCCATAAAACTTGGAATTTCTAACCTTTTCTCTGAGTTTCCTGTGTTCGAAATGTGATGACTTCTTACTTTAAATTTGCAAACTTGAAACTGTGTAAGAACGAAAATATGAAAAGAATTAAAAAAGGAGCAAATCTGTGAAATTCTGTTATATTTTATTGTATACTAGCTGCCCGTAGTTCGACGTTGCTCGACTACATTCTACAGAAAAATTAAAACTTCCTTTGTTTAACTGCCATTGACAGATACAAAATTTTTGTTTCTTCTATAGCCAATCAACGAATCAATGATATTTTATTATAATCAATCTTTCACTCCAATGCCTTTGGATACACAATATTCTTAGTTATTCCATTTGGTGCATAAACAAACAGAGCACATGCGTCCCAATTTTTGAACATGCTACATTTGCACATGAGGATTGATAATTTCCAGCTGTTGTAATTACACAGCAATTCAATATCTGTGCTCGCAAAAATGCATTGCTCACCGTAATGTCGAGGTAGTTGCCATTCTGTCGAGATAATTGCTAGGAGACAACTTGAAAACAGTATACATCACAGACCAGTAATAATATAGATGTGTAACGAGGAAAACGGATAATTGTGTATGTAACTAACATAGCTGTAGTTAAATTACTATTGGGGTTATTCAAATTTTATGTACGAAGGAAAAATAATATTTAATTCGATTAACTTCTGTATTGAATTCAATATATGTAATTTAGAATTCATTACATAAACTTCTTAGACATATTCAATGCAGAATTTAATCGAACGAAACATTATTTTTCTCCATACGCTATTTAATTCTTATCCACTTTCTTCAATATCTTCAAAATATATCATAAAATGTAAATTCAAATGAAAATTACAAAGGTAATTCGTATATCTAGGATCTATGCCAACTCTTATGCCAGATGAATTTAAAGAAATACAATAGTATTTTCAAAAATTGTATCAGAATAAGACACTATCCAGTTAATATTAATCTAAAAAAGCCACAACTAACAATAATAACAAAATGATAAAACTATACGATATTATCCTTAGTCCATAATGCTATTTACACAAACACACAATAAATCCAACGAAAGTTTATAACTTTATAACATATAACACGACATCGACGAAGATAACCAACATTAAATTTTTCGTTAACATAGATATCACGAAAATTTCTACAATAAATTTGAAATTCCTACCCCAGAGCAACTTCTAAATGCAACACCATTGTGATGTTTAAGTGGCATAACTAATTTCCTTCCCCTCACATTGTTCGGATACCTTACCCCGTAAAATTATACACGGATTATCTATCAAGCTTACTTAAATACAAAAACATTTTAAGTGGTGTAAACTTTTTTTAAACTCTACTCAAACCAATTATTGGCGTAGAATGTGAAATGTATTGCAAAAATAGTCAATTTAAAAAAATGTCTTTATTATGAACCAAACTTCAACAAACTACAAACGAGCAAAAACTAATTTTTCAAGAATACAACAAATTATACAGTAAATTGCTTAAGGAAGGTCGAAAGAGATTGCTTAAGCAATTCGAAAGAGATTGTATATGCACTTGAGAGGAACTGAAGGGATTTAAGACAGAAGCACTTCGGAAAAGATCTATTGGATCCTACGAGGGTACTCAAACTTCCCAACTTGGGGCAATTTTATACAATTGGTAGTACACAAAACCGTTTTAAATCATACAGAAGTTAAATATGTTAAAAGTATCCTACTAATATTTACTTCATTTCTATGACTTTTGAATGGTGGTAATTTTTACCTTACTCAAACGAATGAAGCAGTCCAGTAAAATACATATTTTAATGTGACTTGCTTTAAGGCTTCTTTAATAGTCATCCCTTCGTTTAATTTTGCGATCAACATCTGGAGAAACAATTAAGGGGTAGAAATATAGCTTTAATATCACCACTGCACAGTTCTTTGGCATCTGGGTGAGATGGCGCATTATCTAATAATAAAATGGCTTTCCTGGGGAGCTTACGAGTTTTCAAAATTGCTTCAGTGACGGGAACAAATTCTTCATAAAGCCATTCACTAGAAATCATGCTGGCCACTTCTTTGATTGCCGTATATTGTTGGCAGACTGTTGGCTTTGATATTTTTAAAGACCAAAGAAACAGTATTGTAGTGAACAATAAAAAAACTTTGAAACTACTCTGGTTTATTTTGTTACTTTAAAATGGAGTTTCAACAAGTCCCAAAGTCCCAAGTTCAACAATCAGCCCGTTCAGTCAATTATTTAAATTTAAAGTTAGAGCGCCATTAATTGGAAACCCTATACATTAATACGTGTATCTTTTGGGTTTCTGCATCTTAATTCTGAAACTATAGGTGTGTTTATTTTTCTGGACTATGCTCTTTGATTAACAATTCTTTATTAAGAATGTAATGAATTATTCTTCTTTATCAGTCACATTCCGAATTTTATTGTCTTAATTTTGATGTAGCGAAATGATTTTTTAAATATATAATTCATCACTTATTCCTCTCTACGTAGCTTCGCCTGTCGGTTAATTTTGTAAGAACTACGTACCTTTTCGTATAAAAGTATAGAGTTGAGGATTTCTGATCCTTTTTTGCTGTTGAAGTTTCATTAAATAGCACGTTGTGCTAGAGACGTACTTGTAAATTTTAATGGCTTTTTAAAAGTAGTTCAATTTACTTCGCTAATGCGGTTTTTGGAGTAATTATGATTAATTTAAACGTCAGATGGTTATTTGAGATACACAAAGTACCGTCTCGTTATAGTTTTGAACGAAATTGGTTTACATGTGAACCATGTGTTCGTAGATTTTCCCTATTTTAATAGGTTTTAATAGGAGTTTTTTCACGATGTCGTTTTTTTTATTCTTGAATTTAAAGGGTATTATGCATCAGGCATTAAAATTTTAGAATGAGGAATTCTATTCGAGCACCAGAAAGTAAAATTTAATCACAAGTTGTAAAGTTCAAACACGAGATTTTAAAATCCAGGTCAAGACAAAGCTGAGAAAGCACGTTGCATTATAACTTCAAAATTTGATAGCTGTATCTTTATCAACATGGTTACACACTGTCAAAGTCCGAGCGCCCCTATTGGAAAACCCGCTTTCATAAAAGAAACCGTATTTTCTAATGTTATTAGTGAATTAGACATAAAAATCTCTAATTCTTTATCAGTTGTAGTGATAACTGTCGTGTCATCAGCAAGTAAAAATTTCTTAGGTAATGTTATTGTTGGAAATTCATATACAATAAATTAGAAAGAAGAGAGGGCCAACACCGTGCCTTGTAGTACTCCATTTATTATTATTATCCAGTCAGAGAACATTCTACTATTGTAATGAACAACTCTTTGCTTTCTATACGATAGGTAAAATTTTATTCAGAAAATATTGTTTTGCTCTTTTCTCCATATTGCAAATTACTTAATGTAACTGGCAGAATCAATCCTGCCTAATTTTATTACCGTTATTATATCGAGATTTTTCGCGCGGAACTATAGTTTTCTAGCATCTCTAGTATGACATAAAACATTTTGCGGCGATGTTCGCAATAAAAGAAAGCACAAGGAAAAACCACTTTCCAGATGTCCCTTATCATCCGTCTTTCTCGATTTTCATCTTCGCGTCCTCATGAGAGAAAATCCGATATACGAGTAATAAAAATCCAATCCCGTTGACGAAAAAGGTCAAGCAGTACGGTATTAAATCAACTTCGCTATGCGAAGTTTACATGTGGAATGGGGAGGCAGTAGAGAGAATGTCGTCGTAACACCGAGAGGAAAACACGATGTTAAGATCTCAGTGATTGGTGACAAATTGTATTAAGAACAACCCTCACTGCTCACACAGAACCGTAAAGCCGAAATGCTCGTAGCGTATCCTGAATGTAAGTGTGTAATTTAGTTAAGAATAATCACGTGTCGGACGAAATTTCGAAGAGAATCAAATCCGCGCGAAGATATTTAATATTTAGCAATATAAAGTGAACGTCGCGGACGTGTTCAAAATTGTTTCCGAATAGGAGTCCTACAGCTCGTTACGCAGCGCTAATGGGTTAATTGGACGTGCGATGAAAAGTTAATGGGTTATACGCACAAATTGGATCGTACAGATGGATGTTTAAGGGGACCGAAGCAACAAATGATATGCAACATCTGTTTTCTAATTAAATACGATTTCTAATAATATGCGTTGAATGTAAAATGTCAAAAATATAAGGGCCTGTCTTGAAAAGTTTTTAAGATTAAATGTTGAATTAATAAGGCAAATGGTACAAGTATGCATGGATTTTTAACTAGCATCAACCATACGTGCCTGTTATCGTATCTGAACGTCAGTGTTATCAGGTGTCCGTTCGTTATTGATTGAAGCTAGTATTTCTTCAAAAATTTTTGAAAATAGTTGAAAAAAAATTACAAAATACCGTATATATGTTTTGTGCGCCGGGTTTTTTCACTTCTTTTCTTTTGAATCACGCGTTGTAAAAGCGTGAGGACTAGTATTTTATATACTACATTAAAACGCTTTTTTGTTTATTTTATTTACATAAATAAACCAGTATATATAGATACAATGTTATTTTGTTATGTTATGTGTATGTAAATGTTTTCTCACTGGAAGTGAATACGGAATTGCTTTTCTTACAGAGAAAATTGTTTAAGGTTCGCTCTACAAAGAGACTGTAAAAGGGTCAACCGCAATAAAACTAAAGCAATAACAATGACGAAGCATGCATTACGGGGTCAAAACGGAAAAGCCCTACGCCTGATTTGGTTAGCAAGTATCTATATAAACATATTGAAAATGTTTTAATCAAGGAATCGTAAATTAATTGTATAACCATAAGTTATACATAGTAGCAAGGGTACAGCAATAAAATGTACAGGTAATCAGGTAATTCTTTGACACTATTAATTAAATGCATGTACCAACAGATAAATAAATCAATTCTTTACAAATGAAAGTAATAGTTTTCTCTTCGTGATTTCCGAATTATTAAATAGATTTTTAATTCTAAGCGTTTATATAATTTATTGCCGCAATGGCAAAGTAAAGAGAAACTAAGTGTAAAAAATATAAATAATGAAATAAAATGAACACTTTTAGTGTTCCGAAAAAAATGTCAACCTACTACGGAGTACATTCTTTGAGCCTCAACCCATCGAAGACCCAAGTGTGTACCTTCTATCTGAATTCAAAAGCAGCCAAGAGTGAACTACATATTCAATGGGATGAAACCACTATAGAACTCACGGATTGGCCGAAATATCTTGGGGTCATACTGGATAGATCCTTAACGTAGAAATTCCACTGTCAAAAGACCCGACAAAAGGTATCGGCCAGGAGCCAACTCCTGAAGAAGCTGAGCGGAAGTAAATGGGGAGCTAAGCCCATTGATCAGATCTACAGCTTTAGCACTATGTTTCTCAACAGCGGAGTATGCTTGGGCGGTATGGAATAGATCCACACATGCTAGAAACATGTGAATGTTGCTCTTAACGAGAAATGTCGCTGTATGAAGACTATACCGCAGCTTACCGATTAGTTATCGAGCATACGGAAAGATGTAGGCAAAAATTCGATAACCGCAATCCTCTTTAAAATGCAACGGAGTCAATAAGGCGTTTAAAATCACGGCCGGATTTCCTGCGCGCAGTCCCTATGGAGCTACCGGACATCTATCCTCTTTGCTAAGAATCTCTGCCGGGTTGCCATTTGGATTGGAAAAGTTGGAAAACTATCAACCGCCTCAGAACGGGAGTTGTCCCAGCAAAGACGAACCTAGCGTAATTGGGGATTATCGGTGGAGCGGATACCAAATGCGACTGCGGGAAAGTGCAGAATATAGACCATCTGCCAACCTGTAAGAACTGCCTAAACACCTGTTCCACCGAAGATTTACGGCTTGCTACAGATAATGCTTTGGACGTGGCCCGATACTGGGCTGATAGAATTTGAAGTGTATTCGGAGACAAAAAATAAAAAAAAAGTAACAGATTGAAGCTGACGTTTGTCAAATTTTGGAAATTTCTTTGCTTAGTATTTGCTACAATGTGAATTATAGTTACTGTCAAGTGGTGCTTGACATCTTTTGCCATAGTCACAGTACGTGCCTGTTTTCCGTTAGCTTTCATTATAATTTTTTGTAACGAACGAACTTGTGGGTAATGTCGAAGAAAAAATTCGTGAAAATCGGCGATTCACAATCACAGAATTGAGTGCCTTTTACCCTCAAATTTCACGTACAGTTTTGTACTAACTTTTCTGATACGTTGAAGGCGAAAATTTCCTCAGGCATATCGTAACAGGTGATGAGACTTGAGTCACCTATGTCAACGTTGAGACGAAAAGATAGTCCATGCAGCGAGGCTGCTCTAACTCGTCTACGAGGAAACCTTAAAGTGCTGTCAAACATCTTCCACAAGGAAAGTCATGGTCGCTGACTTTTGGGACAAGAAATGCGCCTTTCTTGTAGACTTTATGAAACGAGGGACCACAATAAACACTGAAGTCTACTATGAAACTTTGATGAAGCTTAGATGAGCTATTCAGAACAAGTGACGTGCATTATTAAGTATGGGCATCGTTTTTCTTTTCATGACAATGCACGCCCGCCTATCGCCGCTCGGATGGTAGATTTACTGGACAGTTTTAAGTCGGAAGTGTTTGAGCATCCCCCCTACAGCCAATACAGCAATTCCAGCGAATCCCATCTCTTCCCAAACATGAACAAATGGGTTGGGAGCCAACGGTTTGAGAGCGATGAAGAGCTGCAGGACTGAGTTACAGTATGGGTTTATTCACAGACGGCAGAGTTCTATGAAGTTCGTTTATCGCTATGACAAATGTCTCAATGTTAATGGTAACCATGTAGAAAAATAGCTGAAAGTAATAGCTTTAAGTGTATACAAAAAAAAACCTCTTCATCTACGAGGGCGGTCTGATACTTACAGAGATGACACTATAATCTACGTATGCGTATCATCTGTCAAATCCATCATATGTTAAAAGACAATTATAAAAGGTTGAGCCAAAAACATTGGGTTCGTTGTCTCTTATAGTTGTTTAAAGTAAACGTGTTATGTCGTTTTGTAAATATGGACAATGAGAATTTAGTGCTATGATTAAACACTTTCGTATCGCCAGGAAAAAAAAACAAAGGAATTTAGGAAGAGTTGGACAATGTTCACGGCGAATTTGCGCCATCATTTAAGACAGTTTGTTTCTGTGTGAATAAATTTGAACGTGGCCGTAGGAGCACCGAAGATGAAACAAGAGTACGTCCGAAAGAGGCTACCACTGACGAAATGATCACCAAAGTTCATGATCTTCTTTTAAATGATCGTCCATTAAAGGTGCGTGAGATAGCAGACACTATAGGTATATCTAAAGAACTTGTTTGTCATATTTTACATGAACACTTGGGTATAAGAAAGCTCTCAGCAAGGCGGGTGCCGCGTCTGCTAAGTGTGGACTAGAAACGAATGCGCGTAACAACTTCTGAGTACTCTTTGACCGTATAATCCCTCCGAATTTTTGCGCCGATATATTACCATTGACGAAACGTGGACACACCACTATACTCCCGAAACAAAAGTTCAATGCAAACAATGGGCAGAAGTCGGTTTCAGTGCACCGAAGAAAGTGGGACGTAGTTCCATCAGCCAACTAGGTTATGGTCACCGTATTTTGGGATGCTCGTGGTGTTGTCTTTATATTATTTGGAAAAGGGAAAAGCAATTATAGGCGAGTAGAACGCGTCGTTATTGGACCAACTGAGCGAAAAATTAAAGGAAAAACGACCGCATTTGGCACGAAAGAAAGTTTTGCTTCATCATGACAACGCAGCGGCTCATGCATCGAACATTGACGCGACAAAATTATTTGAATTGCGATTCGAAATACTTCGTCATGCACCTTGTAGTCCAGATTTAGCTCAATCTCACTTTTTCTTGGTCTCAACTTGAAAAAATGGCTAGGTGGGAAGCGATTTTCATCGGAAGCGATTTCATCTAATGAGGAGGTGGTGCAGCAACAAGTGATTATTTTGCGGCGTTTGATTCGACCTATTATAGTGAAAGCCTTAAACGACTTGAATATAATTGGAATAAGTGCATCGAATTAGAAGGTAACTATGTCGAAAAATAAATGTAAAAAACTGGAATAAAGTATCTTCTTTTGTACTACTCACCTTAGTTTTCAGACTACCCTCGTATTGGTGTTTTTCCTAATAAACAAACTGAACTTACTTTACGAATTGCCCTCGTATTCTTAAAGACCTTGCATTTCCTCCAATACATTTCATAGAAAATATTTCAGGAACTAAATAAAGAGGTCTTCATTTAATGCCCTGGGTATTTTAGTAAATCCAAGCAAGTATCTAAACTCTTTCAAACGGAACTATAAAGTAATGGTAAAGTCAATAACTCCTAAAATGGAAAAAAAACGATTTTACTGTATCCTATAAATGGTAATGTATCACACAGGAAATGGCGCTCTAGTAATACATTTTCGTCGTCCGAAAATTTATGTAGTCCAAAATAGTCGCGACAACGTCTATACGGAAGATAATTTTTAATTCGTGACAGGCGGAAGTGACTCGCAATAAATTTTTCCGGAGCGACGTTTAAAAAAATGTTTAGATATTGCTCAAATGCCGGGAGATCAATCGATTCTTCCGTTCTAACTGCTGTCGATGTTGTCTGGCGATATACGATTTTCTACTTATGTGGAACAAAGTTTTCTGTTAGTATTGTTAGTGTCGATGATGAATTTAGGCATCGACAGCCAGGGGTACATTCTAGGAGGTGACTTAAATCAATAATATAATTTAAACTTGGACAAAGTAGTAATAGTAATACAATTATACGTAACAAGCTGTACATTATATACGAGGATGGGTCAATAAGTCCCTGAAAATTGAGATAAAGAACACTCTAGACGGCAAAAAACTTTTCAACATAATCTCCCTTCAGCTCGATATACTTGGAAGTATATGTGGATGAAGTATATGTTTCTCTAATTTTTTGATGCCCTCCAAATAATACGATTTCTTGACGCCCCCAAAATAGGCGTTTTTTTCATCGATGACATTTTCATTCGAACCAAATCTTTTACCGCCGAGACATTTCTTCATATTTGGAAACAGGAAATGGTCGCAGGAGGCTAAGTCTGCAGAATATGCCGGACGAGGGAGCAATCGTAACTTAATTCATGCAATTTTGCCATTGCGATTGCGGGCTTGTGTGCCGGTGCATTGTCTTGGTAAAAGAGTACCTTCTTTCTCGTCAAATGCGGTTGTTTTTTTCATCGATGACCTTTTCATTCGACCCAAACCTTTTACCGCCTAGCCATTTCAATATATTTGGAAACAGGAAATGGTCGCAGGAGGTTAAATTGGAGAATATGCTGGAAGAGGGAGCAATGGTAACTTGCTCCTGCAATTTTTTCTCGCCAAATGCGGTTGTTCTTTACTTCAAATCGGCATCGAATCGACCTAACAGCTCTGAATAATATGCGCCGGTGATAATTTTACTCTTTTGGAAATCGATGTGATTGACAGCGCGCGCATCCCAAAAAACTGTTGCCATGACCTTGTTGACCGACAAACTCTCCTTGGCTTCGCTTCACCACGAGAAGTCCACTATCTCGACTCTTCCTTGGTCTCTGGTGTGTTGTGATGAATTCATGTTTCGTCCACAGTTACGAAACGGCCCAAAAACTTGTTGGGATTGTGATTGAATATCGCCAAACACTTGTTACGATTTATTTTTCTTTTTCTCGTTGAACCCTGTATAATAATTTAATTGGTATATTTCGTACGATGTATATACTAGATAGGCCATCGATTTCTAGTTGTGGAAAACGCTGCAATTTTTCGAATTTCGAGTTTCGAATTTTAAAAGAGATGGCAGTGAGCCACGCTAGTGAATAGACGGAATAAGAGTCCTACCGAATAAGAGAATTTATTTTCACGTGTTTCTTAGTTATTCGAGGTTTAAATCGCTTCTGTGGATCAAGACTAAGAAGCGGGAACGATTGAATGAAGTTGAGTTGCGTATAGTGAGTTTGGGAAGGGAGTTAATCCATTCCAGGAGTTAATCGCAATTTTTGGGGTGATTCTTCGGATAATAAAATTCTCTCAGGCGGACGTACGAACACCAACAGCAGTACAAAATCATTGACGGCTAGCTGGTTTCAGAAAGCGCACGTATCCGACGACTGTGCTAACACTTTTTATTTTACCCTCCGAACATCATCCAGGTATTCCACAAAACGGCTACATCGTACGAACGAATTTACGGGTAGTAGGACTACCCGTATTGTTTCGTTTCGTACCAGCTTAGCTGGTCAAATGAAAGATCGCTTTTTTCGGCAAAGTCTCTTTCGTCCGTCAGATGTCACTTATTAAATAATTGCCACCTGATAGGATGAGATTTGCTTTATCTAATAGGCGGTTTCGGCTAAATGTCATATACAGATACAGATCTATTTATAAAGATTTGTATCATTTGTATACATTGCTTCATCAGCTTAACTGACGACGCCTATAGATGGCAGAAACATATGTCCTAAGCAGAAGTAAATGCTGAAAATACGAGGTATTGTCCAAGTATACAGTTACAGATATGTAAATTATTTACATGTCTGTCTCATAATTAAACAAAAGTACGTTACAAACTAAGAAGGATGTTATAATTTTACAATGTTTTTAAAGAAATATATGAATTTACACAAGTATTGTCGGTAGTGAGAAAATGTGGCACATCTGGTCGGCCCGAACTGTATATTATAAGGTACTAAACATGTTTACGCATAAAATTTGTTTAATAAACTACATATGCATTTGTATTATCGTCTAAACAGATTTTAAGTAAATAAATTTAATAAAGGCGAGTTATTTAAATCTAATTGGTCATTTAATAAAATTTGTGACTGTTTTAATTTATTGATTTCTAAACTTTCCAGTAAATTTTATTTGTTGCCTTTATTTTCTAAATGCAGAATTTGAAAATCTTTATCGAAAGTGTGGTTTTCTTCTAATAGTTGATTCGCGAAAGTGGAATCTTGTTTTTTATTTTTAAACGAAGAACAATGCTCGGCAATGCGTTTTTCAAACGATCTTCCTGTTTGACCGACATATATCTTACCGCATCCACACATTAACTTATAGACTCCAGATTTCTTATTTTTGTCTGTTTTATCTTTATCGTTTTTAATGTGTTTGGATAAATTATTATTAGTTTTGAAAACCGTGATAATATTAAATTTTTTTAAATAACTTGAAATATGCTTATTAGGTGTCCCAATGTACGTTTGTAATCTAAATTTTGAATTTTCCTTATCCTTTATTGCAGGATATACCATAGAGATTGCTTGTTTTAAAAGTTTTTTTGTCAGCATATTTTCAATTAAAGTATGTGTGTAGCCGTTATTGATAGCTATTTGTTTGACAAAATTTAATTCTTTTTCATAATTTTCTTTAGATAGTGGATAATTAATTAATCTATGTAAAAAACTATGGAAACTCGCTAATTTGTGTTGTATGGGATGTGTTGATGAATTATGTATAGATGATTATACCATCCTTCTTGATTTTATATATATATATATATATATATATATATATATATATATATATATATATATATATATATATATATAAATGTGGTAAACCCCCAGCGACAACGCTAAAAGAAATATACAATAGCGACAGAATGATTTTACACTTCAAATAGCTAAATGAAAAGACGCGGCAGTTTACATTCGGTATATAATAATAAGACTCTTTCGGAATATTTCGAAATCTCTCAGGTTCGTGTAATTGGTCCGCTTTTGCTGTGGAAATAAATATACATAGACCATAAAACAAATCTTTATTTATCACCAATTTCTATAATGATAAATATCGATATCAAAATTTAAAAAACACATAAATATATCCATTGCTCAAACCTTTTATGTATCAATGACCTCTATGTCCGGTTGGCTAAAACTCCCTAGGCGAAATAAAGGGATAACGTACGAACTAGAAAAGGTCGACTTAAGATACCTATCTAGCAAACTTAAGTAGCTTCGCTAATATAACCAAAAAGTAAACAAATGTCAGATAAAAGAAATAATATATATTTATTTATTTAATATCACGATTTTAATAAGAACAATAACAAATACGATGTTGGGATATAGTTATACTTTTACAGGTAGGTATTCTATTTTGTATATGCTTATTATACTATATTCTAATATTACAAACACCTAAACTAATGAATATATTCTTAGGAAATATAATTAATTTAAACTTCTGAACGTTGGAAAGGATGTATCAAAGGAAATACTAGTTGTGTAGAATCTAACAGTAATAATCAAACTTATGGTGCAATATAACCCTGACTGTATTGAAAAACCGAGGTGTTCGGAATGTAATTACCCTAAATGAGGTTAAACACATCTAATATATGATCCCAGTAAATGATTCAGACCCCGAATGGTCTGTACACGTTCAATAAGTAAGTGAAATGAATTTATTCGAATGATAGAAATATTTAGAATAGTTTTTAAATTGAATAACTAACGTTGACCAAAACTATCGATTATTTTAAATATATAATCAAAATTAATGTCTCTTTATATGTATTATTTTAGGTACCTTCTTTATGGAATGCTAAGTACGGTCCGGGTGTTGGGAAGGAACTAGGATATTGCCTTGATTGATGTGGGATAAGGGTAGTATCTCTTGTATCTTCTAAATATTTAAAAAAATCTTCTCGGAATATACCAATAATTGCTCTAGTTGAAGGACAGGAAGTTCTGGTTGGGAATTTATAACATAAGGTTTCCAAAATAAGGTAATCTTCTTTATTTTCGAATATTACAAATTAATTATATTGAATCGCCATGTTGGAATTTCGAATTCAAAAAGATGCTTTCGATAATTATTAAATTTAACACTGTTATATTACAATTAAAAGACTTTTCACTAATTGCTTATATATCACACTAACTGTTGTGAATATTTTAAATACGTTGTATCGTCGAATTAAATTTAGAAATCTGATATTATACTTAGCGGCATAGGAACGACGCTTATAATTTTCAAAAATGGCGACCGTATCTTACGGGCTCTATCGAAAGACTCTTTGAACAGACGCCGTTTAAAACAAAACGTCCCCTTAAAATTAGAATCACATCTATCATTGGATACTACGAACAACGGAAATGATGTAAATTTAAATGTTCAAATTTGAATTAATTACAATTTCCTTTTGGATTATTTACCTATTGCTTAATACCTAATATAATTTGGGATATTTAAAAACTATTCATAATGTAATTATATTTCCTTTTGATATTTCCTTGTCCTTAGAGTTAAAAATGTATAATAAGATGTTTTTAAATTTTCCAGAATTTTATTCATATATAAACTATATTAACATTTATAAATTTTGGAGGTATTTTGCCTCACAACAATATATATATATTTATTTAGTTTGTAACGTACTCTTTAGATGTAAGCACCCGAGGAAGCCACTGTGCTGGCGAAACAATTGTCGTGTTACGATTAAAGACTAAAAGTGAAGATTAGAACCGTAGTTTTATTTCTATTTTAAATTATGGATCTTCATCAAGTAAATGCCGAATCAATTCAATTAATTGCACCATTAGTGCAACGTCGCACGGGTAATTGTGAATGGTACACAAGCATTTGCTTGCCAGAAGTATTCGGAAAAATAAGGGAAACAACCGAAGACGGATCAATCTCCATCAGGACATTGCGAGCTCTCACACATCGGCTCAAGCAAGAGAGTTTTTGATAACCGAAAAAGTGGAATTGATGGGTCATCCGCCGTACAGCCCTGATATAGCACCCAATGACTACCATCTATTCCCACAAATCAAAAATAAATTGCAAGGTCAACGTTTTTTCGACGCCTGAAGAAGCGATTGATGCTTTCAAAATGCATGTTTTGAAGATTTCTCAATTGGAGTGGAAAAAGTGCTACGAAAATTGGTTCAAACGCATGCCAAAGTATATTGATCTTAATGGAGAATATTTTGAAAAACAATAAAACCATGTATGATGATTAATTTCAGGTTCTGTTCTCTATTCACGAAATATAAAAGGGATGCCTCGTACCATCCTCCTATATATAATTTTTTGCATGTTAGTTTATGCTAAAATTTATAATTAAGCATATATTCACTGTAAATTGTTAATTATTGTTTTGTAATTGGTGTTGACTATTGGGCAACTAAATATTATTACTATTAGTTCTAGAAGTTAAACATGAAATAATTTCTGGCGCAATTAAAATACAATTACATTCTGTAGTGCAATATACATAATACAAGTTTCACGATCCATCAAAGTTATGCGAAACACATATCCAATTCACATAATACGACATTTCGACTGCCAGGCAAATATGTGTCTCCGCTTCGCCCGAATTAAAACCCGTTAATTTCGAGTTCACAGCCGCAGAACCGCATTTCACATACACACATTATCTGCATTTACGTATAGACTCATACGAAACGGTACGCCCGGGCAATTGCAAATTCTAATAGTTAGCGTCACCGCCACTTAAGTTCAGCAATTCAAAACCGCAACGGCGCACCACTCACCCTCGTCTTTGTCTGAGAGCGAAAAGAGAAGGCGACGAGCACGTTGACGGAAAATAGTTTCGCTGCTGTCAAGTGCATATGTGAACAGTTTATTGGAATGAAGGGGAGCGGATGTCTACGAGCAATTTTGGGAAATGTATTGTGGCGGGTCGTTATCGCTAACAACATGCAAAGAGAGCGTCGTTTGGGTTCCGGGGATTATTACAAACTTCTAGTAGAGATATAGTTCTTGAAACGATCGGGAGGTACAAAAGGACTGCACGGCAATCATATAATAATGTCATTAATGTCTGATATTTGTGGATAACCCTGGCTAACAATTATTCAATGAAGAATTATTGTGCCACCATCCACAACTAATCTCCCCAACTAGGATACTCAGCCGGTTGATTTCCAAAAATTGAGACTTCTTTCTTCTCGGGTTCCAATAAGGAAAAACGTGGAACTGCAAAGTTATTTGGACGCCAGTGAATAGTTCACGAAAAGTTTTAGATTATATAAGTTTCTTATTTTTTTAATTAAACAGTAATAAAGGCCAGAACACAAAAATAAACACAGGATAAAATTTAAACTGAATCTTCAATACAAAAAAAATCAAAAAAGAAAAAAAAATCTATCTTTATAAAGTATAAAGATAAAGTATTACAATATACTTGAGGTAAAATATATCAACTGTAAATTGACAGCTAAGTGGATTAAAAAAACTTCCTCTAATGACTTCCGAACAATCTTATCTAAAATAATAAAGTATATTTTTAATTTCTCCCTAGAGAACCACACTGTATAATATTTATTGAAACACGTTCTAAATTTTTACACATGCGCAATAACATGTAGCAAAAAATATCCTTGACTTCCAAACGAGCAAAATTTTACAATTATAATTATTACTAGAGAACGGACACGCTTACCACATGACGCAAAGCCCAGTGCAGTACTGGCGAAAGGCTGTATTTCTAAAATATTTAATTTTATTTATATAATTGGAAAACGAACGGGTGGTGATCTATAAAATTACGAAATACATATTTATTTGTTGAAAAGTTGTATTTATAAAGTTTTTAATTTTATTTATATAATTGGAAAACATACGGGTGGTGATCTATCTATCTAAAATTACGAAATACATATTTATTAATTAATTTTATTTATATAATTGGAAAACAAACGGGTGGTGATCTATAAAATTACGAAATACATATGTATTTGTTTAAAAAGTTGTATTTTTAAAGTTTCTAATTTTATTTCTATAATTGGAACATTTTTATTTGTTCATTTTGTCGTTCAAGTTGAGTAAAGGAGTATTAATATTGACTAGCAATAGTTTCTCAAGGTTTTCTTCTGTCAATTTTGTTCTCTTTGAATTAAGTACAGTCTTATAAATAGAAAACGTCCTTTCTACATCGCAACTGGTTATAGGTGCATACTGGAAATATTCTTTTATTTCTTCATATTTAGCCGTTAGATTTTGTGGAATTGTCTCCATACATAATTGCTGCAATGTAATTAAATCTGGATTTCTATTAAGAATTGCTTCAAACTTTTGCCGAAGGCCACATCCGAAGTCACTTGGAATACTTTTCAATTTATTAACAGCCACATCTAATGTGGTTAATCCGTCATTTAATTTGAGATTTCGATTTTCAAAATAAGTGATTAGTTTTGGTAATTTTCCAAAGTGTTCGTGAAGAAAGTACAACTGATTTTTTAAATTTGGGATTTGTGTGGGCTCCTTGCACTCACCAATACTTCTAGCATCCTCCTATAGCAGTGTTATTACTGGAGTGGGAGGCAGTGACAGAGATGGAAATTTTTCCCTGAAAAGAGCTACTCTCAATGGTGCTTTTCTGAAAACTTTTTTCTTTGATATATTCACAGATTCTGTGGAGAGCATGTGCTACACAAGTAATATGCAGCATATTAGGATATGTTTTCTTCAATAGTCTGCCTGTTTTAACATATACGCAGCACTATCACTAACGAATAAAAGTATTTTTTCTTTGTACGTGGCGTCCGAATGAAGCATTTTTTGCATATTCTCCTTAATGGTTTCAGCAACTGTTTCCGCATCAACTCTATTTATAACACTTGTTGTTATTACGTACATATGAGTTATAGGGAATAGTTGGATGTAGTACACCAGCTACAACATTTACCACACAGCGTCCTAACATATCCACCGTTTCGTCGGCACTTATCCATATGTATTGATTTAAAAGATGGCTTCTAATGCGTGCTACTGTTCTCGTATAGCACCTAGAAACATAATATTTGCGTAAAGTTGATTCATCAGGAACATTTCGACCAGTATATTTTTGAAGAAATATTTTTAAAGTGGAATTGCTAAGTTTATTTAATGGAATATTAGCCGCCATAAAAGTTTTACAGAGTTCAGATGTGTTTGCGATCCTAAGTGACGAATTTTTGAGGATATTTTAATGATTTTGTAATAAATTTCGGAATCACTGACAATGGACATACAATCAGTATGACCGTCAATCCAACTCGCCATTGTTTTACAATGCCGTTCTCGACATTCTTCCATATCATGTCTGAAAAAGTAACTTAAACAATGCTCTAGATCTAAATAAATGAAAACTAAAAATGTGTGCGTAAGTTATTGAAACTGAACGAAATTCAATGCACACTTACGTCGAAATAATTGGTAGAAATAGATTCAATCAAACGATATTAAACAGGATCTATCACAAAAATTACGATGTAATTAACAGTTAAAACTATGAAAACAAGAAACTTACTTACAGCACTTTATTTATCTTACGAAATATAAACTAATAAATAAAATACATTATAAAAACCCCGCTTCTATCTACGCTCATGAAAACACTTTAAAAAACACTATATTCTCCGAATACAATAGCTCAGTTGTCCATTGTTATCGCTGCGAGACCAGGTGGCCGAGTAAGTCAAACAAATACTTCATTGAATTACGCTGGGATGTACTGTGCGACGTTATACACAATTCCAATTGCCGATTGCGTTTTATGGAAATTGCATCCGTTCTCTAGTTATAATGAATAATAATGTTTCTTACATTTGGTTTTTAATACCTCGTTTCTTTTATCTTAATACTAAGAATCAGTGGCGTGATGCTGAATTGCATATCTCATGTTAACTGTAGTAAACAAGGTCATTTCTATAACATACGATAGTTTTTTTTGTGTACTTTACTTTTAGAAACATATCGGATTGGGTTTTTGTGACCCTGCGCGGAAAAACCGAACGTACCGGTACAAATTGAATGGCATTGCAATTTTGTTAATATTATTTTATTCCTGATTTATAATTTTAATTGAACTTGTGTGAAGCTATTTTTGTGAGGCTTTTCTACAGATCCGTTGATCAACTAATTAACCTTTTTAAGAAACCTAGGTTAGAAAAACTCTGGAATTACCTGAATAATTAATTAATTAATCATTTTTACATTTCAATTTATTTCTTTTTGTTGGGCAAATTTTATTCAGTTCTATATAAGAAATATATCTTGCATTTTGCTGTAATTGTTTAGCTTGAAATTGATGTACTGTGTGATCGTAATATACTGAGTTGGTCATATTTTTGGATTATTTCCATTCTTTTCAATTATTGGATTATTAAAGGCATATTAATAATCCAAAAATTGAAAAGAATTAAAATAATCCAAAGATAATTATTTTCGAGCACTTCTTTCTTTTCACTTTAGTTTGCAGGTAATCTATAGATTATTTCGCCGTTTTGGATTTCTTTTTCTTAGTAATCTGTAAGCGCATGCGCCTGCGATCGCGAGATCCCTTTTCTCACTTCTCAGACTCGAGCCTCCGTACGCAAAACTCAGTGGCGCTACTTACCATCTCTTTTTTTAGTAAATCCACGACCGTCTCCACTGACTAAGGGCATACATGTTAAATAGAGGCACCCATAATATTGTGCGTTTCAACTACCGGTTTCGTTCCTGCGCACGCAAAATAGCAACGCGAAAACTGAGCTTGTTCTCATTGAAGATGGTACCGTGACGACTGTTAGGTACATCAACGAATGTTTAGCTGATCACGTCGTACCATTTGCTCCATTCGTAAGTGAGGACTTTACCCTAACGCACGATAACGCGCGACCTCACACAGCACGGGTGGTTGATCACTATTTGGATGCGGTTAACTTTCGCCGTTTGCGATGGCCAGCTCGAAGTCCGTACTTGAATCCCCTCGGAAATCTCTGGGATGAGGGCGACGTGTTCGGCACCGACAACCCAAACCAGTAACCATTCGCGATCTTCGAATAGCTCTTCGTGAGGAATTGGAAAACATTACACAAGAAGAGGCCACCAACTGCATTCAAAGTTTAGCACGCCATGTGGCAGAAGTCATTAGAGTCCGTGGAGGTAGTATCCACTATTAATCGCTTAAATTGTGTGGAAACGTAGATGTAAAACCTATCCGATAAGACCAATGAATTTGTTAATTTTGCACAATTTACTGTTTCGTGACTTTTTCGTATTGAATAAAATGTTAAGTACCTTTTTTTATTTCTCATTCTTACTTTGTAGATAACACAGGCCTGCGATGGTAAAATTGTCTGGATTTTATACAGTGATTCCAATAGATTTTTTGGTGCTGAAAATGGGAAAATTATTTAAAAAATTCCATCACGTAAGGTTTTTTTACAATCTGGGGTTTTTTGACCTATCTGCATGTATTAGTCTTTTTGAAAAGGACAATTTTGTTAAACCGTTGTTTAAATAAACTATTATAATTTTTTTACTTATAATGATGCAAGAAGTTGATATTCTGAATAGACATACACTAGATTTATGATAAAGAAGTTACAAATAAAAATAAATGAGCATGTCGCAAGACATGACTCATCATCTTCCTGTTACTGCATGTCTACCTCCCCACCTCCACTACAAACATATTGCTATTCTAGACAAAACAGTTAGTTCATTCAATATCTTCTTTACAACTGTGGTGTGAATTTGTGTAATTAGTTGACATTTGTGATTAGTTGCTGAGTTAATTTAATTTTTATTTTACGAGTTTTTTTAAATTAAATTCCAATGGCATTAAGAGGCTGTGTCAATGTACCCAACTCCTGCTATATTTGTGGAAAGTTTACAGTAAAAAAACAACAAAGAAACATTACAGATTTTGTAAAAAAAGTATATTTTGCATATTTTGGTGTGAAATTAGGAGACCAATTAGGAAATTGGGCTCCTCATAAGGTTTGTTCTGTGTGTGTTGAAGAGCTTCGCCAGTGGCCCCAAGGAAAAAACAGTCTTTTCGCTTTGGAGTGCCTATGGTTTGGAGAGAACCGATCAATCATAGCGATGATTGTTATTTTTGTTCGTGTGTAGTACACGGATTCAATTTAAAAAACAAAAAGGACATCGTTTACCCAAACCTTCGATCCGCAACACGTCCTATACCTCATGGACCAGAAGTACCTGTTCCTTCACTACCAGATACATTAGATGATGTATCTGATGACGAAATGGTTTCACGTACATGCGCAAGTGAACTGGATGAGGGAAGTGATTACTATGATACTGGAAGTGATGAGCCAAAACTGTTTGACCAATCTGAATTAAATAATTTGGTGAGGGACTTAAACCTTCCTAAGGACTCAGCTGAGCTTTTAGGGTCAAGGTTGAAAGAAAAAATTTGTTAGCACCTAGCACAACATTTTACTGGTTTAGGAACAGAGAAAAAAAGTTTGCTCGATATTATTCCGAAGAAGATGCACTAGTTTTCTGTAATGATGTACCCGGGCTCATGGAACAATTCCACGTAGAATATAATGTTTCTGAATGGAGACTCTTTATTGACTCTTCAAAAAGGAGCCTTAAGGCCGTTCTTCTACACAATGAAAGTAAATATGCTTCTGTACCAGTGGGACATTCAGTTCATTTAAAAGAGTGTTATGAAAATCTTGAGCTACTTTTAATTAAAATTCGTTACAAGGATCAAGGCTGGACAATTTGTGGTGATTTGAAAGTTTTTTGTTTGTTACTTGGACAACAAAGCGGTTATACTAAATATCCTTGTTTTTTGTGTGAGTGGGATAGTCGTGATAGAAAGCAGCACTATTGTAAAAAGATGTGGCCACCAAGACAAACCTTACAACCTGGAATGAAAAACATTGAAAGAAAAAGTTTAGTAGACCCGAGCAAAGTTTTGCTTCCTCCATTACATATAAAACTAGGGTTAATGAAACAATTTGCGAAGGCATTAAAAAAAGATGGAGAGTGCTTCAAGTATCTTTGCAGCCAGTTTTCTCGCTTGTCAGAAGCAAAGATAAAGGAGGGTGTTTTTGTTGGGCCGGATATAAGAAAGCTTATGAAAGATGAAAATTTTGAATCTAAAATGGAGGAGGCAGAAAAACAAGCATGGATAGCCTTAAAAAATGTGGTTACAAATTTTCTTGGCAACAAAAAACATGAAGATTATAAAAATATTGTGCAAAATATGTTAGAAAAATTTAAAACCTTAGGCTGTAACATGAGTTTGAAGGTGCATTTTCTAGATTCGCATCTCGACTACTTCCCTGAAAATCTTGGTGCAGTAAGTGAGGAGCAGGGGAAAAGGTTCCACCAAGACCTAAAAGAGATGGAGAGAAGATACCAAGGAAGATGGAATATAAGCATGGTAGCTGATTATTGTTGGATGTTAAAAAGGGATGGTCCACTACGAGATTACAGAAGAAAAAGCACAAAAACGAGTAAGGAAAGACAAAGAAAAAGATATTATAAGGACTTGTAAAGACATAAATAGTATTTTACTGTTTCTTTTCATTAGATTTAATGATATTTGTAAGTAATTTTGTATTTTATATCCTTTGTAAATAAATTCAAAATGTAACTAAAAATTATTTTTAATTTTTAAAAAATATAATTTGAAGCCTTTTTGTGAAAAATCCTTACGTGATGGAGAAAAAGAGAGTTCATATTTGGATTCAGCGCCCAAAAACACATAAGAATCAGCTATCAAATTTAAAACAATTTTTAGAAAGTTAAAAAACGCAGACTTGTTATTTATACAGATATACTTTCAAGAAAACATAGGCAACTTACATGTACGCCTAGTCGTAGTTACGTTTGCGTCTGCTGAGGGCAGGCCAATCGCTTCTCTTATCAGTAACTTCAAAATTTGAACATTGGTTGTACCTAACCAGTTGACGATTTACTTTTTGAACTTTAATGACACCTATGAAAACGATGTCATTAATATACCTTTTCGGGAAAATCTCAGGCGAGATACGGGTTCTTTTGATTAAAATTAAGTTTGTTGCTTTTATTTAACTTTGGTGAATGATTCTGTGCATTTGTGCTAGACGAATCCTTGATGCTTTGTGGCTTGCTAACATGTGGTGATCGTGCAATGGTGTCAAATGAGAGACAGTGTTTTTTTATTAATACAGGTATGTTTTATTCACGTATAAAATAATTATTAATCTTCATACAATAGAAAAGTAGTAAACAGGATAAATCAGATACAAAAGAAATACAGAATGAAGTAACTCCAATATAAAACGGTATATTTGTTGAGAGTCTTTACAAGCATCCAATACTAAACCTAGATACAATTAAATTAATATCTTGTTACTCGGTAATCGTCTTTTCAAATACATAAATGAATAGTTTTAAAAACTATCCTTTTTTAACAAAAAAAAACTATTGCGAATACGCCAGGTGTTTGTTTACACGTTCGGGCAGGGCATGCATATGAGCGCAAAAAATAAGAGAACAAGTTGTTCGTATTTTGTGTTGACGAAAATATATCTATATATGTGTGATTTTATAAATCTAATTCAATTTTTGACAAAATAATTACAGTTTACACTATTTTTCTGATTTCGTGAATCGCGTGAAACTACAATAGTTTTGACTCTCTTTCATTTTTCTTGAAACACAAATTAATAATTTATTAATGATATTAATCTATTGATATATTAAAACTATATAAAGAAACATATTCTGAAAAAGAAATAACTTTGTCTCGCTTGGCTTACGGGTCTTAATGGGAAAGTCAAAATTAACATGTTATTTTTAACGGGGGATCGGAATTTTGCTCCTTCCGGACGATATTTTCTATTACGGGATATAATGCCTAGAGAACGGACACGCTTACCACCCAGTGCAGTCCTTTGCACCTTTATATCCTTTGTAAATAAATTCAAAATGTAACTAAAAATTATTTTTAATTTTTAAAAAATATAATTTGAAGCCTTTTTGTGAAAAATCCTTACGTGATGGAGAAAAATAGAGTTCATATTTGGATTCAGCGCCCAAAAACACATAAGAATCAGCTATCAAATTTAAAACAATTTTTAGAAAGTTAAAAAACGCAGGCCTGTGTAATGTTTCATGTCTTGTTAAAAAAGAAAAAAATTAATGTACTAACAGATATTTACTTTGGTGTCCGGAAATTTTTATCAACGAGTGTATAAATTAAACTTTATGCGTTGGTATTACCATCATCCTTAAACTGAATTATAATAACGTATTGCTATACGATTCATATAACTTGTACAAAACATGATATATTAGCGGTATTAAATTGATTCATTAACAAAAAACGCAACAGAAGACAAAGCTTTGAAATCCCAGAGCGTTAAAACCGCTCGGAGCCCCACCGAATCCCGATGGAGCTCGGTAAAACGTTGTAGACGCGCTGGGGTCGCTGCGAAACAGGTATTAAGGACGAATAAAAACACTTTATACCAAGAGGATTAAATGCCTTTGTGCAAATATGTGGCTGCAAGTGTTTTCGTTCCCTGCTAGGAAACCAAAACCGGATAAAAGATCTCCTCGCATTCATATTTCAGGAGTTTCCAGTCCACCTGAGCATTATCCCCCCTATCCATTCGCACCCTCTATTTGCATTCAAGAGAAGATCGCTTTTCTTCTTGAGTAGTACGCAAGTACCATTGTACGTGCGAGTTTGTGTGCATATGCATGTACACAAAGCCGGGCAAAAAAGGTTTTGTTTTAAATTGAGCCGGACGCGTTCAAGAAATAAAATAATGAATGTTTATTTACCTTTTCTAATGAGGTCAAGTAATACTAAACTAATTTAGATTATACGAGGAATATGCAAATGAAATTTGATTGAATCGACCGATAACACAGGTCTACAGTGATTTTGATGTTTGAAAGCTGTTTGCTAATTTGTATATGTTTGGGGGCTACTATTCCAAATAACGCCATATTTTTGCTCTATCACGTAATGTATCAGAATAATTGAAACATACATGAGTAGGTAAACCCCACCAGTTTTGTATAATACAAAGGTATTTTTAATAATATAAAATATTATTATATCTTCACACCAGGTTTTTAATAATATTTTATATTATTAAAAATACCTTCGTACTATCACGTAATTTTTTTTTATAGCGCTCTATATCTTAAAAATGTTAATTTATTAATATACATACCTATGACAAGAATATGTTTGTTCCATGTTAGGCATGATTTTTAAATGAATTGATTTTTATGAAATTAAATGTGATTTGGCAACACTGGTTAATATTAGATTTCTCAGCAAAGCAACAGAGTCGGCGCAGAAGCGTCAATACAACGTTGAAACCTGCTTATGTGCAGTTTGGTTGTTAGTCGTCGTGCTACTGTGTCCGCGCGCTTGTTGTCTTCGTTGTTGCGTATTTTAAGTGTTCTAGAACGTATAAATATGGAAAGAAAACATTGTGTGAACAATCCGAATAACTTTTGTTATATCTATGGTAGTTATGTCGTAGTAAAGCAGAGGCAAACTATAACTTCGTTTGTGAAAAATGTATACCACGCTTATTTTGGTGTAAAAATTGGCGACCAAGACAAGTCCTGGACTCCTCATACTGTTTGTTTCGTTTGCGTTGAAGCATTAATAAACTGGCAAAAAGATAGGAAGAAATGTTTAAGCTTTGGTGTTCCTATGGTATGGCGAGAGCCTAGAAATCACAGTGATGATTGTTATTTTTGTTCGTGTAATGTTCAAGGATTCAACAGAAAAAATAAGAAACAAATTGTGTATCCCAATCTTGACTCTGCTATTCGACCAGTTCCTCATGGACCAGATGTACCGATACCTACCGCCCCAAAAGCACTAGAAAACGTCATATCGTCAGAATCAGAGGAATCTAATTGCGACCCAGATGACTCAGATTTCACACCAGATTTCAGAGAGCCCGAAGTGTTTAACCAGAGTGAGCTAAATGATTTAATTAGAGATTGGCACCTTCCAAAGGATGCATCCGAATTGTTAGCCTCCCGACTTCGTGAGAAACATTTACTGGCACCTGGCGTCACATCAAGCTTTTACCGGGATCGCGAAAAAGAGTTATGTCAATATTTTACTCAAGACGGACCGCTAGTGTATTGCAACAATATTCCTGACTTAATTTCAAAATTAGGTAATGTGCCGTATGTAAAAGAAGAATGGCGCCTGTTTATTGACTCAAGTAAGCGTAGTTTAAAAGGCGTTTTATTGCACAATGGTAACGAGCTGGCCTAGGTTCCCGTTGCCCATTCGGTACATTGAATGGAAACGTATGAAAATTTTGAACTTCTTTTAAAGAAAATAAACTACCAAGAACATCAGTGGATGCTTTGTGGTGACCTTAAAGTGCTGTGCATGCCACTAGGACAACAAGGAGGTTATACAAAATTTCCATGCTTTATTTGTGAGTGGGATAGTCGAGCAAGGGATAGACATTGGACTCAAATAGAATGGCCCTCTAGAACAAGCCTTACATCTGGTAGCAAAACTGTATTAAGAAATAGCTTGGTTGACCCCCAAAAAATTTTACTGCCTCCTCTCCATATCAAACTTGGCTTGATGAAGCAGTTTGTAAAAGCCCTAGACAAAAATGGACAGTGTTTTAAATATTTGTGCGAGACATTTCCAGCCTTATCCGATGCCAAGTTAAAAGAAGGTATTTTTGTTGGGCTACAGATAAGAACATTATGCAAAGACAAGGATTTTCAAAACATAATGACCAATGTCGAGAAAAACGCCTGGGTTTCATTAAAAGAAGTAATTGATAAGTTTCTTGGGAATTCTAAGGACGAAAACTACGAAAATATTGTTCAAAATATGTTACAACACTTTCATCGTCTAGGTTGTAATATGAGTTTGAAAGTGCATTTCCTGTTTTCACACTTGAACTATTTTCCTGAAAATCTTGGAGCAGTTAGCGAAGAACAGGGAGAGAGGTTTCACCAAGACATTAAGGAAATGGAACGGCGATACCAAGGCAGATGGAGCATAACGATGATGACGGACTACTGCTGGATGTTAAAACGGGATATGCCCTTAAAAACATACAACCGAATGTCCGGACAACGCAGCTTTCTGACAAAAAGACAAAGATTTCACTTAAAAAAGACTGAGTAAAGTATTCTTTACCACTTTTTTAACTTGTATTCCACGTTTTTACTCAATAAACAAATAAATTTTTTTAGAAATATCGTTTTTTTTTCATTTAATATTTGCAAAAAAACCTTACGTGATACAAATAAATGCATAGCATTTTTGAAATCAGCCTACCAAAATTATATAAAATCAGTTTTCAAAATAAAAACATCTGTCAAAAAGTTTAATTTTGTAGACCTGTGTAATTGCTGGAAATTCATAACTATCAGGATATGAAGTAAAACACACGTTTACACAATTTCCAATTGTTTTATTTGACTATTATACATAAGATGTTTCGCTATACTGTAGATTCATAACATATTTTGAAAAAATCAGCGATAAAATAGGTAAATTACTTAATAACTTAATAAACATAACATCCGTATAGTAACAGAATAAATTGAAACATAGGTACATGAGTGAGTTTTGTACAAAATACAAAAGTATTTTTAATAATATCAAAAAATATTACGGTTATCCCGTAAGAAGTAGTGGAAACACGAAAAATACAGTTTCTAGAGATACGGCAGTGCCATCTTTGGAAACGCTTTGTTAGTCCTGCATTGGTTATGTAGACAAAGCAAGTACTCCGGTCGTCTGTTAATATGCAGCGCTGAATGTACTTCTACGCTCGGTCTTAATAATTTCTGTGAGATAGCTAAGTCATTCTTTTTTGTGAGAGTATCCTTCTCCAGCAGGGGCGCACTGAGGAATCTGTAGAAAGATGAAATACGTATCTGCGTCTCTGGAGAAGGATACGTTCACGAAAATATTAATATTGAATTTGTATATGTGTTCTTCACACCAGATTTTTTTAATAACATCCGTACAGCCCTTAATTCTAGTAATTCTTTAGAAAAATACATAAAAAACAACAAATCTGAAACAAATAGGGATAAAAAGTCAGGCGTATATAAATTAAGACGCAGAGATTGTCCAAAAGTATACCGGGTGTCCTTGAAATAAAAAGAAAAATGGAAAGATTAAATTATATAGAATGTATACACAATATATTTTCCCAAAATTCCCTCTCAGAAGCGAGAAAAAAATTACGATATTTAGATTGAGATAGATACTAGGTGCCAATTGTGCTTCAAGATTTTATAAATTTAATAATAATTTTCATATTTCACATGTGATAATTAAAACAGGTCATCTATTTACACACATTCAATGTCCTACTTATTCAAGACGACCTTCCTAGTGTTACGCTTAGCATATAGAAGATTTTAATGTAATTTTTAAATATATTTCTTCTTTGAATATCTCGATTTAAAAATATTTAACGTAAGACATTTTTACATTTGTACAACTGTACATATTCGTACAAAGAGAAAGTATTTCTTTTGTCATATTCCGAAGCGAGACCCTTAGCTTCTACTTGACTCAAACAACCGTTACTGTGGAATTTCTTTCTATTTTTACATTTCATTAAATTGTTTAATTCAATATACATCTTCCTTTATATATGGTGTTTCATATTATTAGAAAGCTTATGTCACAAGGGTTATTCTAATAATATTTATGACATCGATAGACCACGTCTTCAGGTCGCGCTTCTTATTAATTATAATTCAAGATATCGACCCCTCTCTTCGACAGATCATAAAACATACCGTTTTCTAGACCTTTTCTATCGACACAAAAACTATCAGTCGATCTTCTCTTTCGAACCTTCGTGAGTTACACACACATCTTACGCGCGGTATTGTTCAAGTACAGGCCACCATGCCGTCCGGTGTCTCTGCGCTTCTATGGTAAACTGTATTGTTCAATATATATTATTCTTTTAAGCGAATTCATATTAATTTAACTAATTAATTTCTTATTCCTCCAGCCGAACATCGCTCTACATATACTTGTCCGAGTATATTTTCAGACCACATGGCCGCCACTCACAGGTAACTCTGTATCATCCGATACTGATATTATATTATATTAATCCTAATCAATTAACCCTTAATTTACTGCTCAATTAAACGTTCGTTTTCAGAGTATTTTTTGTGTTAATTTTCAGTTACTTAATTACCGATCCTCGTGTACATATTACTTTTGTTTTAATTACTTTTAAATATATCAATTTCAATTTCTTCTTATGTAAATAAATATAAATACAAACTTTAAGGACAACATGTGTTTTATTTAGTAAGTAAGTTATATATATATATATATATATATATATATATATATATATATATATATATATATATATTAATTAACAATCATCACGCACGTCCTGGACCTTTGAAGGAACTTTACCAACACCACTAATATATTTATTACAACATAATTTTATTATTATTAGCACACCAAAAAGCCACCGTTTGTAATAAGTGTCCCCCCCCTAATTTGTAATACTAGTTATCATCTTTCACCACATTGTTTAAGGTGTTTTAACCAGGTCACTCTAACAGATGATATATATGATGATATATAAACTAGAGACTAAGATGTCTCGACGGCCGGAGTCAGTCAGACTCAGAGTGAGTATTAGTCTACCAGCCTGGTGCATCATATTGCAATGTAGTATTTATTGTTGTTATTGTCGTTATTACTTAAATGTTATTATTTAATCGTTCTCGTGCATATCATTTATCCTACTGTTAAGCCCAATTTCAAAATGGAACTGCCTCGGCAACAATGTTACCACTAGGACCAGGTGACTTTACATACAGTTCAAATTTTTAACCACGACGAAGAATGCAAAGCAATATAGAACTAATCGTATACACTGTGTCCAAGATAAGAATGAACTGTATGGGAATCTCGGGAATGGAAAAAGTTACGCAATTTAATGACCTTTTACATGGCATTTACGTAATTCAATTATGTTTTTGTTTTTTGAGATATTTAGGAAAACGTGTTTTCCTAAATAATTTTTTTTTTTAATTTCTTTCTGACTTTATTTTACAAGTTATTGGAAAAATAAATAAAACATATTCATTGGCACTTTTAAAGCTCTACAAGATAGTATTATTACTAGACTGCGGAACAGACGCTATCCTCTAATGAGTCATGCAGGCACAGAGACAGAGTCGGTTTCGCTTAATAATAAGATTGATGCAGTATTCGCTCGTAGCCCTGATTTTTCTATATTTAAAGACATACTGTCCAATAAAAGAACGCACTTTACAGAACAAAGTTTAGAATATATTGTAATAATTAATGTGGAAAAAAATGCTTACTGTGGTGTGACAAAGCATTCACTTTAATTATAGGTCATATAATTAATTTCAATTCAAGTTAATTTAAATTCATTTAACTTCAGTGTTTTATTTATTATCCTAAAAATACATTTTCGTATATTCATTTTATTGGCTTTGTTACGACTCTGGCGAAATATATTTCACACTCCGTCTGTTTGCATTGAGAGACGTACAAACAAACAACAACAGTATCTGTACATTTTAAAAGAAGTTCGACTGTTGTTAACATTATTTGCAGATTAGAGAAAATAAATGAATAAAACTTGACATTATTGAAAAATTGATGATAATTAATAACATTAATACCTCCTCTTGCATTAACGACTGATTGCATTCGACGAAGCATACTCTGAGTTAAATTAAGGACTACATTCTGATCCATGTTATTCCAGTCCTGCAATAGAAACTCTCTCATCTCCTGGGCAGTTCTTAGGGCTGGTGTATGCCTTCGGATACGTCGCCCTAACTCATCCCGGACATGCTTGATGGCATTCATATCTGGACTGCATGCTGGCCAATCAAACCGCGTAATTCCTACTTCATCTAGATATTCACTGACAATCCTGGCAACGTGTGGTCTTGCATTATCATGCATGAAAATGCCTTGCTCGCCCATAGTGACCATGAAAGGTATAACAGGATCTTCCAGGACTTCCGTTATGTATCTATGAGCTGTTATTTAGCCATTCTCTATGAAAACTAACTCTGTACGTGCTTCTGAAGTGACACTTGCCCAAACTATAACAGACCCACCACCAAATTTACGTCTCTTCAATACAAACGGAGCCGTATCTTTCTCTGGGTCTTCTCCATACTCGTCGACGTCCGTCCGGTCCATTAAGGTAAAAACGCGACTCATCTGTAAAGAGTACCTTGCTCCAGTGATCATCGTTCCATGCCAAATGATTTCGAGCAAAATCCAATCTTGCTATTCGATGCTGGCGGTTCAATGTTGGCTCTGTAGCCATCCTTCTGCAAGACAATCCATTAGCACGAAGCCTTCTTCTAACTGTCCATTCACTAACATTAACACCTCTAACCTCTTGAAAATGATTTTGCAGCAAAACCGCAGAAGATGTTCTATTCCGCAAGCTTCACATGAACAAAAACCAATCATCTTTTTGACTCGTAACTCTTCTTCGGCCAGATCCGGGTCGTCTGGTTATAAGACCATTCTCCTGATAGCGCTGGTACACATTTACCAGCGCTATCAGGAGAATGGGAATCGTAAAATTTTTTTTTCTTTTGGTGCATTATCATTGTAAACATCTGTGGTATACAATATGAAACAAACATGTAAATAATTTACATATCTGTAACTATGCACATGGACAATACACCTCGTATTTTCAGCATTTACTTCTGCTTAATACATATGTTTCTGCCATCTAGGCGTCCTCAGTTAAGCTAGTGAAGCAATGTATACAAATTAATACAAACCTGTTATAAACAACTGGTTTGTATCTGTATTTAAATTTACTTAAATAGCCCGCATAGATCAAGCAAGTTCCATCCTATAAGAAGACAACTATTTAATAATTGACATCTTACGGGCGAAAGAGACTTTGTCTGGAGGGCTACCTATCGTTCGAACAGCTAAGCTGCTACGGGAAACGATAAAATACGTATGTAGATGTAGTCCATTAACAACCAGCCAGATGGCGGTAAATATACAAAAAGGTTTTGTTTAAGTATGACAATACGTTAAGCACGTATAAAGCGTTTGTACAATATGAAACAAACATGTAAATAAATAATTTACATATCTGTATTAAGCAGAAGTAAATGCTGAAAATACGAGGTGTATTGTCCATGTGCATAGTTAAAGATATGTAAATTATTTACATGTTTGTTTCAAATTGTACAAACGCTTTATACGTGCTTAACGTATTGTCATACTTAAACAAAACATTTTTGTATATTTACCGCCATCTGGCTGGTTGTTAATGGACTACATCTACATACGTATTTTATCGTTTCCCGTAGCAGCTTAGCTGTTCGAACGATAGGTAGCCCTCCAGACAAAGTCTCTTTCGCCCGTAAGATGTCAATTATTAAATAGTTGTCTTCTTATAGGACGGAACTTGCTTGATCTATGCGGGCTATTTCAGTAAATTTAAATACAGATACAAACCAGTTGTTTATAACAGGTTTGTATTAATTTGTATACATTGCTTCACTAGCTTAACTGAGGACGCCTAGATGGCATAAACATATGTATTAAGCAGAAGTAAATGCTGAAAATACGAGGTGTATTGTCCATGTGCATAGTTACAGATATGTAAATTATTTACATGTTTGTTTCATATTGTACAAACGCTTTATACGTGCTTAACGTATTGTCATACTTAAACAAAACCTTTTTGTATATCTGTGGTATATTTAATAACATCAATTTTTTTTCCCAAATCTGTGGAATTTAACCGCAAATGCAAAGCTAATTCTAAATGAAAATAATATCACGCGAATGTATGATGCTGACATGGAATACTCGTACGTTCCATTATGCTTGTGCTCGTATTAATTAATTATAAATAAAACATATTGTTTGCGAATTAAAATCATATTTCGGGAACTTTTTGAACGTATTTTGTTAATGTAAAACTTGTTTAACGAATAACAAACTATAAACTCAATTATATATTTAATTACCGCTGTGTTTGACATTTCATCAAACCAATTTCACTTTAAACCGCAAACCTATCAATTACAACAGAAATTTCTCAGGAAAGCAATTGTTTCAAAGATCATAACCAGGAATTACCGCAACAGTTCGAAATCATTTCTTTAATTCTTTTCAATATTTTTATTTTACCTGATGTAATTTACCGAAGAATGACTTACCTACGCAACGAATAATACGAGGGATGTTCAAATTTAAGCGAGAATATAAGGCTAGCGATCTTGGAAAAGGCACGGTTGGTTTGGGTGCTAATGTACTATACAACTATGTAGAAAAATAAAGTGTTCTTTTTATAACTTTTCTTTCATCTTTCTTCAATAAATCAATAAATTCGCAAAAATTATTCTCGTTTAAATTTGAACGTCCACCGTATATGTACTCCGGTGCAAGCAATATTTAACTGCGAGACAGTCACGCAAATCTCTCCAAGCAATATTGTTTGGTGGGTGTATAATTCCTGAGATTTTACGTTGCACTCGTCATAGTTGTCAGGCGCATAAAATATGTAATTGATTAATTTCGCCGTTCGCGGATGATAAGCGGTGTTCGCTATCTCGTTCCGAAGCTTTTGACGACGAGCAATTTCATAAGAGAGATTTGTCACTTGCAGTTTGATTAGATTAGAATAGTTATAGTGAAATTACATTAGAGCGAATTGGCGTGCAATTCGTCAAGTCGATATTGCGCCTGCACGTGTGCAAGATTTTAATTATTTTGCGGATCATCGATAATATCAATTTATATATCAATTGCTCTTTATTATTAATTATATTGTAGGAAGCACCTATATTGCTATTTGATTAACGTTAATGGCATGTCAATCAAATAGCAACGTACGCCGTGAGCTAAATCATCTGACTTCTAGCTGGCTGCATCAGAATCAGTAAACTCTGCTTAAAATATTAAAATGTAATATTTTAATATTTGGAAATTGTCGGCATTTTTCATGTTTGTATTTGTGCATGTTTACTTGTCATTATTTTAGTCGTTGATCATTAGAGAGCGAACGCATCAGGCCGAAATTACGATGAACCATATATATAGTCTATAACATCGCTAAGTATAACACGTAGTTATTGAATAGCGCTATTCATTCGGTAAACCGCACATTTGTTTTTAGTCGTTGAATTGTGACGTAATTACTTCAATATTAAAGTTAAATTCCTTTATTCATGGATGTAGATAGAAGGGTGAGGAGTTTAAATTTCTGTAAACTTTTTTAGAAGCGGGGAGAAGTCTATCAACTTCCGGAAAGGTGTCTCTGAGGAAACATATCCTAATATGCTGCATATTACTTTTGTAGCACATGCTCTCCACAGAATCTGTGAATATATCACAGACACCTTTCCGGAAGTATATAGACTTGTATCCGCTTTTAAAAAGTTTTCAGAAAAGCACAATTGAGAGTAGATCTTTACAGGGAAAAACTTCCATCTTTGTCACTGTGTCACTAAACCACGTCATGTATTCAAAATATCCATTTCATCACCATGTAATACGACCTCGTTGAGTTATGATCTTACACCGCATTGTTTTCATCTTGTAACCAGGTCACTAGGCTAAGGGAACACACTCTAATATATAACGAGACACTCAGAGGTCTCTACGGGGGCAGAAACCCAGAGTGATAGTCAGAGTTACAGTCACGGGGTAGTCCCATAACTGACCGTCTTATTACCGACCGCAACAAAATTTTACCTGTTTCGGTGCCATAACTGACCGCGATCATTTTATTTTGTGAAACGAACCCAATCTATTTAGGTAATAGTCTCATTACTGACCGTAAGATGAATTGACCCATGATATAATTAAAAATTCATTTAATAAAATCGTATGGAAAATTACTCCATTAGAATCACATTTTTGGATATATTACTAGCATACCTATTCTTCTTATCTCCTCCCCCCCCCATCCCTCGCCCCGGCTAATGGCTGGTTTAAGCTGTAGTTGTTATTAAGGTGTAGTCAGTCGTTATTAAGTTCTAAACAAGTACACAGCCGATTTTGTGAGTGTAAGTTATAAGTGCAACATAGATATTCTTGAATTTATCGAAAGTGGCAAAGGAAGATGACAAGCCCTCTATAAGGGATATAAATATTGTCTTAAAAGGACAAACAAAAATGGTACGAAGAACTGGAGATGCGTGAATTCCAACAATAACAAGGAATGCAGTGGCAGTATAACTACTGATACGGAAGATAAAGCAGTTATGTATGAAGGTAAACACAACTGTTCCAAAGCTCCGAATGCAGCCTACACAGATGTGGAAAAATGCAAATCCAACTGTAAAAAGCGCGCTAGGGAAGAACTGACATCAATACCAAAAATTTTTGAAGAAGAGTTCCATCAATCCAACAATTCCGGGTTTCAATTTGTCACCGAAATGCCCGATTATACATCAATGAAATCTACTTTATATCGTCAACGAAATAAAGCTCTAGGTGTACCAGTTTTACCTAAAACACAAACTGAACTTTTAATTCCAGAAAACTTGGTACTATTTGAGGATGGACATAACTTTGTGTTATTTGATACGTTAACTGATGAAAGAATTATATGCTTTGGAAGCCAACTCGCTATAGAATCGCTTTCAAGAGCAAAAATCGTTTTTGCAGATGGCACTTTTAAAAGTTGCAATAAATTGTTTCACCAGTTATATTCATTGCATGTAGACTTGGGTAGTACAGACCGAGAAACCAGAGTTAGGCCAGCGTTATATGTATTACTTCCTAATCGAAGGAAATCCACATATACGAAACTGTTTTCCCTCATTAAAGAAAATATTCCCGGTTTTTATCCGAAAATCTTTAAAATGGATTTTGAAATTGCTGCAATATCAGCTTACAGAGAATGTTTTCCGAATTCGAAGCTAAACGGTTGCAATTTCCACTTTAATTAGTGTTTATGGAGAAAGGTTCAGGAGCTTGGACTAGTGAAACAATACAAAGAAGATTTAGAAGTGCGAACTCATATTAAATTAACAGCTAGCTTGGCTCATCTACCACCTACTTTGACTGACGAAGGCTGGCTGCATGTTATGGAAAACTCTCCTAACAATGAACAGATAGACAGTTACAACGATTACTTTGTAACGCAATGGTTAGAAAACGAGACAATTCAAGACATGTGGATATGCTACAATCAACGACACCGAACTACGAATGTATATGAGTCATGGAACAGCCGCCTTAATAGAAATATTGGAAAATCCCATTAGAATATTATAGAGCTAATCAAAACTCTAAAAAAGGATGCTACTCATTATGATATTTTACAACAAAGAATCGAACATAATTTATGTTCTAAACAAAGAGCTGGAAAGTATATTTTATTAGACCGAAGAATCGAAGAGACTATGAAGCAGTTAGAGCAGACAAACATAATTGATATTGCGCTACGACAGATAGTACATATAATTCCATTATAAGGCAAACTTAAGATTAGATTGTAAATATTCTGTACATATCATTTTTGAATGACGAATGGCTTATGCTGAATACTGTAAATACTGTAAATACTTTATAAAAATTATGTACTACAGACGAATGTAAAATGCAGAATTTTTAACCACGCCGAAATTTGTTACAAATTCTGCCAGTCCTAAGCCTGGATAAAGTGGGAAGGAATTTTCTTATTTTTACATTTTAACATTGAATTTCTTACTAAAAGCTTGCCTCACCTCTATAATTAAACCCTTATTAATATTGACGGTCAGTAATGTAACTATTTAATCTTCCGCAACCCCTATACAAATTTGACCAAATTACCGCGGTCAGTAACGACACTCGGATACTCGACGGTCAGTAATGCGACGGTCAGTGATGGCCCTAAGTCACAGTCACTACAAATCTAGTGCCTCATATTTATAATGTAGTATTTACTGTTGTTATCGTGATTGAATTATATATTATTATTTAATCGTTGTCCTGCATATTATTTATCACACTGATAAACGTGCTGTATAAATGGAACTGCCTCGGCAACAATGTTACCTCCGGGACCACGTGACATTACATGGCGATCCTGCCCACGTCTGATATTACATGGCGATCCTACCTTTAGTTAGATGATCAGATATTACATGGTGATCCTGCCATCGCATCATCCAACATTACAACTGCCTCCGTCTCCAGTAATAACTAGATGGGGAGCATGGTTGGAAGTTACTAGTTTTATGCAGAGAATTTCACTAGTTTACAAAATTTTGTTACATGTTTAAATGACAATGTTCGAAGTATTTCTGAGTGCAAGGAACTAATACAAATTCCAAACAATTAAAAAATCAGTTGTACTTCCTTCAGGAACAATTTGGAAATTTGCCAAAACTAATCACTTATTAATCAAAATCTCAAATTAAATGAACGAATTTTATTTCGGGGTTAAAATATACCCGAACTCATATACAATATGTCACAAAAACATAGAGACAAACTTAAAAGGGTGATAGGTGACATCAAAACATATTTTTTTTGTTTAATAAACATATGTCTGCAACTGAGCCGTTTGTACTGTAGAGTAGTAAATAGTTTTAAATCATATCCAAATGACTAAAGTAATTCTTGATTTAGTTGAACGCCACTGCCTTTCGTTAAACATTTTCTTGTTGCAACTACGGTTTTTGTTGGACAGCAGAAGCATTTCTTTATCACAATAGACACTTCACAGGTGCCGATTTTGAGATCATAGTAGTTATTTGTGACATTTAGTTGTCATCATAACATTAACTTAATGTTTATGTTAATTAATAGCGATAACAAAACTACATTTTTCTTTTTATTTCGGACTTGGTAATGATTAATTTTAATCTTATCACGTAGGTGGACTCGCTTTGTTTTGACAAATCTGTGACAGCTTACTGTCGTAAACGTTCACAAAATGTTGACTTTGGAACAAAGAATTTTTTGAATAAAGATTGTTAAAAATGACTTTTTTTTTTATCATAAAGCTGTTACTTTGAGTTGCCATTTATTAAAATTATGTTTTTCCTAATCGTTTTTGTTATTTAACTTGCATAAACTCATTTGTTAAAGTCACATCGTTGTCAAAAAAATAAAACCGTCAACGCGATGGGATTTAAAAAGCAGAGATAAATTATTAAAAGCCCAAAATCAAGAGAAAAATTAACTTTTCCCTCCATCGAGTCAGAACAATGAAGTTCCAGTTACAGATTTGGTGGTTACCGAACAAGCAGACAATGTTAGTCCTTCGAAGTATTGGCGCAAAATCAAAGGTATTTTTTTTTTCCTCTTGTAAACGGGGACATACTGTATATTGTGGTAGGCAATAATACCTATAGAAATGAACAAGAAAAGAAGTATAAATTAAATAATTATATTATAGTTAGGTAACAGTGCAATTTTAAAAGTTGAATCTGACAACTGTTTGACTCATTAAAAATTATAAATGTAAAATATCTTAAAATATCAAGTCAGAGTTTCTAAATTTACTTAAAAATTCTTAAATAATCCATTATTTCATTGATAATTTATTATTTAAAAAAGGATAGAATAATCTTTGACGTTAACAGTACTTTTCAAAAATTAAAGCGCGGGAAGGCAATTTATTACGTACTATTACGATCGAAAAATAAGGGACAAGTCTTAACACATAAATTCGTCATATTTTGGCATTGTAAGTCTGATTTCAAATACAAACTGACGTTGGTGACATTTCATAAATTGGCAAATATCATTTTATCATGAAGTAGACTTTACAATGTACAAAAATAAGTGTCCCTTAAATTACGATCGCAACCGTATATTATTTATCACACTGATAAATCGGCTGTATAAATGGAACTGTCTCGGCAACAATGTTATCTGCCGGGGCCAGGTGACATTACATGGCGATTCTGCCCACGTCTGATATTACATGGCGATCTTATCTTTAGTTAGATGATCAGATATTAGATGGTGATCCTGCCATCCCATCATCTGACATTACAACTGCCTCCGTCTCCAGTAATAACTAGATGGGGAACTATATGTAATATACATTCAATCAATGTTTATATTGTAATCAAATGTACATGTAAAATCTTAATGTTTATTAGGGTAAATATTGAAATAGTAATAATAAGTAATTTATTGGTGACAAACTACAATGTTTCGATAAGAACTCCACGCCGTCTTTAGTGACGGCAGCCTGGGGACTGGCTAGTTAAATTGTATATTTATCATCAACCCTCTCACACAGATAGGGTTTTGGACCTGTGATTTATTTTTGCTACTTTCCGGTAGTATTCTATGGAAGCCACTTGCTAAGTCTTGCACTTATGGAACTGAATTTTCTTCCATGTTGTCGTTTATGCCTTAATTACGTGCCGTAAGGGAGTTGTTGTGAATGTTGTCTATTCCAGCATCATGCATAGATGAGCAGGACAAAACAAGTGTCTGTGTTTCTGGATAGAAATGTTCACACTAACATAGCTTATTCTCTACACCTGATTTTTAATATTTTTGAAATTATTAAAAATGTTTCTGTTTCGTAAAACTAAAATATTTATTTTCAGAAAAAAGAAATGCCGGATAATTTAATTTAAACACCTTAATCAACCAAAAAAATTCTCCTATACGAAGAGATTTCTGTGAGATTTTGATACACGAAACTCATCAATGTCTTAGTTCACGTTCCTATATTGTTCATAACTGATGAACCAATTAAACTAAACCAACATCTGCTTCCTAAGAGATTACCCCTATCACAAGTGCAATCGATACTCCCACATTCGAAGTTGATTGATTCTCATTCACATACCGAGAGTGACGTTAATAAACGGATTTAAAGAGAAACACTTTTGTCCCATCCATCAGACACGACGTTGTCATTCGCATTACAAGATGAGGATGACTTTAATTATCGGTAATATCATCGTTTCGACAGGATCCATTGTATAATTTTTTTTGGTGGTGTAGCGGATGAGAAACTAATCATACAATATACACAATATATTACGTGAATAATTACTTTATAAAATCAATAGATAGAAGTGCTGTATCCTTCTCATATTCCACCCCCGGATTCCAATCGAATAACCCCCTTCCGTTACCCTAGTTGGCGTACGTTAAATTATTAACATTGTTTAGTTTGTACGGAGAAATTTCTATCAGGTAAGGACTACAAACCAAGAGATATTGACTGGATTCTAAGTGAAGTGTATGTTTGAGTGTACCTGTTGGTTTTCGGGTAATATCGTATGGGGTTGGGATTCATGAAGTTTCGCTGTCGATTTCGTTGTTATTGCCTGGCTTAGGGGTGGTATTTCATATTAATGGGTTTACCTGGAACAAAAATAAACACAAATAATTAGGTATGGGTTGTTTATGTTTCCTGTCGGTTTTTATTTATTTACTTATTAACTTATTTGTTCATTTCTAAAATTGTAAAGGTAACACACATCTCCAGTCTACAGTTATAAATTTTTGAATTTAATTAAATATAATTACTAAATTATTGCAAAATGCCCCGATAGGACAGAAAAAAAGGTAAATATATTTAATGAAATATATTGCTTGAGTCTTTAAGCAAATAAGAGTGGTGGACAAGAAGCTGTGCAGCTAAAAAGCATGTGTGTAAAGAGATATACAAAGGTATTTTTAATAATATAAAATATTATTACAAATCTGGTGTGAAGAACACAAATGCAGGTTCACTATTAATATTTTTTGTGAACGTGTCCGAATATATCCAATCTCCAGAGACGTAGATACGTATTTCACCTTTCTACAGGCTCATCGGTACGCCCCTGCTGGAGAAAGGATATTCCCAGACACATTCACAAAAAAGAACCACATCGCCCTATCACCGTAATTATCCAGACCGGGCGCAAAAGTAAATTCGGCGCTGCCTGTTGTCAGACAGCCGAAGTAACCCGCATACCGTCCACATAATTATGTGCGGGTATGCGGGTTACTTCGGCTGTCTGACAACAGGCAGCGCCGAATTTACTTCTGCGCCCGGTCTGGATAATTACGGTGATAGGGCGATGTGGTTCTTTTTTGTGAATGTGTCTGGGAATATCCTTTCTCCAGCAGGGGCGTACCGATGAGCCTGTAGAAAGGTGAAATACGTATCTATGTCTCTGGGGATAGGATAAATTCGGACACGTTCACAAAAAATATTAATAGTGAACCTGCATTTGTGTTCTTCACACCAGATTTTTAATAATATTTTATATTATTAAAAATACCTTTGTATTATACAAAACTGGTGGGGTTTACCTACTCATGTATGTTTCAATTATTCTGATACATTACACATGCGGTTAAGCAGTAGTATGAGTGAAGACACAAACAAAATGCAGTTTTCTAGAGAGATTGGCTGTGCCACCTTTGGAAGGGCGTCGTTACTTCACATTAATTATGTGGACGGTATGCGAGGCACTTCGGCTGTCTGACAACAGGCAGCGCCGAATTTACTTCTGCGCCCGGTTTGGATAATTACGGTGATAGGGCGATGTGGTTCTTTTTTGTGAATGTGTCTGGGAATATCCTTTCTCCAGCAGGGGCGTACCGATAAGCCTGTAGAAAGGTGAAATACGTATCTACGTCTCTGGGGAGGGATATGTTCGGACACGTTCACAAAAATATTAATAGTGAACCTGTATTTGTGTTCTTCACACCAGATTTTTAATAATATTTTATATTATTAAAAATACCTTTGTATTATACAAAACTGGTGGGGTTTACCTACTCATGTATGTTTCAATTATTCTGATATATTACACATGCGGTTAAGCAGTAGTATGAGTGAAGACACAAACAAAATGCAGTTTTCTAGAGAGATTGGCTGTGCCACCTTTGGAAGGGCGTCGTTACTTCACATTAATTTTGTGGACGGTATGCGAGGCACTTCGGCTGTCTGACAACAGGCAGCGCCGAATTTACTTCTGCGCCCGGTCAGGATAATTACGGTGATAGGGCGATGTGGTTCTCTTTTGTGAATGTGTCTGGGAATATCCTTTCTCCAGCAGGGGCGTACCGATGAGCCTGTAGAAAGGTGAAATACGTATCTACGTCTCTGGGGAGGGATATGTTCGGACACGTTCACAAAAATATTAATAGTGAACCTGTATTTGTGTTCTTCACACCAGATTTTTAATAATATTTTATATTATTAAAAATACCTTTGTATTATACAAAACTGGTGGGGTTTACCTACTCATGTATGTTTCAATTATTCTGATATCTAACTGAAGTCCTTACTGCAATATTATTTTGATCCCATTTGCGTTCCATCACATAGCAATTTACTTGTATGCCACTCTGGAATTAATTTTTTAATTGTAAAACGCGAAAATTACTTTCGTACATTAGATTGTAGTCAAAAGCGGCGTTTTTTTTAACAAAAACTTGGAATAAGAATTTTTAAGTCAAAATTTAAAAAATATATAATAAAATTCCCAAGCATACTTTACGAAACAAATAAAACAGTATTATTCACACTTTTTTAAATCCGATTTTGTAAGCACAATTTCAAAATGATGACAGATAGCTACAGCGCGCAATGGAATTTCCAATTTAACTTTTTATTCACTGACATACCTAGGTGTGTTAAGCAAACTCTAAATATTTATGACTTGAACATTTTAATTGGAAATTTTCTAGTTTATTTACAAGCGCTTAAAAAATTGTCTTCAATACTTTCTTTCTACTATTTGAGGCACAATAAACAACGGAAAATAAGACATTCAACAAAAAAAATGATCAAAGCAAGCGTTTTTCAATACTTTCTTTTGTTCAGATCGAACATCTACACCTTTTTGTCATTATCATTTTGATTTTCTTTCTCACGAAAAGCCTTTAGTTAAGAGAAGAATTTAGTGTTTGTCTTTAAGAAAAGGATATAAAAAATTAATGGATGTTTCTGATAAATTGGAAATTCCTAATTAGGATTCTGTTTAATGACAAAAAAATGTTTTTAGAAAGGATTTTCATTCTTTCCTCAAGAGCAATGCTTTTTGTCTTATATTTCCTGTAAAAGTCAATGTGTTTCCATTTTATTTTTCCAAAGGAAATTGATGAAAGTAAACATGTTACAGTTAGACTTTCCTTTAGCTGACTATTTTTATTATAATTATTAATTTAAAACATAATTGTCAAAATGTGCATTCATTGCATAGTGCTCTTACAATCGAAAGAGCACTTATTATTTGAGTAGAAAATGAACTACTATTGTTAGCTTGTCTTGAAACATTAGGTTACTATCTTTAAAAAGCAAAACAAACAATGAAATTAAAACTGAGCTGGTATCGTTTAATAGGATTGGATCTAATAAGAGTCATTTGATAGGGCGACGTCACCTGCGGTTCAAATATGTCAAAGCGTCTTCTCTTCAAAATCATACCCACGCTATTCGTCTATTATTTGTTTATCCAAAGCTTCTTTGAATATGGTTTATATATATTATAATTTGACTTAAATTAATTATAAGTATACATTTTGTAAGTTTAAATTGATATTTATCAGAATAATTGAAACATACATGAGTAGGTAAACCCCACCAGTTTTGTATAATACAAAGATATTTTTAATAATATAAAATATTATTAAAAATCTGGTGTGAAGAACACAAATACAGGTTCATTATTAATATTTTTGTGAACGTGTCCGAACATATCCCTCCCCAGAGACGTAGATACGTATTTCGCCTTTCTACAGGCTCATCGGTACGCCCCTGCTGGTCTCTGGGGAGGGATATGTTCGGACACGATCACAAAAAATATTAATAGTGAATTTGTGTTCTTCACACCAGATTTTGAATAATATTTTATATTATTAAAAATATCTTTGTATTAAATTGATATTATTAAATCTAATTTGAATTTTCAAGTACATGTTTTTGTTAATTAAATGCGAATTTATCCCAACGGAATTGTTAACCTCGTGATTCTTTGTTTTTGTTATTTACACATAGCTGATCGTTTTAAATTTGATTATCTCTAAATTCAAATATAAACGAGATTTAAAGTGATATTTTGAATTGAATACATGTTTGGAATACTTTAGTAATTTATAAATATTATAAACGTTATATTATAATGTTATAATATTATTTTCTTAAACTAATTTTCTACAGGGTGTTCAAAAGTTTTTAGCATTAATTTCTAAAATTGACTTATAAATTAGTGTTTCACTGTGTATTTTTTAACTTGAAACTTTCAAATGTCTCGAAAAATAAGAAGTTAACGAAACAATGTTCAGATTTAAAATTTAATAATTTAATGAAGGAAATATATTAGTGTTAGAATTAGTACCGCTCTCTCCCTTCATATAGGTGGGGCGGGGGTAACTTTAAAATCTTAAACAGAAATCCGTATATTTTATTACAGATTCGAATTCTACTAGAAGAAGTAGGTAAGATTTGTCTGAAACATTTTTGTAATCGATGAAATTAATTTTTTTCAATTTCTCGCACTGAGAACCTATGCATGCGATTCTGCAATTCGTTTTTAATAAAAAGAATACCACGAACAGAATAATAAGGTATTTTCTTATAGAAGAAACTCTAAATGGTCAAAGATATTTAGAACTTTTAAACCAGATATTCCTGCATTGGAGGAAAATTACCAACTTTCACAAAACACCTGGTTGGAGGCCATCGTGGGTCTCCCTCCGCTTGAACTATTTGTAAAGGCGGAGGCAATGGCTGTGATCCTGAGGCTGAAGGCCAATGACGCATGGTGTCCTAATAAGGTTGTAGCGAGCCATACAGGTATCACAGGAACTATACTGGAAGAGCCGATATTTAAAATGCCGGCGGACAGTATGGCACCTGAGATTATGTTTACAGCTAAGCTGAACATATTTATACCGACCAGGGAACAGGCAAAAAGTCCCTCGAGCGATTGTGGTGCCGGCACCTGGTACATTGATGGATCACAATCTAGTCAGGGGGCAGGTGCAGGCATATGCGGAATGTGCCCTAGAAGGAAGATATCGATATGTCTGGGGAAAAATACTACGGTTTTCCAGGCCGAATTGTTTGCAGTCGCAGCTTGCGCCGAGGAAATTCGGGAAGCCGGCTACGCAAACAAAAAAATTAACATAATGACTGATAGTCAGGCGTCTATTAAAGCCATTATGAACCCATCTACCAGGTCTAAGCTGGTGAAATATTGTAAACAGGTGCTCAATAAACTGGCACAAGACAATACAGTGTCGCTGATATGGATGCCAGGACATGAGGGAATTAAACGCAATGAGCCTTTAATTCTCTCCGACGAACTGGCCAAAGAAGGTACTAATAGGAACTTCATAGGACCAAAACCTATATGCGGAGTCGCGAACGATTCCGCTACAGATTTCGCTAACGATTCCGAAACTAGCCTTCATGTAATATGTACGTGTGAGGAACTGAATGAACTCAGACAGAAATATTTCGGGAGAGATCTATTGGATCCTTCGAGTGTACTCAAACTTCCCCTGAAGGATAGTGGCTTTTATCGAGAAAACAAGTCTAACAGAGTGGAACTAAGAGATATATTGGGGATAGTACAAAGAGCAGTGGGCTCAAGTGCCTGGACGTGATGGCGTCCAACCCAAAACAGAAGAAGAAGAAGAAAACACCTGGTTTCAGCAGGAAGGGGCACCCCATCACTATTTAGTGATCGTTTGAGATTGATTAGATCGAACTTTTGTCCACAAATGGATTGGAAAGAGAGGCGAATTGAATGGGCCATCTGGAGAACGTGCGAGCCGCATGTTCTTCCGATCTCAATCCACTAAATTACTTCTTGTGGGGGTATCTAAAACAAAAAGTGTACCGTACCGTATCTAGAAATTTGCAAGATTTGGCCGAAAGAATAAATGAAGAGATACGAAGCATTTCACCAGAAGTCGCAGCGAGGATTATTTTCTGAAATATTAATAAAAAATAAAAATTTTGAAAATCTCACAAATTAACTTTAACCATATTTGTATGACCAGTTTATAAAAGGACGTTCAATTTAAAAAAATATTTCAAATGATTGCTTTTCATCCTTAATTTTCATGTTTAAATATTACAATAATAGAATTAATTGCTCTGATGTTGTAAATGCTAAAAGCCATTTTAATTATTATTGAATGAGTCTCTTACTAAGCGAAACGCGTAATATGTTTTGTGCAAATAAAATTTTAAAGCTTTTATATTTACAAAATGCCGCATACAAAAATATTATTATTCCAAAACTGATTCGTAAAATATTTTATATCCACGTGAGTTTATGGCTTTTAGAGCTCGTAATTTATTAGGAGTGCAACGGCGGTTTGGGTCACGTATTGACGGAATAGCGAAAAATTCCCTCGAAATTCATCCATCAACGCCGCGAGGTAATGCGGATTCATATGTAAGACCCTTTGTTTCGAAGACCTCAGCCATTTTTAGTGGTTTTTGTTGGTCTTTTTGTGTCACGCCGTCGCGTCGAAACATGTTCAAAGAAAAATGATAGTACAGCAAGTAGGTGACAGCCGTTTTGCGTATATAACATATATAAGTACCATAGAGTCGTAGATAGATGATTCACTATTTTAATTATAATTATATTAGGACTGTCGAAAAGTTTTTAAATAAAACAAATGTAAAAAAAAAGCGTGTAATAATTTCGATATTATACTATTCACAACCTTATATTGAAACAGTTCATTTCTATCCGGTCGTTATTATTGTACGGCGGAGCTGAAAAAAATACATTTAAATAACATGGGAAGAGTGTCTCCCTCTATGTATTCTTCTTGGTATGTATCGTAAATTCATTATGACAGATATTTGCGCAACTAACCTAAAACGTTAAACGCCAACATTATCATTAATAAAGAGAATTAAATGTGTAATCTAAATCTAAAAATGATTTACAAAATCTCAAAGTAATATTCGAATTAAACGCTTGAAAAAAAAGTATTTACTACACAGCAACTAGCGCCTCGGCAGTGAACTGTATGCTCGGCTATAATAAGAGCTTTCTCTGTATGGTCTATAATATACTATAACGAGCGATCAAGATAATTTGTAATCGAGTCATTCATGAATTTGAGTCCGTATGTCTTTTCCGATTGTAGCCGTTGCATAGTTATATTCAATTGGTATATTCAATTGACGTTTTTCTTGACGTTTGTAATGTAAATGCAGCAAAGAATAAAAAATACTTATTTCGTTTCTCTTCGTTAGTGTATGACATTTTTGTATTATTAATGAATAATAAATGAAATGTTTGACAGATTGAAATTCCATGGCTACCTTATTTAATCTTATTAATTTATTCTTTCAAATAAAACCTAATGTCAAAAACTTTAGTCAGCATGTGGTACATGGTTGAAATCAGAAAAAAAACTCTTTCTGAAGATGTCTAAATCCAATATGGCGCCTATAAGAAATTAGATAGTTGATGATGGACAGAAAGAAACGAAACGTCGTATAAAAATTTAGAGTACACCACTGGATAGAGGTTTAGAAATGGCCACAAGAATGTGTTTTTATATTCTCTACAAGGTCAAATTTCGGTGCTACAGGTAAAAGAAGAAAATGGGGTTTTCGCGTTTTTTTTAAATAACGAAGGTCATTTGTCACAGGTCTATTTTCTTTACGGATTTATAAAAAACACAAAATTTAACAACTTTGCCAAATTTAAACCTATACTCTATATCCAATAATAAGCGAGATCCACATGGTGAGGGCCGAAAATGAATCAGCCTGTGTATATATATATATATATATATATATGAATTTGAATTGTTATTACAGTTTTTTTTTACCTCTATTTATTTTTTCTATCTTTAGCAAAAGTTGGACTTGCTAAAGCTGGGTGTTTATTTGCAGATTGTAGGTTTGCTGTGCAGCATTTTGCCGCTGCGTCTTTGTATTTAGCGTAGGCATTTTTGTAGTCTGTATGCGCATGTGCCTAAGATCGCGCAATCCCTTTTATCCGTTTTCAGACTGAGCTTCTGTATGCAAAACAGAGTAGAGCTACCTACCATCTGTTACTTTAGTCACCCATACCCGTCTCCACTGACTAAGGCCATACACGATAAATAGAAGCTCCCAGACTATTGTTAGATACGACTACCGGTTTCGTTTAGATTTTGATCATCTTCAGACGCCATCGCGCCATAGGTAGCGAGGTATTTTTCAATAACAATTAGTTTTACATTTTCCATTTCAAATTGACGTGCTAATAAGTCGTGGGTGTTGGATGGTTATAATTTACATTTCAAAAAGAGCTGACCAATGGTACGAATAGATAAACTTGTACGTCGCGTTCTAATCCAAATTCGTCCAAAGCATTCGTAAAAACGAAAGGTGCTGACAACAGTGTAGTTAAAATTTCAGCAATACATAGTCGCGATAAAATTTTAATTCAAATAACACTGGTCAACAAATTTTCAATTTTTCTCTAGAAACTATGAAAATTTTTGTTTCTTTTATAGTTCTAATCGTAATAACAAAAAATTAATTATTTTTACGAATAAAATAACAGAGGACGTGTGCGGTTGTAATAACACTAATTAACTGACTCGCTTATCACACCGCCGACAATTTATCGATGGTTTTAGTGACATACCTCGGACATAGATGAACACCTGCGCAAGACCGCTAATTTATTTTATCGCATCTCCGGTATGGTATTCGCATTTGCTTATCTCATGCTTTTCTCACCATTATGGGAACCTCTGTTTGCGTGAACCGCATTTTGAGAACTCTTGCCCTAAGCGTTGACGTTTTCGAGTATTTTTTGTGGACTCTTATATGTCCCCCCCCCCCCCCCCTGTATAAGTTTTCTCGAGTGTCTATAACCGATTGATATAGATCGGACTGCAAGTCTCGCTATAATAAATCAATTATTTAGGTATTTATTGAGTACGAACTAACCAAGCTTTTTATTAAATAAATTGTCATTATTGGAATTTTACAAAAAATGACGTTTTCCTTCTTCTTGTGTCGTAACATACGTTCGAATTTCTAATTAGTTTTAATGATCTGATTAAGCACTCCAAGCCTTCGTAACGAAATTTAATTACTCCCATTCGTTCCAGTCGTCCATACGAACGCGGAGTTTATTAAATATTTCCACCCTTCTTCACCAATTATTTATTTGCTTTTGGTCCTTCTTCTTCTTCTCCGTTCGCGTTGTTTATTTATTCTTTTTTTTTAAGTCCATAATGAAGTTAAAACAAAATTAATGTTACGCACTCTTCATCGGTTTTAATTAAACGGAAAACTCTCTCCTTTTACTGCTTCCGTCGCTTTTTTCGTATCGAGTGTGTCCGAGTTGACGCGACGCGCCGACAAGAAAAATACAATAAGGAAATAATTGTTTTGTTTTCGCAGACCAGCCACGGTGAAATTTTAAATTGGATTTGTTGAAATTTGTTTTAATTTGAAGCCAGGGGCGACGTGGGGCAGGGGAAAATGGAAACCGACGATGTCGACGTTTTGAAATGAATGTACTGTAAATGCGTTTAATTTCTTTGTGTACAAGTCAGAGTAATCACAAAATAAATATATGTTTATTATACCGAATTAACAGAGAGAAATATACATAATTTCATTATGGTTATATAAAGGTGGCTGTAATTGTCAGGTCTTTCGTAATTGGTTTTTAAGATTTTTTTCTTTATTTTATTAATTAAAGTAAGTATTATATAAATACACATATTGTTGTGATACTTTCTAAGCAAGATAAATTGAAAAATCAAATAAAGCTGAAAACAGCAGTGAAAAATTTAAAACGGGTCAATATTGAATGCACCCTGTATGAACATCGATAGGACAAATTTAATGTTTATTTTATGTAAAGTTTCTCGTTATTTTCTGTAAAAAGTTTTAATATGCAACAATACAATCGTGTTAAGAAAAGCACGTGTATATTTAGTGGATTAATATTGAATGTTAAATGTCATGTAGATTATTATATCTCTTTACGTTTTAGCTTAAAAATATTAATAACCTAAAAATTAAATCATGCTGTACCTACCAAGATATAAAACGATATTTAAAGTACTATAGTAATAGCAAACTTCATAATAAATACTAAAATTTTGTAGCTTTCTTAAATACATAAACCTTGTTTATTTAACAGTTACGATACGTGTAATTTCAAACAAAGACATACATTAAGGTCTTAAAATATCAAATATATATTATTATTTGATATACACCACAAATTAGAATAACCTAAAAAGTCAATAACAACTTTGTAACAAAAGTATATATATATATATATATATATATATATATATATATATATTATATATATATAGGGTAATTTAATAAAGGAGTTTTTTAATTGACCGCTTACCCGAATTTAAATAAATTTTTGATAATATATCGCGGTCGATAATTTCTTTTCAATTATATATATATATATATATATATATATATATATATATATATATATATATATACATATATATATATATATATATATATATATACATATATATATATATAATAGAATGTGTATTTTAAAATTGACATTTTGTAATACTTATCTATAAGAACAAGCATGCGATTCGTTTTAAAATGCGTATTATTGATCAAATGGGAGATCAACACCAGTGCAAACAACTCAAAAGGTTTTATAGTACACAAAATAGAGTCTAATATGATATTTGTTCATCCATTAGAGATAAATATATTTACAAAAAGGTTTAAAGTATATTAATACGTTAAGCACGTATTACGCATTTGTTACAAATGAAAGAGACATGCAATATACACGACTGTAACTGTACACATGGACAATACACCTCGTATTTTCCAGCATTTACTTCTGCTTAAGACACGTGCTTCTGCCATCTACTATTAGGCGTCATCAGTTAAGCTAGTGAAGTAAATAAAGCTTAAATCGCCTCATAAGGTATAGCAAATTTTGTCCTATCAGGTGGCACCATATAATCTAGTGACATCTGACGGACGAACGAGACTTTAAACCTTTTTTTTGTATATTTGCTGCCATCTGGCATCGTGTTAATGGACTTACACCTATATACGTATTTTCTTCTCTTCTGTACCGGCATAGCCGGTCAAGGGCAGGGTTGCCACTTTCGGCATAGTCTCTTTCGTCCGTCAGATGTCACTAGATTATATGGTGCCACCTGATAGGACAAAATTTGTTATACCTTATGAGGTGATTTAAGCTTTATTTACTTTACTAGTTTAACTGATGACGCCTAATAGTAGATGGCAGAAACACGTATCTTAAGCAGAAGTAAATGCTGAAAAATTCGAGGTGTATTGTCCATGTGTACAGTTACAGACGTGTATATTGCATGTCTGTTTCATTTGTAATAAATATATTTGTTTATATTGTAAACAATGGAGCTGTCAACCAAGTTCAGAACCATAGGTTAGATGTGTTTCAAGTTTCGATCAAGGAAAACACGTCAATAGGAATATAAGAAACGATAGTCAAATAATCGATAAGAGAAGAAAGATATAACGTATAAATCTAAAATATGGAAACGTGAATGATAAAGGAGACATATTGTAGGCTCGGACATTAAAGAAGGGCAGAATAAAGAACAGATATACAGTTTTGAGAAAAAGGAACACTTGCAAATTAAAATAAGAACGCACTAAACACTGGTAGAAAGAAATATTAAAAAAAAACGTAAATCAATATAAGAACAAAAGTTTTTAAATATGGAATATCATTTAGGAGTCTATTATAACTTACAAAAATATATTTGAAAAGGGTTTGACGTCACAGTGCATATATAAGAAGATTTCTCCAGAGAGGACAGTTTTATGAAAATCATCTTAAAGCGGTGGTCACAAATAAAATTTGTATTCTAAATTACATATACAAAAAAGGTTTAAGTATATCAATACGTTAAGCACGTACAATACACCTCGTATTTTCAGCATTTACTTCTGCTTAAGACGTGGGTTTAAGCAGAAGTAAATGCTGAAAATACGAGGTATATTGTCCATGTGTACAGTTACAGATATGTATATTGCATGTCTGTTTCATTTGTAACAAATGCGTAATACGTGCTTAACGTATTGATATACTTAAACCTTTTTTGTATATTTACTGCCATCCGGCATCGTGTTAATGGACTTACACCGATATACTAATTTCCTTCCCTTCTGTACCGGTATAGCCGGTCAAGGGAAGGGTTGCCTTTTTCGTCATAGTCTCTTTCGTCCGTCAGATGTCACTATATTATATGGTGCTACCTGATAGGACAAAATTTGCTATACCTTATAGGCGATTTAAGCTTTAATTAATTACTTCACTAGCTTAACTGATGACGCCTAATAGTAAATGGCAGAAACACGTGTCTTAAGCAGAAGTAAATGCTGAAAATACGAGGTGTATTGTCCATGTGTACAGTTACAGATATGTATATAGCATGTCTGTTTCATTTGTATTGTAAATTACATTGAGTTTAATCCATCATTAGAATTTTTATATTTTTAATGTAAAGAGAATTATTATTTTATTTTGCTTCATATAATAATGAATTCGACAGGTTAATAATGTATTAAAGGCATTCAAGACTTTGAAGTTCATTAAAACAAATTTGTAAGATTATTTGTTTATATGGATATTTGATTGTTCGGGAATAATTTTAATTTCTATTTTAAAAACAAAAGATATAACACAGAATATCCTTTAAGTTGTAAGTAGAGTAAGTTCTCAAGGACATTTAAGGATATCTTTTTTTTGAACTCGCAATTAAAATTCCCATTAAATATTTGAAATATTGAATAAAACAAATTGTATGATATTGAATATCTTATTTGGTATTGTAAAGTCTCATCATATGAATATGAAATGACACATTTCTCATTTGAAATATTATCACTTGATAAAACTAAAAAGCAAGTTTAATTTTTACTTAAAACTACTCTTTTTTGAATTGCTTAAGTCTGCGAATTGAAAATATAGCGGGTGAAGTTAATATACTACCGCAGGGTGTATTTATTTCTTTTAGAATTCTCAACTTAAAATTATACACGAGGAGACGTTGCGTCACACAATGTTAAGCCCATCTAAATTATGAGAAAAGTTCGAGTCAGATAGTTCTTCTCTACGTTTGTTCAGAACAGTTAAAAAGTTCGAACATGACCCGCTACCTCGCAGAAGAACACAATAAGACTTGACACTGCAAGTGAAACATAATCGTTTTATCTAACGAAATGTATCCAGATTATTTTATTCAGCAGTTTGGTAATAATGTATACAATATGTCGATAAAAGTTAGATAAAAAGATATATTCAAAGGCATTGGACTTTCGCAAATGATTGTGTTCTGTTATTTTTTTAAGAATTCAATATTTTCTTAAAACTAAGAGAAGATTTAAATAAGGAGAATTAATCGTGTAAAGAAAGAAAGTGTGTTAAACTGCTTTTATTTTATTCAAATGATTGAAAATTGATGAAATAAAATGTATAAAAATGTATTCTTGTCCATTTGTGTCTTCGATAAATTCCGAAACTACTCGGGCGATTAAGCTCAAGCTTTGAAATAAAGTATGTTTCGAAGAGAGGAAGATTATAGACATAGTATTGTTACTTTACGATAGGTGACGCTGAACAACTGTTTCAAAAAAGTTAACAAATGAAGGAGAAAATGACAATCTACACAACAACGACATTTCTCACATGACAAATGAAACATTTCACAGTAAGTATCACAATTATTACATAAAAACGATGACGAATAACGCTTTCCGCACTGAAATTGCTATTGAATTGCAACCTACGCACGCATGCGCGGTTCTGGCAAAATGAAGATGATGGGTAAGTTGTCGAAATCGGTAGTCGTAACGCACAATTTAAGGGAGCCTTTATTTATCGTGTATGGCCATAGTCAGTGGATGGACTAAAACTAATGATAGGTAGCGCCACTTAGCTTCACGTACGGACGTCCGAGCCTGAAATCTGAGAAAAGGGTTTGCGCTTTCGTAAACGTATGCTCTTACAGACTCCTAAAAATGTACCGAAACGACGAGCTAAATTAAAGGAGCAAGGGATGCCTAAATACATCAAATAAAAGAATCGGAAATAGCTAATTCGTATATTGAGATAACAGAAAAAAAACAAGTAATTAACAAGTGAATAACAAGTAACACTCAAGCCGGAAATAATAATCTATAAAAGTTATGAAAAATTGACACTAGGATATGAACACCCGGTATAGCAAATCATTAAATTATTTAACATATTACAAAACAAGCCTACATGAGTTTATACTGAATCAACACAAAAATCAGATGAATTAAATTAATCTGCAAAATGCATCAAAATTATGATAATTAATTAATTAATCAATTTCAATTTGCTTTAACCTAAAATCAAAAATTCGTAGTTCGACCGCAGATCTGTTGTTGAACCTTACATTTGGCTTTACACGCAAAGTATATATTACGAGAATAGTAATAAAATTCAATAGAAATTACAATTTAATTGAAGTCATAGTCAAACAAAATCATAGTGAAATATATAACTCTAGTATTTCACGAAGTTGTAAAAATTTAAAAAAAATGTGTGAATTCAACTAATTATCCAACAATTAAAATTAAAAATTATTATTACGTGACATCAGCTAAATTTTATCATTAATTCAATACAAAATTATTTTAGGATAGATAGACTCTTTATAACGAAAGTTATAAACGTCAATTAATTTTATAAATGTTTAAATAACAAATATATGAGCGGTGATTATTTGATAACTGTACATTAATGAAATAAATACATATACGAATTAAACCAGGATCAAACGCTGTTTTACTTAGCATTAAAATTCGGAATCATTATTATAACAAATAAAATTATCGGCGAGAATTTTCAAGTTCACTGCGGTTTCTAGTCTAGTATTTAACAAAACTAAAGCTTGGTCACACAGTAGACTATTATCATTGGTATTTCTAGATAGATACTCTCCACTTGCCTTAAATTTCAAGACATTTAAAACGCGCCGCTGCACACTTTCCACTCGCATCTTATGACAAGTGTATATAGGATGCCAAATTATTGAGATGTATACCAGTTTATTTCGAACTAGCAAACAATACAGATATTCTGTCGTTTCCATGCTCCAAAAATATTTAGAACTACGCATTAAAAAACGAAGATTAGACCACTGTCAAATAACACTCCGAAATCTTTTACTGTTATACTAGAAGGTAAAAGGTCATTGTTAATATTATAATTAAAATCGAAAAGTTCCTTTTCTCGAGAAAACCGAACTACACGGCACTAACTTATGTTAAGTTTGTGATTGTTTTGCGGATACCAATTCCATATCAAACTAAACTTATTCTGCAAGAGAATTGCGTCATCTGACTCATCAATGCGCGTATATATCTTTAATTTATCAGCGCTAAACCAATCCAGAACACGTCAACAACTCCAGAAGAATGAATAACAAGAAGAAAAGCGGCTCCAAGTTAGAACCTTGAGGAACACCAGGATAAGAATTAAATTCGGAAGATTTAAGTTCATTATAATATACATAATTAGTTCTTCCTTGCAAATAAGAAGTTATAAGACAAAGAAAATCCTCATTCAATCCAAATTTATAGAGCTTCTTCATTAATATCAATAGTATCAAATGCAGGAGTGAAATCCCTGCAGAGATAAGCGACATACCTCCAGTAACCTGAAAAAAAAACGTTCTGAAAACTGGTTTCTTCCAGTGCAAAAGTTTATTTACCGAGGTGTGGAATACTATAGGAAAATTCGGAATAAAACTTTGATTTACTGCCTTAAGTTCAACATTAAGAAGTATTCCTTCTATTAACAATTTAAAGAAATGGGCGAACAAGAAAAGTGTCTTAGTATTAGCTACTTGGTAGATGTAATTTTAAACTATCGAAAAAATTCACATGAAAAGCAACTTTTATTATTTCACGATATTTTAAATAATTATAGAACCGGACTTGATATTTTTAATGCTTACTAACATTTCACAGTCGCGTTACGTAAGTGACAAGAACATTAACGCAAGTCCTTTCCTTTTCTTTCCCATCCAGATCCCTCGTTCAAGACATCATTTGCATTTCCATAGCATTGTTAATAATGACTATGCGAGCGAATATAATAGCGGGCGAGGAGGCACGCCCGTCACGACTCTTCATCCGACGTAGGTGCTTTTTTGCATTGTGTCGTATTGCTTGGAGACCGTAAATTAGTCTTGGATAATGTTAAAGAAGACAAGGCGCTCACGACGACTCCCAGTAAATAAAGAGAGATACTGTTAGTATTTGGTATTTTCAACGTTGAGGTGGAAGAGATCGAGAAGTGAATATTATTTGTATTATTGTTTCTGTGATTCAGAAATGACAATATTTTCTTTTACATTGGATCGTGGCCTTCATTTAGAATTATGATTTATTCAAAAGAATGCTTCGTAATTTAAAAATGTTAAAAGCGTATCTGTATCGCGTGCACAATGAGGTAATGTATCTTGTTGGAGATACCTGGTGTTCGTCATCATGCAGGCTTAAAAAATGGAATATTACTAGTCTAAATGTATAAAGTTGACAGCCGATTATGCAGAAAAACAAAACTTTTTCATTTAGAAGTTACGTTACCGTCAAATATCGTGCGTACCTCAATTGCATCTTCAAACACACCTGGGAATACGAAAAAAAAATCGTAAAACTAACTTAACTTTTAGGAAACGTGAACAATATACAACACCAAGTAGGTATATTCTGAAATTGTAAAAGAATCACATATAGATCCTTAGTAAAGACATACATAACGTATTTAACCAATGGTCAGCATGTATTTCGATCTTATTATGAAGTAGTTATGAAGTATTATGAAGTAATATCTTTAGATTCGCTCCCACAAGATAAGCACAACTACATTATTTTCGGGCTGTGCGACAAACGAGTAAGTACCTATACATATAAATATATATATATATATATATATATATATATATATATATATATAATAACTTCGTGACCTTGGTATGATATGGTAAACCTAATCAGTAGGCGATTAAAGGTCTGTATATTACTTCAAAATATATGTATTTAAAAAACTCTACATGTTTCGGCTGTATACGCCTTTTTGAAAAGAATACAAAATATGAATATGAGAATATTTTGTATTCTCTTGAAAAAGGCGTATACAGCCGAAACATGTAGAGTTTTTTAAATACATATATTTTGAAGTAATATACAGACCTTTAATCGCCTACTGATTAGGTTTACTATATATATATATATATATATATATATATATATATATATATATATATATATATACATATATATATATATAATTGAAAAGAAATTATCGACCGTGATATATTATCAAAAATTAATTAAAATTCGGGTAAGCGGTCAATTAAAAAACTCCTTTACTAAATTACCCTATATTTCGCGACACTTTGTCGCTTCTTCTGGGGTAAAAAATGTAGAGTTAAAAAATAATAAAATTGAAACCCATCATATAATTAATTGAAAAGAAATTATCGACCGTGATATATTATCAAAAATTAATTAAAATTCGGGTAAGCGGTCAACTAAAAAACTCCTTTATTAAATTACCCTATATTTCGCGACACTTTGTCGCTTCTTCTGGGGTAAAAAATGTAGAGTTAAAAAATAATAAAATAATAAAATTTTATTATTTTTTAACTCTACATTTTTTACCCCAGAAGAAGCGACAAAGTGTCGCGAAATATAGGGTAATTTAATAAAGGAGTTTTTTAGTTGACCGCTTACCCGAATTTTAATTAATTTTTGATTATATATATATATATATATATATATATATATATATATATATATATATATATATATATATATATATATATATATATATATATATACAGGGTGTAACAAAATAAGTGTAAAACATTTCAGGGAGTGATTCCTCATCGAAAAAGAGATGGGGTCTTTCATATAGAGAAACTTCATTGGAGCATCCCTTGTTAGGATACAGCCCCTTAAAGGGCGATGAAAACCCTCACGCTATTGTCCAAGCTAACCATCAAGAAATGTTTTCTCTTAACGTGTGGCTCGGAGTTATTGGGGATTATTTAATTGGCCCTCATTTTCTACCTCCTCGATTAAATGGTGAGGCATACACTCAATTTTTAAGAAAAGTGCACCCAGTACTGCTGGAGGAAGTTCCTTTGGGCGTCAGAAGGGATATGTTTTTTATTCATGATGGGGCTCCCGCCCATTTTAGTCAAGCAGCACGTCAGCATTTAACTCAAACATATCCAAATCATTGGATAGTTCGAGGAGGAGCACAGAATTGGCCCGCTCGATCTCCGGATCTCAATCCTCTCGATTCCTCTACTTGGGGCCATTTGCAGAGTTTGGTTTATCCTACTCCTGTTCGCGATGTAGAGGACTTAAGAAACCGCATCATCGATGCGTGCAGGGTATTTAGTGAGACTTCAGGAATATTTGAGCGAATACGTGGCTCAATGCGCCGACGTCTAGACGCATGTGTAATGACTGAAGGTGGACATATTGAACATTTACTATGATTTATACATGTTTAATGTTTTGTTATTAATAAATTAGTTTTTTATTGGAAATAAATTTTTAAACCATGGGGTAAACCAAAAAAATACATTTTTAGTGTTTATGAGAAAAATTGTAAAACAAATTTTATGTACCCACTTTAAGGGGCTGTATCTTAACAAGGGATGCTCCAATGAAATTTCTCTATATGAAAGACCCTATCTCTTTTTCGATGAGGAATCACTCCCTGAAATGTTTTATACTTATTTTGTTACACCCTGTATATACATATATATATAACCACGCATGTATTTTTAAGAAATCTTTCTTCCACTCAAAAAACACAGACTGCTTACACTTGTATTTTTTATGCTTATTTAGTTATTTAATTTTTATAATTAAATTGTTTTCAAGTTATTAAATTATTGTATTGTATTGTATATCTTTATCTATTTTTTAAACAAACGTATTACATATTTTTATAGATAAAATGTGCCAAGAAATTCCAAGTAGATCAACACTTAGGAACCGAGAGGCATCGGTTCAAAAAACGTGGACCAAATCTCATGATACAAAAATAATTACCCGGTCAACATCGAGAAAACAGTGAGTAAGAAATTTATTCAAGAGATCTGTGTAATCTTTTTATTAGGTGTAATATTCGCTTCATAATCTGGACAAGAAATTGTTCCAAGAAACAATACTCTAAAGAAAATGTCAATGAGCCTCCATCATCTACTTTGAGAAAGAAGTATGTCGATCGTAACATTGAAGACGTGATAGAAGGCGTCCAAAATGAAATTAAAAATAAATATGTACGGTTTTCTGTCGACGAATCCACAAATGTTCAGGGAAGATATATTGTCAACTTTATCATTGGAGCTTGGAACGAGGATAGCTAAGGAAAAGGATATTTGGTTGGTATAAAGGTTTAAACATCGCTTGGTTTGTTAATAATGCGTTAACTAATTTCTTTTGACCGCAAAAATTACCAGTAGAAAACGTATTAGTAATAGTAACTGATGCTGCTTCGTATATGTTGAAAGCAGCAGAAAATTTAAAAAAATCCCTAATTAATTTTTTGATCCTGATTGCTCGGCAGCAATTAGAAAATGCATTAGTTTATTTGAAAACCTTTTAATTAGTAGTCAAATGTATTTTATTAAAAGTAATCACAAAACTAGAACGCAGAGGATTTTCATTGGACGAAAGTATTTCTCTAGTAAATTCTGTAAAAAGTCGTCTCGAAACTTCGGTAGGCAAAAATAGTAATATTTGTAAAGAACTTAATTCGGTGTTAGACACAAACCTAAGATTTAAAAAGCTCATGCAAATTAATGATATCTTGCAAGGAAATTTTGAAGAGAGTATCAATTTCAGTCCAAATGTATTGTGCAAATTAGAGTACACTTACAAATGAAACAGACATGTAAAAAAATACACATCTGTAACTGTAAACATGGACAACACACCTAGTATTTTCCAGCTTTTTACTTCTGCTTAAGACATATGTTTCTGCTATTACTATTAAGCGTCGTCAGTTAAGCTAGTGAAGTAATTTAAAAGCTTAAATCGCCTATATGGTATAGCAAATTTCGTCCTATCAGGTAGCACCATATAATATAGTGACATCTGGCGGACGAAAGAGACTATGCCGAAAATAGCAACCCTTTTTAAATTACTTCACTAGCTTAACTGACGACGCTTAATAGTAATAGCAGAAACATATGTCTTAAGCAGAAGTAAAAAGCTGGAAAATACGAGGTGTGTTGTCCATGTTTACAGTTACAGATGCGTATTTTTTTGTCTGTTTCATTTGTAACAAATGCGTAATACGTGCGTAACGTATTGATATACTTAAACCTTTTTTGTATAGAGTACACTTGTTGTTAGGAAAGATGACCCCATCAATATAACACCGTATGATTCAAATCAGTACTTCGGCGTCATATTAAGTACTGTAAATTGCATAAAGAATATGGAATCTATTAAACTATGACTTCACTTCTGGGCCAAATAAGTTTGTTGACAGTCAGTCGAATTTGTAGGTTATGAGAACATACCGTATGTGTTAAATATCATTAGGCATAGAGAATCAACGTATGAGTACATACAATGTATACGTACATGAGAAAGCCAGTCCAATGCCAGCGAAGACCGCGACGACTGACGATTGTCTCCGATACCGATTGACTGGAAATTTTGCATTCAGTCTAGTTGCGGCCGTTACAGTTTGAAAGCGTACAATAGAATTAATGTATAATGGCTCTTTATACACCCACTGAAAAGCTTCAGTTAGTAAAATGGTTTTATGCTGGCAAGTCTGCAATGGAGTGCATGAATTTGTTTGCGCTGACTTATGCAGACCGTTCTGTACCTTGCAGACAAACAATTTATAATATTATAAATAAATTTGAAACTTGTTTCTGTCTCAATAACTGTACGAAATGCAAACCAAGAGAGGTATCACCACCAAAAACTGAGGAAAGAGAACGGCGGGATGTATTAATTTGTAGTATTTTGGAAATTGATAACACGAGATCTACTAGAAGTGCTGCCGAGGAATTGGGTACAAGTAACACAACTATTTCACGTATTTGGAAACGTAATTGTTTAAAATGTTTCAAATATTCGAAAACTCAAGAAATATTTCCTGAGGACAATTTCCGGAGAATGGAGTTTTGTCAAGACGTTATGGAAAAGATACATCGAGATGAAAATTTCGTTAAAAATATTCTCTTCACCGATGAATCAACTTTTCCATTACACGGAAAGCACAATCCCTCTGTTCTTCGATATTGGGCTTCGGAAAATCAACACCGGCATTTTGCAAATCGCACTCAGTATCCTCAAAAACTAAACGTTTGGGCAGGTATTTTAGGTGACCATTCTATAGGTCCCTATTTTATTGATGGTATATTAAATGCCGACAAGTATCTCGAATTACTGAAAAATCAAATACTTCCCGCCATTCAAAACATTGGAATAAATCAGGAAATCGTTTGGTTTCAACATGATGGCTGTCCAGCACATAATGCAGCGAGGGTAAAGGAATTTTTTAGGAAATACTTTTCCTAGATTCCTTTTCCGTCTCATTACTGGAACAGGAAACATTAAATGGCCCCCGCGATCTCCTGATCTCTCTCCAAATGATTTCTTTTTGTGGGGATATCTAAAAAATATTGTTTATACTCATGAAGCTGGTAGAGCAAAAAATCTAGTTGCCTTGAGAGAAAAAATAACTGAGGCTGCGAATTCATTAACTGCCGACATGTTAGCAAATGTAAGAGCTAATTTCTACGACCGCCTAGGACAATGTCTTGCTGTGCAAGGAGGAATTTTTGAACCTCTTGTATAATTTATTATAATTTTTAGAATCCTTTTTTATTTATTTTATTAGGATTATTCTTTAATTTTATTAGAATAACGCTTTTGTTTATGCGACGCACCGCAGCTTAAAAATTTCCTGCATTTACTGAAAGAAATAAGAAAAGCAAATCCCTTGCAATTCGTAAATGTTATTTTAAAACGCATTACAAGTACCTATGTCGATGGTCAAATGATTACTGCTAATTTGTATTTGCGAAACAATCGGAGACAATCGTTGCCGGCCGTCGCGGTCTTCGCCGGCATTGAATCGGCTTTTCCATATATATATATATACATATACATCGTATGTACTCATACGTATTCCCTATGCCTAATGATATTTGACACATGCGGTATATAATCGAATTTCATCTTAGTTATATTACTTGGAAATTACTATAAATCAAATTAAACTATAACACTACACGAAAAATAAAATGAACTATTTAGAATTTATATTTATGTCAACATATAAGATTATGTAATTCTTTAATCATTTATCATAGCGAATTAGTAAATGGCAAAACCAAACGGCTGTAGTTGTAAAAGCATTATTATTAGAATTGAAATCATACAATGACCAGAATATCTACTTTGTATAACTATAATTACATATTCACTGTTATGACAGTTTCATAAACATTATTTTATAAAAAATTTCGTATAATTTTTGTATAAAAAAAATAAACAATTTAGTTATATCAAATACATTTTAAGACAATTTTAAATTTTGAAGAGCCGGTTCTACAATACATTTTAACCCATCAATCATACCGTCGAATAACATGTGAAATGATTCATTATCTACCTCTTGTACACATGTAATAGGTATTCAAATCACCATGGTTTTTCTCTCGTTCAAAATATTGCCACAAATTTAAAACAAGTGTCGCGTCTGTGAATGTAATGTTTTGCCATGTGCTGCCATTATAGTTAAAAAAAAATTAATTTAAAAAAATATGTATTTGTAAAAAGAAAACAAGTAATAATTCGATCAAATATCAACGAAAATGTACTGTCAAATGTCAACGAGTGACGACTACTAAGCGGAAATGTGTCTATTTATCACGGAGTAGGTAATAACCTCGTCTTTGTCTAACTCAAGTAAATTGCCTGAGCCGTATATCTGTACTATGCGAAGTTTCAAAATACATACTTTCGTTGAAGCTATACGTTAGTGACGTAGGGATCATCCTTGGTGATTTTGACTGTATGTTCAAATAACTTCCTGTGAAGTTGGACGGTTATTTTCCAGTTACATGTTAATTTTAAGTGAGCGACGACAGAGTTTTACAATTGACAATCTAGAAAAGCATTAGATTACATACTTACTCTTCTTATTCAAGTAATAATTAATTATGATTAGAAAAATTGTAAAGGTGTAAAATTTAAATATACATATTGTTTATAGAATACTACCATATTTGCTGTATATAATTTTTATTTTTCTTACACTACCTAACATACATAACTTCATAAACAAAACATTTGTTTTATAATTTTTTATTAACTTTTACACTCTATGTAACTTGAACATGAATACATACTTTTTCTTCTTAGGGGTCGTTCAAGTACGTAAGCAGAATTTTAGTAATTTTTATTAGCCAAGTTCGAAGTTAATTACGATATCTGGTTTATCATACTAAATTTATTGGCAATAGTTCGTTGTTGTATATTGCGCCTCTTCATTGGTCTGTGCTTAAAAAAAGGGCCTTGCGTTTTGTGTATCTTTAACTCCCTCTCGCCAATAGCAATTACATATTTTGAAAGTTATATTTACATAAATTTGAAAAAGGAGAAGTGGAATATTTCTTTCGCGCGGTTCTAAATATAATCGAATTTTGCACGAAATTAAAATAAAAGAAAAACAAAATGATTTAAAGTAAAACTCTTAATAAATAAAACGAAAAATAAATGCGGACTTTCTAAATAGATTTACGTTTTATTGAAAGTTTATCTTGTATATTTTCATGCATTTTTTTTTTTACTTTTTAGAAACTTTCCATGAAATTCTAGGCTGATTTAGCAATTTGCAGGGCAGCTGTATACTAATTTAGGTATAAAGTTTAGAAAATACTCATTTGTTGTAATGGGGAGGATTTTTGTGTTCAACAGTGTAATCGAATAATTCTCGACAGTTTTCTGGTAAGCCCTCGACAATTAAGTCATCTATAAATAATATTCAATAATAAAATTCGTCGGTACGGAAAATTGTTTACGATATTATTGGTCGATAACGTACAACTAAAAGCATTAATAGTTCAATAAATCATTGTTAATGCGATGTTAATTTTATCAGGCCATGTCATGTCGTAAATAAAGCAAACGCGTATATGATCGAGATGTGACAATATTCGTATTTTATATGCAAACGGGACACAGGCTTATTTATATATAATATAAAAAGATTTTCTTCTCGTTCTTCTCCGAACAATGTCCAATAAATTTGATTATCGTCGAGCGCGAAGGGTATGATAGCTGGGCAAATAAACACATCGAAATGGAATATAAAGCAGAACGAAAATACTCATGAATAACATATAGTGGTGCGGTATTCTTTGTGGCGGCAGTAACGGCGACGATGACGGCGAATAGTCAAGGAAATTTCACTCGTCGTAGGGAGAGAAAAAAATCTCTGAATAATGTATGTGCTTTTGCATGGTGGCATCGAACAAAGCACTCGCGATTTATGCGCGCATTAATATCTTTAGAGTTAATCTAATTGATTACATTCTAGACGAGTTTATATACGCAAAATACAATGCGGAAACATGTTTGGTGGTAAAATGTTTGCATGTAAACAATCATTTTTGAGGATAATTGAAATTTATTCAAGATTTTGCTTTGCTTTTGGAATTTTCTTTTCTAAAAATATTCTTTCCTATTATGCATATGTAAAATCATATGTGAATCATTAGATATGAGCAAAAATTCCTAGTTAAACGTCATCGAAACGTCCAGGTTAATTTTTTAAACAACCTTAAAGGCCGGTTAGCACCATAGAAAAGTATCGCTAACAACGCTACGAAGCGGTGCACAAGAAGATTTTTTCCTCTCGTTATAAAATAGTTTAACTGGAAAAAATCACAGTCCTAAAAAATACTATACAATCGAGCAGGCAACACTGGAAAGTCATTGGCGAGCAATTTATTCTCTTTATATAAAATCGTATTAAGGCTTTCACAATAACTCAATCATATATTTTTTTCATCTTTTAAAATATGTATCTTATATTTCTATGATTTAATCAAAATTTAATTTTTATAAATTACTACATAATTGACATTTTGTTTCGCTTCTTTAGAAATTTGTCAATAAAAATGTGTATCATAATTGCTTAATTTCATATATTTTTGCCTAAATAGTAGTCCAGACATTTACTGCTGTTCATCTATACCAGCGATGCACCATACCGCGGCCCGCGGGCCGCATGCGGCCCACTGTCGATATTTATGTGGCCCGCCAACGAATTTTAAAAATTGTTCGAAAAACTACAAAAATAGGTAAAAATCCATTCAAATCAATATTTCTTAACATTTTATTTTATTCTAACTTTTCTAATTGTTATCTTTAAGGACCTACTACTTTCTTGTTCAGGTTTACTACGTAGGACAGGCATGCTCCTCGTCGTTCCAAGCATATTGTTACGAGACTAGAAATCTGTCTAACCAACTAGATTACTCGAAGATTCGCGAATCACGTCGGTATTATCCCCGAACAATGTGGTAGGTTCTCGATGTTAGGTAACTCGTATAAATACAACGCATCGCCCGCTATCGGGACAGTTAAGTTTTAACTACGGACAAGCGAACGTTATATTGTTTGAATTGTAATCTGTGAAGAATAAATATTTCGTCGTTTGAACTTGGCATCTATCTACGTAACAATATAATATCAATTTTGATATGGATAAACCAGGCTCCAGTAAAAAACGTAGTCGTAAGATTGAAGATGAAAATCGACAGTTTCAAGATATTTGGACCGAAAAATACTTTTTTATTTCATCGCATAACAAAAGTGTCTCTTTAATAAGCAAGAGTATTGTTTCTATTCCGAAGGAATATAATGCGAAAAGGCATTATGAAACCCAGCATCATACTTTTACCAAATTAACCGACGAAAATCGAACGCAAAAAATTTCCACATTACAAAGGGAACTAATATGCCAGCAAGCTATGTTTACAAAACCAATTCAAGGTGCTGAAACAACTACTGAAGTTAGCTTTGAAATATCTCGAATAATAGCGAAAACTTGTCGGCCTTTTAAAGATGGTGAGTTTGTTAAGCAGTGTTTAGATACCGCCGCAAAAAATGGTGTGAGAAAATTCAACTAAATCGGATGACTGTTCAAAGAAGACTTACCACGTTAGCAGCTAATATAGAAGAGCAATTAGCTACGAAATCGAAAAGTTTTGAGTATTTTTCTATAGCAATCGACGAATCTACAGATATAAGTTCCACTGCTCAACTCTTAATATTTTTACGAGGTGTAACGCAAAATTCTGAAGTGAGTGAAGAACTGATTGGTATGAGTTCTTTGACAAATCAAACCAAGGGGAGTGACATGCTCAAAGCTCTTCTGGAAAAATGTTCTATAATGGATTTGGATTTAACGAAATTATCTGGAATTACGACTGACGGAGCACCTTCAATGGTTGGAAGTAAATCTGGGATAATAACTATGTTAAAAGAATATTTACAAACTAAAAACATAGATACCAAGGAATTAATGCAGTGTCATTGCATTATACATCAAGCGGCCCTCTGTTCAAAATTGTTGGGATTTGAAAATGTGATGAAAGTTGTAGTACCTATTGTTAACTTTATAAAATCACGAGGTCTCAATCACCGACAATTCACACAATTTCTCGAGGATATTGAAAGCGAATGTGGTGATCTCCTGTTTTACACTGAAGTAAGGTGGCTAAGTCGTGGGTTGTCACTAGAGCGGTTTCTTAACTTGATTGAAGAAATCAAAATATTTCTGGCGGAAAAGAAAAAGGACGTCTCCTAACTCGACAACCCTGATTGGCTGTGTGACTTAGTGTTTCTTAATTCAAATCACTTAATATCTTAAATACGCGACTCCAAGGCGAAGGATCAATTGATTTCGCAGTTATACTCTCATGTTTCATCCTTTCAATACAAATTGAGTCTTCTCAGGACACAAATCAATTCAGCCAATTACAGCCATTATCCGAACTACGAATGAGAGAAGGAAACAAAAAAATGGAAGGTACACGAGTTACTGCCGCGACATTTTTTTAATTCTGCTATGGTAACATCGATACTAAAAGCGCGCTTTATTCTGACCCACGCGTCATTTACTTTCATTTTATTCTTGTGAGCCGGGTGTTTTAGATCGTATATAGCAGGTTCTGCTTGATATACATCTAAAAACTCCAAGACAAATTCATTATTCTAATCACATTTGTTTGGTTAAGACGTGTTTACTTTCATTCATATCAATGACTAGGGCACTGCATCTTATCTCAGTTAGGCGCACGATGTGTTCATTCGTATGCAGAGACGAATGTTCTTTGATGCAGAAACTTAAAACCGACACCGAATGCATCGCCACTCGTTTCTCGTCCGAATGTCAAATAATTGTCGAACAATCACGAATACACTGCCCACACATCACTACTCAATGTTGTTCGCCAAATATTCGACGATGTGTAGATGAACCATTATATACATTCTAAATCCATTATATTTGTTACTTCTCGTAACAAAAAAAAAACATTTACGTAATACACGAAATACACACTTTTTTGATTTTTAATAGTTTACTTGAATCCATAAACAGTCGATTTTCCACGTGGTTATTGACCTTAGTATACTATAAAGTAATAGTTTTTATAACATCGACAGTTGTTACGTATGGAAACATATGCCGTAGCTCATGTGTGTGTGTACCTTAACTTCAATAAAGGTATTTACATTCAAAATATTTTTAATTCATAGGCGTCACGTAATACAATTATCAGACGGTTTTTAATTTTGGGGGTCGTAATTGACTCACAATATTTTGGGTATATCTTCTATATAATTTAATTTTTCTATTTTTTATACGTTTCTTTTTATTTTAAGGACGCCCGGTATATGTCCATGTATACAGTTACAGATATATTTTTAACATATTTGTATTAATTTGTATTCATTAAGGACTAGATTAGGATAATAGTCGCAAGTTCTATACAATGCTAGTTGTGCATAACGCCAAAGAGAAAAAGGGTGAAAGGTATATGCAAGTAATGCCTTCATACAAAAAATCGCGGTCCATTATTCACGTAATAACGAGAAAATATTTTTCTTTATTCGAGTCCAGCTCTGTCGCAGTTAAATATACGGGTGGCAATACGGGCTTCCACCTCTAATTCATCAGTAATTCTCTTTACCGACTAATTATATTGTTTTATTGGTATTTGTCAGTACCACACACAAATTTAAAGAAAAAAAATATATGTAAATAATTCCATACAAATAATTAAAAATCTATCTATTCCATTGGACACGCTACATAAAGCTTTTTGTTTTATGACGATTTTTGTTTGACTACAAACATATTTTTTCTTTTCAAAGAAGTTTCACGTTCAAAGTATTTAATTTTAATCACATTTTAATGCGGAATAAGTGTGTCGACATATTTGACGTAAAGGCTATTATTGATATCCACAAAAAAAAAACATCGGCATGTGCACACCAGATCTGACAGCATCCGACTACTGTCCTTGAAAAATAAAGTGTTTGCAATGGGTCACACACCATCATGCAATTAAAAGAAAACATCTGTAATGAAATTACAGCAATTATTAGGGGGATAAAATTACAGCAATTGATGCTGGACTATTACAGCGAGTTACGATGAAGTTGTATGTCAGACTGCAGGAGTGTGTTAATTGTCATGGAAGCTTCTTAAAAAATGTAATTTTTAAGAAATAAACCCAGATCAGTAAATTGCAATGTTGTTCAATTCTTTTTGTCTCGGTATTTTCTGTTAATTCGACTTATGAATCCTATAACAAGGCAATAAAAACAGTGATTTCCTGTTGGGTCACCAGTAGATTGCCGTGCCTTTTTAGTACATATAATGTTTAGATAACTACGGTGCACTTCTTTTATCTGATATAATAAACCTCTTGAAAAAATGAATAAATTCAATAAAAATGTTTGATCTAACGAATGCAAAGGTAACGGCTCGGTAAATACGTTAAAACTGAAACGAAACTTAGTCTAGTTGCAGTTGTAAATTAATAAATGTGGGTACTATCATTATGATTTTAATTTTTTTCCTAGAAATTTCTTTGTAAACAAATATGTTTGTGCTTTACACACATAATGAGTAAGTAGACGTAGCTAATTAAAGAACAATTAGCGACAATAGTGAACAAATGAGACACATTAGTAAACCACTTCCGTCTTGCAACTACATATTTCGATTAATACACATACAGTACACATTTTTCAACTTTTTTTTTTCTTAAAATAGCTTAAGATACCTGGAATATACATAAACAATTGAAATAAGTGAAGAAATAATTTTGTCCCGCTAGCTTGTACTAGTCGAGACACTGTGAAGCGTTTGGTCAAGATGCTTTAGGCCAGACGCAAACTTATGGATGGTACAACCGTTTTCAAAATGGACGTGAATAAGCAGCACAAAATAAGGCAAAAGTGCGTGATACTATCCTGGAAGACCGAAGGAGACCAATTGTAACATTTTCGGCTTGTCGTACGACGCAATTGGCCTGCCAAGTAGCCTACACTACGACAATGCACCATCCCAGACATCACTTGTTGTGCGTCAGTTTGTAGCCTCAACGAAGACGGTAGAATTACTCCATCCTCCCTACTCCGCAGATGTTCCTCCTTGAGACTTCTCCCTGTTTCCGAAATTGAAACTGAAGGTCAAGTGGTACCGTTTTGAAACGATTGAAGAGATCCAAACCGAATCGCATGCAGTGTTGAACACGTTAACACCGAAGACTTCCAGCACCTGCTTCCAATCATGGACAAGGCGCTGGAATCGGTGTATTCATGAGGAAGGAGAGGTTAGTGAATAAGTTGTAAGAACAATTTATTGTGTTTCTTTCAGATTCCCGGGATTTGCGGGTAGCATCTCGTAGATAGTTTTCTCAAACACCTTAGGAACGTTGGAAAGAATAGGAGTTGGTCTGTAATTTTTAACCTTAACCTTGTTGGCATTTTTATAAACCGGGATCATTCCTATACGTTCCCAGGCGATTGGAAATACATTCGTTTCCTTGGACACATTTATAATTACACCTAAAGGCTTTCCTAACATTAGTCTAACAACTCATATTAAGGTACCAGGAACAATAATAATAATAATAAATATAGATGATTTCTTAAAAACTTTTAATCTATTGCGATATTATATAATTTGAAAAATACACCCTGTGTAATAATAACAACCGTTACGTTGTAATGGTATAATTTTCAAATGAATAAGATTATGTTATGTAAAACACGACTTCCTTCCCTCTTATTATCCGGCCAAAGAACTATACATTCCCATGCTAATATGAGAAAGTTATCGAGTTGAGGCCAGATATGCATACAATGTCCGTGCCAGGAGAAAAATTATAAGGAAAGATTTCATAATGGTTATACATTAAACTGTACCTACTAGTTAAGTTTTATGCAATACATATTTCACTAATAACATTCGAGTGCTTTTCTCAACTTCCTTGACGTATTTCTTTGATGTATATAAAATATACAACTTCAGAAAACTACTAAAAAAATACATTTACATTGTTTAAGCTTTCATTAATAACAATAACTTATGAAAGCATAAAAATGATGACGTCTCCTTCGATTTCCTATTTAGTGTTCGAACTTTTTCTTTATAAGAAATAATACTCGCATTTGCGAAATTAATAGCAATGGTAATAAGTAGGCATCGGATAATTATGTATTTCCTCAAGTGTATATCAAATGCATATTTTAGTTGTTGCTATGTATAAGTTCATATTTTGAACTTTTTTCATTATAAATGCATAATTGACCTTTTTCAGCAAAGTATTATTTAAAACAGTCAATGACTTCAAATAAATATTTAATGTTCTTGTTAGTGTAATTACATTTTTGCGATTTCTGTTGTTTGTATGTATATCAGCTTTTTCTTAAAACTTTTTATCACTAAAACATTTCACATATTTGTAAAATAACACCTATTAACTAGATACCAAACGCAAACAGACACTTTATAGCAGACAATTAAATAATCTTCTAAACCATTGAATAGACAGGTGAAGTGAATAGCAAATTAAAGATGAATTGACTATAAACAGCCAACACAATAGTTAGTGTTTTGAAACAACAATACCTGGGAATATTAAGAAGATTACCGGGAATGACTCGGGTAATTTAACAACGAGAAATAAATATAGCGGGGATTTCCTTAATTTTACCAGGTCCTTTTACATTCCAACAATCTGTATTAGTCGTGTACTAGTTACAATAGTATCAACACCCGTCAAGATGCCAAAAGATAAAAAGTGTGTAAGTGCAATTGTGAGTCAATTTGTGAAGGATTATAATGATTTTACAACAGATGGGCGTCTGTTATTTTGTAAATACTGTGAAGGTCATGTTACGGCGACAAAAATGTTTCAACTCACTCAACATCTTCAAACCGGAAAACATGCAAGCAATAAAAATCGTAAAAGGGGAAATAACGAAGGACAAATATTAATTTCTAATTTACTCCGGCATGGACCTAAACGAAGGGTATTCGGCGAAGAACTTTGTGCGGCTTTTGTTTGCGCTGACGTTTCGTTAGCTAAATTAAAGAATGAAGTTTTTCGCAACTTTATGGAGAAGTATGCAAAAGAAAATATTCCAGATGAATCGAAGTTAAGAAAAAATTACATTTACGAGTTATACAAGGTGTGACGTATCGTTATGTTCAAACTTTAGGAGTGTAAAGTAGACTTCATTTCAAGTAACAAAAACGCAAAACTGGTATATCCATTTTTATTTGGTTCAAAGTTACAGATCTATGAATGTGATTGTCAGATCATGAAAAAAAATGTAATCCTAAAGTCAATAAAAACTGATTTTATTTAAAAAAGTTCAATTAATAATATTTTCGAAATATCCACCTCCTTCTTGAATGCAGGCTTGTGCCCGTAAGCCAACAGAAGAAGTACTTGTCCGAATTTCGTACTTGTTTTGTCGGATTTGCTCGGCAGCCAGGTGAATACGATCCAACAACTCTTATCTTGTGTTCGAAACTTGCGCGTAGACTAAATTTTTCATGTACCCCCATAAATAAAAGTCAAGGGGATTAAAATCGGGTGATCTGGGTGGCCATGCAACAGGACCACCTCGACCAATCCATCTTGGATAATTGACGTTAACCCAGTTTCGGACAGCAATTCCGAAATGTGGTGGTGCCACATCCATGTGAAACCACAAGTCTCGTCGAACATTTAGTGAGATATCCTCTAAAAGACCTGACAGTTCGTCAATAAGAAATTGAAGGTAATTGTCCGCATTTAACCTCCCAGGAAGAACGACAGGATCAATCAACAAGTCATCGATTAGTGTCGCCCAAACGTTAATAGAAAATTAATGTTGAAATTTAGATGGACGTGTAGCTTTGGAATTTTCTGATGACCACCTGTGCAGGTTTCTCAGATTTGTAGCACCACTTCTCGTGAACGTAGATTCATCTGTCCAGAGGACTATTCTGCAGAAATTAAAATGAAGCCGTGACTGTTTTAATATCCTGGTAGAATAAACTAGACGAGCATAGTGGGCTGCCTCAAGCAAACCGCGTCTCCTGCGATAGTGATATGGATATAAGCCCTTACGTTTTAAAATTCGTCAACTGTCGTTCGTGGCACTGCTAGTTGTCTAGCGATTCGACGTCCATTGAGAGTTGGATCCCTTGCAACAATAGCTACTGCTTCTTCCTCTGAGTATGCTGGCAAATTTACTCCTCGGTCGAAAAGATAATCAAGCAGTCCGCATTCCCAAAATTGTCTGTGTACTTTCAGAAACGTGCTGTAATGAGGAATGCGTATATCGGGAAACCGATGTCGGTATTCAATAACTGCTTGACGTGCACTGCCGTTACAATAGCCATACACAAAATGCATGTCCGCATACTCTTGAGAAGAAAATCGGTAAGGCATTTTGAATAAAGAAAACGTGTCCACTCACTAATAGGCTGTTGTATGAACTGAAACGTAATGTAATCTTTTATTAAAAAATGCAACGTTAACAGTCATCTGAACATTTGCTTATTGTATGATATTCATGGTTCAGCACTTACGAAATAAGTAAGAACCTTCTTTATCATAAATCAATTTCCAGTACTCTTTTTTTTGTAGATCTCCAAGAAATTACTGTATGCACTACGACACGTGTTTATTTATTTTAGGATAACGTTTTATTATGCGACGTTAACAATAACAGGCCTGTTATTGAATCGTATAACTTTTTTTAAATAAAATCAGTTTGTATTGACTTTAGGATTACATTTTTTCCATGATCTGATAATCAAATTCATAGATTTGTAACTTTAAAACAAATAAAAATGGATATACAAGTTTTGCGTTTTTTGTTACATGAAATGAAGCCTACTTTACATCCTAAAATTTGAACATAACGATACGGAACACTTCTATAGAACAACACTGAATAAATTAAGAGAAAAAGTAAAGGATCAGTGTATTTGGCTGTTGTTGGATGACACAACCGACGTAGAACAAAGATGCATAGCAAATTTTGCATTTGATATATTAGAAGTTAATGAAGAAAAAGATAAATCATATCTTCTGACTTTAAAAGTATTGAACAAAGTGAATAATTCAACAGTCGCTGCTTTTTTCAACAATTCTCTAAGTTTATAATGGCCGTCTGGGATTTTATACGAAAAAGTGCTACTAGTTTGTAGCGATGCTGCACCGTATATGTGCATACTGCCAAGCAATGCAGGGATTGCAGATTTTGTACCCAAACATGATACATGTAGCCTGTGTGGCGCATGTTTTACACCGAGTAGCTGATTAAGTTCCTTCTCTTTATTCAGACGTTAATATGCTGATATCATCTGTGAAAAAGGTTTTTCTTAAAGCACCAACTCTGTCCTGAGGTTTCAGGAAATTGCAGGGGAGGTTTACTTCCATCCGCGCCAATCATTACAAGATGGAGAACTTGGATCGACGCTGCCGTATATTACGCTGAACATTTTGAAATTCTGAAGAAAATTGTTGCTGAATTCGATGCTGAAGAAGGACATAGTGTTCTGAGAAAAACAAGTGTTCGAGAAGATTTCATTTTTATTCGAGCTAATCTGGCGTGCAATTTCTACTCTGGAAACTAAAGGATTATCTTCATTGAAATAGTAGAAAATATGGTGGTTAAACGTTTAGCAAAAGTGCAGAAAAATTGTTGCATCAACGAATTAAACGCAGTGCTATCAACAACTGAAGAATACCAGTGAGGTGTTGCGAAATAAAACAGCTCGCAATGAAAGAAATGAACGTTTAAATGCCAGTGACATTGTAAAATATGAATTTGTGCCAATAGTGCCATGTAATGTCGGGAGAGCTTTGTCACAGTACAAAAATATTCTAGCCAACAACAGGCGCAAATTTATTTTTGAAAATTTGTTACATCACATTGTAGATATGCAATATACATATCTGTAACTGTACACATGGACAATACACCTCGTATTTTTAGCATTTACTTCTGCTTAAGACACGCGTTTCTGCGATTTACTATTAGGCGTCATCAGTTAAACTAGTGAGGTAATTAAAGCTTAAATCGCCTATAAGGTATAGCAAATTTTGTCCTATCAGGTAGCACCATATAATATAGTGACATCTGACGGACGAAAGAGACTATGATAGGACAAAATTTGCTATACCTTATAGGCGATTTAAGCTTTAATTACTTCACTAGCTTAACTGATGACGCCTAATAGTAAATGGCAGGAAGACGTGTCTTAAGCAGAAGTAATTGCTGAAAATACGAGGTGTATTGTCCATGTGTACAGTTACAGATATGTATATTGCATGTCTGTTTCATTTGTAACAAATGCCTAATACGTGCTTAACGTATTCATATACTTAAGCCTTTATTGTATCACATTGTAGTTAAATGTAGATATAATTTGTTTTCATAATTTCAATAATTTTGAATATAAAAAAATTGTATGTGTGCTTTAACGGAAAAATAAAAATGTCTTAATATAAAAAGTTAGTATTTATTTTTTGAATGTTGATTTTTAGTGCATATTTTGAAGTTTTTTTAGTGCATAATTATCCTAAGCATGGAAATAAGTATGTATATTAGGGTGGAGCGATAATGTATGAATAAAAAAAAAAATTGTTTTTTTAAAATGGTATAGCGATATAAAGTTGCATTTCAATGAGTAAATTAAACGTACGAAATATTACCTATTTGTAATGATGTTTTGAGGTGCCCCAACACAATTGAAAATTAAAAAAAAATTACCTATTTTTCATATTGTGATCAAACTATATATTTTATTTGTTAGGTCAATATCTTATATTTTTATACAGATTTAAAGAAGCGAGATACAAGAAATAATGGTAAACTAGATAATTATTCAGAAATACAATAATTATATATTAAATTGTGTTTTTGTATCAAAAGTAGGCATTTGTTGACGTGATAGTAGCCTTGCCCTGATGAAACCGTCTCGTTTATTTTTTCCACAAACTGCACTTGAAGCTTCTGTCACCACTTTGATGCAGCGCTCAACGGCTTGAGTATGGCATAGAAAATCTTTAATTTTTTGACATGTGCCGAGACCGTCTTTGACAATGGCTTTCAAGTCATCATTAGATAAATTTAAAGTCAGAGGTGGCTCAGTTATCTCACAGTCTCGCCACGTTATAATGTCGGTATAATCTTCAGCATCGAAATTAAAAGAAGACAGCTTAAACGTTCGAAGTCCTGGAGCTTTCTCACTTCTTGCCTTTAAATTTCGTCGATATGCTAGATCTCATATGATTTCCCTTTCATCTCTAAGCATAGAAATAAGAACATTTTCTGTGTGACCAAAAAATCCATTTCGTTGGATTACCTTGTCAATGACCTTCTTCATGTCGGCGTTCAAATAGCGACTCAGACTAATTGTTTGCCACTGGTGCTTAGCTCCGTTTATACACGAGGGATTACATTTTATTCTAAACCACATCGGACCATAAACTCTCATCACGTACGTGGCTAATATCACCAATTTTTCTTCGGGGTCCGGTTTAGTAGCATATAATCTTAGAATTCGATTTGCTGTTGTAAGCCATCTAGAGTGGTTGAGAGATCCAGGTTCAATGTTAGCTAAATTTGAAGAAAAAACGCCAGTGCTGATAGCGATCATAATATCGTACAGATATTTTTGGTCGGTACTTAAATCACCCCTGGAAATTTGAGGTAATATTGTAGGAATGGCGTTGAATTCGACTATTGGCATTGTTTCACATTTTTGTAACTGATATCCAATGGCATCTGAAAAGCATTTAGGCCCTGTAGTTTTTCCGTCCAAATGTAACAACAGATGTCGCAGTGGTAATTCATTGGAATGCAACTGGCAGATAAACCACTGTAATGGTTTATTCAGTTCTTCTTCTATCAAACGAATAATACCAGCTTTAAAATCTGTGTTTACTACTGTTCCATCGCAACCAACAACAACTATTTCACTGAGTTTCACCGATTTGGATTTTAAGTGAGTTAATATAGTATCTTTAATACATTTAGCAGTTCCCAACTCACATGTGACATGCCCGAAATAGTCGCTTCCTGGCTCTGATAAAATCACATAATGGTCTTCTAGTACCCTTTTTCTGTAAAATCTATTTTTTTTCCGAATACTAATCAACGTTTTATCCTTTTCCCCATCAAAATACATACCGCGTAGAGTTTTCTTTCGATCTGCATCCTGTAAAGCTGTTCTGACTTTAGTTCTTTCACGGCGCAACTTTGAACGATCAATAACACCACTTGGATCCTTTGGTGAAATAATGCCAACATCTTTTAACACAGAAGAAGCTATAATGGCAGCGGCTCTGTCAGAAACTCCAGTACGATCGCAGGCAAGAGCTAATGATGGTAAATTTAATCTCCTTTTTTTTGGTGGCGGATCAACTGTTTTTTTTGGTGCTTCAAGGTAAGGACTAGAAGCTACGCTATCGCTTGAACTGTCGCTTTCGATTGCCAAGTCTTCAGGTAAAGAACGCGAACAACACGGTTTCTCAAAATCAGTTATCTCTCTGTTAAGCGATAAACTTTTTTGTTTTCTTTCTTCTTTTTTCTTATTTTTTATAGTTTCAACCACATCGACACCGCCTATGACCATTTTTCTTGTTGTTCTTTGATCGAGTAAAAAATTTATTTCTTCCTTGGGAACACGACTGCCTTTTGAACAATTACAATTTGAGAAAAGTTTACATTTGCAACTGCAAACATCAAATAATCTGTGGGACTCAGTTATAAATCTATTGATCTTTTCTTCGTAATTTTTGTTTGTTTGACGACCTTTATAAGGTTTCATTAAGATTCTATATTTGTCATGGTAGGAACGAATAAGTTGTAGAATTCTCTTAACACTAACACTTGGCAGCGAAGCTTTTTGCCAAATTTCTAAAACTTCTTGAGACAATATTTCGGATATGTCATGAACGGTTGGCTCTTTTACTGTTTTATTGGGTTTTAATTCATTTTTAATGAATAGGTAATTTTTCATAACGTCATTATAAGTTGCTAATTGAGATACTGGTAACTTCTCTGGTAATCCGAACACAGCACAGGTCATCATTTGTCGTGTTTTGACTTGAGACATTTTACTGTAATAAAGATATATAATATGTGCTAAAGTATTACAATAATATCTGAAACCTAAATAGGAAATTGAAAATACTACTTACATGAGTCTTACTTCTTGATCTCAGACGTAAAATTCAAAGGTATCACAAGTAGAATAGTACTCACACGAGTTGACTATAGCGTTCGAATAACGTTTTAGGAGAGTTGCGAAATCGTCTCCACGTGCTTCAACACCCACGCGCCTTAATACGCTCGCTTCGGATTATATTTTTCTTATACTAACTGAGCAACACTCAGTGTGTAATTTAGCGTTCATTAAATATTTTTGAGTTTTCGACTAAATTCATGAATTTTGCCAAACTTAATAATGTCGGGGGCACCTCTAAATATATTATGTGCGAAATGAAATTTTCTGTGTATATTTGGGAGATAATAGAGCAACTTTTTACAGGTATTCCAAAGCTATTGCTAGATAAAAAAAAATCACTCCACCCTAATGTATATCAATTTAAAACTGAATATACGTCTATGTGCATGGATGTGTTCTTAGTAACAAGCAATTTCTTTTTAATAAAAAAAAAAAAACGAAAAAAATAAGAGAAGCAGAAGGAATATATTTTCCGGAAATTCTAACATATCTCGTGATTTTTTTTCTCTTGGTTATAGTATATTGCATTAATACTGCGAGGAACAGCTACATATTTCATTTCTACATCTGTTTCTTTTTTCCATTCTACTAGAATATTCCACTGGCGGGCACAACCGTCTTCAATTCATCAGAGCGGAAAATTTTCGCGCACCCGGACCTAGCGTCCCCGTCAACCTTTAAAACTGAAAAATGTCCGCGCTAGCCCTGATTAAAAAACGAGTCTGCAGTATATCATAGGCGACGTGTAACCGCTATATTTTGTTGATTAAAAAATTTGCAAGCCTCGACAATTTATACGAAATTATACAGAAGGGCCTAGAGATGATATACCGGACTTGAGAATATTTAAGAAAGGTGCCCGTTAACATACAAGGTGTGAGAATTAAATAACGATACTTTTTGCGAAGAACGCCATAGGTACACGCTGACGACTTCGTTATGGCTTAGTAATAAAATTCCACAGTTTGCGTGCATGTCTGCAACGGTGCAACGTCATACGATGCGTTTTACATATTGCAGGCAGTTTCAAAGTTGACCGTGTAGTGATTGTACATCGGCAAAATGTGCGATAATAAAATGGACCAAAGAATTGTTATCAAATTCTTAGTGAAATCAGGAGAAAAACCGTTGAAAATTTTAATTACTAAATTAAAAAATGTTTACGGCAATGAGTGATCATAAAGCATATGTTTACGAGTGGGAGGCGCGATTTAAAGCCGGTCGTGAATCTTTGAAAGACGACGAAAGACAGGGACACCTATCACAGCGCCCACAGATTAAAACATCAAATATTTGCAAGTGCTAGTGTATCCCCATCGTCGACTAACCAGTCGTTGTCTGTTGTCTGTAGAACTAGGCATGAACAAGGGGAAACGGCGCGCCCTATGTTACACAATGATTTGGAGATGCGGAAGTTGTGTGCCAAGCTCGTTCTGAAGACAAAAATGAAGACAATGTTATATTTAATAAACGGCTAAGAAATTATCTAAACACTCATATGGCTATGGAGTAATAATTAGTAATTTCAAACATTCAAAACTGACATCTGCTCTCAAAATACTGACATCTGCTTTCAATAACTGACATCTGCTTTCAAAACAGGCATCTACTTTCAAATCTGACGTTTGCTTTCATAACTGACATCTGCTATCAAAACTGACATCAGCTTTCAAAACTGACTTCTGCTTTCAACTTGACATCTACATTCAATAACTGACATCTGATTCGTTAACACTGTTACTTTATAATGCATTTCTAAATAGCCTGAACCAAGGTCTATCGTGGCTTAAGTGGTAAAAGCGACAGTCCGGCAAACTGTAGACTTGGGTTCACGTCCCAATGTAGACAAGATTTTTCAATTAAAAATTTCGTATGATTTGCTTTGTAATTTGTAGACAGCAATGTTTACATTGCAATTACATACATACTAATTTGATATTTGTTAATATTTCATATAAAAGCCGAAAAACTCCAATAATTTATCCATTGTTATATATATATATATATATATATATATATATATATATACATATATAATTGAAACGAAATTATCGACCGTGATATATTATAAAAAATTAATTTTAATTCGGGTAAACGGTCAATTAAGAAAAAAACTCCTTTATTAAATAACCCTATATTTCGCAACAGACTTTGTCGCTTCTTCTGGGGTAAAAAATGTAGAGTTGAAAAATAATAAAATTGACGTACAAAATATAATCATAATTCATCTAATCATTTTTATATTTTGTACGTCAATTTTATTATTTTTCAACGCAACATTTTTTACCCCAGAAGAAGCGACAAAGTCTGTTGCGAAATATAGGGTTATTTAATAAAGGAGTTTTGTTTTCTTCAACATGTAAAAGTTCGACGGTTGTTATCGGAGGCCTGCAACGGTAAGAAGAGTACAAATTGAAGAAGCTGTTTTAAATGAAATTGAAGTAAATCCTAATACCAATACTCGGAAAATAGCTGAAGAATTAAACATAACCCATGCAACAGTATGGCAGATTTTAAGGGACCAGCAAGCTTTATTGCCCAGAGATTTCCTTCTAAGACTTGCTTCTTGTAATTGATTATATAGTAAAATCATAAGAAATCCAGAATTCTTAAGTCAGATACTATTTACAGAGGAAGCTCGCGAAATTAAATTATTAATTTTCACAACACTCACATATGGCCCGAAAACAATCCACATGCCTTGATAGAAAATAATTTTCAACAACAGTTTTCTTTTAATATCTGGATTGGAATTATTGGTGACCATCTCATTGAGCACATTTTTTTCCACCACTTAATGGGGAAGAATACTGAAGGTTTTTAGAATACGTATTACCTGAACTTTTAGAAGATGTTCCTGTTATGGAAAGATTTCGTATGTGGTACATGCACGGTAGTGCTCCACCACACTTTAGTCTAGTGGCGAGACAATTTTTGTACGAAAATTACCGTAAGTGTTGTATCGGGAGAGCAGGGCCACCTCGCTCGCCCGATATGAATCCCTTGGATTACTTTTTATGGGTACACCTTAAATCTTTGGTATACAAAACTCATATTGAAAGTTAAGGGGATCGATACGAAATAGAATCGTTAATTCATGTGAAATAATAAAAAATACGCCAGGTATTTTACAAAAAGTGCGTAATTCAATGGTGAGGCGGCTAGATATATTATATTGAAGCTCATGGGAGCCATTTCCAACACTCAATTTAGTAAAATTGGTTAGATTAGTTGTTAGAAATATTAAATTTAGAATTTATTCGTTGAAGTTACTATTATTATTAATTTAAAAAAATGTGAATTTCCTAAAGATAAAAAAAAAACACTTGAAATCTTGAAACCGAAGCATTTGCGGACCCATGTTTATATAAACATTTCGTCTTAAAATCACTCAAAGAGTCGACCCTTAAAGTTATTGCATGTATTTAATTAACACAGTGTATAGATATTTTTATAGATATGTCAAAATAAGCGTTTTTTTTTGTTTTTCAAATATGTGAGAGTGGGAAAAAATAAATAACTTTTGATGACAATTAGAGAATAAATTACATATGTCTACTCCGACATGTATTTTTCAAACAATACACAGGTCAAATATTAAACTACAAAAACTAATAGAATGTTCCACGTGCCAGTACATTTAATTAACTTTCGCCGTCTAACCCACTTGTTTGAACAAAACGTTAGTCAAACAATCCCCATTTAAGCGCTTTAAAATTGTACCACCACCACAATGTGGAGATAAATCCAATTCGAGCCGGCGCCCTGTTCTTCTTTTATTTTTCTCTCCAAAGGGATGTTTCCGTAGGACAATCTGCGAACACGTTAATCCAAAAAGTTAAATTGAAAATGAATCTGGTCCGGGAACGTTTGTGGAAACGAATGCTGAACAAATAGTGGATCCCAATTTAACTTGTTTCGGACCTCGGGTAAAAACAGACACGGATGTCTCGTTAATGAGGTAACGGATGTAAGGACGCATGTAATACGAAAAAAAAAGATTAGTAGTCGAGCTATGTAATCGCAGGGTCGTTTAAAAAAAGAATTGTTAAATCAATATCTAAGTTGTTTCATTAATTCAGCTTTTAGATTGTTTAAACTTAATGTTGGATGTCAGATAGTTTAATTTGAAAATTTCAAATTCTAAACAGACAAATCTTTTCTATTCTTTCACTAAAAATTTATCATTAAACAAATGAACTACTAACAATGAAATGTGAACTAAGTTAAGAGAATAATTGGATAATAACTGGACTTGGAAAATGGACTCTTATTACACAAACACTATACAAAAAGGTTTTAAATATTTCCAAACGTTAATGCACGTATAATGCTTTTGTTTCATTATGAAACAGACATGTAAATAATTTACACATCTGTAACTGTATCATGGACAATACACCTCGTATTTTCGGCATTAACTTCTGCTTAAGACATATGTTTCTGCCATCTATAGGCGTCGTCAGTTAAGCTAGTGAAGCAATGTATACAAATGATACAAATCTTTATGAATAGATCTGTATCTGTATATAACATTAAGCCGCAATCCCTATTAGATAAAGCAAATTTTATCCTGTAAGGTGGCACTTATTAATAGTGAAGCAATGTATACAAATGATACAAATCTTTATGAATAGATCTGTATCTGTATATAACATTAAGCCGCAATCCCTATTAGATAAAGCAAATTTTATCCTGTAAGGTGGCACTTATTAATAAGTGACATCTGACGGACGAAAGAGACTTTGCCGGAAAAGGGACCTTTCGTTTGTGAGCAGCTATGCGGGTACGACAAGCGAAATAATACGGGTAGTCCATTAACAACAAGCCAGATGGCGGTAAATATACAAAAAGGTTTTAAATATTTCTATACGTTAATGCACGTATAATGCTTCTGTTTCATTATGTCTGTTTCATAATGAAACAAAAGACATCAGTTTTATTGAATTTCTACATAATTTTTTGTAGTTCGGATAATGGCTGTAATTGGCTGAATTGATTTGTGTCCTGAAAAGACTCAATTTGTATTGAAAGGATGAAATATGAGGGTGTAACTGCGAAATCAATTGATCTTTGCCTTGGAGTCGCGTATTTAAGACATTCAAGTGATTTGTGATGATGTCTACAAGAAACGCTAAGTCACACAGCTAATCAGGGTTGTCGAGTTCGGAGACGTCCTTTTTCTTTTCCGCCAGAAATATGTTGATTTCTTCAATCAAGTTAAAAAACCGCTCTAGTGACAACGCACGACTTAGCCACCTTACTTCAGTGTAAAACAGGAGATCACCATATTCGCTTTCAATATCCTTGAGAAATTGTGTGAATTGCCGGTGATTGAGACTCGTGATTTTATAAAGTTTACAGTAGGTACTACAACTTTCATCACATTTTCAAATCCCAATAATTTTGAACAGAGGGCTTCTTGATGTATAATGAAACTGCATTAATTCCTTGGTATCTATGTTTTTAGTTTGTAAATACTCTTTTAGCATAGTTGTTATCCCAGATTTACTTCCAACCATTGAAGGTGCTCCGTCAGTCGTAATTCCAGATAATTTTGATAAATCCAAATCCATTATAGAACAAGTTTTCGCTATTATTCGAGATCTTTCAAAGCTAACTTCAGTAGCTGTTTCAGCATCTTGAATTGGTTTTGTAAACATAGCTTGCTGGCCTATTAGTTCCCTTTGTAAAGTGGAAATTTTTTGCGTTCGATTTTCGCCGGTCTCGTGCGGCAAAATGGTGCCTTATGAAACTTGTTTTTTAATATACTATTTTCGGTCCAAATATCTTGAAACTGTCGATTTTCATCTTCAACCTTACGACTACGTTTTTTACTGGGGCCTGGTTTATTCATATCAAAATTGATATTATATTGTTACGTAGGTAGATGCCAAGTTCGAACGACGAAATATTTATTCTTCACAGATTACAATTCAAACAATATAACGTTCGCTTGTCCGTAGTTAAAACTTAACTGCCCCGATAGCGGGCGATGCGTTGTATTTATACGAGTTACCTAACATCGAGAACCTACCACATTGTTCGGGGATAATACCGACGTATTTCGCGAATCTTCGAGTAATCTAGTTGGTTTGACAGATTTCTAGTCTCGTAACAATATGCTTGGAACGACGAGGAGCATACCTGTCCTACGTAGTAAACCTGAACAAGAAAGTAGTAGGTACTTAAGGATACATATCTTACTAACAATTACAAAAGTTAGAATAAAATAAAAAGTTAAGAAATATTGATTTGAATGGATTTTTACCTACTTTTGTAGTTTTTCGAACAATTTTTAAAATTCGTTGGCGGGCCGCATGAATATCGACAGTGGGCCGCATGCGTCCCGCGGGCCGTGGTATGTGCATCGCTGCTCTAGAGCATCGTTTCTCAACTTGAGGGTCGCGGTGATATTAAATTGCAGATTTATCAAAACTATATTTTTCGATAATATGATTTTATTATAAATAAAGTAAATGTAATATAAATAATTATAATTATTATTATTATAAATATTACTTTCGATGTCAATAATTAATTATTTTAAAACCACCCACTATGCTTTTCAAAAATCAGTTCGTTTCCAGTTATAGTATATAAGTCAATGTAAACACATCGCACATATAATTTGTTATAAACATAGCACAAAACAAATGAAATTGTAAAAATGAAGCTTTCAAATTGTATGTGCCGCGCAGCTAATATAAATTATTATATTATTATTTAAAATTTTACTCTTACAGAAATTATCTACTCATCCATTTACTATGTAATTAGCAATTTTCTCTGAAGGAGGCAATAAAATGTCGAAACGTTAAAATGAGTGTATTTAATTTAAAAAAATTTTTTCAGGAATGTCAAAATTTCCTAACGATTTGCGGAAAAATATATTTTCATACACACATGAGAAATAAATTCTAATTAACCCATTAACTTCCAAATTTTTGTTATCGACATTTTTTGTAAATTTAAATTAAAAATAGGATTATATTAAAGGTAATAGGTCAATTTATTCGATGGCAGATAAATATACGCCATTTTTAAAAAAAAAAATTTAAGTCCCATTTGGGATCCATGGCACTTGCCGTTACAAAAATTTAAAAAAAACTGAACCAACATTTCAAACTAAAGAAAAATATTTATAATTTATGCCAATTAGGAAAAAATTCCATATGCAGTCCAATATTGCATTTTTTACACTGTTTGCGAACGTTTGTGTCACATATGGCACATTTTCTTTGTTTTCCATCAATCGTTCGCTCCAAAATATGTCCAATGGGATCAAATCTAACATCGTCAGGCACGCGGATTTTCCTCACCTTACTAGAACTTTGTCTTCCGGCAAATTTAGGATCGGATAATGATTCTTTCTTCAGATAAGTTCTGGCAATAATGCGTCTAAAATCTAATAATGGGATGCTTCCATTTACTGCAGTATAAAGAGCGTGGGCGTTAACAACCGCAACGTCAATCGTATTTGTGAAAAGAGGGAAATATTATTTCTTACTTCTAAATTTGATTCGATACTTTTGCACATTCCAGTCTAACTTGTCGACCCCTCCCATATGTTTATTGTATTGTCCGACAATGTTTGGTCTATCGACATGGCATTCCTTTTTTTCTTTCTAACAATATCTTTTCACTTTTTCTATAGGTTTCAATCCTAAGTAATTCGATAGCATTTTAACACAGCTATTGTCATTCCAAATCAACGCAAATATTTTACTTTTTTCATCATAACGATAATAATATGCCCCGCGTTCCTCTTTTTTTATGATATTATCAGATTTCAAAGGACACTTGTTCATTCTATTATAGCGTACTGTTCCAGCCGCCTTTATATTTAGTTCTCTCAACTTCAACAATAAATCAAAGCTGGTGAAAAAGTTATCGAAAAATATTTCATATTCTGACGGATATTGCAAAAAAGAGGTCATCTTCATTAACACAGAAGCTCCAACACCACTTACAAGTTGTACTTCTTGGCTCTTTCCTTCATAAATATCCCTATGAAAACAATAGCCAGATTTAGAGCAGCACATAGCCCATTGTTTGAATCCAAATCTTATTGGTTTTCCCCTAATAAACTGTTTCAGGTAATGGTGGCCATAGTAACGCACCATTTGCTCATCTATTGAAAGTTTTTGTGCAAATATACCGAACTTTTTGAAATTTGTGTTCAATTTGTTTATCAAAGGACAGATTTTAAATAGTTTGTCTTGTTTATCGCTGGTGGATATGAGGCTATTGTCGTTAAAATGCAGTTCTTTTTTTATTTCCAAAAACCTGTGATTATGCAGTTTCTAACGCATGTAAGATTTATATCTTCATCCTCCGACCAATATAACTGCTCTTGGGGCAACGAATGGTACCCTGATAGCAAAAAAATTCCAATAAGCTTTTTAAGACAATTTGTGGAAAGTTCAAAGTTATGTCTGTTGTTTTGTCTAGCGTAATTTACACTTTGGATAGCTATATGGTTTAGTAAATCTTCGTCGAAAAGTTTTTCAAATATCTGAACCGGTGATTTACCTTTCAAGTTTTGAATAATCTGTGATTTCAATTCAGATACATTGTTGCTTTCAAATGATGTATTAGTCAAATTTATGTCCTGCTTTTTCCACTCACTTTTTGGCAAGAATTTACCTTTTGATTTTACTATAGATGCTTGATTTTGATCAACATTCAGAGCGCTGGAATGGATTTCTAGTTGTCCAGGAACGTCTTGTGGAACAGTTTTTGGCAAGAATTTACCTTTTGATTTTACTATAGACGCTTGATTTTGATCAACATTCAGAGCGCAGGAATGGATTTCTAGTTGTCCAGGAACGTCTTGTGGAACAGTTTTTGGCAAGAATTTACCATTTGATTTTACTGTAGATGCTTGACCTTGATCATCATTCAGAGCGCTGGAATGGATTTCTAGTCGTCCAGGAACGTCTTGTGGAACCATGTCTTCTAAAATATTATCGTCAAATTCTTCGCAATCTGATATAACATCGATATTATCGGGCGGCAGTTCGACTATATCAATGACTTCTTGTTCCAGATCAGCAAAAAATTCATTATCTTCCAATATTTCTTCAAGTTCTGCGAGAGTACGGAATTTTCTAGAACCCATACTGAATTGGAAACAAAAAAAACAGCAACTGTGAATAAAACTAACATAACGCTCTCCATATGATTTTTTTACATAGTTAAATTCCATGATCCCCAAATGGGGATCAAGGTGTTTTGTACTATATTTTTTATAATAAATATTATATTTGCTCACCTGTTATTCTAATATCAACTAAAGGAATGTATTATTACTTGAATTCACAAAACTGGCACAAAATTAATCAAATAAGCACAAAAAATATTATTAGAAATAATGTAAATATTCGACCATCAACTTTTGTGTATAGGTTATAAAATAACGCGCATAACAAGCTTACAGGGTTACCAACACTAAAATATAAAATTTTTCTAGAAAGTACAGAGTATTCATGTTCAGTTAGTATACATTACACTAAAGATAATAACATTTTAAAATATGTTAAAAAATAAAATTCGCGAATCCCCATTTGGGGATCAGGGAAGCTAATGGGTTAATAACAACTAAAAAATAAATAAGGCATAAAATAACACAATATTCATTTACGTAGTATTTTGTAAACAGCTTAATTGAAGATTTATAAGGCCAAGGTGATTTAGCTTTCGAAATTCACATATATTATTATAACCCTCCATGAGAGTCGGAAAGTATTTACTACTTTTCCCGTAATTTGAAGTTTTGTTTACTTTGATCCTGTTTATAAATATTTCTCTTATAATGAGTTACCATTCCGCTCCGGTGAACTTCAGGAAACTTCAGTTTCTTTCAGGTCATCCGAAGTTTAGCACTCATTTCGCTTTGGGATATATTAGGGGAAAAAGTTAAACGTCTGATATTTGAAAAAGTGAGCAAACATTTTCGGATAAGCGACGGGAAATGTACTTTTTCATCTTTTAATATTTATATTTGATTTTATTTCTTGACATTTTTATTTAATAAAATTCTCTCCTAACTTGCTTCGTCAACAAACTGTTGTAAACGTCAGTTTCGGAAAATAAACAAATGAATTAATTAACAACGAAAGCAAAGTAATATTTACATAATTCAAAGTTGGTGAAAATTATGAAAAATAGAATGTAAGTACCACTTGAAATCTCTGTTGGATGTTGCTTTTCATAAAATTGAAATTAATTCAGGAGTGATTTCATTACGTTTATTCATGTACTAATATCTGAGGAAGTCTTTTGTAGTTTTTCTTCTCGTTAATGTGACCGAATATGCGCTCAAAAAGCATTACTTCAATAATTTTTGCAAAATTACATAATAAATATATACGGGGATAATTACGTATATTGCTAGTATCATGGAAAAAAGGCTTTCATATTTTGATTTCTCGTCTTATAAGTACATCAAGAGCTCTGCTTTTAACTGAAAAACTCTTTTCAAAACGTTACCCCTCGAAAGCCATCTTACTTCTGTGTGATATATAAAGAACCCATTTATTCACAAATTTTTCTAAAAATACGAGTCCAGAATGCTTTTATTTTGATAGAATTTACAGAATTCACAACTTTAATGACACTTTTCATAACACAATCCCTTTTGGAAGGAATAAAGTCTTTCAGGAAAGAGCTTCAACAGTGCTACAATTTAGCATTTGGCATCAATTTGTAATCTGACAATAAGATCAGATCAATGTCCTGTTATAGCAGGGGTGCCCAAACGGTCAATCGCAATCTACCGAACGCTCGCGAGCGCTTTTGGAGTCCACTCCACAAATTCGAGATCTCTCGAACGTCAACTCTAGGGCGTCTCTGTCTCTCATTGGAATTTGCTATACTCTCGAGGCAATGCCACTGCGCAACGTTCAGCAACCCTTCCCGATTCTTCTTGAATTAGTCAGATTCATATAAAAATCCGCGACGACGCGACACTATGCCAGTCATAACTGAGTATCTGAACCACACGTAATATTTCTAAGACAAAATGAGTGCGGCGAAAAAGAGTAAAACGTACCATTTTAATAACGATTGGAAGGCAGAATTTTTGTTTATTATGGTCAAAGATAGGTGTATTCCTTTCGTTTGTCGATCGTCAATGGAATTGCCCAAACGCGGGAACTTAGAAAGGTATTATAAAACTATGCATAAAAAATATGAAAATGATTTTCCGCAAAAAAGTGCGTTAAGAAAACGAAACGTGGAAGATTTGAAAAGTAGCTTAAAGGGAGAGCAATCCATGCGTACTATGTCAGCAAAACAATCCGTAGCTGCAACAATCGCGTCTTTTAAAATTTCCTATATACTGGCGCAACACAAGAAACCTTTCGAAGATGGACTGGTAGTAAAAGAATTATTTGTTGAAGCAGCGAATGTATTATTTAATGACATCAAAGATAAAACAGAGATTATATCTGCTATCAACGATATTCAATTATCTCGCTAAACTGTTACTAGACGCATCGAAATCATGAACACAGATCCAAACTAAAAAATGATATTATGGAATGTACATACTTTCTGCTTTGCAGTTGGATGAGTCCACCGACTTGATTGATACTGATTATGTATTTTCATTCAGATGGTATTTTCTGATATGTCGGCTAAAGAAGAAATGTTAATTACAAAGTTTTCCTAAATTTGTCCATTACAACTGATGGAGTGTCATCAATGACAGGCAGTCAAATTGGGTTTGTTGCATTGTGTCGAACTAACAAAGACTTCCCATCATTTTTCGCATTCAATTGCATAATTTATCAGCAAGTTCTATATTCAAAAACACTAAATATGAATGATGTCGTGGATGGTGCCATAGAGATCGTGAATTCAATCCGTGCACGAACTATTACCTGAAATGATTTCTTTTCTTCACGAACGCGGTGACGACACTGAGATACTTAAAAATTATAAATGTCTCCTTGATTTAGCTTTCCTATCGGATGTGACAAATAATTTGAATGTCATTAATTTGGAACTCCAGGGGAAAAATAAAACAATTAGCGATATGTTTAGCGCAACATATACTTTTCTAAATAACTTGAAGCTGTTGATCAATCAGCTAAATACAAATTTTCCAGCTTTGAAAAGAAGGGCAAGTTCTCACTCAAATTATGACAACTGGGAGACAATTAAGAAACATTCAGAGTGAATTTGAAAGACGCTTCTCTGATTTCAAGCAACTGATGGATATTGTAACTTTCATGGCTTATCCATTTTCTGATGAAGACGTTGGAGAAAATTGCTACTGAAATATCACACTTTCAATATGGAGATCTCTTCAGTTCAAAATGAGGTATTGCAGAAAATTTCAGATATATATCTCAAAGCCAGAGCAACTGATAAGTTTTGGTCTGTCATATCCGAAAACAAATATCCTTGGTTAAGACAATTAGCTCTTCAGTTAACATGATTCTTCGGATCAACTTACTTGTGCGAGTCAGCATTTTCAGAAATGAAAATTGTTAAAACGAAATATCGCAATCGATTAACTGACGAACATCTCTCAGCATGCCTGCGGTTGGCACTCAGTAATTACGAACCGTCCTACGATAAGTTTGTGGATGAAATGCAGTGCCATGCATCAACTTCTAAATTCTAAATGAAAGCAGTGACTAAAAAAAATTTCTGATGAATTTTATTAGATGTTTAACTTATACAAGTATAATATACTTTGTATTTATACCGGGTGCGGCAACAGTGTGTCAGCAGAGCTTAGAATGAAAACTAATAAGGTTGTAGCAATGAAATTTTACGTACACATGTAGTATGCTATAGTATTTTCGAAGTTATAAGTTATAACCCTTTAATGGGATATACCAATGTTTATAATATTCAACAAGCGGTGCTGCATCTAATAGTTGGTTGGTTGGCCATGAAATGATATTAAGAAAAAATTGCTGTGTAACCAAACGTCAAATATCTACTTAAAATTTCCGTATAAAGTGGTTTTCTGTAGTTCCTCTTTGCTGTAATCGCGTTCAATTGTTATAATTTAAGTTCGGCTAGTTAATTATCAATTTCCGTTTGTTCGTTATTAGTTGTTATCTTGTTGTCACTTATATCATTTTGTTATTTTTATTTATTTATTATAGTTATTATTTTTTATTTACATGCTGTAATAGTTTATAGTTGTGTTTCTTTAGAATGAATTTTTCGAAAGAGGAGCTAATAGACATGGTATTTGTTTTTGGCGCTAGCAATAGAAATCCACTTTTAGCATCAAGAACATATGCTATGGAGTATCCTCACCGAAGAGCACCAGATATTAAGACGTTTGAAAATTTGTTGACAAGGTTTCTTCGGACGGGGTTATTGAATTACGTCAAACATGAAAGAACTAAGACTATGGTTACAGAAGATAATGAAGTGACAGTCGTCCAGTTCGTTGTGGAAAATCCGCGCGCATCTACAAGGATAATTTCGAAAGAACACGGGATAGAAGTCACTGCTGTAAGAAGGATTTTAAAAAATCATAAAATTTCACCCTTACAAGATTCAAAATCATCAAGGCTTATTTCAAACGGATTCTTAAAGGAGACTTGTTTACTGTGAATGGCTACTTTTCCAATTGCGACAAGATCTAACTTTTCTAGATCATGTGCTTTTTACAGATGAAGCAACATTTGTTAATTGTGGAATAACAAACAGAAAAAATTCTCATTATTATGACACTAGAAACTCTCATTTTGTGCAACCCATTTTATACCAACAAAAATGGAGTGTTAACACCTGGGGAGGCATCATAGGAAGCACTATTATAGGTCCATTCTTTTTTAATACTACTTTAAATTGTAAAATCTACACAAATTGCCTACAAAATAATTACCATTGCTGTTAGAATGCCTACCAGATAACGTCATAAGGAGATTTTATAAGGAATTTGCTGACTAATAAAAAAATTATAGGTTCAATTAAAAAAAAAAGAGAAAATAGCCTTTAAACTTCGATAACTTTGGCACGACATATTTAACACCCTGTATATGTTGCCACGTTGTTCGCCCTCAAAACATATAACGTGTTAGTCCATAAATTTGTAACAAAAGAGTTACGTGAGGCACTGCTAAGACTTAAAATGCCACTGTTAAGATTTTAACACAATTTGCAATAAAACCAAAACTAACAGTTGTAAGTGCATATTGTCATATATCATTGCAAAGATAATTTGAGTGGCTATCATCATAATAACAAGAAAGTATAGCAATCTATTAAACAAAAAAATTGGAAGTGGTTGCGGAAATTTGGAACACCCTGTAAATATATATATAAATAAAAATAGAAAATGCACTGTAGCATACTACATGTGTACGCAAAATTGTATTGCTACAACTTTATTAGTTTTCATGCTAGGCTCCGCCGACACACTATTGCCGCACCCGGTATATTATAAGTAATTGCAATAAATCATTTTCATAAATCTGTTTTTTTTTATTGTAACCAGGCTACTCCTAGTAGTCGGTAGCCGTACGTGTCGATCGTTTGTCACCTGTTTTGTGGTTGTAAAACAGTTACTGGGCTTCCGTTTTCCTCAATGAAGTATGATCCAATAATTCCTCGTCCAGAAACTGCGCACCAGACGGTCACTTTTTCACTATGCAACAGTATTTCTTGCACCTCTTCTGGTCCTTGGAAACCTAAAAATCTATTGCTACGCCTATTTACATGACCCAAACAAAAAAAAAGACATTAATCACTGTACCAGATATTACTCATGAAACTGGGATCATCACATTGCAATGCAATCACCCATTCTCAATTGTTGGATCGCCTGAATAATGTATGAATGGGCATTAAGTTGTTTCAATATCTTCTGACTACGACGTGGTGAGTCCATAATTTGATTGAACACTCGTTCCTGATTTTCGTTGGTATTCATTGTTTTTGTTCGTCCAGCTTTACCTTTTCCTTGGTGTAGCACACTTCCAGTTCTTCTAAATTTGGTTATAATGATAAGTACAGTAGCATTACTTGGTGCCCGTTTATTTAAATGCTCCGAAAATTGATCGCGGACCAATTTAATGCACCATTTTGTCTACCTGAACCGTATGTTCGTATTATTTACGAACTTGCAAACATATCAGCACATCTAACCAAAATCAAATGTCAATGTTTATGTCAATTGTTAGAGATTTAACTACTAAAAGGCCTATCGTTTCAATGCTGTAAATTAGAAGCCACGGTGTACTATTTTATGTAAAACATTTCTCTCTTTAGTATTAAAGCCACTCTTATTACAGTTGAAAGTATTAAGTTATCAAAAAGCACAATTTATAAAAGTAACAGTAACAAGACATTGTATATAATTCGTAATAAATTTTGAGACTTTCCTGTTCTTTCCCACTGGTACTGTCTTACATAATACATTTTATTCTCCACGCAAGTCAACAACAATATAATAAATAAGCAAATTTAATGGCGAACTCGAGAGTTCTCTTAGAAAACAGACAAAGCCCGTTCCGTTTTTCACATCAACGCAACTTGATTAATTATTCCTTTGGTCGGCGTGCCCCCCTCAGTTCTCCTCTTCAGCCACGAAACAGCAGTGTAGGCGGATGCCTTGATTTAATAAATAAAGTTGTCCTGACGAAAACTGTATTAATAGTAGACTATTAAGGGAATTAAGTGTCCCCTTAATGAAATTCGAAGCCCTTAGTCCGCGCATTCTGGCTGATGCCATTAATGAATAATGAACTTTAATAAAGCATTATACCTATCTACCTTTAACTTGGGTGGAAGGGAACGTGCAAAACGAAGTTCGCGCCGAGATTTTCGCTAATGTGCACTAAAGTTAAGGAACATTAATTAGCGCAAAATTTAACGGAGGGATGTGTAATTTGTGTTATGTATTGTGTACAATAATGGAAGTTCGATTAAATAATAATTATGGCAACGTTTATTGGTGATTATCAAGATATATAGATTGTAAGGGTTAGGAAATTTTCAAAATTAGATAAAAGATGTTACAGAAGCGGATAAGCGACATCTTGGTAGATGTGTCACTGCGTCGTAGAATATACAAGTGATTCTAAATATATGCGACAAATTTTATGAGCTGATTCCTAGGGTTATTATTCGAGAACGGATGCAATTTCCATAAAACGCAATCGGCAATTGGAATTGTGTATAACGTCGCTCAGTACATCCCGGCGTAATTCAATGAAGTATTTGTTTGACTTACTCGGCCACCTGGTCTCGCTGCAATAACAATGGACAACTGAGCTATTGTCTTCGGAGAATATAGTGCTTTTTAAAGTGTTTTCATGAGCGTAGATAGAAGCGGGGTTTTTATAATGTATTTTATTTATTAGTTTATATTTCGTAAGATAAATAAAGTGCTGTGAGTAAGTTTCTTGTTTTCATAGTTTTAACTGTTAATTACATCGTAATTTTTGTAATAGATCCTGCTTAATATCGTTTGATTGAATCTATTTCTATCAATTATTTCGACGTAAGTGTGCATTGAATTTCGTTCAGTTTCAATAACTTACGTACACATTTTTAGATTTCATTTATTTAGATCTAGAGCATTGTTTAAGTTACTTTTTCAGACATGATACGGAAGAATGTCGAGAACGGCATTGTAAAACAATGGCGAGTTGGATTGACGGTCATACTGATTGTATGTCAATTGTCACAGTGATTCCGAAATTTATTACAAAATCCGTAAAATATCGTCAAAAATTCGTCACTTAGGATCGCAAACACATTTGAACTATGTAAAACTTTTATGGCGGCTAATATTCCATTAAATAAACTTAGCAATCTCACTTTAAAAATATTTCTTCATAAATATACTGGTCGAAATGTTCCCGATGAATCAACTTTACGCAAATATTATGTTTCTAGGTGCTATATGAAAACAGTAGAACGCATTAGAAGCCATCTTTTAAATCAATACATATGGATAAGCGCCGACGAAACGGTGGATATGTTAGGACGCTGTGTGGTAAATGTTGTAGCTGGTGTACTACATCCAACTATTCCCTATAACTCATATGTAATAGCAACAAGTGTTATAAATAGAGCTGATGCGGAAACAGTTGCTGAAACCATTAAGGAGAATATGCAAAAAATGCTTCATTCGGACGCCACGTACAAAGAAAAAATACTTTTATTTGTCAGTGATAGTGCTGCGTATATGTTAAAAACAGGCAGACTATTGAAGAAAACATATCCTAATATGCTGCATATTACTTGTGTAGCACATGCTCTCCACAGAATCTGTGAATATATCAGAGACACTTTTCCGGAAGTTGATAGACTTGTATCAGCTTTTAAAAAAGTTTTCAGAAAAGCACCATTGAGAGTAGCTCTTTTCAGGGAAAAATTTCCATCTCTGTCGCTGCCTCCCACTCCAGTAATAACTAGATGGGGAACATGGCTGGAAGCTACTAGTTATTATGATGAGAATTTCGATAGTCTAAAACATTTTGTAACACTGCTAAAGGAGGATGCTAGAAGTATTGGTGAGTGCAAGGAGCTCACACAAATCCCAAATTTAAAAAATCAGTTGTACTTTCTTCACGAACACTTTGGAAAATTTCCAAAACTAATCACTTATTTTGAAAATCGAAATCTCAAATTAAATGACGGATTAACCACATTAGATGTGGCTGTTAATAATTTGAAAAGTATTCCAAGTGACTTCGGATGTGGCCTTCGGCAAAAGTTTGAAGCAATTCTTAATAGAAATCCAGATTTAATTACATTGCAGCAATTATGTATGGAGACAATTCCACAAAATCTAACGGCTAAATATGAAGAAATAAAAGAATATTTCCAGTATGCACCTATAACCAGTTGCGATGTAGAAAGGACGTTTTCTATTTATAAGGATGTACTTAATTCAAAGAGAACAAAATTTACAGAAGAAAACCTTGAGAAACTATTGCTAGTCAATATTAATACTCCTTTACTCAACTTGAACGACAAAATGAACAAATAAAAATGTTCCAATTATAGAAATAAAATTAAAAACTTTAAAAATACAACTTTTCAACAAATACATATATATTTCGTAATTTTATAGATCACCACCCGTTTGTTTTCCAATTATATAAATAAAATTAATTCATAAATATGTATTTCGTAATTTTAGATAGATAGATCACCACCCGTATGTTTTCCAATTATATAAATAAAATTAAAAACTTTATAAATACAACTTTTCAACAAATAAATATGTATTTCGTAATTTTATAGATCACCACCCGTTCGTTTTCCAATTATATAAATAAAATTAAATATTTTAGAAATACAGCCTTTCGCCAGTACTGCACTAGGCTTTGCGTCATGTGGTAAGCGTGTCCGTTCTCTAGTTATTATGATCATAAAAGGTAATGGAACCTACTCGAGTAACTCGAGTAACGAGCTTGATTTAATTATTATTTCCGATGAGTCGGACTTGGTCGAAAGTGGTGTAATTTCATGCGACTTATCAGACCACGACATCCCCTACTGTAGGTTTTCTAAACCTGAGATTGTTAACAGACCGAAATGTCAAACTTTCAGAGATTATTCGAGCTTTAATTACGATCTCTTCATGAAATGAAATATTTAACCATTATTCCCTTCAATCACATGTTTTTCATGACTCTAAATGACAAACTGGATTTCTTCAATCGTATCGTGTAAATCATAATCTATTCAACGCTCATGCTCCCCTTAAAACGGTAAAAATTACGAAACCTCATAAACCTTGGATAACTGAAAATATTAAACTTCTGCAGAAGTTACGCAACGATGCTAAGAGTAAATTTAGGAGAACCAAACCGGAGTCTCACTGGATTTATTACAAACAACCCCGAAATTATACTACTTTGGCGATTAGAAATGAAAAGACAGCTTATTTTCAACATTTGTCTTATAATAGGAACAGTAAATCTCTTTGGCGCGAACTTAATCAGTTAAATATTGGAAGGAGAAAGAAAAATGAGATTTCATGTGAATTCTCAAATCCGCACTTGATTAACGCTGGGTTTATTAACAACAAACCTCTCGTTTCTGGAAATTTTCTGGAATGTATTAATAATTACATTAGTAATACTTCTCCGGACCTAAAAAATACTTTCGTATTTCACCCTGTCGACGAGAATGTCGTGTTTCGATTCATGTTAAGTATTAAGAGTACTGCTGTCGGTAGTGATGGCATTGGCATTCACATGCTGAGATTGCTCATACCGTATGCGCTTCCATACATAACTCATTTAATAAATTGTTGCATAACAGAAAGCGTTTTTCCGATAACGTGGAAAAAATCACTTGTAATCTCCATACCTAAAAATGTGAAAGCTGCTAACATCGACCTATTAGTTTATTGCCTGTTCTAAGCAAAGTCTTGGAAAAAATACTAAAGACACAAATCACTGAACATCTGCAAGCTTTTGATTTGCTCCCTCAGTGTCAATCCGGTTTCCGAATTAATCATAGTTGTACTACTGCACTTTTGAAGGTCACAGATTACATTCTCAGATCTAGAGATTATAACGCTATGTCTCTATTGGTTATGCTAGATTACAGTAAGGCGTTTGATACTGTTAACCATGACATTTTATTGGCTATTCTTTATCATCTCGGGTTCAGCAGTAGTGCCTTGGGTCTGGTACTTTCGTACCTCTCCGAAAGATATCAGTGCGTAACGTTGCGTGACGACGTATCATCACCATTGCCTGTGACAAGTGGTGTTCCACAGGGACCAATCCTTGGCCCTTTATTTTTCTCCATTTATACCAGCTACTTACACAAATGTGTCAAGCACTGCCAGGTGCAAATGTATGCTGATGATACGCAGCTCTACGTTGACAAAAACGATGTTCAAGTTGCTTTTGATAAGATTAATCACGACTTAGAGCGCATACAATCATTTTTGCAGAATCATGCACTAAAGATCAACCCGGAAAAGACCACTGCAGTCTTGTTTGGTAACCCTGCATTAATTCAGAACATCAAAGAACAAATCATGATCAAAATTAATAATGCAGAATTGTTGTTGGTTGATTCGGCAAAAAACCTAGGTTTAATCATTGATAACACCTTCCGATACAAGAAACATCTTTCAAAAATTATTCAGCTAGCCTATGCCAATCTCAAAACATTGTATCCTTATCGACCAACTTTTGACATCCGCACTAAAACCATGTTATGCGAGAGTCTTGTCTTGTCGCTATTTAATTTTGTTGTTAGTGATTGTGTGCATTAAGGTTTTGGTGGAACAACAGGCGGCGGAAATTCTTTTCCGTCCATCTGAACCACGCCTTAAGGTTTCAGCACTTCTTTTTTTTTTTGTTTTCGTTCTTTTTTCTCTCTGATTCTCTGATTTGTTATTTTCATATATGTAACGAGAAAGAAACATTTGTGTTGAAATAAAAGATATATTATTATTATTATTATTATTATTATTATCTAGTGATGTGTAAAACTGCTATTTTTCATTAGCAGCTACAAACTGCTACTGCTACTTTTCGTTAACAGTTTAAAAAAACTGCTACTTTTTGTAGCAGTTTCTCCTATATAGCAACATACGTACTATATACTTTAAATAAAGCATTTTTCATTAAATACGGCTATTTTTTAATATCTTATTGTCTTACATGATAACTAATAAACGTTACAACATTTTCTGTCTTTTTCAATATTGATTGTTATTTGGTTTTGCTATAATCAATACAAATGCAATTAAATTCTGGTATTTGAAAAATGATTATATGTATTACCTTAGTATTAAAATAAACCATCCATTTTTTATTACTAATACGTGAAAGAAGTTTCTGAATCGATAGTTTATAAATAGTTCTTAAAATAGTTCTAATCTGCTGCATCAAAAATATTGCTAGCTTAATATTACTTTCCCTTAGAGCTGCTACGTCAGAAATATTTACATCGGAAAACTGCTACAAAAAGTAGCAGTTTCTTTTCATATTCGTTAGCTGCTACAAACTGCTAACGATAGTTAGCAGTTTCAAAATAGCAGTTTGCTTCGTAGCAACCCATCACTATTATTATCATGAATGTGTGTCTTAAACGGCTTAGTTTTAAAGTTACGAAATGTTTAATAGTAAATTAAAAGTTCATACAATAAAATGTACTTTAACATATAAAAATTTTTGGAAATCACCGCCTTCAACTGCAACGCAAGCTTCTATCCTCCGCTGTATTGATTGGTGAATTCAAGAATACCGGGGGTGTTTTGAATTGTCTCAAATGTTATAGTTTAACTAACAAGATTTAATATCACACCTATCTTTGCTAAAATATTCGTTTTGAAGAGAAAATATTTATTTGTCATTTCAATATTATTGTGTCAAAGTATTGTCTCAAGGTTCTCTAAAATAAATTACACAAATGCTGAGTTGGGCAATGTGAATTTTGTTTAGGATCTTACTAATGGTAATTCACGTGCAGCTAGACGTCTTTATGAGAAACAATACCCAAACCGTGTCATCCCGCGTCATTCGATATTTGCCCGTCTTCACCAACCTCTTGGTGAAACGGTTGCGAAAGTTTTAAACAACATACGGCTGATAGCTGGTACCCACGTATAGTTAGAACTCCACAAGTGGAAGAAATGGTTTATTTCAAATTGTAAAAAACGCCTCAGAGTTTGGATAATGATTTTATTGCGGTCTGTTTACACAGCGATTAAGAACTGCCGTGTATTAAATGAACCGTAACAGAAAATATTAGGGGCTTGTGCAACAATTTGCAAAATTGTCAAATATGGTATTCAAACAAGAAAAAGGAGAAGCATTAAAGGATCTTAAATGAAAATTCTAATGTGGCAAGTCGATATTATTCGTCAAGCAATTTATAATATGTACATACAAAATCAAATTCCTGTAATAAAAATTTATACTTAATACTTCTTTGATTTCTATGCCGATATTATAATCACTATTTGCATTTTTCTAGACAGTCACCGTAGGGTACTTAAAGTATTTACACATTAGAAAGCTATTTTTCTTATAATTTGAAAAGGACTATACGTTTTATTGCATGAACTTTTCATTTACTATTAAACATCCCGTAACTTTAAAACTAAGCCGTTTAAGACATACTTTCATATGAACTTTTATGATCATAATAACCCTACGAATTAGCCCATAAAATTTGTCGCATATATTTAGAATCACCCTGTATATCTTGTAGAAAGTGCTTCATCATTATTCATTAGGAGAGACGCGATTGAAGAGAAGATACATAGATTGTTGAAAAGGATACAGTGAAACAGATATACATATGCCGTTGGTAAACCTTTTGCGATTTAACCCATTCCTTTTTGTACGTTACTGGGTACAAATAAAACTGATAAAGAATAGTAATTGATCTTTCTTTGGAGACTATGGTTAAATAAAAACTTGAAAAAGTATGAAACCCCTTACCACAATTAATACTCGTATCCTAAATACGTATTTCTATAATTAAGCTGTGATCATGAGTAGGTAAAACTAATAATAATAGTGTTGAACATGAGGCATACTAAAGCTAATACAAAGAATCGCGAAAGACTTTACAAGGCGTTCAAGTATACACAAGTGTTTAAGAAACTAAAATTAGGTAATTTTCCCCTCTTTAGAAATGGCACACATGTGTTAGTTCGCACATCCTCTTCTCCAATCTCATATATATTCTAAGATGTCTAACAAGCAAGTAACGGAGACCGGATCTTTGTCGACGTTGAACGAGGAATGTCCGGTTACTAAGGTAGATTTGTGAATTACTTTATTTATAGAAATCAAATATACACCAAGTAAAACGATTAGCTACTTTTCAACATAATCGCCGCCAATATAAAGGCATTTACCTCAGCGAGGCACGAGCTTCTGTATACTCTCCTCGTAAAAGGTGCGATCCAAATTTCTAAAATACTGCCGTACTGCAACTTGAAGTTTATCGGCGTGTTCAAACCTTTTACTCAACAAATGAGCTTTCAACGGCCCAAACAAATGAAAATCAGAAGGAGCCAGGTCTGGACTATGGGGCGGATGGACAATAACTTCCTAATTGTGTTTCTGAAGTCAGGCCGTCGTGTGATTTGAGGTGTGCGCTCTTGCATTGACATGCAACAACCTGATTCCTTTCGCCAACTTTCCCCTTCGTTTCTGTTGAATGGCTTGGTGTAGTTTTTCGAGAGTTTGACAATAAATATCGCTGTTGATTGTTGCTTTCGGCGGTAAAAACTCTATGAGAAAAATGCCTTGCATGTCCCAGAACACACTTGCCATTGTCTTTTATGCAGACTACTTGAACTTTTAATTTTTTCGGTGTTGGTGAACTCGGATGCTTCCACGTCGTTCTTTTTTTGATTCGCGGGTATGGTGGTATACCCACAATTCGTCTCCTGTAGCTCTAAACTCTAGAAATTCGTTTTCCTGACGATAGCTCGTTAAAAGTTTCATTGCCGCTGCAATTCGTTGCATTTTGTGTTGGTCAGTCAACAGTTTTGGTGCCCAGCCCGCGGACACTTTTCGATAACGTAATTCAGATACGATTTCATGAACAAAGCTTTTAGAAATGCCGGTCACTAGAGCAATTTCCCGTATTTTCAACCGACGATCTTCTCGAATCAGCGTATCGACCTTTAATTGATTCTCATCCGTTTTTGTTGTTGATGGTTTTTTCGCACACCTTCGGGATCGTCGTTCAGAGCTGTACGTCCACTTTTGAACAGTTTACACCAAACACTAACTTGTTTTAGACTCATAACGCCTTCTCCGCAAGTCTTCAGTACTTTTTTTAATGAATTTCGGTAGGTGTTTCATTATTTGCAGGCAAAAAAGGAATGACCGCTCGCATTTCAATGTTTCGATCGGAACTGATATTGTGCGGCTGTCACTGCACACGTTGTACTAAATCTAAGGCAATGAAAATAGCCACTTATGCAGTACATATGGGCATCTAAAATGAGTGCAAGTTTCAACCTTATCGGAGCGACGTAGGCGGTGTCCGCGCAAACGTAACTTTGGAACCGGACATCTCTCCTAGGTGTCATTTTTGTTTTTAATAATTTGCATACTTTCATACATATATTACAATAAGTTTAATAAGATTTAAACAATCTACCGTGATGTTATGATTAGCTTCTAATACATGACGGGCAACACTCGATTTGTCTATTTAATTTAATGTGCGATATATGTTCTCTTATTGTCTTTCCTCCCCTCATGCCGACATAATCCATATCTTCCTTGGTCCACTACTTTTTTCCTATTTCTCTCCAAATTTATTTCGTTTTAATTAGATGTCTAAACCAGTTAAGCCGTTTATTTTTCATTATTTCCAGTATTTGGTCTTGTTACATCCTTCTTCTAAACTCTTATTAAATTGTGTTTAGCTTTCATTTCTATTTTATACGACTTCTGCCATTTTTTTTCTGTTTGTTACAGTCTCTTCATTTTACTTATTGTTTTCCTTATCTTCTCATACCTATACATATATTTTTTAATCTAATACAACATTTCGAAAAGAACCCGTCGTCTTCACTGAGACCTTAGCCTGGGTACTGGCTACCTGAATTGTATATTTATTATCAACCCTCCCACAAAGGTAAGTTCTTGAAACTTTACCGTATATCGAAAAGTTACCGACGCTAGTTACATGATATTTATTTTTGTTATTACCTGTAGCATATTTTTAAACTAAAAAGTTTTGGCTGACGCGCCATTTCATTGCAATTTTTTTCCCAAGTTTAAAACAACTACCAATATATATTATGTACTATATGCTCAACGATATTATTATCTGCTTTATGCAATTGCAAACCAAAATACTCCATAATTTCATGCATATGTACGGTACATTCATGTGGGTTAATGAAAACCACTACATATAAACGCGTGTCTGTATGTATTGTATTTTATAATTTGTTGGGTGCTTCTCTCCGGCGAATACCCGTGAAACTATTTAAATTCCCTAAACCGCCACAGCCTGTATTCTCTCCCTCTTTATTTGCGGTGTAATTAATTCATTTAACCAACCCGTTGTCGAAATAAATTACGACAGACGTTCAGAACTGTTTGTCCGCCGAATTTTATGGTATGGATGTACTTTTTATCGGTTGCGAAATTATAGTTTGTTTGGGTTATCTAACATACATTTAGTTCAAGAAAAAGCTTATTGCACTAAACACTAAACTTGTTTAAATTAAGAGGTTCAGGTTTACAAAGTATGTTTTATTATTGCATTGCAACTATCTTTATTTGATGAAAATCAATAGTTAAAATGAATAATAACTGTGATGTATGATTTTCCCTACTTTATCCGCAAATAGGGACAAAATTTTTACGAATGGGGACGTTTGAATTCTTTATTGTCTTATATATATTCTAAATGGGCATTATATATATATGGACGAACAGTTTTTAGAATATAAACGGTATTAATCTTTGAAAACTATTTTACACGTTGCTTAATAATAGAATTTATTGCAAAATACCCCGAGGGGGGCAGAAGAAAGGTAATTATACTTCATGTGTTTGAGTGTTTAAGCAAATGAGAGTGGTGTGTACAAGAAGCTATCAAGCTAGTAAAGGTTGTGGATCTTAAATTCATGCAGATACATGGTTGGGGAAGGGTAGACCCAAAAGCTATTCCTGGGTCTAATTTATGAGTTTTGTAGCTTTCAAATAAACTGATAATTACAACTGATTAATGAATTTTTATCTAACGAAAACTTAGTTGAAGAGCAAAATAAAAAATAAAAAAAAATTGTGATTCAATGAGTTTGAACTCAGATCATGTCTTCCACAGCCAAACGTGATAAGCTCTAGACCGCGCACAATTTGAAGATTTTTCTAACGGTAGTTCCCGAAAATTGTTAATAGCTCAGCTTCGAATAAAGATTTTTAAAAAGGAAAAAAGTGCCATCTACAGCACATAATGTAGATTGCTTTCAGAAATGTTTAGCCATTTATTTAAAATAGCCAGGATTCTTCATTCGTGTAAACTTTACCTTCCAAATTTGCATATATGTATTTGCATATAGCTCTTTACGCACATGCTTTCTCAATACGAAAAAATATAAAAATATATCCAACGCTATCGACCATTGAAATTCGGAAAATCATACCGCCATCGAGTAATATCTATTTCCCCGAAAAAAATCTTTTTTACGAGTTTGTTATTATCCATGTTCAAGACATACCTAAGTGTATCTCGTCGAAATGAATCGATTGGTACCACCCACGATGTTATAGATTCAAAATTGACTGAGTTAGGAGGTTCCAAAGTTTGAGGTCTTATACCATCTTATACCATGGGAGGTGCCCCAATCAAGCCCCAGTGCATTTTCGTGAAAAACGCTGACAGGCGTCAGTTATAATGTATATTGTGGATATAAATGTGGATTATTTTATGCTGAGATCCAGGATGATAGTACAGGGTGACTTAAGGGAAACTGACGGTTTTCAAATGAACTCAATTGTTTTTCAATAAAGAAGAAGTTTATTTTTACAAAACGAAAGATTCATATTTACCATTTAATGTAACATTGTCATTTATGGAAAATTATATCACTCAAGTGACGGCCGTCCGCTTGAATACAGATTTCAAGTCTTTGCCAAAATTCATTCACAACTCGTGCCAATAGCTCTTGGTCAATCGCATGCACCTCTTCTGTAATGATATCTTGCAACGCAATTAAAGTACGGGGTTTGTGAACATAAACGCGTTCTTTCAAGTACCCCCACAAGAAAAGGTCACAAGACGACAAGTCCGACGATCTTGGGGGCCACGGCACGTCACCGAAACGAGAAATGAGGCGCCCAGGAAACATGTTTCTCAAAACTTCCATTGATGCATTTGCAGTGTGTGCTGTGGCACCATCCTGCTGAAAATAAACATTTCTGAGGTTTATCTGTCTTCTTCGTAGTTCAGGTAGAAAAAACGTATTTAACATGTGAATGTAACGCTCCGAATTCACGGTCACCGTAACGCCATTTTCATCAAAAAAATACGGTCCAATAACACCAAAAGCCGCAACCGCGCACCATACGGTCACACGCGCGGAGTGAAGAGGCCTTTCACGGGTAATGCGAGGATTTTGTGGGGCCCAGTAACGAAAGTTTTGTTTATTTACTGAGCCATCCAAGCTAAAATGAGCTTCATCGCTCATTATCACTATTGGGTTTTCCTCAAACAACACTTGCATACGTACGGCGAAGTCTTCGCGTTCAACATAGTCCCTCTCGTTGAGCTTCTGAACAACCTGCATTTTATATGGGTGAAATTTCAAATCCAAACGCAAAATTCTTCTCACAGAATCACGGCTTAACTGCAATTCACGTGCATGTCGCCGTGCAGATCGACTTGGGCTCCTGTTCATTGCCTCTCTCACTGCGTCAATGTTTTCGGGCGCTCTCGCTGTTCTTGCAGGGCCTGGCGGCTTCTTCTTTGCAATATTCCCTGTTGTTCTCAACGTTTGCACCCATTTCAGGATTGTATTGCGGCTTGGAACCGCGCTATTCCGGCGGATATTGAAATGCCGGCGGAAAATTCGTTGTGTTATGATAACTGATTCGCCATTTTTGACAAAAGTATCGTACGCGAATATGCGGTGCTGTATTGTCCACTGCTCCATTGTAACTGAAACGGTAAGTCATGCCGACGCGTATGACCCCTCCACGTTCTTCCTCCCACCACTAACGCCTTTATATTATCTATTTTAAAAACGTCAGTTTCCCGTAAGTCACCCTGTATATTATGGTACGCACTAACGTGCTCACTCTGATATGTTAAATGTGAGTTTCGTATCAAAAATAATGCCTCAGTCTTTGACTGATTTCACACGCGTTATTTCATGTCTCCAAGTTGGTAATTGAAATTTATAATACTCCTTTTTTGTGAATGATAATATCTGGCACTTATTGAAGTTCAAAGGTGAATTGTTATTTGTGCACCAATTCTGTACGTTAACTATATCGGTTTGTAGTAGAAGATAATGCTTTGAGTTGGTGACTCGAGAAAACAACTTCAAGTCATCGGCACAGACAATGTTATTAGTCTCAATTCGATCTGAAAGATCATTAATGAAGTTAAAAAAGAAATGGTCCTAAGTTTGAGCCTTGCGAAACTCCAGAAGTGGCAACGTAAGTTTTTGAAAAACATCCGTTACAGAATACATGTTGAGATCTATTATACTCATATACCAGGTTATGAGATTTAATTTTTTGACTTTGCGAAGCTATGTATGGAAGTAGTCGATATACTCTTTACTCTCTTTATACACATGCTATTGGTTCGATTGATAAGGTGTTAAGAGAGTTATTCAATGCATAAATAAAATAAAAGACGTGTATCCCTACTTGCGTCTAAATGTAAGGGGGAGGCTATTTGCTATTTCTTTCTACCTACTTAGGCAGATAGGGAAATCTATTTCATTCTGATACATTGGATAACTGCAATGTCAACACTTCAAATTACGTACCCTAGTATGTAGCTTAGCTCACAAGATAGCATGATCCATTCGATTAAATGAAGATGGTATATAAGACATCAACCTGTAATCCAGTGTGTCAGCAACTTATTGACAAAATATCACAAGGTTAGAGACAGTAGATCGCTTTTTCATGAAGTCACTTGATTCAGTGATGTCGCAGTTTTAACAGAAAGGTATAATCTTCGGTACACAAATTATTGCGACGTTCGATAAGATAGCAATAGAACGACAGTTGGTTATTAGTCTAGAATAATTTTTGTTACATCACCTCCTAAAGACGTTTTTTATACGGTAGCAACAAAAAAAAGTGAAAATAGATATTTATTGAATGAATGTCACGTTAATTTTTAATTGCCATTCTTATATTATTTAATGAATTAACATTAAATGTAGTGGCTTTTCTAGAGATTTAGAATCCTCTTTCAGACCTGTTATTTAGGTAATGTTAGTGTGCATCGTCACATAATTTGTTTAGAATTTCGACATTCTCGGTATAACTTTCATTAATTCTTTCATTTAGGTATAATATAAAATTTTATTTGATAGAAAACAACCTTCTAATTTATATTTTTCTAATTCCACTCGTTACATATACAATAGCAGAATAAATATTCTGTTATTTTAAATTCATTGTTATAAATTCCAATCATACACACATTATTAGTATTATGTCATAAAATATACTATTAAGATGTGAATGTGATTGTAGTAAATTGATCAATATTTAATTGCTTCTATAACCGAAATTGGTGGAGACTGTGACTTGTAATATGAAACAGAAATAAGAAAAACACTCTAACCACAATATATATCAATAAATACTCTATACGTATTTCGGCAACTAAGTTGCCATCTTCAGTAGAATAACCTTAAAAACTGAAAAATGTTAAACGTAGCGTTTTTGGCTAAGGTAAACCTTAGAAGATATGCTCTTCACCAAATCGCCAGTGGGATAACACTAAATTCCTAAAATCGAAATAACACTTATATACTACTTAAACCTAGCGTGAAATTTAGGGAACCGTGAAGCGTGAATATGTGAAGCGTAAAAAAATAATGCTATTGTCACAATAAGGCATACAAACTGGACTGAGGGATTGGTCCATTGTCAGAATTCATTAATTTATTCTTATTTCTATATATATAAATACTTTCATAACTATCTAATTCTCTATAATTATTAACAATTTTAATCAACCTAAGGTTATTTGCCGGCACAGAATGACCTGTGTCCCAAATATGTCGGGTAACGCTAGATTTTTCGGGTCTGTTGAATCTAAAGTGGGAAATATGTTCCTTGTAACGAGTTGAAATTGAACGTCTAGTATGGCCGATATATTTTTGGCTTTCGGCCAAACTAGACGTTCATTTCAACTCGTTACAAGGAACATATTTCCCACTTTAGATTCAACAGACCCGAAAAATCTAGCGTTGCCCGACATATTTGGGACACAGGTCATTCTGTGCCGGCAAATAACCTTAGGTTGATTAAAACTGTTAATAATTATAGAGAATTAGATAGTTATGAAAGTATTTATATATATAGAAATAAGAATAAATTAATGAATTCTGACAATGGACCAATCCCTCAGTCCAGTTTGTATGCCTTATTGTGACAATTCACGGTTCCCTAAATTTCACGCTAGGTTTAAGTAGTATATAAGTGTTATTTCGATGTTAGGAATTTAGTGTTATCCCACTGGCGATTTGGTGAAGAGCAAATCTTCTAAGGTTTACCTTAGCCAAAAACGCTACGTTTAACACTTTTCAATTTTTAAGGTTATTCTACTGAAGATGGCAACTTAGTTGCCGAAATACGTATATAGTATTTATTGATATATATTGTGGTTAGGGTGTTTTTCTTATTTCTGTTTCTGCTTCTATAACAATAATAATAATTCATTCCTTTGCATCTACATATGTCTATGTTTGGATCCTAATATTATTGTGATTCATGTGTCTTGTAGGTTTCAAAGTAGTAATTTCTGTCTCTAATTGGTAAGCCATGGAAACAATTATGAGTTTGACAAGAAATAGTCCTTCTCAGGATTACCGTTTTTACGATAGTAGACGGACTGGCGAAACGTCGGAATTTCTAAACATGGATTAATTAATGTACATAATAGTTATTTGCGATACATGTGTTAAAAGTGCAATTTTATTTTGCGAATAAAAGGTTTGGGACACGAGCAGCAACGAGTGTCGCAATTTACGAGCAAAATAAGATAGCATTTTTAACCGGTGTACGTACATTATTTCTTCTACAAATACAAGTTTTGTTACAAAATTTTTATAAAAAGTGCAATAAAAATGTACTGATCAAAATCTGACTGAATACGTTTTTACATAACAGTTAAGTCACGTCAAATTAAGTTGTCACAATTTATACAAAAGATGAGTTCGTGTTTTAATAAAGAAAATGAAGTAATACCGAGTGCAAGAATTTAAACCGCTAAGTACTGCAACACACAGAATAAATATCTCGAATTGCACAAACTGTACATTTTATATTAATTATCCAAGATATATGTAATTTTCATTTAGTAATAAACGTTACTTTGCTTTATGTTCGAAATTTACTCTTGTCATTTCTGACAAACTGTTATGTCAATTTACTTTTAACACGCTACGCTATAAAATCGCAATTTTAATTGAAGTTAGCCGTAACAAAATGTCAACTTTTAACAGTGTTTGTTGAAAAATCTTATATTTATAATATTTTGACTTCGAAGACGGGATTGTTCAGCACAGCACACATAAATCATAATAATATTGGCATCCAAATATAAAGCAATTGAATTAATTGATCAATTTACAACAATCACATTCATATCTTAATAGTATATTTTATGATATAATATATACATAATATTGACTAATTATGTCTATTATCACTGTCAGGATAAAATAAAACACTAATTATGTGTATGATTTGAATTTATAACTATGGATTTAAAATAACGCGGTATTTATTTAGCTAATATATATGCAATGAGTGATATTAAGGAAATATAAATTAGCAGGTATATTTTATATCATTACCTAAGCTGGTAATATTAGTTTTTAGTCTTGTTAATGTATATTGCAGGCGATTCATCGTGAACATTTTGTATATATAGGTGTCCTTGAAATAAAAGGCAACGTATGAAAATTGGAGAGCTGCAATTATATAAAATAAATATCCAAAATATTCTGTCAATTATGATGCAAGCCCCAAAATCAAAAACCCTCTGAAAATTGTATCATATTTCGCCTATGGATTCAAAATATTCCGAATTCACAAATAATAAGGTAACTACCTACCTCCATCGAAGTTACGCACACAACGTATGTTTACATACGTAACAGTTGTCGATGTTATAAAAACTACAACATCCTGTATGCCAAATAAATTATTAAAAATTAAGATGTGTTACATTAATTTACAAACCCATTTTAAAAATCATATTAAAAATAATTTGTGCACTTTTAGAACTAATATCATTTCATGTGTATTATGTAATGTTTTCTTTTTGTTAGGAAAAGTAAGAAATAGAATACTTATTGATTGAAAAGACGGCAATGTTAATGTTTATAAAAACGTTAGAAAATAACATTGTCTCTACATTTTCTTATGGTAGCCAGGTTCGATACGCACTCACCACCTCACGTTTTACCTTGGAATGTAATCCGCAAAATTCAGAACGATCAAACTGAGATCTAGTTTCCTTAAGTTTCCGGAAGTAATATTCTTTCAATTTTATCAATTTTTTTAAGTCAGTATTGGCCCGGGGAGGAAATACATGTTTGGAACACCTTACTTTACTAACGGATCGATCAACTATGGAGTACAGTTGCAAAAAGCAGATAATGCAATATTTACATCACTAATTGACTATAAAAAATTCCAGTTAACATCCATGATATTATTGCAGAGATTAATGTAATCGGCTTTTCGAAAATTATATCTCAAATTATAATTCGAGAGAAAATTATAATTGCGTACATAACCGCCAAATTCTAGGAAAATGTTAAGTGCAGGGTGATATTCATCCTCAGTAGCTATAGGATCAGTATCACGAAAAACAGAAACCATGCATTCAAAGTTGCTGAAGACTAAATCAAGCAATCTTCCATGAATATTGGTGACAGTGTTATGTTGGCGCAAGTTGAGAGTAGACGGACGGTTGACGTCGCGACGTGTTGCGTCTACACTTCGGCAGGAGTAATCTTGATTATAGAATCAACGCAACAAATTAAGCGACAATTTAATATGAAATTGATATTGTTTCTCACGTGTTCAAGTATATAAGGAAATAACCCGAAATTTGAAAACCGCCATACAGCAAGAAGAAACCCAAAACTTTACTCAAAAGATTATCCTGCTCCATGACAATTGCGGAGTTCATAAGGTTCGCTAAGTCTGTGAAATAATCGACGACTATGGGATTTAACACCAAGTAATTATCATCTCTTTCCTAAATTAAAAAAGCATCTGCATTGGCGACGTTTTCCATGAGATGATTGTCTAAAAGAAACGGCGGAGGAACTTTTTGAAGACTTGCCAAAAGAATTTTTTTATTAAAAAAATGAAATATAGCTTTTCTTATAACGCCTTTCATTCTTAGTTAGGTAGATAATTTAAAAACGTTCCTCGTATACTCAACTTTGTTAGCATAACCAAAACATTAATATCTGTTTATATTTCTTAGACACAAGGCTGCTAACTGTTAATATTATCAAAGCCAGTTCGTGACAATCATACTGAAATACAATAGGCATTTGTTTTATGTTCTCTTTGTCTATTCAGATACACCAAATCAGATTGCAGAAGAACCCATCTCTTTTACTAAACGAAATTATATTCGGGTCAGGGAAGTTCAAAAGCAAGCTAATAAATCAAAACCGAAAAGCCTATTATAAATTTCTTTCCCTGAAAACTTTGTTCGAATTCAGCATTGAAATTGAATTATATTTCGTTCCTTTCTACATTATTACGATATCAATTTTATATTCCATTTCATGATTATAATCATTACAATCTTGTACATTATTCGAAATACACAAGACAAAAGTGTCCAATTAGCGTAAAATTCCGCCACCAACATATATCTAATATTATTAATTTAGTTTATGGGACACCTCGTACCGGAACGGACCACATTCGCTTTCATTAAAGACGGATGTAATGAAAGAGTCTGAAAACGGGAAGACATAATTTATGGTCCAGATAATTTATCAGTTTGTTTATGACCGAGATGGTGTAGTAAAGCCTCCGGTCGAGTTCTTCCTCCGAAAGAGGCACTAAAGAGGAAAGTGCCAGATAACGAACGTTTCAGCCCGCCCATATAAATGATATATTTTTGGGGACATGTTCGAGCTTGCTCGAGATGTGTAACATTATTAAAACGTTGTCAGAACTTTACAATACCTTCGAGGTTAGCCACCGTCGCGGAATCTTGCAATGAGAGGGCGCTGATTCCGCGAGGTAATGAACGTGTGTTTTGAGATATTTAGATGATCTATAAGACTGGGTACATGTTAAAATAACTAAGCGTTGCCTGGTAAAGTATTTTTAGGTAGATTTAGAACGCTTTTGAGGTACAATAATTACTAACAAAATAATTTGAAACATACTTTAGTACGTAAATAATTTTGTATAAAACATAATATAAAACACTAGCTGGCCTTAGCCCGTCGTTGCTCGGACACATTCTATAGAAAAATTAAAACTTTTTTTGTGTTAATTACAGTTAACCGATATAAAATTTTTGTTTATTCTCTAGCTAAACAACGAATCAATAATATTTTATTATAATCAATCTATAACTACAATGTCTTCAGATACACAATATTCTTCGTTACTCCATCTGGTGAATAAACAAACAGAGCAGATTGTTTCTCAATTTGCGAACATATTGCAGTGGTTTTTTCCCCGCAACATTTAGTGAAAATTTTGAAAAACTTTATTTAATGATTTAATTATAATTTTATGATAACTCTGTATAATATGTGAATTTATTGTATGAACTCTGATGTTATTTTGATTTATTTTGAATTATTAGGTTTTGATTAGCGCAGTTCCTGGAAGCCGTTTGGACTTGCTGGGCAATATACTTTATAACTGTATTTTTTTTATGTTTGGATGCGTGCCGCATGTATCCGAGCGACAGACACGTCTAGTTGTTCAAGTGAGAGTGTTGCATATTGGAAGATAGAACTTTTTTTATCTTTTATTTCAATTAACTACGGTTTTTGTTTTGATTTTACTGTGGTTGTGCTTACTGTATTCATTACCGAATTTATACGAGGTTGTTTAACTCGTAATTTTGATTTAATTAATCTCACTTGGAGTGTTTCTCGAATGTTATAGAAAAAAATATATATTTTTTCGTAAGTTGAATTTTTATTATATTATTATTTCTATATTGTATGCATTTATTGTAATATTAATTGTATGAATTTCTATAGTTTAATATTAGTTAAAAATAGATGACAAAGATAGTTTTTCGTTTCTAGTAAATTTTTTTTGTAACGTTAAATTCTAGAACGTTGATAATTTTCAAGGTTGGAGTTTTTATACTTGTGGTATCGCGCAGGTGTTAGATATATCGGTTTGACAGATTTATTCTGTTTATATTTGAGTTTGTTTATCAGGGGTGAAAAAGAAGATATCTTTGTAATTTATTAGGTTAATTTTGATCGGAGTAACTAAGGATTTTTTATTATACGTTTCGAGTCAATTTTCGTATAATATTTTTGCCTTAAAAATATTGTTTGATGTTGCAATATTTATCTTAATACTTTATTAAGATTTTTTAAAATTTTTTTTTTAAATAAATAATAAGTTGGATATTGTGACTTTCTTTTTACCTTTGTGTGAACTATTGATTCTGGCGCCCATTAATTTTATAGAAGACAAGTACCACGTTTTCCTATTGGAAACCCGGAGAGGAAAGCTGTCTCATAAAAGAAAATTAACCGATTGAGCATTAAAGTTGGACAGTGTTGTGGTGAATAGTGGTTCATTCAACTACGAACTCACTATTCATAGCAATATGCACATGAAGATTGATAATTTCCAGCTGTTGTAATCACACATAGCAATTCGATAACTGTGCCCGCAAACAAAAATGCATTGTTCATCGTAATGTCGAGGTAATTGCCATTCTGTCGAGACAATTACTAAGAGACAACTTGAAAACAGTATACACGTGCAGCTGCGGCCCTTGAAAACCCAGCCACTTAAGTACAATAACATTTTAAGCTGTTAACTTCTTTTAAACGCTATTCAAACCAATTCATATTTTCGCTTCTCAAAATATACTGGATGAATTCAATGACCTCAAATGCTTCTGAATGTCATATCGTTAGCGCTGTACGTGCATGTATCCATTATTTTTCAGGCTAGCCTTGTATATATAAAATATTTGATTAAATAATCAATATAAACCGTTAGATCGATTACTTAATTCAGGTGGGTCAAGTATCCCCTCGATTAAGTGAGAAATTCTTGCGTGTTGGTTTGAGATAATTCAATTAAAGAATTATTTCACGACTTAAAGAATATAAGTTTAATTAAAGTAATTAGTGCAGAAAACCGCATATAAAATTTGATAATGTCATAGTATATTAGTTCCATTTTCAAATTTGTGAAGAATTTATCATTAATAGGGTTTGAATCCAACAAATAGTTAAGTTCATGTTAAATATTGATTAGAATGAAAGAATAAAATACATTGTTTATGAAAGAAGATGTTAAATAGGCCAAAATTTTAATAAATGAATTTTTAATATACTATAAATATTTGTATTATTTATCTTAAAGTATTTACTATTTGTATGCTAGGCCTAATAAAAAAGAACCAAATTTATCCGAGATACATAGGCAATTTCTAAAAAAAGTCTGCACAAGAGCAAATTGTACCGAATACGAAGTACACAGCAATATACGCCAAATTTTGATGAAATGCTAAAAGATATCTACCAAGACAAACAATGGCGTACAACTTAAACAAATAATTCCGTGATAATTTTGATCAGAGCAAAACTATTTTTCTTAAATCCTCAAGGACTTCTAGATGAAAGTTTTAATTAGCTGAGAATTTTTTTGGACGATTTTATGGCAATAGAAACCTTTAACACCGAATTAACTTTTAATTTGTTTATGTCAGATTTCGCAATCAAGTTAAAAATGACGTTTTTCCTTTCGGGTTTCCTTTTTTTGCATCAGTTTGGCAATAATTACCTTTATAGCTTCAAGGAATGTAGGATCATAAAATTTGAATGTTTTATAATTAATTTAATTAGAGATTTGGGATTTTACAGAGGCATTTGGTTTATATGTAAACACAGACTTAATATTGTCATAATAAAAATATGCTATATGACAACAAAAAAACACTTTATTTTTAAACCAAATTTTGTATAAATGTTAGTGCTGTTGAAAATAATAAATGATGCAATTTTCATTGAGTTTACCTTGCTGGAATTTGGCATTAATAAGCCCTTGGATGTATAGCAAACTGGCTAGTTTCAGAATATTCTAAATGTGCCTTTGAGTATAGATATAGAAAAATGCTACACCAGCTCAGAAAAGAACCCCACCAACCATTATCATACAGATCCATTTCTCTACTTTCTGTCATATCCAAGCTATTTGAAAAATTGCTAGACAAAAGAAACTTGAATCGAGTCTCATCAATTCGGATTTAGAGAAAATCATTAAACAATTCATTAAGTACACAGGATAATTAATATTACGAAGAAGGCTTTAGAGGAACGAAAAGTGTGTTCTGATGTTCCTTAATGCGCAGGCTTTGATAAAGTGTGGCAAAAGGGACGTAAGTAGAAAATGCACTTTATCTTACCAAAGCACTATAAATAATTGCTAGAATACTACACATCAGATAGAGTCTTTTGAATAAAGCATGAAAAAGCTTATTTTGAATTGAGAGAAATCAAAGCAGTGATACGGGGAAGCGTATTGGGTCCGGTCCTATATTTTCTCTATATGACCTTCCTTTTCTAAAATATAATACTTTGGCCATATTTTCTTATAATATATAGCTATCCTCGCGGAAGGTAAAGATCAAGAAGAAGCAGCAAAAAGGTACAAATCTCCATGGAGCACATCTATACTGGGATCAAAAAATGGTGAATAAACTTCAACGAAGCAAAGGCGGTTCATGTTGATTTTTAGCAAATTATTTATTTCCAAATTAGAGATACTCATGGTTTCTCACAGTTGAACGCCATAGGTCCACATTGGCTTCAAAATCACCTTGTACACAATAAGAAGATACGAAGATCGCTGGCCAACTGTAATTTAGAGAACGTTAGTCTTAACTGCTTTCTCTTCGAGAAGTCCACGTTAGCCGTCTATCCAAATAGATTCCGAGATATTTGGCGCTTTTATTTTAGGGTTTATTGAAACAGGAGGGCAGGTATCCCGACGTAATGTATATGCTACACGCATTGATTTTAGTTCATTGGTTTTTGCTTTCCACTTTCCTTGCCACTCCTGGAGGTTATTTAATGATTTTTGGAGATAATGCGATGCCGCTGTAGGATTACTCGTTGTCGCTAATAATGCTATATCATCAGCATATGTAGTATTCGATATTGGTTTATCGCCAGTATACATTTGATAAAAAATAGAGCCAATAACACTGCCTTGGGGTACTCCAGCTTGTATTTGATTTAGTGTTGCCAGTTCATCCTTGTATTTGACCAGAAAATATCTATCAGTAAGATAACTTTTCAGAATCTGATAGTAAGGGAGCAGGAATTTAGATTTTAATTTGAACAATAATCTGTCATGCCCTATTAAAAACCATGGGAAATATCTAAGAAAGCTGCAGAACAGAGACCTAAAATAAATAAGAATACAAAACAGACTTGACATTAATTATAAGTCGCTTCTCTAGAAGATATAACCGCGACATTAATAATAATAATTAATAAACATCACATTTGAATAATCTCGCAAACAAATAACACTAATGACATCATCTTCATTCAAATCAAAAATTGATGTTTGTGTTTGCGTTTGTATGGATTTTATTTTTAGTTATTGAAATGCAACAGATTTGCCTAAATAACTGACAGTGATAGATGCTATCATAAATAACCAATATCTTGAATGAGTGACGAGTAATTTTAAAAACGCTTTTGATTGATTGCTATGCTATGTATCGAAACTCTGACGCAAGTGTAATTTACAAATTATTCATTAATTCAGATAGATTTTTCGAGTTTTCACAATTATTTTAAAACGAAAGGATTACAAAAATAATACTGTGTTGATTTTCGAATCTGGTATTAAAGTGGGGTTTGTATAAAAGTGCATGGACGGATATTTTAATTAATTTGCATATATTTTGCTTTTTTAAATAAAAGTTCCGTCTAACTTCAGTCGGTCCATTTATTAAAAATTCAATTATTGAAATTCCAACAGAAATCTAAAGAATAATATAGTACTTTTTTAATATTTATTTAACATTGGTTAAAAGTTTTTCAGAGAATAAAAAAATAACAAAAAGATAATAAAAAACTAGATCCGTATACATTGCATCGTTCGAGTTCAGTAAAGGCGCGTACACTTCAAAAATCAAGCAATATAGTTTTGAAGATATTCTCTACTTTGTAAATGTGGATTTTGAGATTTCGTATTTGCAAAAGGGTTATAATAACTGTCATTGAAATTTTGATTATTTTATTTGAAAGCAAGTAAACTTATTTATTATTACTGATTAGGTACTAATTGAAACCAATTTATAAAATCGTTATATAACACAACAACCTTAATACCGTCTGTAAACGTGGTAAGTTAACGACACTGCTGCGCAAGACGCGCCCCCGCCAACTTTACTTTCCCGATATGTTTATTCAATGTACAGTGTAGAATTTGATTGGATAAGCAATAGGAATAGGTCAGAAGTAGGTGTGGTATTCACATACTGTTTTATTATTGTATATGTACTCGTACTTTTATTGTATCCATCGTCGACGTATCTGATCAGACTGGGCACAGACACACCTGGAGCCTGGTATGGTACCTCCTTTCCATCTTATCTAGTGTACAGGTGGGGTATCGTTCACGTCTCCCCCGTTAACTTACCACGTTTACAGACGGTATATTTTATAAAGAAATGTAGATAACGATTAATATTTTGTCACTACTCCATTAGTTTCTAAAACCTGATTAAAATTTCAGGCATTGATGAAATAAGGTCCCTCCAATAATTTTCATCCAGACTCAATTCCTCTTAAGTGATTTCGATAGCCGTCCTAAATTCTTTGACATTTTCAGCTCGGAAGTCTCGTTTATAATTTTCTTTTGACTAACAAACCCCAAAGTTCTCTATTGAGTTTAGATCAGGACCGCAAGAAGGGCAAGGTAATATCCCGATATTTTCCATCCTAAGCATTATCGTCCTAGCTGTATGCCGTCCTAGCGTATAGCGTCCTAGCTATCTTGTTGGAAGGTGAAATTATTGTTGGGAAATATTTGGTCCACTGATAGAAGAATAACGTTTTCCAGTATATCAAAATAAACTTGCACGTTCGAGCGACCACCAACACGCTACCCTATACCTGGACCATACGCACATATCCATACCCAAACATTAACGGCAAATCGTCAAGTTTTAGATCAATTTGTGAAGGATTATAATGATTTTACAACAAATGGGCGTCTGACATTTTGTAAATTTTGTAAATAAGTCGAGTCACTCAGTATCTTCAAACCGAAAAACATGCAAGCAATAAAAATCGTAAAAGGGAAAATAACGAAAAACAAGTGGTAATTTCTAATTTACTCCGACATGGATCCAGGGTGTGCGGTGAAGAACTTTGTACGGCTTTTATTTGCGCTGACATTCCGATAGCTAAATTAAAGACTGAATTTTTTCGCAACTTTATGGCAAAGTATGCAAACGAAAATATTTCAGATGAATTGACGTTAAGAAAAAAGTACGTTTCCGAGTTACCTATATAGAACAACACTGAACAAATTAAGAGAAACAGTAAAAAATCATTCTATATGGGTGTCATTGGATGAAACAACCGACGTAGAAAAATGATGCATAGCAAATTTTGTATTTGGTATATTAGGAGTTAATGAAGAAAACATCTGCAGAAGATGGGTAGCGTAGTCCATGTTAAAAGGATTTGGGAAGCCAAAACACTCGAGAAAAAGAAGAGAGGTAGACCAAAAGAGACATGGGATAGCGTAATTGCGAAAATTTTGAGAAGGAGAGGAAAAACATGGACGGAAGCAAAGAAAATGACGCAAAATAGGAAGGACTGGAACAATTACTTAAAGAGTTAATTTAAGTTTCCCCTTACACCCTCACGGGTAGAAACGGATTTGATTATATATATACATATATATATATATATATATATATATATATATATATATATATATATATATATTTAGTGTTTATAAGAAATTTATTTTTCTTATTTATTTTATTGGCCGTGTCTTAATATTAAAAATAATAGACTTTTTATTGGTTTAGCGACCTTTTATTGAATTTTGATGTTTTATTCTACGACGTTTCGACTTTTATTATTATTCAGTCTTTTTCAAGTAACTAGAAACAAGAATTAATACAATGAAAACTTGAGAACTGAGAAACTGAGAACTGTGTTTGCTTTTGTGAGACTGAATTAACAATTAAATTAACAATTAAAATTAGATTAAAAAACTGAACTAACCAATTAAATTAACAATTAAAGTTAAAATTAAATTAAAATTAGATTAATGATAAGTAAGGCAAAATTAACGTGATTACATCTGTATAAATGAATTGGAAATTTGAATTAACTACAAATACAGTACAGAAAACATTGAATGACAATAAACTCACCGTTTCTTTTGTTGGGTTTCAAAAACACGCATTCTGTGCAACATGTGTTATCGGGGACATCCGAGACTTTTTTTATTAGGGACCGACCGCACTGGTTCAAATATTGTAAGTGTGTGTGTCTTGGTTCAGAGAGGTTAATTTCTGTTCTATTTTGGAATTAGCAAAGTGGTCAGGACCGTGTTAAGGGGTATATAGTTAAAGTATTTACAAATGGGAACTGATAAAAAAATTTTTTTTATCAGTTCCCATTTATTTCTTTCTTGTGTTAACACTCCTGTGTTAACACTCCTATATCCATATTTTTAGAGCAATTATATTCATTAAACGAAGTTGATATATTTATTATGTCTACTTACTCAGGGGTGTTACTGATCCCTTTCTCTAGTCTTTTCATAAAGATTACTGACCTGAAAAAAAAGAGAAGATACATTATTTCTATAATGAGATATTCTCAAGATATCGCAAGGTAATAAAAATGATTTAGACCAACACACCTAATAACTCGGTTTAGTTAAGGGCTCATTTATAACATTCAACAGCCATAAAATATAGATTAAGGAGAGGAAATATCTCCCTGGAATTATTTCTTGCGTGTTTCATGTTAAACGTCAAATAATATATTTATTGCTTGCATAGAATAAGAAAAGTTACAGAATAGTGTAAATATTATGGATTTAAAGAAAATCGTGTAATTTTTATTTATAGTAGATTTTTTTTTTGTTAAAGAATAGTATATTAAAAAACAAGTTTCATAAGGCACCATTTTGCCGCACGAGATCGGTTTAGAAAACGAGCCGCGATAGCGGCGAGTTTTCTAAAGAGCGAACAACGCCAACATTGAAAAATGAGACAAAGCGTATCGAAATGAAGCTCATTTCGATACTGTTTTGGGTAAATGATAGTATAAAAATGCACTGATTTTAAGTTTCAAATACTTTAATCTAACTTTCCACTACAATATCGTTTCGGCACACTGTGACTTCATCAGGTGGATGAATACATAGTGAATTTACAAATGTACATTTGTAAATTCACTATGTATTCATCCACCTGATGAAGTCACAGTGTGACGAAACGATATTGTAGTGGAAAGTTAGATTAAAGTATTTGAAACTTAAAATCAGTGCATTTTCATACTATCATTTAATTATGGAGTTTCAACAAGTGTCTCCCTTATCAATTAATTACTGTTTTGGGTTTCATAATGAGTTCATTTCGAACGCAAAATAGAAAAAAGCCATGATTAGAAGTAGTTTTATGAACAATTTGAATGCCATTAGCAAAGCTCGGATTATATGCATGTAAAAATAACAAAATATGCACATATTTTGATAAAAATATGCACAAAATATTTACAAACATGCTCTAATACAGAAAAAATATGCATCAATATGTTAAATTTTTTATAACATTCTAACGAAACCAAATCTGATTCTATGAAAGTAAACTTTATTTTACATTTAAGCTCTGTTACATTACATAATGTTTGTGTACCATTATTAACAATATGTTTACAAAAATTTAAACTAGACATTATAAATATTATTCAAGAATAGATATGTAATTACTAATATTTCGTAACTATTAATAATTAATAATATCTAACAATAAGTATAGTGCATTCAGAATTATAAGAAACTAACTTTTGGTGTGTTTACAACTGTTGTTGCACTCCCTGTGGCGACAATTTTCTCATTGTTATTGAGTGGATACGGCTCACTTACCTGCAGTATACGAAACCAGGTATTGACTACAAATTAGCGCCCTCTAATTAAATAAGAAAATGTCAAATAGAAAAATAAAATAGAAAAAAAGAAATACCATTCGTCAACTTTATTTATAAAAAATATTACAAGACGTGTGTAGATATATCAAACACATAGGTATAGCAAGCGCCAATTAAGTTGGCGCGAGGAGGGGCTGCGCAGAAGCCGCTTTTAAAAACGTTCACCCCCACTACTCAAGTAATTGTCAGAATACATTTGTCATTGACGTTTGACGGAACATAATGTCTTTGCTAGGGGATCATAAAGTGACACACGTTAAGAGGTTAGAATTTTCTGACATTTGATGTAAAACCAAATTCAAATCTCCCCACTTCTTTTAGTCCTGCGCGAACTTACCCCTCCTCGCGCCAACTTATTTGGCGTTTGCTATACATAATTGAATATACGTCATGTTCCGTATATACATAAGCATTAAAAGTAAAGTAACATTAAGTTAACACCCGAACATTGTCACTTTGTAGAACCTTCTTTCATTAATCATCGTCTGTGCTTCTGTCGTCTAGTAAACTGGAATTTGTATCTGAATCGTATTGCAAAGTTATAATTAAAGGTGCTACCATATTAGGCATGTCTAAATATTCGTTCTCTTTTGTAATTGCGTGCTTAACGGCATTTTCCCAATTTTCAGCACGTATGTATTCCATAGCATTGTCAATGTTTGTTATGGTAGTTTCATTAAATTTCGGTGATTTATTAGTTCACCTTATGGTGTTTGGGCCCATATCAATTCTATTGGGTTGAAAACACAATGATACGGCCGTAAACGTAAAACTGTATGTCCTGTTTCTTTGGCTGTATTATCTACCTCATAATACTTAGAATATATTCTTTTGTGTTCTTCACCTCCAATAATTGGTTTTTCGTATAATGATCTTCGTAATATAAATCATTGGCTTTAAAAATTCTTGAATACTTTTCTTAATACTGTATTTTGCAGGAACCTTACTTTGTTGTCGCGAATGATATGGATGGAGTGTTTGCCATCACTATCACACTACCTTTTGGTAAACTTGGCATCAAAGAATCACACCATTCTTGAAATCAAGATGAGGTCATATCTTCATGGTAATCTAAACTTAATGATTTTATATTTTTTGCAGATAATAATTTTATGTTCTAAAGTGAAAGCCATTTAAAAATTGGAAAGCAATTTATTTAAATCAGAATCGACGCACGATTATTTTATGCACCAACTGATATTTGTGATTGACATTATCAAATGTTATTTGGATTTACGGTTACGCAACAACAAACACATACTAATATATTTGCGTCTTATTCTATCAAAATTTCAAAGTAACCTAGATTGACTTTTCAAATGAACACTTGTTATAGTACACCCCTTTTTTAATAGTAATTTTTCACTTTAATAGTGAACAAAGAAGATTTTGCTAATTAAAATCCTAAAATGTCCCATCTTAAGACAACCACTCTCCAATTTTTCTTTTATGTTAAAGAATTTTCTCTCGGTTTCACCGTTTCTGGGTTTAAATTTTTTATAATAAGCTTATATACTATCCATAACATGTCAGTATATCTATAAAACTATGGAATTACTAAAACGATTAAACAAGTTTAAAGGCCCCATATTACATCACCATTAAACCATTGAAATTCGTTGAAAAACATAAAAGAAATTGCTAATGAACTTATATTTAGACATGCATTTTTCTTGCTGTCGAAGCAATAATTGCTAAGGCAATTTACTATATTTGAATCATTTTCATTTACCTCAAAATCACGTCGAATGTTGGTTATTGATTGAATATCAATTTCGTGCAAGGGCGTGCAATTTGTTAAAATAACAGAACCTGATGCAGCAATTAATTGTCTTCCGCCCTATCAGCAAAACTTTCCCTTCGAGTGTCGGATATTGCATCCGCAAAAGGGCAATCCCCGTTCCGTGATACCCCAATATATCTTTGCCTTTAATAAAACACAGGTCTTGTAATGTAACTAATGAGCAAACAGTTCGCCAGTCCCACTGGATGGAGCAAAATAAATTGGTTAATAACAATAATAATACGCACGCAGCAGCAGAAACGTGAAGACCGCTTTCAAATTAAGGGCGCCTTTGAAATCTAATTGGTACGAACGATTCGGGCCCTATTCGCAAAATCCTCTGTCATTTTGAAGTAGTTAATTGCATTAGAATCGCTCTTCTATTGCATAATTAAGTTTTAATGCCGTACATCGTGCTGTAAAAGTTCGTGTTAGTGTTATTGTTCTGTTATTATTTTCTGAAGAAGGCATTGATTCATAAGGCGCAAAATATCTTAATATGAAATGTCAATTCTTATTCAAAGCAACTTAAAATTTAATGAAAAGATTGTAAAAGGTTTTAGCAGAAAGATCGGATATGTCGTAAGTCGTTGGTAACAGGATCACAGCATCTCAAGTATATACGAAGGGGTATTGGATATCTCTAGTTCTCCATTATTGTTCATATTTACAAACCAATTACAGAACTGTAGTCTACGTGGGTAATCAATCTCTAACAATTCTTGTACTGCTGTGACACGGTATGGATAAAGTTGCATATCTTTTTTTAATAACTTGTGAGTTGTACCAACAGAAAGGTTTATTTGTTGACTCAAATGTCGAACAACAGATGTTTGTGGTTCATTTTCCATTATTTCTTCAACACGATTGACAACTTGAGGTTTACGTTTCTTAACTGCTCCGCTGCCTGATTTTCGTAAGAGACTACCGGTTTCAGAAAAAAGTTTTAAAGTTCTATCCAAAGTATTCTTAAATTGTATATAATCTATTACAAAATGTGGAAACTCAACTTGAAATTCTACCATGCAATCTTGAACTGAATAAACCCATAAACCATCAATTTTATTACCACTTCGAAAATAAGCCTGGACTAAAAAAATTTTATGTTCTAAAGTGAAAGCCATTTTAAAACTGAGAAGCAATTTATTTAAACCAGAATCGACGCACGATTATTTTATGCACTAACGGATATTTGTGATTGACATTATCAAATGTCATTTGGATTTACGTTTACGGAACAACAAGCACATACATACTAATATATTTGCCTCTTATTCTATCAAAATTTCAAAGTAATCTAGATTGACTTTTCAAATGAACACTTGTTACAGTACATCCTTTTTTTAATAGTAATTTTTCACTTTAATAGTGAACAAAGAAGATTTTGCTAATTAAAATCCTAAAATGTCCCATCTTAAGACAACCACTCTCCAATTTTTCTTTTATGTTAAAGAATTTTCTCTCGGTTTCACCGTTTCTGGGTTTAAATTTTTTATAATAAGCTTATATACTATCCATAACATGTCAGTATATCTGTAAAACTATGGAATTACTAAAACGATTAAACAAGTTTAAAGGCCCCATATTACATCACCATTAAACCATTGAAATTCGTTGAAAAACATAAAAGAAATTGCTAATGAACTTACATTTAGAAATGCATTTTCCTTGTTGTCGAAGCAATAATTGCTAAGGCAATTTACTATATTTTAATCATTTTCATTTACCTCAAAATCACGTCGAATGTTGGTTATTGATTGAATATCAATTTCGTGCAAGGGCGTGCAATTTGTTAAAATAACAGAACCTGATGCAGCAATTAATTGTCCTCCTTCCTATCAGCAAAACTTTCCCTTCGAGTGTCGGATATTGCATCCACAAAAGGGCTATCCCCGTTCCGTGATACCCCAATATATCTTTGCCTTTAATAAAACACAGGTCTTGTAATGTAACTAATGAGCAAACAGTCAGCCAGGCCCACTGGATGGAGCAAAATAAATTGGTTAATAACAATAATAATACGCACGCAGCAGCAGAAATGTGAAGACCGCTTTCAAATTAAGGGCTCCTTTGAAATCTAATTGGTACGAATGATTCGGGCCCTATTCGCAAAATCCTCTGTCATTTTGAAGTAGTTAATTGCATTAGAATCGCTCTTCTATTGCATAATTAATAAAGACGGCAGACTATGTGCCCACACTGTCAAATTTAATAATATTTAATAAATAATTTAACAGTGTATTAGATAAAAATGTAGATTTTACAAAATTAGGGCAACTTTTTACCAATACTGAAGATCCATTGTACAGATGCAAAGAGCACTTTAACTATGCAAATATAACATCTCTCAACGTCGAACAATCCTTCTCAGTATATAACAGTATATAAACATATATATACGTCGCTACGTACGAACCTTTCCGAGACTAATACAGAAACATATATTATGGTGCAGTTTTTTCATCGCGCACATCCGCAATTTTTTGCAACAATGTAAACATGTTGGGTAAGTTATTTATGTTTTTTCTTAACGTTTTGTATAGGGATTCGATATATTTATTTTTAAAAAATTTAACCGTGTATTATTAAATTTGACAGTGTGGGCACATAGTCTGCCGTCTTTAATAATTAAGTTTTAATGCCATACATGGTGCTGTAAAAGTTCATGTTAGTGTTATTGTTCTATTATTTTCTGAAGAAGGCATTGATTCACGTGCACCTTATTAAGGCGCAAAATATTCTACTATGAAATGTCAATTCTTATTCAAAGCAACTAAAAATTTAATGAAAAGATTGTAAAAGGTATTAGCAGAAAGATCGGATATGTCGTTGGTAACAGGATCGCAGCATCTCAAGTATATATGAAGGGGTATTGGATATATAGTTAGCCTTGAAATTACGATATATTGATACAGGCTGATTTCTTATTGAGGCTGATTTCTTATTGATACTCCAATCTTAAATCTAAATTACAAAGTATAATAGTTGTACTTACTGTATATTCCATGCTTAATAACTGACAATTTTCTTTTGGGATAGCTTATGTTTTGATAATTTATGCACTCTCTCTCGGGTTCAAGGTGGAATCCGTAATAAATATCACTGTATATTGAATAAATAAACTTATAATCTAATGATTGTGAAGACCAATAAAGAAAACCAGAAAAAGCTAGTCTATAGACAACTTTTATTTGCTTGACTGTAGGTCAGGCAATAATTTTGCCTTTAAGATATTTTTATAGTTGAGGCAAGATAAATATCTGTGCACGTATTTTATGACGTCTTATTACGTCACACTACCAACTTTAAAATACGTATTTGCCATTGTCCATAATATATGTAAATTGTTTTTTATAATTGATAGATTAAGGCATAAATGATTGAGATTGCTACACTTTAGCGCATACTATCACTTTCAATAATTAATTAAATTATTTTAAAACACTATTATCAATAAACGCAAACCGAGTTATTCTCATATATTGGTATGAAAGTACATCGTTGTCGCTTTATATCTGTCACTTCTGACATTTGCGTTGTGCTTGTGCCGTTCGTTTAGGTTATAATAGTTTATTCAACGCCTATTTTGCCTACGATATTACATATTTTATCAAAATTACTTCTTACTAGAACTTCTAGTAAATATTCACGATATTTGGTATATGCGTAAACAAGCTAAAGAAACGGTTACATCGTTAATAACGTTCTTTGAACAAGAGCGTGACAGTATTCGCATTCACGGACAACCTTAGATACCTTTTGAAGCAGTAAGGAAAGTAAGTGGTGTATTTTCATAAATATAGTGTTCAAGGAATGAAAACTTTTGTAATTTTAGCGTGTTGCCGCAGCTTTGAATATCAGCATATCTTCTGTAAGTGCAATCTCACAAGCAGTGAAAAACAATGAATCCCTCACTGATCCGAAAGCAAATCGACAAAAGTCTAAACCTGTGTTAGGTATAGATGATGCTACAAAATTAAGTATACTTTACACTCCTAAAATTTGAACATAACGATACGGGATAACTTGTATATACGAGGGTGGATCAATAAATACCGTGTTAGGAAAGAAGACGCAAGTTTTTCACAAATTTTGTATTTATTTTTCAACGTAATTACCTTTTAGTAAAATACAACGTTTCTGCCATTTCTTTAACCCCTCCAAAAAATACGATTTGTCAAACTCTGCAAAATACGCTTCTGTCTCGACGATAACCTCCTCGTTTGAGCTGAATCTTTTTCCTCCGAGCCACGTTTTCATGTTAGGGAACAGAAAGAAGTCGCAGGGAGCCAAGCCAGGCGAGTACGGTGGGTGCGGCAGCAATTCGTAGTGCAGTTCATGCAACTTTGCCGCGACAATTCTGGATGAATGCGCTGGTGCATTATCGTGGTGAAACAGCACTTTTTTCTTAGCCAAATGGGGCCGTGTCTCCTTCAATTTTATATCGAATCGGTCCAATAATTCACTGTAGTACTGCCCCGTGACCGTTCTTCCTTTCTGCAAAAATTCCATGAGGATTATTCCGTTGGAATCCCAAAAAATCGTGGCCATGACCTTTCCGGCCGATGGGACCGTCTTTGCCTTCTTCGGAGCAGATTCACCCCGAAAAATCCATTGTTTTGACTGTCGCTTGGACTCTGGCGTATAATAATGGATCCAGGTTTCATCAACGGTGACGACTCGACGCAAAAACTCCTGCGAATTTCTCTTAAAGAGGTCCAAACACTGCTTCGACATTGACAACCGTATCCGCTTGTTGTCCACCGTAAGCAATCGCGGCAACCATCGGGCCGACAGGGCGCTCCTCATCAAAAACAGATGTACGACCACGTTTAAATTCGTTGAACCAATATCTTACGGTTGTCATAGATGGTGAAGGGTCCCCATAGACAGCATTCAACTTCGCTTTTATTTCTTCGCATGTTTTTCCATCCAAAAATAAAAAGCGAATTACGGATCGATATTGCTCTTTTTCCATTTTGTCGAGAAACACGAAACACGTGTGATACAACTGGCTGCCAAATAAGAACTAACCTATGAATCAGTCTGAAATTTATTATGGTGTTGTCTGACAGATGGTAGTACACGACGGTAATGCCAACTTCCCTCAGCAGCGCCACCTGTCTTCAAACACGGGTACTTACTGATCTTCCCTCGTATATCCTAATGTTACTCAAAATTAAAAATTCATTTTCGTGCTTTCTTATATTTAAACAGGATAAAATGCCGAGTACTTCTCTTAAAATATTATTTTTAGAATTTATAGGTCCTCGAAAACCAACCAAAATCTTCTTTAAAAATATGTCTTCCATACACATTCGGTGGCGCAAAAAAAATAAAAAAAGGATTTTATTACACACCGTAATGTATTCGCCGCTTAAGGACGCATACTGTTGGATGTAAAACGCGAAATCAGATTGGAAAATAAAAGGTGACGTTGGAAGCAGCCAGCTCTCGCGCCATCCACGACCAATGCTATCTGCCCTGCTTTAAGACACACAGACGCGTGCATACATACATAGATACGAACGATGGTGTTTAAAATACCGCTCCGCTTGAATCCGCATTACATAAAATCTCGCCCTTCCATCGTGTAGCCGCCCTCGTACGACCTTTAGGGGAGATCTACCCTCATTGAATACATTTACATCAGTTTGGGTGGTCAGGCCACGACAAGAGGCGCTTTCCTTTGACGATTGTGGGTTTTGCGTTGTCCGGCACATTGTTTTGAGCGATAATTGAATTTGAATCGGGTCCGGGAGCGTCGCAATTATAATGCGCACTCGTGTACTGTTCTCCAAGTTGATTTAGGATAGATGTTTAAGACTGTAGGTAACGAGGCATACTGACATGAAAGTGAATCTGTTATGATTGGCCCGAGATATACTCGATATATTTCTCTTCAAATTTGCTTATGTCACAGTTAGGTATACTGTTCAAAGGGTTATTGTTTGAAGAAAACGAAACTCTAATGCGGTGCTTCGTTGATTCCTAGAATATGGTTAATTTTCTAACAAAGAAATTTTAAATTAAAGCTACCTGCCTTATCATTACGATTGAAATTTCTGAAATATAGACATTATAAATTTGTATAGTTAATTGACGAAGGAGATACTTGTTGAAACTTCATTATAACGCTAAGAAATAAGTAATTAAACTTCTAGTTTCAAAAATTCTTTTATTGTAAATACACTACAATATTGTTTCGCCCACCTGATGAAACCATTGTATGGCGAAACAATATTTTAGTGTATTTACAATAAAAGAATTTTTGAAACTAGAAGTTTAATTACTTATTTCTTAGCGTTATAAATGAATGTTATTTTAAAATATAAAGCGTGATCCAAATTGAACTGCCGGATTTGAATTGTGCGCCATTTGCTTCGTGAGAATGTTGGAAGTTTATTATTTGACAGTTGACACATGCCAAATTCATCATGGCGTCCGTACAGTATACAACAACGCTTGCAAATCGTATTTATTATGAAAACAAGCGGTCAGCGCAACAATGGGCCAAGATTATTCTGATTATCCAAACTCGTGTACTAGTACAAAAGTTTGAATAATCTGGTGTGGTTAATGATAAACCAAGGATCCGGTATCGGCCCAAAAGCCGTTCCGAGAAAAATATTGCTCGGGTAAATGACAGTGTATATGAGGGACCAACCACTTCAATTCGTCATCGTGCGCAGCAATTTCATATGGTATTACTCAACAAATTTTAAAAATAGATCTGCAACTCACACAAACTTAGAACAATGCTTCACCAGAAACGCCGTACATTTGTAAACTGCGTTTTAGGGAACACAGAAGTTGATGCTGATTTTTGCAAAAAAAAAATGATATTGCGCGATTAAGCTCATTTTCATTTGAGTGGCTTTGTGAATCCCAGAATCGCTAAAATCTGGAGTAAAGAGAACTTAGAGATGTTATTCAAGTGAAACCAATGCATCCTCAAAAATGCACTGTTTGGTGTGCATTATGGACATTATGGAAAATGCTCAACGTCTTTTTTCGAATCAAGTCGATGATTTGGACGTGAATGACATGTGGTTTCCACAAGTAGCATCCACATGTCCAAAGAATCATTTTTCTTGGCACCAAATTTCTTGGTCATGTTAACTGGTAGAGGGGCGACATCGCTTGGCCACCTAAGTTTTGTGATCTAATCCCACCAGACTTTTTCTTGTGGGACTATCTGAAGGAAATACCTGCTTCTCTTCCAGACCTGAAAGAAAACATCAGGCGCGCATTGCTGAAATAGAGCCGCAGTTATGTGAAAGTATTATGAAAAATTTTACTAAAAGAATGGTGTCATGTTAGCTGAGTCATGGAGGGTTTGGTTGACATAATTTTTCATATATAATTGCTGAGTCTGTAGCAATGAAATTATAATTAATCCAATATTTTGCTCTTCTTTCGGAACCTGGAATCAGGAAGTTCAATTTGTTGCGACAAAAAAAAAACAATCGCCCAGTAAAAGTACATATTTTAAAACCATTTTTTTTGCAAATGTTTACTGTATTGAGAATAATAACTAAATTTTCATTGAAAAATTTCTAAAGCACCACATAAGAATACATTCTGCTATTCGTCTGAGCATGTTTCTAATAAGACGATCTATTGACTCCTGTGCAAGCTCATTCCAAGCAACTTGTAGAGTATCCTGTAGCTCATTGTCAAGTTCATTGGAAGTTTAGGAAGATTCCTAGGCTTAGCGACGTTCAAGGATTTGAGGTCTTGAGTGTAACGCTTAATAATACAAATATCATCTCCGTATACAAAGCTACTTTACTAGAGTGGCCACTACATGTCTTACCTGACCTGTCTCAACCTACAGCATGTACAAGCGATTTTAATAGTCATTACAACTTCTGGAGATACCCAACAAACAACCGAAATGGAGTGGAATTTCATAACTGGCCTGAAGCTGTGAACTAGAGCTTACTGTATGATGTTAAGGATCATAGACTATTCGTTCTGCTGACAGGAATACAAATATCTACTAATCCTGACTCACTTTTGTGACTTGTGACGGACATGGAAAATCCCTTGCTGCATCGCGTATGGTTCTGAATATCTTCCCTCGTACCCAACATAGATCGCCATTTATCACTTTGGGTACGGACATAACCATATATTTAAAGCTGGAAATTATATGCACACGGAAACTGAATTATATGCTTTTATTAAAATATACAAAAATATGTAAAGTTTAAGTGATAGGACACGAGAGGTTGATGACTCATCGCCCACGAGCGTACTATTGAACATTGGTATTTTTAAAGTTTATAATTTTATTTTCCCACTCACCTTATAGTAAGCATACCATATTGTTTCTATAGACGTAAGTTGGTTTTACTGAAATGAATGTGATTGTTATGACAACGGGGCGTAAGTAATTTACTTACGTCCTTTAGGGAAAAAAAGTGCATTAAATCACGTGTTCTATTAATTTATATTTATGGTAATATTACAATTTGTACAATTAGTAACATTATTAACAAAATTGGGATATTTATTTATATTTCTTGATAATTCAATGTTATTATCACCTACTTTATCAGCAACACTTAATTCCTATTGACGTTTCAGATGTGTCTAATTTATTAAATTCCGAGGTTGTTCACCGTTACTGTTTATCATGATTACATTTAATTTTTGAGGATTTTATTGTCTGGGGAGTGGGAAAAATGTTATAAGCAATTCGGGAGGTAACATTTACCAGTCTCGAACTCTATTGCAAGTCCTCGGGCAAGCCCTCGGACGCAAATGTTACTTACCTCCCTTATTACTTAAATAACTATTATATAATTATACTTATAATAATAAAACGGGTATATACACGGCTACAAAAATACGAAATACATTTTTATTTGTTCATTTTGTAGTTCAAGTTGAGTAAAGGAGTATTAACATTTACTAGCAATACTATCTCAAGGTTCTCTTCTGTAAAATTTGTTCTCTTTGAATGAAATACATCCTTGTAAATAGAAAACGTCCTTTCTACATCGGAACTGGTTATAGGTGCACACTGGAAATATTCTTTTATTTCAGCGTATTTTGCAGTTGGATACTGTGGTATTTTCCTCATACACAATTGCCGCAATGTTATTAAATCTGGATTTCTATTAAACACTGCGTCTAACTTCTGTCGAAGGCCACATCCGAAGTCACTTGGAATACTTTTCAAATTATGAATAGCCACATCTAATGTCGTTAAACCATCATTTAATTTGAGATTTTGATTTTCAAAATAAGCAAATAGTTTTGTCAAATTTCCAAAGTGTTCCTGAAGAAAGTACAACTTATTTTTTAAATGTGGAATTTGTATTACAGAAATACTGCGAGTATCGTCATTTAAACATGCAACAAAATTTTGTAAACTATCGAAATTCTCTGCATAAAAACTAGTAGCTTCCAACCATGTCCCCCATCTAGTTATTACTGGAGAGGGAGGCAGTGACAAAGATGGCAGTTTTTCCCTGTAAAGAGCTACTCTCAATAGTGCTTTTCTGAAAACTTTTTTAAAATCGGATACAAGTCTATCACCTTCTGGAAAGGTGTTTCTGATATATTTAACAGATTCTGTGGAGAGCATGTGGTACACAAGTAATATGCAGCATATTCGGATATGTTTCCTTTAATAGACTGCCTGTTTTTAACATACATGCAGCACTGTCACTTACAAATAATAGTACTTTTTCTTTGTACCTGTCGTCCGAATGAAGTATTTTTTGAATATTCTCGTTAATGGTTTTAGCAACTGTTTCCGCATCAACTGTATGTATTTATAACTTTTGTTGTTATTACATATGCGTTATATGGAATAGTTGGATGTAGTACACCAGCTACAACATTTACCACACAGCGTCCTAATATATCGATAGTTTCGTCGGCACTTATCCAGAGGTACTGATTTGAAAGATGGCTTCTAATGCGTTCTACTGCTTTCGTGTAGCACTTAGAAACATAATATTTGCGTAAGGTAGATTCATCAGGAACATTTCGACCAGTATATTTTTGGATAAATATTTTTAAAGTGGGATTGTTTAGTTTATTTAATGGAATATTAGCCGCCATAAAAGTTTCACAGAATTCTTCGTTAAAACTGTCAGATTCCAACGGTCCCAATTTCTGTGCATGTGTTTGCGAAACTAAGTGACGTTTTACGTGCGATTTCATGGAATTTTTTAACGATATTTTACGGATTTTGCAATAAATTTCGGAATCACTGACAATGGACATACAATAAGTATGACCGCAAATTCAACTCGCAACTTAAACAATGCTCTAGATCTAAATAAATGAAAACTAAAAATGTATGCGTAAGTTATTGAACTTCAACGAAATTCAATGCACACTTACGTCGAAATAATTGGGAGAAGTAGATCCAATCAAACGATATTAAACAGGATCTATCACAAAAATTACGATGTAATTAACAGTTAAAACTATGAAAACAAGAAACTATCTCACAGCACTTTATTTATCTTACGAAATATAATCTAAATAGACTAAATTATTAAAACTCCACACGCTTCTCTCTACGCCCATGAAAACAGAAATTTAACTGTAAATATCCTACAAAAAACGTCGCAATTCTCGATGAAAACAGATGTGCGCGCTAGCCAGATCAATAGAGTATTCAATAACTGCGTGATGTACTTACAGATGTTCTAGACTATTTATATCGTCCGTCGTAATGACGACGTCATTTCAACCCGATGTGTCCGGTCTCTGATAATAATAATAAGAATAAGTAAGCTAAACAATGTAACTCTTTGTATTTATGCATGCCTTTGTATAGAATTGCAAACATTTGCAATTAAATGCTTTTCGAAATCACGCATTTTTTGGACTTTTTCTCTTGGGCGAGTAGAGTTTAATATCTAAATATCTATTTCGCTTCTCATTCAAAATAAATAAATTCATAGCTAGGGTAGATAATATAATCTCTCCTCCCAGAAAACTAATGCTTTAAGATTTAAGTATTTTATCTCTTTATCTCAGGAAAAATTCCACACACTTCCCTTGGTGAACTTTCCCGATTCAATAAAAATTTCAAAATCAATTGTCGACGCATAAAACCAGCTAATTTATTATTAACGATAGCATACCTGACGACCTGCCGCTCTTTGTTCATATCAGTATAAACGTAGTTGGCGTTCTTGAACAAGTTGTAATTGAAAAAGTTTTAAGTCTAGTTCGAGCCGAAAGAGCGAGAGAGAAAGAGAGAAGTGGGTCGTCGGGGCATTATTATGCAGTTCATGCAAGTAGAAACATCTAACGGAGCGTAGAAAGACCGTGTGCCGTTGAGCGGTACGCGAAAATTTTCTACGATGAAATTACCCGCATCTCGAGACTTGCTACCACTGCCATATCGTCTTGGTAGACAATTCAAAAGTTTTAATGTGTTCTATGAATATTTTCTACTTTTACGCCAATAGAACTTGGCGTTCAAACGTATAGTTGGAATTGGATAGTAACAAGTTTTCCATTGCTACTTATTAGGAAAACAATTCAATATATGAACATGGTAATTATTATTATTATTTATTAAACCCATTATTCCCTTTCGGGACGTAGGGTAATTATACATTACATACTCGTATAGCAAGTATGTGCACTTATAATGTCTCTATGTATTTTTTCCATTTTATTCGGTCCTGGGCAATGCTCCTCAGTTGTGGGATGGACTTGTTAGTCTCTTCCACAACTGTTCTCCTCCAGGTGGTGCGTGGTCTGCCTCTCGCTCTCTTTCCTTGTGGCTTCCAAAGTAGGACTGTGTGAGCTGGTGTAACAACTGGCTTTCTTAATGTATGACCAAGCCATTTATATTTCCTTCTCTTAATGTCTTCATTTATGTCGTTTTGTTCTGTTCTATGCCATAGTTCAGCATTTGATATTCTTTCCGGCCACCATATTCCTAGTATATTTCTAAGGCATCTGTTTATAAAAGACTGGAGTTTTCTCTTGATTGTTGAGGTAACCATCCAGGTCTCTGAGCCATAGAGGAGAACTGGTTTCACTGTTGAGTTGTACACTTTGATTTTTGATGATAAGCACAAACTTTTAGAGCGCCATATTTTTCTCATACTTGCAAAAACTTTCCGTGCCTTGTCTATTCTTCGCTGTATATCAGATAATGTTGCTCCATTGCTCGAGACAACACTGCCAAGGTAAGTGAATTCCTCCACTACTTCTATCTGTGTGCCTTCGACTTCTATGTTTGTTGTATCTTTGGTGTTAATTTTCAACATTTTAGTTTTATTTTTATTTATGCTAAGGCCATTCTTTTTTGATTCCGCAACAAGGTCATTAGTTTTACTCTGCATGTTCCTAATGTTCGATGAAAAAAGGCATACATCATCTGCGTATTCGATGTCCTCCAAAACTTCCGTCAGCCCCCATCGTATTCCTCTCTTCTTGTTATTTGTTGTTGCGTAGAGTACCGTGTCCAACATTATCAAAAAAAGCAGCGGTGAGAGTATGCAGCCCTGTTTAACACCCGTACTAGCGACGAAAGGTTGTTACAGCTCTCCCTCATGGAGTACTCGACATTGATATCCTGTGTATCCTTCCCTAATCAGTTGGATTATTTTTTGAGGAAGACCTTTATTCTTGAGTGCTATCCATATATTTTCCCGATTTACCGAGTCAAATGCTCGTTCGTAGTCTATAAATAACAACTGGAGTGGTGATTCGTATTCGAGTGATTCTTCTATTATCATTCTAATTGTGTTAATGTTGTCTACACAGGAGCGTCCACGTTGGAATCCGTTTTGTTCTTTTCTGATGGTATAGTCAAGAGAGTCGTTGATTCTATTTAACAGTATGCGGCAGAAGACTTTAAATGTGACATTCAACATGCTGATACCTCTCCAACTTTCGCAATGTCGCAGGTCGTTTTTTTTGGGTACTTTTATAATCAATCCTTCTTTCCAGTCTTTAGGGAATTTTTCTTCATTCCAAATTTTCTGGATAAGGGGTAGCAATATTTTTGTAGTTGCATTTACATCGATCTTCAAGATGTCAGCTGTTATCATATCATTTCCTGCCGATTTTCCATTTTTCATTTTTTGCAATGCATTTATCACTTCCTCTCTTGAAGGAACATCGGTGTTGACGGGCAGTTCCTGCACGATTTCTTCCTGCAATAGCTGTAATTTGGTCCCATTGATATTCATTACCTCTTCGAAGTATTCTTGCCATCTTTTTAGTTGTTGTTGCTTGTTGTATAAGTTGTCTCCATCCTTATCTTTTAAAGGTAATTCCCTAGTCTTTTTCCTGATTCCTGCTAGCTGATTTATCCTTTTGTATAGTTCTCTACTGTCCATTTTGTCCGCTGCAGTCTGTGCTTCATTTGCCAGTTGTTCTATGTGTCTCTTTCTATCATTTCTTATACTTCTTCTTATCGTTTTGCTACATCTTGTATACTCTTCTTGTATTTTCCTTTTTTTTGTTTCATCTCTGATTCTTAACATTTTCTCTTTAATTCTCCTTCTTTCCTCAATTCTAGTCCATGATTCATTGCTCATCCATTCCTTGCTGTCTCTTGTGGTTTTTGACGTTTGTTTACAGCTCACAGTATACAACGTTTTAATATTTTGCCACATATCTTCTATCTCTAGAGTGTGGTCTATGTTTTGAGATAAATTTTCTATTTTCTGTATTATTTCCTTTTTTGCACCTTCGTCTAACTTATGTGGGTCCAATAGTCTTTGTCTTTTTGTATATTTGCTAATTCTTTTCCCCTTGTTTTTATAATTACCAACATCCAGTTTGATTCTGGCCACGACTAAGTGATGGTCTGACCCTATATCTGCCCCTCTACGGTTTCTGACATCTAGCAGCGCTTTACTCCATTCTTGCTTTATACAGATGTGGTCGATCTGATTCTCAGTTTTTCTATCCGGCGATACCCACGTTATTTTATGGCATGTTTTATGTTCGAACATTGTACCACCTATCTGTAGCTCGAAGTTGCCGCATAATTCTAGTAGTAGTTCACCATTTCCATTTCTTTTCCCTATCCCATGTACTCCGATGGTTTCTTCAAAGTTTTCTGTGTGGTTTCCCACTTTAGCGTTGAAATCACCCATTAATAAGAGTATGTCCTTTTTATTGATTTTTGTTAACGTATTATTTAATGTGTCATAAAAACGTTCTTTTTCTTCTTGTTCTGTTGTTTCTGTTGGCGCATAACATTGAACTATGGTGACATGATGTCCATTTAGGATTATTCTTGCAGTAATTATTCGTTCATTTATGGGATTCCATTCTATTAGGTTTTGTTGGAGATGGGGGCTTAATAATATTCCTACTCCATATTGGTGTGGTTCGCCTTCTTTCATCCCTGAGTATATAAACGTGTGCTTGTCGGATGTGGTAATTTTATTGTTTCCCGTCCATCTCACCTCGCTAATTCCGAGAAGATCCAGTTTGTATCGCTGCACTTCTCTTATCACCTGCTCGAATTTGCCATGGCAAATTAGTGATTTAAAAAGAAAATATGAAAATTATTGCCTTCTAGATATTTATTTATTTCGTATAAGAATCTATTTTAAAATAATCAAAAAACGAAAATTAGATATTAGTGTATAAAAGAAAGCACGGACAAGAGAGGGTTGCCGGTTCGTCAGATGTCATGTGATATCTCTTGCCGACTGACGTGATAAGTTTCTGCTCTTCTTGGAGGAGCGACCCTTAAGACGTAATTTTTTTGAGCCCGCACTGTTGAGATCGCTAGATCGAAACGTAGTGTCTGCGGTTGAAGTGAACATTGGTTAAATATTTTGTAACATGTTCAAATCGCCCCTGCTTCATTTTTAATCATTTTATTCTATAACTTATGAACGGACTGTATATGGTGAGATTTTCGCATATATTTGGTAAATTTTGACATTGAAAATTTTTATTAATGTTTTTCTCACGCGGATAATTATCCTAGAGTCAGTTAAACATTGAAATTTAATTATAGTAACTTTTCTAGTTGATTTAAAATTTAATTAAAATTTTCCATATATTTTGCGTTGATGTAGGCAATCTAGTATACAACCATGGTTTGGAATTTTATATAGTTCATATTTTGCGCGTGTGAGGGCGTTGGAATTATCGATAAATATGTTAGAGTTGGTGTAGCGTGGACAATTATTTTGGTAATTAGGTTAATTTGTACAGGTTTAAAGCCAATCTTTTTCTTAAAATTAATTAGAATATTTTATAGGGTTGTTTATAGTAAATTCAGTGCGAATAGTCCTTAGTATCGTCATTTAAGATCTCCTTGGGTATAGTCACCGCAGAGTCATCTAGTAGTGGCTCTTTTAAGCTATAAGTTTTAAATTTATAGTTCTTTAATTAGTGCGTAATTTAATTGATATTTTTCGTCAGATAGCTTCCGAATATTATTGTCTCAATTTTTAGGTAGCGAAATAATTCTTTAAATATATATTTCATCGTTAATTTCTTCTACACAGTAGCTTCCTCGTATTGGTTAGTGTCTCTAAGACCTACTTGTCTTGTCATACATAAGGTCGAGTTCGGAACTTTTGCCCCCTCTTTTTTGCTGCTGAGTGTTCATCAATTAACACGTAGTACTGCAGCCATACTTTGTAATTTTTAATGGTCTTGTAAAAGAAATTTTATTTACTTTGCTATGCAGATTTTGGCGTCGTCATTATTTTATTTAAACGTCTTATGGCCCTGTAAAATTGAAAAGACCATTTTCGTTATGTTGTTGAACGAAATTGGTGTTATATGAAGCACGTGGTTAACCCTATCTTTAGTTTGTTTTTTTCTTTCTGGAATTTAACAGTGTGCCAGTAGAGGATACAATCGTTTACACGAATATTTTAATAAAAAATGATAAAACAACAGTTACCCGTAAATACTAGAGAATTAGCAACGCCATCTATCGTGAGTTGAATTACTTTGATTACACTGTAAACTTGAAAAAATTAATTTTAAATATAATTACTAATCTAATAAGTTTGAATAAATTATGTTTAAATTTTGTACATCCGACCTGAAATTCATACTATTTTCATTATAAATAATAATGAATGAATGATATAAATGAATTTTAAATATAATTACCGATCTAATAAGTTTGAATAAATTATGTTTAAATTTTGTACATCCGACCTAAAATTCATACTATTTTCATTATAAATAATAATAATATAAATTATGTTTAAATTTTGTACATCCGACCTGAAATTCATACTACTTTCATTATTATTTATAATGAAAATAGTATGAATTTCATAATTTATTCAAACTTATTAGATCGGTAATTATATTTAAAATTCATTTTTTCAGGAATAATATCCAAAATTTCCCTAATTCTTTTGTTACTATTAGAATTTAAGATTCATGTATCTTCAAAACGTGGATTATGATCAAGTTCCAACATATGTTTTCCTAAAGCGCATCTAGTTTTACCTGTCCTGATATTACGCTTGTGTAAAATTAGTCTCGCAGAGAGCCAATTACCAGTTTGGCCGAGTTGTGAGAAGGTATACATCAGCCAGACTGGTATTTGGCTTTCTACGAGACTAACTTTCAAAGATTCAAGTCATCAGAAGGAGCAGTCGATGCCTTGAAGAACGAAAATTTGACTGTACCAACAAATACTGCTTCCAGAGCTGGTTCGAGCGTATGCAAGAGAGCACTAATCATCGTGGAGAATACTACAATAAAGTCATTAAAAGTTCTCTACTGTTTTATTCCAACTATATACAAGTGTCCCGTATTGTTATGTTCAAATTGTAGGAGTGTAAAGTAGACTTCATTTCAAGTAACAAAAACGCAAAACTTGTATATCCATTTTTATTTGTTTCAAAGTTACAGATCTATGAATGTGATTGTCAGATCATGAAAAAAAAATGTAATCCTAAAGTCAATAATAATTGATTTTATTTAAAAAAGTTCAATTAATAATATTTTCGAAATGTCCACCTCCGTGTTGAATGCAGGCTTGTGCCCGTAAGTCAACAGTAGAAGTACTTATCTGAATTTCATATTTTTTTTGTCGGATTTGCTCGGCAGCCAGGTGAATACGATCCAACAACTCTTCTCTTGTGTTCGAAACTTGCGCGTAGACTAAATTTTTCATGTACCCCCATAAATAAAAGTCAAGGGGATTAAGGTCGGGTGATCTGGGTGGCCATGCAACAGGACCACCTCGACCAATCCATCTTGGATAATTGACGTTCACTCAATTTCGGACAGCAATCCCGAAATGTGGTGGTGCCCCATCCATGTGAATCCACATGTCTCGCCGAACATTCAGTGGGACATCCTCTAAAAGATTTGGCAGTTCGTCAATAAGAAATTGAAGGTAATCGTCCGCATTTAACCTCCCAGGAAGAACAACAGGACCAATCAACAAGTCATCGATTAGGGCCGCCCAAATTGATGTTGAAATTTAGGTGGGCGTATAGCTTTGGGATTTTCTGATGACCACCTGTGCAGGTTTCTCAGATTTATAACACCACTTTTCGTGAACGTAGATTCATCTGTCCAGAGGACTGTTCTGCAGAAATTAAAATGAAGCCGTGACTGTCTTAATATCCAGGTAGAATAAGCTAGAGGAGCATAGTGGTCCCGTGTCCCCTGCGATAGTGATAGAAGCCCTCACATTTTAAAATTCGTCATACTGTCGTTCGTGGCACTCCTAGTTGTCTAGCGATTCGACGTACACTGAGAGTTGGATCCCTTGTAACAATAGCTACTGCTTCTTCCTCTAAGTCTGCTGGCAAATTTACTCCTCGGTCGAAAAGATAATCACGCAGTCCGCATTCCCAAAATTGTCTGTGTACTTCCAGAAACGTTCTGTAATGAGGAATGCGCCTATCGGGAAACCGATATCGGTATTCACTGCTTGACGTGCACTGCCGTTACAGTAGCCATATACAAAATGCATGTCCGCATACTCTTGAGAAGAAAATCGGTAAGGCATTTTGAATAAAGAAAACGTGTCCACTCACTAACAAGCTGTTGTATGGTCTGAAACGTAATGCAATCCTTTATTAAAAAATGCAACGTTAACAGTTATCTGAACATTTTTTTATTGTATAATATTCATGGTTCAGCACTTACGAAATAAGTAAGAACCTACTTTATCATAAATCAGTTTCCAGTACTCTTTTTTTTTGTAGATATCAAAGAAATTACTGTATGTACTACGGCACGTGTTTATTTATTTTAGGATAACATTTTATTATGCGACGTTAACAAACACAGGCATGTTATTGAATCGTATAACTTTTTTTAAATAAAATCAGTTTGTATTGACTTTGGGATTACATTTTTTTTCATGACCTGACAATCATATTCATAGATCTGTAACTTGAAACAAATAAAGATGGATATACAAGTTTTGCGTTTTTGTTACTTGAAATGAAGTCTACTTTACACTTGTAAAACTTGAACATAACGATACGGGACACTTGTATATGCAAAATATAAAAGACAACCCTCGTATTGTGTTCTTCACACCCGATTTTTAATATTTTTTTTAATATAAAAAAAAAATGTTTTTATTTTAAATAATATATACAAAAAGTAAGACAAAAATTATTTTCCAATGATTCAGTAACTATGTATTTATCTACAATACCTATAAAAAAGAAAAAAAAATGTTTACCAGTTAATTGAAATTGTATCCATTTATATGGTGCTTACGTCAACAACTTTCCCATTATTCGTAGAATTTTTAGAAGAAATTCGTTTTTTTTTGCTTAAACAGCAGTATCACAATCATAAAAAGCATGATGGCGATAACATTAATGAGAATCCATAAATAAATAAGCAATAATAAAGAGTAGAATGTAACGTGAACGGTGGTACAATGGTTCAACCTCTCTATGACGAGGTAAATACAATATTCGGCGGGCCTTTCCGCGGCAATCAATTCAAAAAACGGCAGATAGACGGAGAGCAAAGATTGGATTGCATTTGTGTTTACACTAGCACGATCCGGTGACTTGGTACTAGATGGTACCGTTCACGATACACAACAGAGACGGAATAATAGGTGAAAAAGGTAAGAGGTACGTTTCGGTCAGCAGGATGTTAGTAATCAAGCGCTGCTGCTTCCAATTCATACTCCACACATCAGTCGAGCATCCACGTTATGTCATCGTGGATATCAACTCTTTTCTCTTTTTATTTAGGTTGAAATAATTGAAAATGTCATTTGTTTCACGATTACGGGTATGCCAGAGTCGACATTGATTTCTTTTATGGAATATTTAATTATAATTTCGGGGCAGTTATAATCGTATTAGAATATGTACGTCCATTTAACAATGAGATGTATGAAACAGGACTGCCACAACAGCGTGGGTTCATTGTTATGAAATGAACTTGATTTGAACGACATAGAAACACCGTAATTGATTGGCAAGGTTATTTTTATACGATCGGTTGTACTCTTTTCGATTATGTTATTTAGAATGTTGTAATATCATTTTCATTTATTACTAAGAAAGATTGCAAAACGTTGAAACTAGACGAAACAATTTGCTTTAGTACAATACTGCGACTTCAAGCCCAAAAAATATATTTATAGAATGTATATTGTTATTCGGGCATTTAGATAACCATTTCAGATTATTTTTCGTAGCATTTATTTCAGAATTTATTATTCAATATTTTTTTTTATAACGGGTTGTTCAATAGAAATGCATTTAGACTATGGAATCGACATGACAAAGATATGCAGTTATTTATAGTGGTTGTTTACATACGAGGAGCGCGGTTTTTATATTCCCAGACTAGGCAGCTTTAAATTTCAATGCAATTTCCCATTATGCGGCGTTTGAGAAGCTCCAGTCTGCGATCGATTTTCCAAAAATAATTATTGGAGCGCTTAGAGGACCTTTGGGGAATCAATTTATCCTAATAAAGTTTTAGGCGCAGAGGCACTCTTAATCTAAAAAAAATTAATCACTTTCAAAATGAACACTAACCTTTTACGTTTCTTTTGTTTATATTTTCTGTAAATTCGCTTTAATTCATTGTAAATTTTGCAAATAAACGCAATCGATAATTTAACTGTCAAAAGGAACGATTTGTCAACAATAATTTTCTTCAGATCTGCTAACTTTTGCGGAAGAAAAAGTTATTGTTCGTATATATTTCAATGCTATTTTCCATTACGTAATTTTTTACCAAAAAATTTTTATACAAATCCCAATTAATATGTGTAAATTTATTGCTTCAAGTTCGGTTAAAATGTAATGGTTTTTATATTTTTTAAAACCAACACGAGCTAACCCAACTCAAAAAATATATATCTTCATTTATATCAATGACGTCAAGAAAAAAAACTTTAGATATACCTGAACAGTAATATTCATATTTGCTACACAATAGTTGACAGTTCTGTAGTAAATTTTTGTTAACATCGTTCCATTTGATAGTCAAATTTTCATTTGCGTTTATTTGCAAAATTTTGGATTAATAAAAGCGAATATACACAAAACATAAACGTAAATGTTATTAGTATAAATCAAGAATACCATAGAATGGCCAAAAAATATATGTTTTATGTGTAATTGATCGAAAACGTAACGTAATAGGTTAGTAGTCATTTTGAACGTAGTTTATATTTTTTGTAGATTAACGGTGCCTTTGCGCCAAAAACTTAATTAGAATAAATTTATTCTCTAAAGGTTCTCTAAACGTCCCAATAATTATTTTTTGGAAAATCGGATGCAGATTAGATCTCCACTATACGTATATCTGTCAGTTTGTGTTTGATTTCTGCATTGATTTAGTATCAAAATGAACAAAATCGAATACAGAGTCGTTATTAAGTTCCTTACAAAACAAGGAAAGACTCCAAAAATTATTCTTGAAGAAATGTTGGTTGTATACTAGAATGATTGTTCTTCCGAGTGAACTATTTGCGACTGGTCAAAATTGTTTAAACATGGTCGAGAATCATTGAATGATGATTCCCGTCCAGGTCGTCCTAATAATTCGATCATTTCAGATGTTGAGAAAAACATGTGTTGGGTACCGGAAAATGCAAGATTAAAGAAGAGACAATTACTAGGTTTATTAGGTGTTTCAGAAACCACAATCTTTAGAAATCCAAACGAGTACCTTGGTATATTAACAGTTAGTGCACGGTTCCACGAAGACTTTCATCATCGTAAATGCGTGTCCGTGTAGAGACGTCGTAAGAAGAAGTTGTTGACGATGGATGATTAATTGAGTATAGTCTATGTCGACCCAACTTCGAAGTATTAGGTCTCATGGAGTATAACCTTAAAAAAGGTATATAACCCCTTACCACAATTATTAATCGTATCCTAAATACGTATTTCGACAACTAAGTTGTCATCATCAGTAGGTAAAACCACTAATCAAGGTGTCGCACATGGGGCACAGTAAAGCTAGCACAACAGCTTACGCAACAACTTTACACGGCGTCCACGTATACACTAACTGAAACATGCAAAAATATCGACCGAAAGGATCGACAAAAAATTACCTCTCTTAAGGAAAAAGGCACCCACATGTGTTTATACTCCAGTTTAAAACGTCCACGACCTTTTTATTTACGTTTCTAAGAATGAAAAGAGACAGGTGAAGGGGATCGGTCCTTTATCTCCGTTCATGGAATTTTGTTTTTTTTTAGCGATATGAATACTTTCGTAGGCGTCAAGATCGCGGGGGTTATTAATGGCCTTGGCAAGTTTCAACCCTTTAATCGACACATTGTGCAGTGTACTTAGAGCATGGTTGGCAACGTTAGATTTATCCGGTCTATTGTATTTAATATGTGATATGTGTTCTTTAAACCGGGTTATTATTGGTCGTTTTGTTTGGCCTATATATTTCAAATTACAATCATCGCAATTAATTTCGTATATACCTGATTTCGAGTTAAATAAAATTCGAAAAAAGTATCTTTGGTATTCCCTAGGAGACTTTTGATAGTATTTTCGGACCGAAAGGCTACTTGGAGACCTCGTTCTTTCACAACTTTATTAATGTTTTTCGTGATGGGGTGGTATGGTAAACACATTTTCTCCTGGTTACTTTGAGATATCAATCTTGTGGAGTCGCGGATTGTATTTTTTAGTTTTGGTTTTTCTAATTAATTTATTGATTATTTCTATGTCAAAGCCATTATATTTCGATATTTTTAATGAAATCCAGTTCTATTTCATATCTCTCTTTTGTTAACGGAAAATTTAGTAACCGATTGACTAAGAAATTAAAAGAAGCTGTCTTATGTTGAATACTATGATTTGAATCCGCGATGATGAATCTATTAACATTGGTTTCTTTCCGGAAAATATCGATTTCTATTTTATGTTTATTCCTAATCAGTAAAGTATCTAAAAATGGTATCTTGCCATTGTGTTTCTTTTCCACCGTAAATTTAATCGTCGGAAGTTTCAAATTTAACTGATTAACGAACATGTCTAATTCGCATTTCCGTGTATCAAAAATCGCGAGAATGTCATCTACGTACCTGATCCAGACTCTCGGGAAATATTTAGCGTTATTTTTAAGTTCTACTTCAAATTGACTCATGAATAAATTTGCTATGAAAGGAGATGCAGTTACCCATTGTTGTGCCTTGTTTCTGCTCATAAATTTTTTCTCCTACTTGGAAAGAATTTTGCGTCATGCACAGAGTTGTCAATCTCATGTATTCTTTTATTTTTGAAGGTTCAATGTAAGTCTTGTGGAGCAAGCCTTCTAAATATTTCATAGTCTCTGGAATAGGTACCGAGAGGAATAATGACGTTACATCGAATGAAACTAAAATTTCCCCGGCTTCCAGTTCACAATCTTTAATTAATTTAACAAATTCTAAGGAGTTACTAACTGACAAACTTTCTGGTTTTACGGGTAAATTTTTAAATTCATTCACTAACCATTTGGAAATCAAATAAGTCGGTGATTGATACCAGAAACGATAGATCTCATCGAGTTACCTGGTTTATGTATCTTCGGCAAACAATACATTCTTGGTACTAAAGGATTAATAACATTTAATTTATACTTTTGGGTAGAAGTTATTAAAATTGGACATTTCTTTAACGCGTCTTTTGTGTCACTAATCATTTTAGGTAACGGATTTCTCTTAATTTCTACATACGGACCTTCGGCAATTAAATTTTTAATTCTTTGAAAATAGTCGATTTTGTCCATAATTACTAACTTGTTCCCTTTATCTGCTTTTAGGTAAAAATAGTCTTTCGATCTAAGAGTTTTAATGATATTCCATTCTTTATTGACCGACTTCTGTTTGTGCTGCTGCAAATTCTTATCGATTTGGGTTTTACAAGCTTCTGGAATAAAGTTTTTTGGCCCTTGTTCTAAATACTTAATCGAAGTTTCGATACTTGCAATCACCTGTTCTATAGGAATCTGACGGCTTGGCAAACAGTATTTTAAACCTTTGTTTAACAAATCTATTTCTACATCACTAAAATTCTCGGATGATTGATTGATCACTAGTGTTTCTTTTATAGGAATTCTATTAATATACTTTTTTGGTGGACATAACTTTCTGAATTTCTTATTTAGTTTTTAACTTCCAGCGATTCGTATATAACTATCTTTTTTTGACACTAGCTATATTGCCAAGTCATTTGGCGCGTTTTGTATCTAGGGAATATTTTTATTTAGCATTGTACTTTTTTAAGTCACTTGATAATTTCGGTCTGTCATCTGTTGTATATAATTGCGTTTTGTATGAGTTTTTCTCTATTTATTCCCTTCATTTGTGTTTAGTCTAAAGTGAATTTTTTTTTAAAACTATTTCGATTTTCTATAATGCATTAATATCTCTAATTTCTACGAAATTGTACGTGCTGTAAGTACAGAATTACAATACAGTTTTCTAACCTAAAAGTTAAACAACAACAATTTTAAATGTCAAATTGAAAAATCTATCTTACGTATATCCAGCCTAGTAAACAAACCTAAATCAATAACCCTAATGTTAGAAATTTTGCAACTATTGTGTAATCTCCATAAAAGCAATACTTCGAAGTTAGGGTGACATAGGCTATAGTTGTTTGGACTGTTTCCATTGTTTGTGGAATTTGAATAATCCGACGTTTCAGCAACTTACTGCCGTCTTCAGGGTAGCCCTGAGAATGATCAGTTCTTCCCAAAAACTCATATCTGACATACGTCTTCCCAATTCTTCAAATTGCGAAATGTACTCGTGTGAGATTCGAACCTGGTCTTAAATTCGAATCTTTGAACTAAATCAAGCACACTAATCACTAACCACTAACTAACGTGTTGGGCTAGGCGTAATTTGTCGGTTTCTCCCAGTCGGACCACTTTCTGTTCTTTGATCCAGACTTACAGAGGTCCGCCTGTTTCTCCGATGTATTTTCTTCCACATTCGCGTGGTACTTAGAGACGTGTGAACAATTCCTAGCGCTCTGTGGAAACGAACAATGTTTAATTAACCACCGACTTGTTAATGGAGATTGACTGACCAATAAGAAATGTGATTTTGTTGCATGACAACGCAAGACCTCATACGGCCGCACTGACTCGAGCTCAAATGCACCAAATCCACTGGGAAATTCTAGAACATCCTCCCTACAGCCCAGATCTATCTCCATGCGACTTTCATTTGTTTGGGTCACTGAAGGAAACACTAGGCGGACACCCTTTTCAGACCGATCAAGAAGTGTGCGTAATTGGCTGTTGACACGGTCTCACACTTTTTATGAAGACGGGATCCACAAGCTCCCCAAACGCTGGGAAAAATGTGTAAACGTTTAAGGAGACTATGTAGAAAAACAAAACTCCCGTAATAACGGACTTATCACAATTTTAGTGTTTTCAGACTCAGACTTCAGAATGTTTGCATTAAAAGGAGAAGAGACTGGGTATAAAACTAAATAAATAAATATCTGCGGTGTCACCTCCTCAGTTTATAAGCATTAACAATGCTCCCAAAGTTGAAGGAGGTATAGAAAGATCAAAAATTTTCATGGGACACTGAAGTTAGGGCTGCCATTCGCAATTGAATCGACGTTAAATAAAAACGTTTTTTCACGGACGAAATGAAGAAATAAATTCAGCGTTTAGAGAAATGTTCCGAGTGTTATCCCACTGGCGATTTGGTGAAGAGCATATCTTCTAAGGTTTACCTTAGCCAAAAACGCTACATTTAACATTTTTCAGTTTTTAAGGTTATTCTACTGAAGATGGCAACTTAGTTGCCGAAATACGTATATAGTATTTATTGATATATATTGTGGTTAGGGTGTTTTTCTTATTGTGTTGCATTAAATTGTTACTATGTGGAAAAATAATTATGTATATTGTTAGTATAATAAATTTACTTCACTATGAGACCGGTTTCATTATTTTGTCTTTCTTATTCTTCTTATAGTGTAATAATTAAAAAATGAAAAAGAAATAGTCAAAATTTGCGGTACATTTACTACTAATGAAAAGAAAAAAAAAATAAATCAATTTTAACGTGCAATGATAAATCGATCGCGATCAAAACTCGCCTAAAGGTATGCAAAAAACGGATCAAAGTAAAGAACAGTTTTACGGGATCGATAATCGGTTTCTCTTACATATAACTTTTCTCTCCCGTAAATAAACCGTCAAAGACTTGAAAACTTTAAGTGATTTCGTTCGATTGTCCATCGCATCTTTTACAGATTCAAGATTATATTGACAAACTGGAAGTAACTTCCGTCGAAAGATCGAAATAGCTAGCAAACTCTTTGTTGTCGGTTGCAGTGATACGGTTACATTTTCTTCCTATGGAATTCGAGAACTAAGCGTTTATCCCCTTAAGGCTTGACCTAAAATTGAAAATTTCTTATTTAATAGTAAACTGGAAAGATTTTTACCAGTAAATTTTATAATAAAGTTAGAAAGAGGGCTGTTTGCTTTTTCTTAGCTATAATTTATTTATTCCTACTTCTTCATTTAATATTGAACGAACTGTATTTTGAGTTTATGCAAATATTTGTTCATGCAATATCGGTGTATTTTTCTTTTTATTGTGTGTCATTATTACAATTTTATTACAATCTACCCGTTTCGTCTTAAAACGAAAGGTAAAAAAAAATGCGTGAAAGTCATATCTATTCGGAATGTGCAGACACCGGTATTTCATAGTTTTTACTAATTATCAGTACACATCCGGAAATAGATATGACTTTCATTTCTATACTGCGTGTATATATACGAGTTATGAAAAACGCAATGTAAATGAGAATTAATAACTATTAAATTCCCGCATGACATGCAATTGCCGCTATAATTTGTTGTATTAATTTTTACAAATGACAAAATCACATTTGCCTAAGAATGCAGACAGAACACGTCGCGACGCCAACCGTCCAGGTTGTCAGGGCAAATGAAAAATGTGTGAATTAAAATTAATACAACAAATTATAGCGGCAATTGCATGTAATGTGGGAATTTTATAGTTATTAATTATCATTTACATTGCGTTTTTCATATATATATATATATATATATATATATATATATATATATATATTGATAACGTCCCCCTTTTATAATGGGCTGTGGTGAGATTATAAAATGTTAATGAGATAAAAGTGTAAGATAAAATTATGTATTTGAAAAGATTAGTCGGGCGCCTTAATTTATAAAATCTCACCCCAGATTGCGCTATCTTTATCTCAAATAGCCAACTAGTCGGAAAGCAAGAAACTATATTTAATAAAACTTTACTAAATGTGGGTGATCTCGGGCTCGTTGTGAGTTTTAGGTTGTTGCTTCCAAAAAAGAGAATAATATTAATGTTGACGCTTAATATAATAACTCCTACAAATAAATATGAACAAATAAAAGATTCATGTAAAATTAAAAATATTATGTTTATTAAATTAAAGGAAACTGTAAAAATATAACGTATTACAAATGTGATATTAACGAAACTGCATATACGCATAAACAACAAGGTGTTACTAATGTGAAAAGAGGTTATGTGTGTTAAACTAATAAATAATATGAATATAAATGTGAATACTCTTATTACAATTATGGTGAGTACCCTTTTATTGTTATCTCTAAGATATAAATAGGTTGTTTAATTAAATATAAAGATCATGACAGGACGTGGTAGATTAGGTAAATAATTCGAGAAGATTATAAAATAAAAGTTTAAAGAATTTAATTTTTGAAAAAAAAAATAAATATTATCTGAAAACCTGTTATAATAATGATGCTGATGTATGTTTGTAGATCGTCTGTGTGAATTGGGAAGATCCTCGGTGATCCAAAAATGTTCGGGTGCAGCACAAAATGATGGCGGTGTAGGTGGCTGTTTACGCAGACGCTATCGAAGATTTTCCTCGGACTTCGTCTTCGGTGCCTAATTACTCACTGCGCTCGTTTCTGGCTGTAGAATTTCAGGTATCGTTGTTGATGTACGTTAGACTATATTGTTGAAGTTCGGCGATGGATTCTTATATATAATTCTTCTGATTTTCTATCGTTTTCGGTGGAACTACGTCTGTGACGCTATATTGTTTGAAAGTTCGTTATTACCGAAAATTCTTGTAGTAATTCACTTGACGATCGAGTTAATTAATATTCTGGATACTTTTTATCACTTTTAGCTGAATTTATAATTTAAATTTGTGTTTTATACAAGATTTCTAAGGCTTGGTCTAAAAAGATGCGTCTATTTATTTTTCAAATTCAAGGATCGAATAATTCGACAGCACTTGTCTGAATATTACCAAACACGCTATCTATTGATATCAATAATCTCGATGATTTACCCTTTTAACAATTTTATATAAAAAGTATTTGATTAATTTAGAATATCTAAATGATTTTAAAAATTATATTATAAATTACCAAGTTAGGTTAAGATAAATTTGAATGATACAAATCGCATACTGCGCATGATAAATGTAAACCTAGCGAGATGTCAATTTGTAGGCGTGTCTTACTAGTGTCGATATAATACAAAGTTGCATATGGATTTGAATATGTTTTTCGCGCTAATATTTGAAAATTTGAATATGATATAATAAAATTAAATAATGAAAGGAAAATGTATATAGAAATTTAAAAAATGAAATGATCGTTATAAAAATACATATGCACTTCGATACTACTAAGACTTAATAATATTATTTATATAACCATTATATTATAACCCTTTTTCACTTTGTATGTCTTATTCTTCCTATTTTAGATGCAGCTCTATATGGATAACATGCATCACAACAATGTCCCCGTCGAAAAAATGTCGGAATGTACAAATGAGGACATTCTTTTCGCTGAAGATGATGTAGGAAATGAAAGATAACAACCTTGTTTTTCTAAACTTATTACGTGTCGTTCGAATTAAACAATTAGAAAGAAAAATAAGTTAACACCTTAATATAAAAACTTTATGAATTGTAAAAACGAAATGTTTGTTTGTGTGATGAACTTCCTTAACATTATATTAGTATACCAAAGTCTTTTCTTCCTCTTTTTTTTTTTTTTTATTATCAACTATTATTCTATTGTTTCTTTGTAACTTCTCTTTATTTATTCAAGCTGTCCAAATTCAAATTATCCAGTCTAAATTAATGTTTCTTGTTTAAGTATATTTATTTGTAATTATATAAAAATAGTTTAGTTGTAGTATTCATTTAATTGATGTATTTTGCGAGCTATAACATACCTTTCAATGTAATTAATAATTTTAATGACTGTATTTATTCAATTGTATATTACTGTTCCGTTAAATAATCCTGCAACATCGAAATATGGTATCTACCCTTTATGTACCCGGTTTCTTCTTCCATTAATTCATAAGTATTGTTGCCTAAAATTCTATTAATAATATAAGGTCCTTGATATGGTTTTAGCAGTTTTCCCATTATTTTATTTTTAAGATCAGTTACTCTCAATCTTTTCACTATTACCCTATCATTAAGATTATATGTTTTATATTTCTTATCAACGGTATTCCTCTTTCTTTCCCATTTAATTTTCTTTGTCAATAATTTCTCTCTTACTTCTATAAGTCGTTCGTTGAAGTTGATGGCTTCTGGATCTGTCCAAGGTCTCTGCGGTGGCTGACCAGTAAAAATTGTGATTCTGGTTCTATGTTGATAAGCCAAAATGCGTTCTTAAGATCTAACTTGCTGTATATGGGCTTATTACCACATTTTGTTAATAATACATCGATATTTTGCGGCATTTCGAATTCGGGTTTAATTCTTAGGTTCAATGCTCTTGCATCTAAACATATACGTAGAGATAAGTCTTTCTTTTGAACTATAACTATCGGATTTATAAAGTAGGTATTTGACTTCTCTATAATGCCAGTCTGTTCTAATCGTTCCAGTTCCTGACTTACTTTCTGCTGATAATGATACGGAATGGGGTAATTTTTACTAATTAGTGGGTCTTCGTTATCTATTTTAATCGGATGCTGATATCCTTTTGCAAACACTACATCATTGTTAATAAGAGTAATATTATTGTATAAAATTGCTATTAAGTCGGGTATGACAGTTGTATCTGGTATCTTAGAGTTCTCTATAAAATTCTTTATATCATCATAATTATTAATTGTTTTCACTACTTGATTATCCATTCTAACTTCCATAACATCTCCTCGCTCGTGACTATCCTTCGTTCCTTGCCTAACTACCATTCTCTCTATTCCAATATTTGTATTATTAAATTCTATTATTTCTCCATCTGTTTCATTATTCCCCTCGTAATCTCTTCTATTGCACGGTTCATTATTTAATATAATATTATTTATTTCACTCGTAAGCACTTCCTTCTTATATAGGTTATAACCTTTTAACTCTTCTTCTGATAATTGTTTTTCAAATATAACTTTATTCACATCTATATTTAGTATACCATTTTCGAAATCTAAGATCATTTTGAGTTTTTTAATACTGTCAATACCTACAATACAGTCGTATTGTAGTTTATCTATAATATAGCAATGTATGATGTATTTTGATTTGTCGACTAATATTTCTGTTGATAATTGTTTTGTTACCGTCCCCATGCGTTTTCCGTTCGCTGCAATGATATCTGTCCCTTTCGTTTTTACAATGTTCTTCTCGTATCCCCGTATATTCGTAGCTTTCTCTGCCTTTAATAAAGTTATTTCCGCTCCTGTATCGATTAAGCAATATAAAAAGATATTTTCGAATTTTAATTTTACAATAGGTAAAGTATATATTTGGGTAGTTTGGTTGCCTGCATCTTCTACAGTAATGAATTCTTCCGGATGTTGATAGAAAGTAATATTTTCAAATTTAAAAGGTATGTTACAGTCGTCATGGGTTATTAATTTTGTGCTGATGATGGGCCTTGTGTTGGGTTGGTGTAGAGGTCCTCTGTTAAAATTGGCGTTTTTTTTAATACCTCTTCCATATTTGTTCGTATCGGCGATACAGATCGATGACGTCTGTTAATATTATTTACGTGACCACGTCCACGATTACGGATATGATTAAATCCTCTTCCTTGTTGATTAGTATTATGGTTTGTATTGTTATTGTTTGTTTGTCGATCCGTAGTGCGATTGTAATTATTGAAATAATTATTACTGTTGTATCTGGATGGCTGGTAGTTGTAATTAGGTCTATTTGATGGATTGTTTGAATTATTAGTATCACGATCATTGTACATATTATTGTTAGAATTGTTATTATTATTATATGCTCTTGTAAAATTTTGATTTCTATTATTGTTGTTGAAATTATTATAACGTTGCGGTGGTGAGTTATTTGGGTTATTGTTCGGATTATTTGAATTTTGTGACGGATGATTGCGAGAGTTGGGATTGCGATATATGTGTTGTGGCTGATGGTTATTCTCCGAATAATCATCTAGACGTCTCATTATGTCTATGAGAGAGTCCATATCCGTAACTCTTTGACATATGATAGCCTGTGTATCGGTGTAGATGAAATGATTTAGGAGCTGCCTGGCAATCATTGATTCTTCCATGTCATTCAGGTGTTTACACTGGTTATAGATACGGGAAGCGTATGTCTCGCGTGATACTTGTCCCAATCGATATTTGCCTGTCAACAACCGTATTCTAGCTCTGTTTTGTTGCGTTTCGTCCCAATAATTCTTCTTAAAGAGTGTAACAAATTGGTCAAGAGAATTACAATGGTCCTCAATTCTTTGAAACCACTCTTGTGCACTGTAACGTAAAGTTACTCGTATGACCTCCATCCTCTGCTTCTCCTCAGGTATATCCTCTAAGTAGCGTAAAAGACAACTAAGATACGTCATAGGATGTACACGTGTGATATCCCCGTCGAAATGATGTAAATTTTCTATCTTTATAGAGCTGTTATTAGTATTAATATAATTAGTTGATGTAAAATAGCCTTTTATTTTATTTTCCAATCGTTTAATGTTAGTCTGTGTAGTCGTATAATTTTCATTATTAGTTATAGTTATAGTATCTAAATTTTGTCTGACAATATTGATTTCTTGTTTATTATGATCTTTGTATTGGTTTAACGATGATTTTAATTGTTCTGTGTTATCATTATTTAATTTGTTAAAATTGGTCAATTTTGTATTAAACAAATTATTATTTTCAGAAATCATTTTGTCTATGTTTTGTTGTATGTCTTGTGTTGTAGTTTTAAGTCTCTGTTCAGTATTATTTTGAATTTCCGTAGTTACGGTCTCTAACTGCTTAGCCCAATGTAAATTCTGTAGATTAACGGTTTCATCAAGTTTAATTAAGTACTTAAGTTCGTTTTCTTCCATGTTTTTCTGAGCTGTAGAAATTTCTGCTATCTTACCCTCTAAATCAACTTTGAAAGCACTTAATTTGTTATCGATGTTTGCATTATTTATTTCAAATTTTTGATTAATATTGTTCATGTTTATCTCTAATTTAGTTGTTAGATCACTATTCATGTTGCTTATGTCTGTTTTCATATTAGTTAGTTCTTGTTTTAAGTTTTCATTGTTAGTGTCTAATTTATTTGTTAAGTCTTTGTTATCTTGTTTTGACTCCTTATTATTTGTATCTAATTTGTTGTTCATATTTATATTGTCTTGTTTTAAGTCTTTGTTATCTTGTTTTAAATCGGTCATTTGTATCATTAATATCTGTAACATATTCATCACCTGGCCAATGTCTGGTGGACTTACCCCTTCAGTTGTAGACGCTTGTGCCACGGGAATGTCTCCCTGTTCAACCCTATCTTCTTCAGTACTGTCCTTAACTGCTTTGGTTCTATGTCGAGTATCCATTTTGATATTTATTAAATTTATAAAGTTTAATGAATTTATATAAAGATGTATCCTTTATTTTTAAAGTATGATAATAATAAATAGTTGAAAAATACAAAGTTATGTTTAAAATATGAATAATAATACTCGAGACACCGTAATTTTATTAGAGAATCAAAAGTTAAATAAAATAACGTAAGCACAAGGTGATATTTTCCCTTTCACTAACCTTTAATATGTCCTAGAATCCTCCAAAGTCTGCGATGTAGTGAAATAAAGGTAACAATCTGCTGTTATAATAGGAAAAACATGTACACACAACGACAATAATAATCTACACCTTTTTGTCTATATAATATATGAAACAATTTGAAAAGTATCAATTATTTGCAATATTTAACTTTGTAGATGAGTTATCAACAAGAAGCAACAGGCCCACGTTGTCGGCGACAATTGATAACGTCCCCCTTTTATAATGGGCTGTGGTGAGATTATAAAATGTTAATGAGATAAAAGTGTAAGATAAAATTATGTATTTGAAAAGATTAGTCGGGCGCCTTAATTTATAAAATCTCACCCCAGATTGCGCTATCTTTATCTCAAATAGCCAACTAGTCGGAAAGCAAGAAACTATATTTAATAAAACTTTACTAAATGTGGGTGATCTCGGGCTCGTTGTGAGTTTTAGGTTGTTGCTTCCAAAAAAGAGAATAATATTAATGTTGACGCTTAATATAATAACTCCTACAAATAAATATGAACAAATAAAAGATTCATGTAAAATTAAAAATATTATGTTTATTAAATTAAAGGAAACTGTAAAAATATAACGTATTACAAATGTGATATTAACGAAACTGCATATACGCATAAACAACAAGGTGTTACTAATGTGAAAAGAGGTTATGTGTGTTAAACTAATAAATAATATGAATATAAATGTGAATACTCTTATTACAATTATGGTGAGTACCCTTTTATTGTTATCTCTAAGATATAAATAGGTTGTTTAATTAAATATAAAGATCATGACAGGACGTGGTAGATTAGGTAAATAATTCGAGAAGATTATAAAATAAAAGTTTAAAGAATTTAATTTTTGAAAAAAAAAATAAATATTATCTGAAAACCTGTTATAATAATGATGCTGATGTATGTTTGTAGATCGTCTGTGTGAATTGGGAAGATCCTCGGTGATCCAAAAATGTTCGGGTGCAGCACAAAATGATGGCGGTGTAGGTGGCTGTTTACGCAGACGCTATCGAAGATTTTCCTCGGACTTCGTCTTCGGTGCCTAATTACTCACTGCGCTCGTTTCTGGCTGTAGAATTTCAGGTATCGTTGTTGATGTACGTTAGACTATATTGTTGAAGTTCGGCGATGGATTCTTATATATAATTCTTCTGATTTTCTATCGTTTTCGGTGGAACTACGTCTGTGACGCTATATTGTTTGAAAGTTCGTTATTACCGAAAATTCTTGTAGTAATTCACTTGACGATCGAGTTAATTAATATTCTGGATACTTTTTATCACTTTTAGCTGAATTTATAATTTAAATTTGTGTTTTATACAAGATTTCTAAGGCTTGGTCTAAAAAGATGCGTCTATTTATTTTTCAAATTCAAGGATCGAATAATTCGACAGCACTTGTCTGAATATTACCAAACACGCTATCTATTGATATCAATAATCTCGATGATTTACCCTTTTAACAATTTTATATAAAAAGTATTTGATTAATTTAGAATATCTAAATGATTTTAAAAATTATATTATAAATTACCAAGTTAGGTTAAGATAAATTTGAATGATACAAATCGCATACTGCGCATGATAAATGTAAACCTAGCGAGATGTCAATTTGTAGGCGTGTCTTACTAGTGTCGATATAATACAAAGTTGCATATGGATTTGAATATGTTTTTCGCGCTAATATTTGAAAATTTGAATATGATATAATAAAATTAAATAATGAAAGGAAAATGTATATAGAAATTTAAAAAATGAAATGATCGTTATAAAAATACATATGCACTTCGATACTACTAAGACTTAATAATATTATTTATATAACCATTATATTATAACCCTTTTTCACTTTGTATGTCTTATTCTTCCTATTTTAGATGCAGCTCTATATGGATAACATGCATCACAACAATATATATATATATACCAGATAAAAAATATTTAATTTATGTTTACGTTTCGGCTCTATATATAGAGCCTTTTTCACAAATGTAATATTTATTTAAATGTTAGAATGGTGGGAGTAATGTTAAATGTGCTTACATTATATTGTACCGCATGTTTACATTTCACTATGACTAACTACGTTATATTTATTGTCTGGTTTCATTTCAAAATACAAATAAATTTGTTAGTGACCGTGTTTCAAACTTTTGTTTATTATCGTTTTTGACGGGCGGAATGTTGATAGTGTCACCACATGCCGGTGAAGAGGGGGTAAGTTTAAACTGTTCTGGGGCATGTGTTTTTTTTAATTTCATTTTTATAATGTTTATATTGTGTTTACATAATGGGCAGGTATATTGTAGACAAGTTGCTTAAGTCTGTCATTCATCGAATTTGTGTCTTTTTGTATTTGGATGCATTATTTCGAAAATAGACGCCGTTCTCCCTTTGTTTTTTCAAAGCTAGGTATTTTGCTAAATATGTGAGTAAATTTGATTTAAATTAGTTGATGACTGGTAACTTATATTTGATTTCAATATGTTGCATTATTTATTTATATTTATTTATATTTATTTATATTTATTTATATTTATTTATTTATATGATTTTACGTAATGAGTTTATATTAAAATATAAAATATAATATATAATAATAATATATAAAATTAACATTAGATGAATAGCTTAATAAACATAAATTTCTGGTTTTTCGTGTCATGCAATATTTGAAAAAAGTAGTTCTGTACATAATTTTAGCATCATTATTTTAACAATTTTCAAAATTTAAATGTCGAGTTGGACAGTTGTAATAGGTTTATTTTAATGAATTTTAAATTTTTTGAACCAGTTTTAGTGCAAAAATATAAATAATGAATTTTTATTGATTTAATGAGTTAATTTAGAAGTCATAACTTGGTAAAATAAACATTTCACAAAACTCACCGTAACCATACATTGCATGGCTGTCAAACTTGACTTTTGAATTGGGTTATTTCATGAACTATTAACATATTATCAACTAATTCCTTATTTTGGAATATATTCATTCGATTCTAAATAGTTAATTGACGAAGGAGATACTTGTTGAAACTTCATTATAACGCTAAGAAATATGTAATTAAACTTCTAGTTTCAAAAATTCTTTTATTGTAAATACCACTACAATATTGTTTCGCCATACAATGGCTTCAGGTGGATGGAATACTGAATATGTACAATACAAGTTTGAATATTTATGTGAAAATTATTGGGGAAATGGTGGGGGAAAATGATTTACAATCTTAAATTTAGTAGAGGGGAGTTGTTTAAATCTAGTTGGTCATTTAAAGTTAATCCAAAACTATTGTATCTATTAATTTCTAATTTAGAAATTAATAGATACAATAGTTTAGGGGTTGTGAATCAGCATATATTTCACATAAATCAAATGTGGATATAGTTGAAAATTAAGAAGTTGCTGAAGTATCTACTCCAATGAAACCAGAGCATTAAACTAAAAAATACGACACTTTGAATTTTGGAATGATATGTGATAGATTTGGACTTTCAGATAGAATGGCATACATTTCAGAGGATGGCTAAAGCTGAAGTGGCTGGCGAAAAAAATAGATCTATGGTCTCTTCAGCAATTTTACTATAGATTACTTTTTTGCTATACGCTTTATGAGAAAAAAACGTACCATATAATTTGACCCACCCTAATATATATATATTGTAGTGATTCAAGCCTACATAAAGGGATGCCTAGAACAAAAATATAGAGTTAGGATATTAATTGTTAATTTTTAGAATAAGTTATTGTCAGAACTGCATTTTTCTCATGCCAAATCAATAAAGTTAATACCGCGTTTTTAATTTATCAAATTTGTATAACACACTCATTGTTTTGCTTGTAATCTATAACTATAATTATTTTCATTTACATATTTATGTCACCGAAGATATTTAACTTAATTGATTGGAATTATATGTCATATTATGGACATAGCTGTACTTTATTTTTGAATCAGATAAGGCGGGAATAATCCCTAATGTAATTAAGGTATTTTACGGAGATTTAACATTCAAAATATATTTTTATAAATTGTAAAATTAAATTATCAATTTATATGAAATGTCAAAACGATTGGTAATAATAATTTTGATTTATCAATTAACGTAATTAATACATATAAATAAACATTCAAAATAGAAAGCCTGGAAAAAAATCAACAAGAAAAACAGAAGAGTGTGGGTGAATAAAAAATGGATATAACGCGTCGAATTCATATAAAATTAATGAAGCTAAAATTAAGTGAAAAAAAGTAAATAAACTAGTGAATTCTCACCAAAATATATATTCTACAAGTTTCCTATCCACCAGAGATAGTTTTACGAAGTTTAACCAAACCTGGACCTGCCAAATCGCATATTAAAGAATATCCTGTTTCGAGGGGACGCTTAACCCGACTATAACGATACCAGCCTTTTCTCCTACCTTTGAACCCGTTTTTCCTGCCTATAAAGTCCTGAATTCCCATTGATCATCCTGGAGAAACCATCAACATCAATTTTGAGTATTTGTTTATATTTTATTTTACCTAAAACATAACCATAATTTTTTTTTACACGTAAAGAATAATCGTTCATATTTCATATGGATACTAATATTGTTAGTATTTAGTTCATTTATAGTAATATAGGAAAAATACAGTTCTTTTCCGTTCTTTTAAAGCTAAATTACCTCAACCTAGTGTTTATTTGAGTTTTTGCTATTTCAAAGAGTATATTTAACCTTAATTTTACTATATCAGATCACGTGACTTTGCATGCATTTATTATTCTGTTATATCATATATTTAAACTTACCTGTTGCATTAAAATTCAGATTAAACTTGTGATTTCAACAGTTAATCCTCTTGTTTTATTATTGTTATTTATAACGGAAGGTTTTCCACTTCGAATAACTTGTATTGAAAGTTTATACCTATATTTGATCAACGTACCGAACCTACTAATTATACATACGTTAATCGTAATCAAAATATATAAGAGCTAGCCGGTGCATTGAACAACACCAATAAAGTATTTAATAATAAGTATATCACACAAAGGAGATTAGTAAAAGTTAAGTATAAGTTGTTGTTTTTATAATATCCATGTTAAAATATATTGCACTTATGTCAACTGTATCAATGCAACGAAGCACGATATATCATCTATAACTCCTTACGTGTATACTAAAATAATTGGTATTTTCAATGTAATCAATTTATTTACTTTATTTTTCAAAAGAAAACCATATCTTTTGGTCCTATTATCTTAAGGACTCGTTGGAGTTGTTACAATATTGCCAGCCCAACGTGAGACTAAGTTCTGTTACAATATTGGCGCCGTACGTGGAAGCCTGTTTACTTGGTTTGTTACAATATATATATATATATATATATATATATATATATATAGATAATTATTTCTTGACCTTTGTATGTTATAGTAGATTAAAATTTAATCTACTATAACATCGCCGATTTAAGGTCTGTTTTAATTTGATATGCATATATTTAAAATAATCTTACATGGTTCGGCAAATAGTGCCTTTTTCAAAGAAATTTAAAATATAAATGACAGTATATCAATGTCAACTTATATAAATTTGTAGTAACTACATTATATATTTTTCTCAGTGTAGCTACTATTCCTTCTTTTAACAAAATTTATGATAATAAACTACTGGATTTTGTTCTATAAAAATTACGTAAAAATATTTTTGATTCCTATAACCGTCGAAGGATATACCACCTCCTTAAGAGCATCCTATAAAAAGAAGTAATCCTCTATTTCAAGAATCTTGAAAAAGAGAAAAGTTAGACGAACTTTTCCTCATAAAATTTCGTCTGATCGATCCTTCGTCACGCATCTTAAACTTGATAATTTAATTTTATCGGGAAATGGGAGGGACTTTTTTAATTAACCTAAGAGGAAGCCGTCCCAGGAACAAAGGATAACGCTACTGTCCGCCTCGACTTTTTGCCGTATCCTTTCGATGGATATTATTAAGTCTGTCAGTCCTTCGTCTCCATAAAAAGTTATTTAAACGGAAAAAATTCGTCCTCGTAAAGTAATTAAACTCTTAAAAATTCTTCCTCGTTCTCATATATAAAAATATTTTCTAAACTTCGCTAGGATAAAAACTTAAAATTGGTATCATTTTTTTAAGTAAATTTGTCAATTATCAAATTCACGGAAATATCTTATCAGATTGGTGCATCTGAAATGTCGGATTTGATGAATAAAATTTAATTAATGCCATTTACTTTTTGGAAAAACAAATTTTTGTTAATCGAAATTATTTCCTCTTGCCAACTAACATGGAAAACTGATGAATGTTCCGACATAGTCTTTAATAAATTTTTATTGCTTTCAGAAGGTGCTCATATTGATTATTATAGTCTATATAATGCGTAATCAAATTCGAATTTCATAACATTTATTATAGAAAAAAAAACACAAAAAGCAACATAATCTTTTTTTTTGTTATTAATCGAATATTGGGTATTATTTACTAATTATGGAAAATTATGCCAGGCGAATGTTCGCCTCTCGATCTTCTGCAGCAGTTGATTCGTTCGAGGTAATTTTCGATGAGTTGCAATGAGGCCGTCTTGTTGAAACCACCATGTCTTCAACATCGATATCTTTGTGCCAAAAATAACATTGGTGCTTGCCGAAACCACCATGTCTTCAACATCGATATCTTTGTGCCAACAATAACATTGGTCTGTTTTCAATCAATTTATCCTAATAAGGTTTTGGGAAAAAAGCACCGTTAACCTACAGAGAAATAAAATACGTTCAAAATGATTACTAATCTATTACGTTTTCGTCCAAATATACATAAAACGTCTATTTTATGTCCATTGTAGGTGATCTTAATTTATACTAATGCCAATTTACGTTTATATTTTGTATACAGGCTGATTCATTTTCCCCCTCACCATGGGGATCTGGCTTATTATTGGAGATAGAGTATAGGTTTAAATTTGGCAAAGTTGTTAAATTTTGTGTTTGTTATAAATCCGTAAAGAAAATAGACCTGTGACAAATGACCTTCGTTATTTAAAAAAAAAACGCGAAAACCCCATTTTCTTCTTTTACCTGTAGCACCGACATTTGGCCTTGTAGAGAAAATATAAAAACACATCCTTGCGGCCATTTCTACACCTCTATCCACTCTAAATTTTTATACGACGGTTCGTTTCTTTCTGGCCATCATCAACTATCTAATTTCTTATAGGCGTCATATTGGATTTAGACATCTTCAGAAAGAGTTTTTTTTTCTGATTTCAACAATGCACCACATGCTGACAAAAGTTTTCGACATCAGGTTTATTTGAAAGAATAAATTATAAGATTAAATAAGGTAGCCATGGAATTTCAATCTGTCAAACATTTCATTTATTGTTCATTAATAATACAAAAATGTCATACACTAACGAAGAGAAACGAGATATGATAAGTATTTTTTATTCTTCAAACCGAAATTCAACAGTAGCGAGTACAAGATATCTACAATTATATCCAGAACGACAACAGCCTCATCGTACCATTTTTCTAGATCTCGACAGAAATTTGGTCGAGAATGGATCGTTTACTAAGCCGCGTAATGGTCAAGACAACAGGAATTTAAATGAAAATCGACAAGATATTTTACAAATGGTAAATTAAAAGCGTGTTTTCAAATTTCATCTTAATCTTGTATTTTTATAGATAAATAATAATCCATCAATTTCTACACGCGAAGTAGCGTCAGAATTAAATTTGTGCCAGTCCAGAGTTTGGAGAACTTTACATAGAAGTAGGTTTAAACCATACAGGATCCATGTTAGTCACTCTTTACTGCCTGGAGATTATTTGAGAAGGCTAGAATTTTGTAATTGGTTAATGGGAAGGATAGAAAATGACGAAAATTTTTTAAGCAAAATCATCTGGTCAGATGAAACAAAACTTACAAATTCTGGAATGTTCAACAGAAATACGGAGCACTATTGGGCAGTAAAAAATCCCCGACAGAACAGGGCTAGAAGACCACAACATCGTTTTGGAATAAACGTATGGATGGGTATTTTGGCAAATCGTCTCTTAGGACCAGTTATATATGAAGAACATTTAAATGGAGAAAGATATTTAAACATTTTACGTACATACGTATCTGACTATCCTGACGACAATATTCCATTAAATCAATTACAATATTTATGGTGGCAACAAGATGGCGCACCAGCACACAATGCAGCTGTTGTTAGAAATTTCTTAAATCAAGAGTTTGCAAACCGTTGGATTGGAAATAGGGGAGTTGTTGAATGGTCTGCGAGATCACCTGATTTAAGTCCGCTAGATTTTTTTTATGGGGATATGTTAAAAATAATATTTATGAAGTAGATGCGCCACAAAACATTGAAGAATTACGAGACAGACTTCAGAATGCCTTCGATGCAGTTCCTAGAAGAACTATACAAAGGGCAGTACAAAATGCCAGAAGGCGTGCCCAATTGTGCATTACCGAAGATGGCCAGATAATTGAACATTTACTGTAATTGTTTATTGTTTACTTTTCTATGTATTTTTATTAATGTTTTTGTTATCTTGTACTCGCTACTGTTGAATTTCGTTTCGAAGAATAAAAAATACTTATCATATCTCGTTTCTCTTCGTTAGTGTATGACATTTTTGCATTATTAATGAACAATAAATGAAATGTTTGACAGATTGAAATTCCAAAGGCTACCTTATTTAATCTTATAATTTATTCCTTCAAATAAAACCTAATGTCAAAAACTATAGTCAGCATGTGGTACATGGTTGAAATCAGAAAAAAACTCTTTCTGAAGATCTCTAAATCCAATATGGCGCCTATAAGAAATTAGATAGTTGATGATGGCCAGAAAGAAACGAAACGTCGTATAAAAATTTAGAGTACACCACTGGATAGAGGTTTAGAAATGGCCACAAGGATGTGTTTTTATTTTGTCTCTACAAGGCCAAATGTCGGTGCTACAGGTAAAAGAAGAAAATGGTGTTTTCGCTTTTTTTTTTTAAATAACGAAGGTCATTTGTCACAGGTCTATTTTCTTTACGGATTTATAACAAACACAAAATTTAACAACTTTACCAAATTTAAACCTATACTCTATCTCCAATAATAAGAGAGATTCCCATGGTGAGGGCCGAAAATGAATCAGCCTGTATATTCGCTTTAATTAATCGAAAATTTTGCAAATAAAACACAATTGAAAAATTTTCATTTTTTTATATTTCTTTAGAAACCATATAATTTTCGTTGCTGTTATAGTTCTAACAATAGTAATAAAAACAATTTTTTCTGCCACGTAGGATTTAATAAAAATAATTGAAAAGTAAATGAAATAATATTAATTGGGGACCTATGTACATATGGAACTGTATGATATCCGTCCTGTTTAAAATGTTTTTCTTTTATTCTGTTCTTCGGCACTTTCTAATTTCAATGTCTAACAATAATCAGCAAATATTTCACTGTTAGACTTGCCCTAGTAACGTTTTTCAATAACAGAAATTTCCTGATGAAATCTTTCGTCGTGTTGATCATTTACGTCGCCGAGACTCGGAGGAAAGAAATTTAGATAGATGCAAGTGCAAATAATGGATCTTACGACTCATGTTGCAGCTCAATTTATGGTAACTTCTAAGAAGTTCATTAATAAGTGCCGTATAATTGTCAGATTATATGTTTCATAGAAAATTGCAGGTCACATTTTTAAAAGCATTCCAAGCAACCAGAAATCCAAGTCACTTAGGGTTTCTTCAAATTTTCTATCTTATTGCAGAAGTTTAATTTGGGGTCCTAAAAAAATTCCCCCTTTAAGTTTTACATCTGAGATTTTGCGAAATTTTTGTTTAAGGTATTGGAATCCGCATCAATCTTTATCCACTGCTTTCAAGAAACTTTCATTAAACCTAATTTTATGTGTAATGGGGGTAAAAGTGTTTTATCAGGTTCAACTTGTGACTTATGAAGTCAGGAATATACTGAACCTTGACTGGACAGCTTTTAAGAATGTAGTGGGAATTTCTTGATCGACTGTCCCACTCACAAAGAAAACAGCAATTCTTTGAATGTCCTAGTTGCAAGCCGAGTACAATTGTTACAACTTTGAGGTCTGCGCTAATATACAATTTATACATTTTGTAATTAATTATGTCTAGCCAGCGGAGATGGATGGATAAACGTTTCCTATGCGATGAAGGACACGTTTCAATGTTAATTTCGAAGCATCGATAAAACGACGTCATTCTTCGGGATGGTGTGAGTGATCTAATGCCAATATCAAATCGTCGACATTATTGTAGTATGAAAGACTCTCGTGGGTTGAAAAATATTGTGATAATTCTTTCTTACGATTACAATACATAATCCTTTAAGTACCGTTAGTAGAAATAATTGTTGTTGTTACCACTTCCTATTAATTGTTGATCTAAGGCGTATTTTAAATGAAACCAGAAGATTAAATTTAATTTTTCAGGTTTTGTTTATTATTAAAGGCCGGATTATATGCAGTTTGCATAAATTTGCATAATATATGCATTGGGTAGTAATTCACCTTTTTTGCATATTTTAAGTATCCGAGTTTTATTTATTTACTAAATCAAATTTATTACAGGCATTACTAAAAATATTTCGTGGATGTAACAAACAAACAAAAATTAAACAGCCCTTTTTAAATTAAAAATAGCATTTTATTAAGCCTCTTCCCGTTACTTTTCCGATAAGCATCTCCAAGAATTTATTAATGCTCTTGCCATACATCCAGGCCGAGACAAAATTCCAGGAAAAGCTAATACCTTAAAACTTCTAAATAAATACAAAAATACATTTTACCAGAAAATTAGGCGTATATGTGTTTCTTTGCTATTCGAATAAATTTATTTCCATATTCGAAAGTAATTTTATTTTAAACGTTATTTTACGTTAGCTTTTCGAAGTGTAAACTTGTGAGTTGTGATATATAATAGCAAAAATGCCGAAAATAGCGACTGTGCCTGGATGGATTGCACCTTATTCAGAATTGCGTATGGATGGAGAAAAAATGTTTTGCGTAGCATGCTACAAGATTGTGAGTAAAATTTTAAGTTTATTTCCTCTTGTTAATATTAATTAAGTTTTTAATTATTCCTTTATCTTTTACTAACATTTATTTTATAAGAAAACAACCAATGATGTGATATTTTTTGCTGATTACAAGTGAGAGAAAGTTCCATGTCGACCAACATATGAAAACTCCATCTCATGCTGCAAAACTAACAAAGATGAAATTGGCGAAGAAGAGTCAGCAAACATTACCGCAATGTTTGCCATCACCTTTCAAAAAAGCGGAACAAGAACAATTTAATGAAGATTTGTGTCAAATGTTTCTGTCGGCAGATATTCCACTACATAAATTAAACAATTTAAATGTCAAGTTATTTTTGCAAAAGTACATCAGCAAATATAACATTCCCGACGAAAGCACGTTAAGAAAAAAATATATTCGCTGTATCTATGCAGAAACATTGAATAGCATTAAGAAGGTTGTTGCAAACAATTATCTTTATATATGCGTAGATGATACTACTGATAGTGTGGGCTGATACATAATTAATTTAATGATTGGTTTCCTTAACGTATCGGTTCCAGCAAAATCTGATTTAATTTCATCCAAACAGCTGGAAAAGATAAATAATTTGACAATAACAAAGTTTATACAGGAGGAACTGGCAATTTTCTTCTTACCGGAATCGATCCAACAGAGAAATTCTATTGTTTTTGACGGATGCTGCACCATACATGGTGAAGGCGCTTTCAACTTGAAAATCTTTTATCCAAATTTAATTCACACAACTTGCTTGGCGGACGGACTAAATCATGTTGCAGAAGAAGTCAGAAACCATTTTCCCTTAGTAAATACTTTAATTAGTAGTGCTAAGAAAGTATTTTTAAAAGGCCCATTACGAGTTCAGTTTTACAAACAACATTTACCCGGCGTTCCACTTCCTCCTCAACCAGTAATCACACGATGGGGACGTGGTTGTAGGCTGCTATTTTTCGTGCAAATCATTATGAAGGAATAAAAACAATTATTATGAATCTTGATAGGGATGCACAATCTGTGATGGACGCCCAAAAGGTGTATTCGAGTAAAGAAATACATCAACAGCTGGCGTTTATTAAAGCCAATTACAGTTTTATTTCCACTTCTATATTGCAGTTGGAAAAATAAATTATGTCGCTAAACTAGAGCGTTGAAATAATAAACAAATTTGAAAAGTCATGTTTTGATGTTAAAGAAGGGTGGGACAGTCCGTGCATGAAAATTTTTTAAGTGTAATAGGAATAAATGAGGGTTTTAAAAAGCTCAAGGACATTGCTAAAATCTCGTGTGGTGATTCAGTAGAAAATATTGAGTTGACAATAGATGATATTTCTCATTTGAAATATGCTCCTATAACAAGCGTCGACGTAGAACGAATCTTTTCAATATATAAATACATGTTTGTAGACAAGCGTCACGATTTTTCTGTTGAAAACTTTGAGAAATATGTGATTGTAAATTGTTTTCATAGTTAATTATGTTGTAAAATGTTCTAAATAAACTTGTAGTAAACATAATAAAATATTTTTTTCTACAGTATTACATTTTATAACATTCCTCGTATCTTTTTACCTGCATATTTTTCATAAGGAAGTGCATATTTAGGCTAAAATATCTGCAAATTTATGCGCATAGTTTCAGTTTTTTTTTTTTGCATATAATCCGGCCTTTATTTATTATTATGATTGTCCCATATACAGTATGACTGAAGTTTCATTTTGTTATATTCTAAAAAATATAACAAATAAAATAGTAAAAATTTTTCTAATAAAAGTTGTCTAGAAACGCCAAAAAAAAAATTAAAAATAAAAAGAATTTATTTGGCGTTTCTAGACAACTTTTATTAGAAAAAATGTTTACTATTTTATTTGTTATATTTTTAGAATATATCCCCCCCAAAAAACAAAATGAAACTTCAGTCATACTGCATATGACACTGTTACAATGTGCGTGTATACTTGAAATAAAAACATTATTTTGTGTGATACAGTTCGAAGCAATCCACACACAGTATTACATCACATTTCCTACGGTATGTTTAGAGATTCTTTTTGATGTTTGGGGAATTTACATCTTCACTGTTTATCTCTTCGTTTTATCCAATGGTTGTTTCCGTCGTATTTTACATCAGGAACTACTCTGTCTACATTATGTTTTCTGGTAGCTCCTGTATACCCAAGTTTTAGGTAGTATGTCGCAATATTTCGTAGAAAATCTAGGCAAGATAAACAACTAGACACCTCCCATGTGTTGCTTGTATGTTTTGATTGGATTGGGTTGCGGAATGAAAATTCTATGTTGTTGAGATTTACACCACCTTGAAGCTTTACCCAGTAGTTCAATGGTGTCAAAATTTATGCCCATCGTAACACATTTGTGTCTATTCCATTTTAAAATATGAATTTCACCATTGCGATTAATTCTATCATCATATTCATCACGATTTTTCTTCAAAGCAGTCAAAAGAATCAAAATAATCAAAGTAATCAAACTAATGAATACATTCAACGATTACTCAAGGTTTGAGTAACAAATAGTAACGCTTACAGTGTACTCTCTCCTTACGGACACCTCCCTTAAGCGGACACTTTTTGCAGTAGCAAAAGATTACTTAGGGATTTTTAAAATTTTTCTCTCTTGAGCGGACAACCCTCCCATAACCGGACGCGGACACTTTTTTCCCACACCAAAGTGATTTTAGTTCCCCATAACCGGACAGCTTACAACACTGTAACACTGTTTTTCCGTTTACTCTTCTTCATATTCGTACATTCGTACAGATGTTGTTTATTGAATAATACGTGTATGTACAAAGGGGAATTCCCTAAATACGCACAGCTTGTTGTTTTGAATGTAGTACGTAAATACATGGTACATTTATAGATTCTTATTGTATACATACTTGAATCGCTATGCCTAAAGCAGTGTTGACTATTAAAGACAAAGTTAATGTCATTGAAATTCAAAAAATGAGAAACTCAGTAAAACTCAAGCTGCTTGTGTCATCAAAACAGAGACCAAATTTTAAGATTGTGGGACACTGATGTCAATCCGGATAGAAAAAGGAGTATGCTGAACGTCAAAGGCGTTAACATTGATAAATTGTGCTACGAATGGTTTGTGAAGGCTCGAAATAAATGTATTCCTCTCTCGGGCACACTTATCAGGAGCAAGGCTAAAGAAATTGCAGATAAATTATTACGCAGATTTTAGTGCATCATCTGGCTGGCTGGAAAGGTTCAAAAAACGGCATAACATAACTTTCCGTGCCATTTCTGGAGAAGCCGCTAGTGTAAACCAAGATGATGTCAAAAGTTTTACTGAAAAAGTGCCATCTTTGATTCAAGGATTTGATTCACGAGATATTTATAATGCGGATGAGACTCGATTGTTTTTTCGGGCATTACCCGATAATACATTTACATTAATAGGTGAAAAATGCACTGGTGGAAAAATGGCTAAGGAGAGGCTAACGATTTTGCACTGCGTCAATATGGCTGGAGAAAAGGAACCCCTTTTTGTTATTGGGAAAGCTGCAAAACCTCGGGCGTCTCGCAATATTAATTTGAACAATTTACCAGTTACATGGCGATCAAACAAAAAGGTTTGGATGACGTCTGATTTGATGATTGATTTTCTAGCGCAGTTCGATAGAAAAATGTAACTTCAAGAACGGAACGTCCTGCTATTTTTAGACAATGAGGCCTCTCATCCTTGCGATCTTAAATTGAAAAATGTTAAAGTTATTTTTCTACAAGCAAACACAACAGCATTTTGTCAGGCCCTGGATCAAGGCGTTTTAAAAAACTTTAAGTTTTTGTACAAATCGTTATTTAAAACAAATATTTTTCTGCAGATGGAAGACGCAAATTCTGCTTTGGATTTATCAAAATCAATAAATTTGTTAGATGTCGTTTATTTCATACACAAAGCGTGGGAGCAAGTGGGTCCCCAGACAATAAAACATTGTTTCAGGAAAGCTGGTTTTGAGAAAACAGATATCCTAAATGACAAAAAGGTTTAGTATATCAATACGTTATGCACGTATTACGCATTTGTTACAAATGAAACAGACAAATATACATATCTGTAACTGTACACATGGACAATACACCTCGTATTTTCAGCATTTACTTCTGCTTAAGACACGTGTTTCTGCCATCTATAGGCGTTATCAGTCAAGCTAGTGAAGCAATGTAATACAAATGATAGAAATCTTTTTAAGAACAGATTTGTATCTGTATATACATTTACGCTGAAATCGCCTACAAGATATAGCAAATTTTGCTATATCTTGTAGGACCGCAGAAGATGAGCTTCCACTATCAGCACTTGCTCAGTTCTCCAATATTATTAATCAAGTTCAGAGCCAAATCCAAATTGACGTCGAAGACTATATTAATTTAGATAATGAAGTGTTCATTAATGATGAAGATGTGGAAAACATTAATACTGAAATGTTAATTGCTTCCCAAGAAACGCTCGCCAACTCGTCTGAAGATGAGCTAGAAAGTCAAATTGAAGACAAGTTAACTTCCTATAAAGAGGCTTATTTCGCTATAAGAAAACTAAAGGCTTTTTCTTTGTATCACGGCGACCTTAAAGGTGTTCAATTGCTTACTGATCTTCAAATACATCTCCAAGATAATGAAATTAAAGGAAAAACGTGCCAAGCTAAAATTTCTGAGTTTTTGAAATCTATTTGAATACCTTGCATAACAAATTTTGTTTTTTTTTTACTTCTCGCAAAAATGTTAATGAAAATTCTGTTTACTTTATCTAATATTTATATGTTCTTGTTTTGGAAATAAAATTGTTTAAAGATAAATATATTACAAATTATTATTTACTCTTTTTGTACTTTTCTCATAAGCCGACACTTCTCATAAGCGGACAAATTTTTCAGTCCCATGGCTGTCCCCTTAAGAGAGAATACACTGTACTTACAAATACCTAGAATCGAAATTTCTATAGTCTATCCAAATATAATAAGCATATCAAACCAACACCTTTTATCGTCGCCAACTACCAGATTTATTTTATTTTTGAAGCACCAATCACAAATTTTTGTTTAAAGGCTGTATAATCCGTAACACAAATTGTTATTCTACCGAAAATACACCAAACATAATTTTCATAATTCCGCTAGAAAAATTTATTTTATTTTTAATCCAATTTGAAAACCGAGAACCTCTTCAGCCAGTATCTCAACCAGTATAATCCCGTAATTTCATTCCGCACATAATAATCAGTTATCCCGACCAATGCGCTTTCATTTCGTCCAAATTCACTTATTACCGGAGACGAGACGATCTTGTTATTAATACGCCAGCGGATAAAATCAAAACCGATTCCTCCGCCGCAGACGACGAAGGCAAGGCGCTTCCTTGTTCCCGTCACAAAAGCCACTTCTGTTCGATTATTACGTCAGGCGGTTCTCCTCCTTGCATTTTCAGGGATGAGTACAGAAAGAGTAGTAGAACGTCGACCAGAAACTCTTAGCTTGTCGGAACTCTTTTCTGATAAGATCTAACGGGTTTCGTTCGAGAACGTATCGAGTGAAAAGTTCTCTGAACAGAACAAATTTCTTCCCACACGGTTGCCGTCTCGCGGTGCATTTTACCCTTTAGTGAAAAACTTTCCGGATGAGATTGGTTTGATCGATACGTGTTTTCCGCGAGTACGGTGTCGACCCCGAAGATCGAACTGACTGAGTCGCCTGATAAATTTCAATTTGCGGGAAGCTGAAGTTTCGTGGCGTGTGATTATGTTGGATAACGATTACTAGACTGAAGCGATTGAATGGTCAATTGCCCCGATAAACCGTTGTGGCAGTCTCAGGTATTGTATGCATATTATAACAGCCCCACTAATTGCTTGCTCGATTGCATTCCTCGAGCAGGTGTTTTTATTTCCGTCGTTATGAATAGTACATTCTGTGTATTCTTTCATAAATTCAATTGAACAGTGGCGTGTAAGACAGAATATACATTTATATATTATTTCGTTGACTACGTTGACATAATCGCTTGAAAAATTATATCCGCTAATTTCCAAAGTATATTCTCGTGTTTACATGCTGTTATACATGCATATCCATATATGTATTTATAGTTCTTGAGATAGTATATTTTCTATTCTCTTCTATAAGGGATTGTTTCTGGTTTCGTTTCTTTCAGTGTTATTTGGCTCCAACGTTTAGTATTTAAAAAAAATCCGTTTTATATTGTTATATTGTATATTTATCATATAATTTTTTATAAATATTAAATTTAATTTACAACCTTATTTTTGGAGTAGTTTTCGTTTCTTCTTTTTAGTCTATTTCTTTCTGTTTTTAGTATTTCTCTTTATTTTCATTAACTATATTATTAACATTAACATATTCGTACATTCGTACAGATGTTGCTTATTGAATAATACGTGTATGTACAAAGGGGAATTCCTTAAATACGCACAACTTGTTGTTTTGAATGTAGTACGTAAATACATAGTACATTTATAGATTCTTATTGTATACATACTTGAATCGCTATGCCTAAAGCAGTGTTGACTATTAAAGACAAAGTTAATGTCATTGAAATTCAAAATTCTTATTTTTAGTCAATTTATTTCTGTTCCTAGTATTTCTCTTTATTTTCATTAACAATGGAGAATTCTCGTAGGGCAACCATGGTAGGATGGATTAGAGGCCATACAGATTGCTTGCATATTCGTAATGATACCGAGATATATTGCAGTGCCTGTTCATTATGTTTAAGGCGTCCATAAAAGTGTAGTGTGCAGAGACATGTTTCTACGAAAACTCATCAAGATAACATATGACTATCTGCACCTGACACTTTTAACGAAGAACTGTGTGAAGATTTCATGGCGGCCAATATCCCATTCAAAAAGCTAACAATCTAGTCCTCAAGAGTCTTCTTACAAAATATACTGATCGTCATATACCAAATTAATCTACTTTACGTAAATACCACTTACCAAAATGTTATTTGAGAACCATTGAAAAAATACGAACCAACCTATCTGGTCATTATCTTTGGGTAAGTGCAGACGAAACAACGGATGCAATGGGACGATATGTGTTAAATGTAGTTGTTGGTATTCTTCATCCGACAACTTCATACCAACCATACTTAATTGCAACTAAAATATTGCCTGTCGCAAATGGTGAAACAGTTGGAGAAGTAATTGATTAATGTATTCATAATAGTCTGTCATCGGATAACAACTATAAAGACATGATGCTATTATTTTTGACTGATGCGGCAGCTTATATGTTAAAAACAGGGAAGTTATTAAAGCACTCTTATCCCAATATGCTACACTTTACCTGTGCAGCGCATGCACTACACAGAGTATGTGAATACATCAGAGGTCATTTTCCAAATGTTGATAAGTTAGTTTCATCATTTAAAAAACATTTCTCAAAGCACCTTCACCTGGGTGGGGAACATGGCTAGAAGCAGCATTTTTCTATTTACAATACTTGGATGAATTAGAAAACTTTGTTTTTCATCTTCAAGATGATGATACGAAAAGCATTTCTAATTGTAAACACCTGATACAATTGAAAATTTACGAAACCAGCTAAACTTTATTAAAGCTAATTTCTAGCGTCTTACAAATACGATTACTTAGTACATACAAAATCAAGATATTAACGTAAAAGAGGCGATAATTAACTTAGAAACCGTTATCGGCATGATTTTTGAATTTGGAAACAAGTTGTGACAAAAAGTTGATGCCCTATTTAGCAGTAATCCAGATTTGAAGATATTATATCAATTCTGCACAGAGCCGATTGAACATTTTAATCACGCACCCATCACCAGTTGTGATGTGGAACGGACATTTTCTATTTTTAAAGACGTTTTAATATCTAAAAGAACTAATTTAACACAGGAACACCTTGAACAAATTTTAGTTCTTAGTAATGTTTTACACTTCCAATGTTTCACAGAAAATACATAGTTTTGAGTTTTCTTCTTTCTAAATTATTTTTATGCAAAATTCGATACGCAATTCGCTTGTCGGCATTGCTTTTGTTTCACCAGTAGTAAAATGTAATCCTAAAGTCAATACAAACTGATTTCATTTAAAACAAATGTTATACGATTCAATAACAGGCCCGTCGCATAATAAAATGTTATCCTAAAATAAATAACTGCATGCAGTCATTTCTTGGAGATCTACAAAAAAGAATCCTGGAAATTGATTTATGATAAAGAAGGTTCTTAGTTATTTCGTAAGTGCTGAACCATCAATATCATACAATAAACAAATGTTCACATGACTGTTAACGTTGCATTTTTTAATAAAGGATTACATTGCGTTTCAGTTCATACAACAGCTTATTAGTGAGTGGACACGTTTTCTTTATTCAAAATGCCTTACCGATTTTCTTCTCAAGAGTATGCGGACATGCATTTTGTGTATGGCTACTGTAACGGCAGTGCACGTCAAGCAGTTATTGGATACCGACATCGGTTTTCCGAAAAGAAAATCACGCAGTCGCATTCCCGAAATTGTCTGTGTACTTCCAGGAACGTTCTGTAATGCGGACTGCGTGATTTTCTTTTCGACCGAGGAGTAAATTTGCCAACAGACTTAGAGGAAGAGGCAGTAGCTATTGTTACAAGGGATCCAACTCTCAGTGTACGTCGAATCGCTAGACAACTAGGAGTGCCACGAACGACAGTTCGGCGAATTTTAAAACGTCCACATCACTATCGCAGGGGACACGGTTTGCTTGAAGCAGATCACTATTCTCGTCTAGTTTATTCAACCTGGATATTAAGACAGTAACGGCTTCATTTTCATTTCTGCAGAACAGTACTCTGGACAGATAAATCTACGTTCACGAGAAGTGGTGTTACAAATCTGAGAAGGCTGCACAGGTGGTCATCAGAAAATCCCAAAGCTATACGCCCATCTAAATTTCAACATGAATTTTCTATTAACGTTTGGGCGGCCCTAATCGATGACTTATTGATTGGTCCTGTCGTTCTTCCTTGGAGGTTAAATGCGGACAATTACCTTCAATTTCTTATTGACGAACTGCCGGGTCTTTTGAGGATGTCCCACTGAATGTTCGACGAGACATGTGGTTTCACATGGATGGGGCACCACCACATTTGGGAATTGCTGTCCGAAATTGGGTTAATGTCAATTATCCAAGATGGATTGGTCCCGGTGGTCCTGTTGTATGGCCACCCAGATCACCCGATCTTAATCCCCTTGACTTTTATTTATGGGTGTACATGAAAAATTTAGTCTACGCGCAAGTTTCGAACACAAGAGAAGAGTTGTTGGATCGTATTCACCTGGCTGCCGAGCAAATCCGACAAAACAAGTATGAAATTCGGATAACTACTTCTTCTGTTGGCTTACGGGCACAAGCCTGCGTTCAATGAGGAGGTGGACATTACGAAAATATTATTAATTGAACTTTTTTAAATAAAAAAGTTTTTATTGATTTTAGAATTACATTTTTTTTCATGATCTTACAATCACATTCAAAGATCTGTAACTTTAAATCAAAGAAAAATGGATATTCAAGTTTTGCGTTTTTGTTACTTGAAATGAAGTCTACTTTACACTCGTAAAATTTGAACATAACGATACGGGACACTTGTATACATATAATACATATTTCTATGTAGTTTGATCTAATAAGATGGACTCAAATTATATAAAATGACTTTTTGAATAAGTATAGCTCTCAGGGTTTTTTTTTGGTTTTTTTTTTGTAACGAGGCCAAGCATCCAATGTAAGTGTCAAGAAATAATACAACAAGATATCAAATTAAATACATTTATTGTTGATACTTACAATATATTTATAAATGATGAGTTCCACAAAGTATTATAAATCATTTATTAACCTAAATCATATTATCATCATATAAAATTATAAGGGTTGTCAGGAGTACACACGAATAATTTTGCACTCCTTTTCGGATTTTAAAAATCTTTCAATAAGCACACTTGAGTATTATCTTAGTCTAGGGGATCAAAAATCCTCTAAACACTAAGCTATGACACAAGGTGTCTTGTTTAATTCGATAAAATATAAGCTTTATGGATCTTTGTATTTAGTGATATTATTGTACTAAAAAAGTGTGTTATTCAATATTCATTTAGTGGAAAGTAATCCCTACCGCATGAAATATTTATCTCCACACTATATAAATTTTAATCTGATTCCTAATTCATGAATCTTTATTAAAAACAAAACACAGATATCATTAGATCATTTGCGAGACAAAGTTCTTACGTGCAAATTAATTGCAATTTCGCGATATAATGTGAATGTAAATATAGCCTTCTACATTTTACGACACTAATTATTCGATTTTTTTTATAGAAAAAAATTCGCCCTTAAGTAGGATTCGAACCCATGTCCATGGTTTGCCGGACCACCGCTCTACCACTTGAGCTATCAAGGACAATCTTCCTTGATAGTTAAAATTCGAATGGAGCGGTGTATTGATAAAAGAGAGGTGTATATTGAAGGAGATAATAAATAAATATGTATAAATTTAAAATAAAAAGTTTTACTCTCGTTATTTTATAACCACACCTCGTATTCCTTAAATAAAACTTTTCCAAACACGACGAATAGAAATTCACTCTCAATTTTGCCGCGAAATCAATATTACAAGAGAAACTGTATTTTATCATACTACATTTAAAATGATTTAAAGTACAGACGTTTGAATACGCACATCTACATAAATAAGCAAAAACTTTTGAGACATCCTAGAATAAAGAGCAGAACAAAAAAAAACACGATCAAAAGAAACCCAAACAAAGTGAATATACGCGCTGCCGTGTATTTTACAAAAGTTTATTTAAATCCTCGTTATTTTGGGGGAACGTTAGTAAAATACACATTTTCTCCGCCTCCGAGAAGGATGGAAAAACAAAACTTATACGCTGTTGTCACGGCACCGGCGGTACCGGTGTTTTCAGAAGAGATTATCAAGTGCTTCGTGTAGCGAAGAACATTGCGAAAGTGGGATGGAAAACGACTTTGTGAATCTGGCGTAATACAAAAACGCTCGGAGGAATTTACGTTTTTCTTTCCTACTAAATGTATCTCATACATGCATTGTTTATTTATTTAGTTAGATTTAAATTAAGATTCGGATTGACTGTAAGCAGTTTTATAATTAACAAAGCTAAGAAAGATACTATAATTACAACGAAAGAGGTAAAAACATTATAACTTCCTACCATTTCCTACAATAATGTGGTATTTGTGACGTTTCGCAAAATTTTCCCTTTTCGGGCGTTCAGTTTATAGATGGGAAGTGAATGTGCTTTTAAATTCCCGTTTCGTGCCTCAATTTTATATTTTACAGGAAATAGTAACCAACAGTCGCGAATCTTTTCATTCTTACTTCAATAATTCAATGTACCAAGTAGTGTTATCTCATTAGCGATTTGATGAGGAGCATTTCTTCAATGGTTGTACCTCAGCCAAAGACACTATGCTTAACACTCTCTTTCTATTTTCAGATTTTTCTACTGAAGATGGCAACTTATTTGCCGAAATACATATTTAGAGTTTATTAATTTATATTGTGGTTTCTGTTTCAGATTTAAGCCATTGTCTCCACCAATTTGGAACAGCAATATACCAAAGAAATAAATGAAACAGATATGTATTACACATATTTATATTTGTATACATGGACATACACCTCCACTTTAGCCGAAAACACGCCTTCTGTCTCAATAGACGTCATCAGTTTGGCTAATGAAGTAAAGTTTGATGACTCGACTTAAAGGTAAGTATACAAAAAGCTGTGTTTATGTATGACAATACGTTATGCACGTATAAAGCATTGTTACAATATGAAACAGACATGTAAATAATTTACATATCTGTAACTGTACACATGGACAATACACCTCGTATTTTCAGCATTTACTTCTGCTTAATACATATGTTTCTGCCATCTAGGCGTCATCAGTCAAGCTAGTGAAGCAATGTATACAAATTGATACAAATCAATTAAACAAATGATTTGTATCTGTATTTACATTTTACTGAAATTACCCAACAAAGATAAAGCAAGTTTCGTCCTATAAGGTGACACTATTTAATAAGCACCGACATACGTATTTTTTTTGTTCCTGTAATAGCATAGCTATTCGAACGAAAGGTCGCATTCCGACATAGTCTCTTTCGTTCCGTAAGATGTCACTTATTAAATAGTGTCACCTTATAGGACGAAACATGCTTTATCTTTATTGGGTGATTTCAGTAAAATGTAAATACAGATACAAATCATTTGTTTAATTGATTTGTATCAATTTGTATACATTGCTTCACTACCTTGACTGATGACGCCTAGATGGCAGAAACATATGTATTAAGCAGAAGTAAATGCTGAAAATACGAGGTGTATTGTACATGTATACAGTAACAGATATGTAAATTATTTACATGTCTGTTTCATATTGAGTTAAAGGTAAGTAGCAAATTTTGTCCTATCATGTGGCCCTAAATAATTTAGTAACATCTGACAAATGAGATTGCGGCGAAAATAGCGATTTTATCTCGACCAGCTATGCAGGTACAAAGGGAAAAAATACGTATAGGTCTAAGTCCATTAACACGATGCCAGATACCTTTAAGGCGAGCCATCAAACTTTACTTCATTAGCCAAACTGATGGCGTCTATTGAGACAGAAACATGTGTCTTTGGTTGAAGTGACCGTTGGAAAATATGAGATATATGTCCATGTGTACAGATATAGATGTGTGTAATGCATATCTGTTTCATTTGTAACAAATGCGTAATGCGTGCTTAACGTCTTGATGTACTCAAATTTCTTTGGTATATTTGCTGTCACCTGGCATCGGTTGAGCGTATTTACCTTGCTTTTAGTATATATTTAGAAAACATGAAACTTATAGAAAGAATATGTAATAAAAATTAAATCTTGCATTAAAATTTTGTGTTAAACCAAAAAAATAAAAAGTATTTTATAACAAAAACAATTTGAAATATACTAGAGTCAGTAAAAATTTCAATTAATCGTATAAAAACAAGAAGATTTTTAAATATTATTAAACATTAGGTGTGCTGAACACAATAGAAGTACATATTGGTGTGTCATTGGTCAACCAGACATGCAGATGCGTGTTTCGTTCTACTAGGGACTCATCAGTGAAATGATGCTGGGATAGACAAATTTTACAAAAACCTTACTGCATATTGTAAAGACATAAAAGAGAGCACGCAAGAAAATTCAGCGCCGCTCTTTGGCTAATGTCACGAAGGTCAAACCAACCAGCACTTTCTGTCGAACACAATCGTAATAGACAGGAATTTATATTCATGTTGCTCCAATATAAATTGAAAAACACGACAATGTACTAACAAAAACAATTTGAGATATATTAGAAGTAGCTGACACTTTTTCTTTCTTCAAAAAACCTGCTTGTATTACAATTTTAATACGACATATTAAAAGATTTTCTATTCATTGTAAACTTTCTTTAATTAATAACTATCTTATATCTGATTTAAATTATTAAAAGAAATTATTAAAGAATAATTAAATTATTTTAAATTGAAAACTAGGTAAATTTAACAAAAACAATTTGAAACTTGCCACCTACGCGTGATGCAGGCGCTGTAATGGCGTCTGAAGATGGTCGAAATCTAAACGAAACTCGTAGTTGTATCGTACAAGTTTTGAGAGCTTCTATTTATTGTGTATGTGACTATGTGTGACTATGAGTGTGGATGACTAAAATAAAAGGTAGAAGGTAGCTTAAAACAAAAAAACACGAAAGCCTTCGATAGTCGTGGCAGCAGAATAATGAACAAAAATTAATATTTAAATCTTCTTTGGTATAGTCAGAAAATCTTTACAATGTACAAAAATAATTACTACTAAACAATAAAACTCGCAAACTCGCAAATCATGCCTTGGTATTTTAAAATACCAAGGCATGATTTATTGTTATTAAATTGGAATGTATCTTTGAATTATTTTATCCATAGCAACTGCAAATGTATGACATTAATATACATAGTTAATTGACGAAAGAGATACTTGTTGAAACTTCATTATAACGCTAAGAAATAAGTAATTAAACTTCTAGTTTCAAAAATTCTTTTATTGTAAATACCACTACAATATTGTTTCATCCACCTGATGAAGCCATTGTTTGGCGAAACAATATTATAGTGGTATTTACAATAAAAGAATTTTTGAAACTAGAAGTTTAATTACTTATTTCTTAACATTAATATACTGTCATTTATATTTTGTATTCCTTGAGAAAGGCATCATTAGTCGAAACATTTACATGTAGGATTGTTTTAAATATATACGAGTTTTTGAAGTAAAACCAGACCTTAAATCGCCTACAAATTGAATTTACTATATATATATATATATATATATATATATATATATATATATATATATACTCACGCATTTACCAGCCTAATTAAAAAAGAAAAAATCTTCAAAATATTTATTGGCAGCTCATTAAGTAGACTGGGGAACACTGCAACACATTGGTCCTCGCCGTAGGCACATGAAAGACGGAGTTGAAACGTGAGTGAAGCCTCGGCACGTGCAGAGAAATCCTGGACAGAAGGAACGGGCAATCAATCTTATTATTTAAGAGTTTCAGCAAGAAAGTAGCACATTGGCGATCCCTTCTGTCCGAGAGCTAAGGCATATTGTGTCGCTGCAGCAAATCTTGCTGACTTATTGCAGTCGGTAGATACACTCCATCAATCCTAAAGGAGATAAATTTTAAAAATCGCCGGTATATCCTATCCAAAATTAATCTATAGCAGGCATAGAAGGGATACCGAACAATAACTGCATAATCCATTTTGCTGACAACTAAAGCGAAATACAACACCTTAAGCAAGTCTATGTTATTAAAATTAGTAGAAACTTGTATAATGAAGCCCAGAGTTTTGCAGGAGGAAGAATACACAGCTTGCAATTGTTGCTTACAAGACAATTCAGAATCAAATAGTACACCCACGTCCTTAATGACAGTTTTTCTTTCCAAGTAAGTATTATTAATTATATACTGCGACAGTATAGGAAATTTGGAGCAGGTGTAACTCACAGAACAACACTTCTTAGTATTTAGTTCCAATTTGAAGCTATTACACCAATTTGAGATATCCAAATTGTCTTGCATAAGAGAAGTATCGTCGATGTTAGTTATTTCCGAGTATATCTTTAAATCATCCACATATGCTAAAACTGGACAGGCGATTGTAGCCAGCAGATCGTTAATAAACAACACGAAAAGAAGTGGTCCCAAGTTGGAACCCTGAGGCACACCAGATTTTGCAATGTATTCAAATGATCGTTGTAGACACATAACAATTTCGATTTTTTAAGTACGAATTCATAAAATTTAAAGAAGATGGCGCAAAGCCAAAGGAGCAAAGTTTAGAAAGTAAGCCTTTGTGACTTATAGTGTCAAATGCATGCGAAAAGTCTGTATAAATAACATCTACCTGATCACGCCTATCCAAGACCTCACCCAATACTTGAGACACACTACACAAATTAGTCAATGTGGAACGGCCAGGAAGAAAGCCATGCTGGTTTTGGGATAAGGACTGACTAATATTTCCATAAATTCTAGTATATAAAACCTGTTCGAAGATCTTCGCAAAATTGGATAGAATGGAAATAGGACGATAGTTTGACAACAATGACTTATCTCCTTTTTTATGAACGGGTCAAACAACTGCTCGTTTCCATAGATCAGGAAAGGTTTCTGTTTTTATGGAAAGATTCATAATCGTGACTAAATGGGAGGCAAATATAAATCTGCAGTCACGAACTAAAAAGCTTAGTAAGACGTCACCAGCAGTAAACTTATTGTTAAGTCTGGACATACATTTAACCAACTCATCCATAGTAATCGCAGGAAAGATGGACTGTACGTAAATGATACTGGATAATTCGAACTGTCATTTTGTAAATATATGTTAGAAAATGTGTGGGCAAATGCATTTACTATGTCTAAAGGTTCAGAAAATTGAATACCATTGTCAAAGAGAGTACCAGGAATTCTAGCGGATTTACGTTTATTGTTAAGAAATTTGCACAAATCTCTAGAGTTTGATTTAATGTCTTCTTCTATCTTATAAACATTATACCTTGCCGTATAAACATTATACTCTTGAGAAATTAAGTTAGTTAATTAGTTAGAGATCTTAAGCACTTATACTCATTAAGAAATACAATATTCTTTGTAGAGATCTATTTGCGGTGAAAATGTTCCTCATTTTTCAAATTGATTTCGATCTCTCGTGCAAACCATATATTTAATATTAAAATACTGTTAAAAACCCGTAAACTTAATTCCAGAAAATTCTAGACGCACGCAGAAGACAATTTATTAGAAAAAAACCTCTTGTTTACTCAAATTCTATGGCGTTATTTTGTTATTTTTAATAATAATAGACTCACATATCTATTCAATTATCACAAATGTTCTAATGTACTTACTTTCTTGCGTTTGAACATCTATTTTCTAGGAATATATATATATATATATATATATATATATATATATATATATATATATATATATATATATACAATATATACACAAATAAGTGTCACGTGAATATGGGACGAAAATATTATATGTAAAATATGCTAATTTAAATATTCGTTAGAAATATTTTTATCGATTTAGGAGAAACCTGTTATTATCATTGCATTTAGGAAAATATATGTTAACTGCTTCGGTGGAAGTTGTCTAGAAATTTCCGAAAAGAAATTGCGCATTTATTTAATAATTGTGGAACTTTGAACCCCAAATAAATTGAGGAACAAAATAATGAAAAACATTTTGTCTGTTTACGACGTTATCTATTTTGTAAAACAACTTTTTTCAACTTGTTTGCCGTGAATATTTGCCAATATAATTATAATTGCTTATTTCCTAACACCTCACAGATACATAATAAATAATTGATGAGTAACTCGTTATTTCTTACGTAAAGAACTGTTAAAATAGGAGAAAAAAGTGCTCATGTTACAGCCCAATTTATGATAACTTCTAAGAAGTTAATTAACAAGTGCTATATAATTGTAGGATTTTTTGTTTTCAAAAAAATTGTGGGTCACATTTTTAAAAGCATTTCAAGCAACACGCGCCAAGTCACTTAGGGTTTCTTCAAATTTTGTATCTTATTGCAGAAATGTAATTTGGGGTCCTAAAAAATTCCTTCCTTAAGTTTTGCATCTGAGATTTTGTGCAATTTTTGTTTAAGGTATTGAAATCCATGGCCATATTTATCCACTGCTTTCACGAAATTTTTCAACAAACCTAATTTTATGTGTAATGGTAGTAGAAGTATTTTATCAGGTTCAACTAGTCACTTATGAAGTGTATTCTTTTGTCCAGGAATATACTAAACCCTAACTGACCGGTCTTTAACAATATAGTGGAAATTTCTTGATCGATTGTCCTACTCGCAAATAAAACTGCAATTCTTTGTATACCCTAGTTGTAAGCCGAGTAGAATTGCTACAACTTTGAGGTCTGCCCTGATGTATCATTTGTATATTTTATAATTAATTCTGTCTAGAAGAGAAGTCGTATTTTTATACGTTTCTTGTAAGTGGATTGGATGGCCAACGGGAATGGATGGATAAACGTTTCCTACGTGAAGAAGAACAGATTTCAAACTCAATTTCGAAACATCGATAAAAAGACGTCATTCTTCGGGATGGTATTGGTAATCTAATGCCAACATCAAATCTTCGACATGATTGCAGTATGCAAGACCCTCGTCGGTTGAAAAATACTGTGATAGGTCTTTCTGACGATTACCATATACAGAAATATAACTGATTTATTAGATGTATTCTGTTCTCGTGAGATGGTAAATATTCATCAATGCTGGGCGATAACTTGCTATTTACTTCTTCTGGTTCTTTAACATCATTTTCTTTACTTGAAAAAGCAAGGCTTGCAAATGAGGTATTGAACGGGTAGTAGAGGACAGACTAGCATAACTAATATTTTTCTTATTTTTATAGTAGAATCCGAAAGTTTTCATGCAGCAAAAATAGCAATCAGTCGTTAGTAGCTATACAAAGTAATACAAACGGGATACTGGACACGGTTTGATCTTGAAATTTTGTGACAGTCATCCTGACTGTGTATGACCTTAGGTGAGCTAAATTTGTCGCGGCGATAACCTTATTTCTGCTGCGTGACTAGATAAGAGTTGGCAAAACAAGTGTAGCGTGTTTTTTTCATCTGGCTCTGACGTAAGCGAATAATTTATCAAAACAAGTGTTTTCGTCTGGCTCTGACGTAAGCGACTTCTAGACATGCCGCCATTTTGTTGTTTACGTTTGGACGAAAATTCAAAATTGCACTTTTGAATTTACCGCCAAACGTAAACAAAAAAATGGCGGCATATCTAATGCCTCTTGCCAAAATTGCACTTTTGAATTTGCCGCCATACGTAAACAACAAAATGGCGGCATATCTAAACAAGCCGCTTACGTCAGAGCCAGACGAAAACACTTGTTTTGATCAATCTTGCGCTTACGTCAGCGCCAGGCGAAAAAAACGCGCTACATTTACGTTGCCAACTCTTATCTGCACACGTAACAGAAATAAGCTTATCGCCGCGACAAATTTAGCTGATTTAAGGTCATATACAGTCAGGATGACCATCACAAAGTTTCAAGGTCAAATCGTATCCAGTATCAGGCTTGAATAGCTACTGTCGTTTGTTCAGAACAAGTCATTGGTCTTGCAAATTGCAGAGCGCTTTTCTTACTATTTGACCAACCTTTCGGAGTAATAGCACAGCATGCGCAGCAAATACTGAGAACCCATGGCTCGTATGATGTTCAATGATTAAACCAAAATAGTGAAAATATAACGTTTCTATTAAAAGGTGCAATATTTCGCTTATGCTGGCGGATAGTGAATTCTCCAGATACATAACAGAAACTCTTTGGACTATGTACAATGTACGCGACAAATGAAATAAAAGACAATCAGCTATCACAAACCAACTTACACTGAATCTTACAACTTACACTCACCTTTAAGTCCTCTATTAGCTGAAATTTTCATGAAGTATATTACAGAAAAAAATCTTTCATCACAACTAGGTAAAAAACATTAAATTTTGGTATCGGTATGTAGGCCACATCCTAGCTTGCTTTAAGGGTACTCATAGACAACTACAAACATTTCTGAACTACATAAATTCAATCCATTCTAATATCAATTTTACAGTAGAAATAGAAGAGAATAACAGTATTAACTTCCTGGATTTAAAATTAGATCAGAGCTTAAAATTTGATATATGTATATCGTAAACCTACTTTCACTGTTTGCATTATTCGCAAAGATTCACTACACCCTAAGACACACAAACATTCATTTTTTAATTGTATGATACATAGAGCATTAAATATTCCTTTGTCTAATGAATCTTTTGTTCGTGAAATCAATACTATAAAACAAATAGCGGTAAACAATAGTTATACAAGTAGCGTAATTGACAGTATACTAAAGAAAAAACAGTTACAAGTGGCCCTTAGTTTAGTATATCCTAAAGATAGTGCTAATTTGAAACAATTTGTCTCGTTAACTTACTTCGGTAAAATAAGCGAGCAAATTGGAAATATAATTTCAAAAAATAATAGTAATGTTAGTATAGCTTACAAACCATATGTAAAAACAAGTAATTTCATTTTTAACGCAAAACCTAAAACAGATATTAATAATAAATCAGGAGTGTACAAATTATATTGTAGCGATTGTAAAAGTGTATATATAGGTCAGACTGGTCGAAGTTTTATTATACGGGAAAAAGAACACAGGAGGTCATATAAACTAAAGAAGAGAGATTCAACATTTGCAAACCATCTTATTACAGAAGGACATACATTTGGTCACCGTAAAATATTACATTTGTCCGAGAAAGGTCGTAAATTAAATATTTTAGAGGCCCTAGAGGTTTTCAAAAGCAGACACACAATAGATATCGTTTTAAACGAACAGTTGGACCTTATATATACACCTCTTTTCCAATGTTGTATATAACAGTTAAGTATATAGTAGTAATTTTAAATAACATCATAAACCACCCCCAAATATTTTGTGTCATTTATAAGATCTATGTAGGCCTGTAACTTTTGCAGTTTGATATTGACATTGTATGTCGAAACCGCGGTCACTATTACATGTGAATAAAGTGGTATAACAAAGTTATTGTTTTATTTTATTATTTTCAAAATTTAATGCGTTTAAAAAAAATTATTTAAGAAAATATCTCAAAATCCAGACGTGTTAACCCAACCTTTTAGCTCGTGTCTTTAATTAATTCTTCATTTTTAGACATCCCTATTTGCAATATAATAGGTTATCCTTAAACTAGATCATAAAGCGAATAGGTTTTCTTCACATACTGTTAGTCTTCAACCTTAAGGGGATAAATACCTTTAACAAGTGTTTAATAAAAACGCATTAAATTTTGTAAAATTTAATGCGTTTTTTGAAAAAACTATTTAAGAAAATATCTTAAAATCCAGACGTGACAACCCAACCTTTTAGCTCGCGTCTTTAATTAATTCATTCCTACACATCGCTATTTGCAATATGATAGATTATCCTTAAACTAGATCATAAAGCGAACGGGCTTTCCTACTCTTAGTCTTCAACCTTTAGGGGGTAAATACCTTTCACTACAAGTGTTTAATAAAAACGCATTAAATTTTGTAAAATTTAATGCGTTTTAATTATTTAAGAAAATATCTCAAAAGCCTGACGTGATGGAGCAAATTTTAAATCAGATTCGGAATCAGCATGGTAAAAGAAATTAACTAAACCTCTTGGTGTATAAGAAAACCAAACCGTATTGACCAGTGTAATTTAATTTGGTCTAGTTAGGGGAGGTCCCACACGATATTAAACTGGAATATCAACTCAATATTAGAAGAAATACTATTAAGCAAAAATCACAATAAAAATTCTTATCTTTGTACAATGCTGTACTTTGCTATCAACTATAGTATTCTTATTAAAGTGTGTAAAAGAAACACATAATAAATTAGAAGACATAATTAATCTGCGCTTTGATTTAAATCCAGAAATTATCCACTTCAATTTTTGGGCAATGTATTTAAAATGTATGTGTTTGTTTACGATATATTTTGAGATATGTTTATTGATATTATTAAATAAAGAGCGTTGCCTATTTTTTTGGAAAAAAAAATACCAAAAACAGCTTTCAAAATATTTTTTATAATTCGGCACAATATTTTCAGTATCTCTATATATTCGGAATAATTGCAAACTTACACAAATCTATGACGATGCATTTCATAAAATATTTCAGTTCACACAACAGACACTGGTCTATTAGATCCTTTAGATTAAGTTTTCTCCCACCTTGATTCTTAGACTGAGGGTGCGTTGGTCCCTCATTGTCCTGTGCGTCCTTGGACCGGGTCCAAAGATCACCATGTTATCGTCGAGTGTTTTCGTTGAACTGTGGTATATTAGACTTCCCACGTCGTTAATAGTTAGAAGCTATTCTATATGGCTGTGCCGTTTCTGAATTGTAATCAAAATTACTTAATACAATATCATTCAAACTAATGAAAACGATGTATTTGTGCGACACGCGGTCGATGCCCGATGATAGTTAAATGTAAAAACAGCACAAAAAGTAATGTAGACGAGACAGATAATTAGATAATAGAAGTAATGGTAGCAGTGCATGTAGACACATATATATATATATATATATATATATATATATATATATATATATATATATATATATATATATATATATATATATATAGAATATATATATATATATATAGAATATATATATATATATATATTTAGTGTTTAAAGAATTTTGTTTTTCTTTTTTATTTTATTGGCCGTGTTTTAATATTAAAAATAATAGATTTTTATTGGTTTTAGCGACCTTTTATTGAATTTAGATGTTTGTTTGCGACGTTTCGACTTTTATCAATTCAGTCTTTTTCAAGCATCTGGAAACAAGAATCATTACAATGAACATGAGAACTGTGTTTGTTTTGTGTGATATAACAATTGAATTAACCATTTTAAATTTAACATTATATTAAGAAATGAATTACGGATTAGGTTAGTGTTTTACGTTGAAAATTAAATAACATTAAATTAAAATAGCTTAGAATGGTAGGGGAACATTTATGTGATTAATATCTGTATGAATTAATTGGAGACTTAACAACTATTAACAAATTTTAAGTTTAAAATTAGATTAAAGATGATTACAAATTGAGTTAACATTTAACGTTGAAACTTACATAAAATAAAAATAAGAATGGCTAAAATGAACAGGAAAGTTGAATTACAATACAATACGTAAAGGGAACAAAGAAAAGTCAAATCAAACTCACATTGTTGTTTTTTCTACACGGATACGCATTCATGTGCCACATGTGCTTGGACACCCAGGACCAATTTTCTTAAAACGAACATGCTTGTGCGGATTTTGTTAGTGAACTAATGCTTTAGTTTGCGGGGGTTTAATTTCTGTTTTTTGGAATGAGCATGGTAGTCAGGACCGTATTTAGGGGTATAAGTTAACATTGTTATTTCTAATGGGAGATATATATTTTTTTTCCCCGTTTTTGTCTTGTGCGTGCAGAGGGGGGGGTTGATTTTACTATTGTTTTATGAGAGGGTAATAAAGTTTTGAAAGCCCATCGATTTCGTTCCTATCGTTGATTGTTTTGCTATTTTTGAAAATGTGTATCATTTCTAAGACCTCTCTAGCTTTTGTGTTCTTTTTTTGTGTTATTACTCTGGTGTTTTCAAAATCAAAATTATGTTTTAGTGTCAATTGGTGTTTTTTTAAAGCAGTTTGATTTTTTGCGTATTTGTGACCTTTCAATCTTTCTTGTAGTAACTGTTTTGTTTGGCCTATGTATATTTTGTCACAGTCTTTGCAGGGTATGTTGTATATTGTGTGTGATTGTTTTAGTGTAGGTGTTGAGTCTTTAAGTTTTGTGTGTAGGAATTTTAGGTTTTTACCGCTTTGGTGTGCTATTTTAAAATTAAATGGTTTGAATATGTTGTCTAATTTTTCGGATAATCCAGTTATATAGGGTGTGGGGATATATGTGAATTCATTGGTTTTTATGTTATTGTTTTGGTTGGTTGTTTTGTTATAAATTTTATTGAGTCTAAGTTTTATAATTTTTTGTATGAATTGTGGTGGATAGTTGTTTTCTGACAAAATTGTTTTAACTTTATTTAGTACTGTTGGTCTGAAAATTGGGTTTGTGAGATTTAAGGCTCTGTCTACTAACGCTGTTACTACATTTTTTTTGTGGGCTAGGGGTTGGTTAGAAAAAAAGTTTACATATCTGCCGGAAGCGGTTGGTTTAGTGTACCATTTTGTTTGTATGTTGTTTTTTGTTCTTGTCAGTGTTAGGTCTAGGAAGTTTATGGAGTTGTTTTTTTCTATTTCAATGGTAAACTTTAAATTTGGGTGGAAATTGTTGAAACTATTTTGTATATTGTTTATTTCATTTTCTGGTAGTAACATTATGCAATCATAGACATATCTTTTGAAAAAGGTTGGTTTTGTTTTCAGGGATTTTATAACATTTTCTTCGATGTGCTCTAGTACTAATTGGGCTACTACGCTGGATATAGGTGCTCCCATTGCTAGTCCTTCAATTTGTTTGAAAAATTTGTTGTCGAATTGAAAATATGTGGAAGTTAAAGTTAGTTCTATTGCTTCTAGGAAATCTATTAGTGGTAAGTCTGTGAAATTTTTGATGGAGTCCCATTTTTCTGTGATTACTTTTTTGGCCAGTGTTAAAGGTATATTGGTGTACATTGATTCTACGTCTAGGGAAACTAGTTTTTCGTTGTTTTTTGTTTTTATTGTATCGATATGTTTTTTGAAGTCGAAAGTATTTTTAATATAATATTGGTTTTTACCTATGACATTTGTTAGTGTTTTTGTTAAGTATTTTGATAATTCATAAAACGGGCTTTGTATACATGATACGATTGGTCTTAATGGGATGTTTTTTTTATGTAATTTTGGTAAGCCGTATATTTTGGGTGGTTGTGCATTATGTATTTTTAATTTGTTTGCTGTTTTTGGTGAGATGATCTGTTTGTTTTCCCATTTTTTAATTAGTGTGTTGTTTATTTTTTGAAATTTGGTTGTGGGGTCGTTTTTTAATTTTGTATACGTTTTGTCGTCATTTAGGAGTTTTTCCATGTTTTCTATGTATTGTCTTTTTTCCATTATTATTGTTTTGTTTGATTTGTCTGATTGTAGTACTGTTAAATGACTGTTGTTTTTTAGGAAGGTTTTGGTTTCTTTTATGTGTTTATTTAATGCTTTTTCTGTTTCGTTATTATCGGCTGTTTTGTTTGATTGTTTGTAATTTAGGAGGCTATTACAGATTTTAGATCTTATATGATTTTTATCGTTTTCCTTGATGTTATCTATTGAAGATTCTATGTTTGCAATAATTACGTCTGTGGGTATTATCCTTTGGTTTTTATTGTCGGTTTTGTATGGTATTGTGAATTTTGGTCCTAGACTTAAAATTTTCATAACGCTGTTTGGTATATTTTCATTGGTTAGGTTTGTTATCCAATTTTTGTTATATGTGTCATTTTTTAGGAAGTTTGGTGTGTTGTTGTTTTGGTTTGTATTTTGTTTTAGTGTTTCTAGTTTCTGTTTTTGTTTTGTTTTTATATTATTGAAGAAGTTTATATGTTTATGCTTTATCCATTCTATTAATCTGTTGTATGTTTTAAGGTTTATTAGTTTTTTGAGTTCTGTGTATTGTATGTTTATTTCTTTCTGTAGGATGTTTATGTTTTTTACAGTGTCTGTGATTAAGTAATTCAAAATAGTGTGTGTAAAGCTACTTACTTTAGCATCGAACAAGTTTGTGAGTTTTTTATCGTTAAACAAAATGTGTGTTTGTTTGAGTTTTAGAAAAGTAGGTGTTAGTTTGTTTGTTTTGCATGCTACTAAAAATATTCTGCGGTTTTTCATTCTTGCTATTTTATTTTCCAGTTTTGTTATTTTTTTGGTTCTCGTGTACGTTTCTTGTCCGAGGTGGTTTTTTATTTTGGTGGTATATATATATATATATATAGAATATATATATATATATATATATATACAGGGTGTCCAGAAACTCTCCTGACAAACGAAGACCGGAGATTCCTCTGATAATTTTAAGACAATTAAACCCAAATTCACCTAGTCCGAAAATGCTTCCTAATGGAGCTAGAGTTCTTTGAAGATGGCGCCTTGTATTTATTTTTTTTTAAATTCCTCCAGAACGCTTCTATTTAGAAAAACAAAAACTGGTATGCTTATTTATCCTCCAGAGATGAATCGATTCCATCAATTGCGAATTTCTAGTACCGGTCATAGGCGTCCGTTTTGGGTAGGTCAACGGTTATTTTAAGGCATAACTTTTTTGTCTTTAACTTTTAAGCATTTGTGACACTAGATTATTAAATTTTCAGGTATTCCAGTACTAAAAGGTACTCTTACTTTAAGTCGGTAGGATACACCGTTTTCTAGAAAAATCGATTTGTAAATTTTTCGTTTTTTCTTCATTAAAGTTCAATTTATTATGTACCTACTTATTTTTAGCGACGAAGTTGGCTTGGACTATCAAGGCATGGATGAAAATTAATTTAATAAATTAAAAACAAATTATTTATTACAATGGAACGAAACTAACAAAAAAAGAACAAGTATCAAAGGTAGATTGTTACAAAAGTTGCTCGATGTGATGACCATTAGTCTCTATGCATAAGTTTACCCTTTTGCTTAGAGAACGCCGAATTCTTGCAAAAATTCCAAAGTTATTTCTAAATTCTTTGCAAGCATCTTGTATCCTTAGCCAGAGTTGTGCGCGATTTTGTATCGGAACGGAATAAACAAATGCTTTTATGTATCCCCAAACACAATAAGCGCAAGGATTCAAATCCGGCGACCTTGCTGGCCAAGCAACTGGATAGCCTCTTCCAATCCAATGGTCTTCGTAGTTATTATCTAGAAAGTCTCGTACATTCCTGCTAAAGTGGGCCGGACAGCCGTCCTGTAGAAACCATAAGTTTTCCCGAATATTTAAACGCACCTCATCTAACAAATCAGGTAAAATATTTTGCAGGAAATGTAAGTAATCAGCACCATTTAAACGAGCAGGTAATTCCACAGGTCCAAGTAGATAATTGTCAACTACTCCTATCCAGACGTTTATGCTAAACCTATGCTGATGCTTAAATTCTTGAACAACGTGGGGATTGTCACCAACGTACGAATAATAATGTGCATTATGTACATTAAAAATTCCATTTTTTGAGAATGTAGCTTCGTCACCAAACAAAATGTTCCTGAAGAAATCTTCATCTTGATTTTTCTGATTTTGTAACCATCTAGCGAATTCTACGCGAGCAGGAAAATCTCCTTCTAGCAGTGCTTGCACCTTTGTAAAATGAAAAGTATATAAATTTTCTTTGTGTAAGATATTTCCTACGGAAGATTTTGAAATTGTGGGGTACATGGCAGATAGTCTTCGAACGCTAATTTCTGGATTTTCCTCAACTTCCATTAAAATAACATCTTCATGTTCTGCTGCTACATCATTATGTCTCCCTGTTTCATTATTTTTTGGGACCACTGAACCTGTTTCTCTTAATCGTTGATGATGAGCTGTAAATGTTGAGTGAGTGGGATGCTGACGATTGGGAAATTTTTCAGCGTATCTGCGTTGCGCCGCTCGAGCGTTACACCTCATTTCGCCATAAACTAAATGCCTATCGGCGTATTCCTCAATAGTAAAAACCATTTTTTTTTAAATTGAAATCGTTGTGTTTGAATAATACAAAGTAAAAAATGAAAAGATAAACTTCGCGAACTGACAACAATTTGACAATGAAAAACGTAGGTTTTATTTCTGTTGGCAGTTCAGAGCTAACTATTGCAAAAAATAAAAAATTGAACTTTAATGAAGAAAAAACGAAAAATTTACAAATCGATTTTTCTAGAAAACGGTGTATCCTACCGACTTAAAGTAAGAGTACCTTTTAGTACTGGAACACCTGAAAATTTAATAATCTAGTGTCACAAATGCTTAAAAGTTAAAGACAAAAAAGTTATGCCTTAAAATAACCGTTGACCTACCCAAAACGGACGCCTATGACCGGTACTAGAAATTCGCAATTGATGGAATCGATTCATCTCTGGAGGATAAATAAGCATACCAGTTTTTGTTTTTCTAAATAGAAGCGTTCTGGAGGAATTTTAAAAAAAATAAATACAAGGCGCCATCTTCAAAGAACTCTAGCTCCCTTAGGAAGCATTTTCGGACTAGGTGAATTTGGGTTTAATTGTCTTAAAATTATCAGAGGAAACTCCGGTCTTCGTTTGTCAGGAGAGTTTCTGGACACCCTTTATATATATATATATATATATATATATATATATATATATATAGGTCAATTGATAAATTCTTGGAGTTTTTCGGTTTTTATATGAAATAATTACAAATATCAAATTAGTTTGTAATTGCAAAGTAAGTAATTTGTAGACAGGAATGTTTACATCCTCACTTACTTTGCAATTACATACTAATTTGATATTTGTAAATATTTCATATAGAAGCCGAAAAACTCCAAGGATTTATCAAATGATATATTTAATGAACGGCTAAGAAATTATCTAAACACTTATATATATATAACAATTGATAAATTATTGGAGTTTTTCGGCTTTTTTTTTCATATAAAAGCCGAAAAACTCCAATAATTTATCAATTGTTATATTTAATAAACGGCTAAGAAATTATCTAAACACTTATATATATATATATATATATATATATATATATATATATATATATATATATATATATATATATATATGGTGTAGGGTGTAACATTTCATTGTATTTTCAATATGTTTTTAGGAGCTAAGATTGCTTATATACAAATTTGACCCACTCCTTTTTATCCCTCGCTAGTGTTCTTGTTTCCACCCATGTCATTCCCTTCCTCTCAAGAATTCCATCCCATGTTTGTCTTGGTCTTCCTCTTTTCTCCTTGTGTTGCTTTCTGGATTCCCACACTTGTTTAAATGGTCTTGAGTTGTTCATTCTTTGCAAGTATCCCCACCAGCTCAATTGTCGTTTCGCGATAAACTCTAGTGTTGATTCTATTTCTAGATCTTTGCTTATTTTTGTGTTTCGCAGTTGATCTCTCTTTGTGACACCTTTCACTCGTCTAAGGTATTTCATTTCTACCGCCAGTATTTTGCTCTTTTGTTTTCTGTTCATTATCCATGATTCACACCCAAAAGTCAGGATTGGTTGGTATATGGTTTTAAAAACGTTTATATGTGTCTTCTTGGATCTCTTTTTTATTTATAAATGCCGTATTCATTGAGTAATAGATTTTTAAGTGTTTTTTGTATTCTTTTATTTAGTTGAATGTCTTGTCCTCCTTGTTCATCTATTTCTACACCAAGGTATCTATAACTGTTTACTTATTCGATTTTTTCGCCATTGCATTTTGACATAATAAACAAAATAAAGGAATCAAATCAAAATTTAATCGAGCAATCAAACGAATTATTAAATAATAGTAGTAATAATAATAATAATAATATGTACTTCAGTGCATGAAACAACATAATGAGCAGACTGGCAATGATATTATACTATGTTATTTACAAAGAGATTGTGCACACATCATCGAAAAATCTCTAAGAATAATATTTAATTTATCCTTATCAACATCAGTATCTCCTATATCACGGGAAATTGACAGAATATGTCCCATTTCCAAAAAAGGGGATAACACGGATTTATGTGATTATAAATTTTATCTAAATCATATCATGTGAGATATTATTTTAAAGTATTTTTTGCAAGGAATATTTTCATATTGACTTCATTGACATCATAACTCTTTAGCTCGCGTCTTTAATTAATTTTTCATTCTTAGACATCGCTATTTGCAATATGATTGTTTATCCTTAAACTAGATCATACAACGACCCTTTTTAATCACGTGTTTTCTTTACACAAACACTCTTAGTTTTCAAACTTCACGAGGTAAATACCTCTCACTACAAGTGTTTAGTAAAACGCATTAAATTATGCAAAATTTAATGGGACTATATGTACTTCAGTGCATAAAACAATAAACTATTGGTAAAGATACTATACCATGTTATTTACGAAGAGACTGTGAACATATTTTTGAGAAATATCTAAGAATAATATTTAATTTGTCCTTATGAACATCAACATTTTCAAAATCATGGGAAATTGCTAGAGTATGTCCCGTTTTCAAAGAAAGGGATGACACATATTTAGGTAGTAAATTTGATCTAAATCATATTATGTGAGGTATTATTTTAAAGTATTTTTCGCATGGAATATTTTAATGATATTGACTTCATTGACATCACAACTCTTTAGCTCGTGTCTTTAATCAATTCTTTATTCTTAGACATCGCTATTTGCAATATGATTGGTTATGCTTAAATTAAATCATAAAACGACCCCGTTCAACCACGGGTTTTCCTTACACAGACAATCTTGGTCTTCAACCTTCAGGTGGAAAATACCTTTTACTACAAGTATTAAATTTTGTAAAATTGAATGCGTTTTTTTGACAAAACTAAGAAAATATCTCAAAATCCTGACGTGATTGACCAAATTTTAAATTAGATTCAGAATCAACATGACAAAACACATAAAGTACATTGGTGTATAAGAAAACCAAACTGTGCCGACCAATGTCATCATTATATGAAGTATACACCTTAAAATTTGAATTATTTGAAGAAAGTAATGATTTTTTTTCTTTGAAATTTTCACATTTTTACTATCAAAGGCAGTTTTTAATTAGCAGATTTTGTACAAGTGCACTAGCGTATATACGCCTCAAATTTACATAATTAAGTATGTTCTAATTCGGTCATTTAATTAAAATAATTACTTTAAATACCTTCGACGTTCTTTGAATAATATTTCGTCTTAATTACCGGCACAAATCGTCTTTTCTTGGGCAAACAAATCCGCCCACTGAAGAGAGTAGCTTCTCAAATTTCGATCAGGAAATTCCATACGATAAAAGCAGCCTAAAGTAAATTACGTTTCGAGGCGACGTAACACAAAATAACGTTCGCCAACGAACGACACCATCAAAAACAAAACGATCCGAGAAAGGGGTCCGTACATTACCGTTTTGTTGCGTTATTGTCGTCGAGGCGACGTACACAAGGAAGCACGGGTTCGATCGAGTGCTCCGATTTCTCAACAGACAGCTCCAATAAGCCCTTAACAGTAAACACGTCTGACATCAACTAATAGAGAGCGATACATTAGCTGGCAGTGCGAAATGAGGGTTGTACATGTGGGGGCTGGTCGACAAAGAAAGAGATGATCAAAAAGGGAAGGTCGAATCCGGAGAGATTGATAAAGAAGTTAAAATATCGATCGCTTGTGCTATTCAAAGCCAATATTCAAAAGCGCGAATAAATTTGTATATGGTTTTGATGGATTTTTGGGGATATTGTGGACGACGTGAATATAATATTGCACAACGTTTAGCATTTTTCGTTTATTGCCTTCTCCTTTCAATAACACAGGCCTGCATAAAATTTGTGATGACGTGATTTTTGTTTGTTAAGCTCAGTTTTTATATAGCAATAACTAATTAAAATACAGTTGGTCTCTACCACCCACAGATTTTTTTTGGACAAAAGAAAAACAAAAAAATATTAAAAAAATCTTATAATAGGCGTTTTAATACATTTTAAAATGAATGTACTACTTCAAATTCTAGGTATTAACCCAAAAATGATTTCTGTTGTGGTTTTAAAGAAATTTGTTCAATAGGCTCTCATTACCTGATGTAAATCTTTTATTACATGTATTAATTTTGGACAAGATTTCCGGGAATTTTTACCTGCTAAATGCTATTTATTATGCTTTCACTTTATTAGTACTGCGAAGAAGGATTTCACGTTTATCACTTCAAACAAAATGTATATTTTAATGTCATTTACTTCATTATAGCTCTGAGTGTCGATCAGTAAACAAGTAAAATTAATTTATCTTTAGTGTTGTGCGTGGTATTTGATAAATAAACATTGCTTAAAAATATGACTAGCCGGTGTTGCAAAAACAAACCAGAAGATTTCTGTTATATTTGTGGATATTTCGTCTTGAAAAAGTTTAAGAGACCAATTGGTGAATTTGTGAAAAATGCATATTATGCTTATTTAAAAATCAAATTAGGAGATCAAGATAAAGATTGAGCACCGCACGTTGTTTGTAAGGTATGTGAAGAAGGTTTAAGATATTGGACCAAAGGGAATAGAAAAAGGCTTCCTTTTGGAAAACCGATGGTTTGGAGAGAACCGCAAAATCATCATGAAGATTGCTACTTTTGTCTTTGTGATATTAAGGGGCATAATAGAAAAACTTTGAAACATATTTTGTACCCAAACAATATTAAATCAGCTATCAGACCAGTTCCTCACAGTGATCATGTACCTATACCTATACCCCCAAAGTACTACAAGAAGATATTGAAACCTCTTCAACATCCGGCTCCGTACAGATGGATAGTGATTTTGAACCATCAACCTTAGGTCAAAACCAACCTCAGCTATTTTCACAAGCCGAACTGAATGATTTAGTAAGAGATTTGGGACTTTCAAAAGATCTTTCTGAGGTACTGGGGTCTAGGTTGAAACAAAAAAATTTGCTTGCCCCAGAAACTACCTTCAGATCTTCCTTTAGCTGAATATGACAGAAAAACAACCAAACAAGGCTTTTCTGAAAAACAAAAAGTTTTTTTAAGAAGCATAAAGAATAAATAACTATTTCTAATAGTTTCTATGTGTATATTCTTGTATTTTTTTAAATATAATATAAAACTAGCTTATAAATGAAATAAATCGTGTTTTTTCTATATTTTTTATTTTACTAGTTTGATAAATAACCTTACGTGATACAAAAAAAATAAAAGCAGATTTGAAATCAGCGCTACCCAATTACTAGAAAACAGTTAAAACTTTTAAATCAACATTCAAAGAGTTGAAAAATGCAGGCCTGTGTAATAAATCTCAATGAATCGGAAACCGTGGCTCTGTAGTTAGTTAATTTAAAAATATCTATATCACGATACGAGGTGTGGTTGTTAATTAAGGAGACAGATATATACTATACAGACGAACTACGCATGCGCCACAGTCGACAGTTGAGTAACGTCAACCTTCGATTGCCGCCCTGCCAACTTGGGGCTTTTGTCCCTAAATTCAGGCGCAAAATAGATGGATTATGCCCCAACACTTTTTGGGGATATTTTAAGGTGCATACATACTTCATTTGTCAGACTTGAAAGAAAAGAAAGTGACTAAAGTTGAGTAGAGATTTAAATTCGGGATTGCATCTCTAATACGCGCTTTCGAAGTACAGAGGAAATGCCACTCTGTGATTAAATCATTAACTCTTCCAGCGTTTTGCCAATCACACAACTACTCTATTATTACTAGAGAACGGATGCAATTTCCATAAAACGCAATCGGCAATTGGAATTGTTGTATAACGTTGCTCAGTACATCCAGGCGTAATTCAATTAAGTATTTGTTTTGACTTACTCGGCCACCTGGTCTCGCAGCGATAACAATGGACAACTGAGCTACTGTATTCGGAGAATATAGTGTTTTTTGAAGTGCTTCCATCAGCGTAGATAGAAGAGGGGTTTTTATAATGTATTTTATTTATTAGTTTATATTTCGTAAGATAAATAAAGTGCTGTGAGTAAGTTTCTTGTTTTCATAGTTTTAACTGTTAATTACATCGTAATTTTTGTGATAGATCCTGTTTAATATCGTTTGATTGAATCTATTTCTACCAATTATTTCGACGTAAGTGTGCATTGAATTTCGTTCAGTTTCAATAACTTACGCACACATTTTTAGTTTTCATTTATTTAGATCTAGAGCATTGTTTAAGTTACTTTTTCAGACATGATATGGAAGAATGTCGAGAACGGCATTGTAAAACAATGGCGAGTTGGATTGACGGTCATACTGATTGTATGTCCATTGTCAGTGATTCCGAAATTTATTACAAAATCCGTAAAATATCGTCAAAAATTCGTCACTTAGGATCGCAAACACATCTGAACTCTGTAAAACTTTTATGGCGGCTAATATTCCATTAAATAAACTTAGCAATCCCACTTTAAAAATATTTCTTCAAAAATATGCTGGTCGAAATGTTCCTGATGAATCAACTTCATGCAAATATTATGTTTCTAGGTGCTATACGAGAACAGTAGCACGCATTAGAAGCCATCTTTAAAATCAATACATATGGATAAGCGCTGACGAAATTGTGGATATGTTAGGACGCTGTGTGGTAAATGTTATAGCTGGTGTACTACATCCAACTCTTCCCTATAACTCATATGTAATAGCAACAAGTGTTATAAATAGAGTTGATGCGGAAACAGTTGCTGAAACCATTAAGGAGAATATGCAAAAAATGCTTCATTCGGATGCCACGTACAAAGAAAAAATACTTTTATTTGTCAGTGATAGTGCTGCGTATATGTTAAAAACAGGCAGACTATTGATGAAAACATATCCTAATATGCTGCATATTACTTGTGTAGCACATGCTCTCCACAGAATCTGTGAATATATCAGAGACACTTTTCCGGAAGTTGATAGACTTGTATCAGCTTTTAAAAAAGTTTTCAGAAAAGCACCATTGAGAGTAGCTCTTTTCAGGGAAAAATTTACATCTCTGTCACTGCCTCCCACTCCAGTAATAACTAGATGGGGAACATGGCTGGAAGCTACTAGTTATTATGCTGAGAATTTCGATAGTCTAAAACATTTCGTAAGACTGCTAAAGGAGGATGCTAGAAGTATTTGTAAGTGCAAGGAGCTCACACAAATCCCAAATTTAAAAATTCAGTTGTACTTTCTTCACGAACACTTTGGAAAATTGCCAAAACTAATCACTTATTTTGAAAATCGAAATCTCAAATTAAATGACGGATTAACCACACTAGATGTGGCTGTTAATAATTTGAAAAGTATTCCAAGTGACTTCGGATGTGGCCTTCGGCAAAAGTTTGAAGCAATTCTTAATAGAAATCCAGATTTAATTACATTGCAGCAATTATGTATGGAGACAATTCCACAAAATCTAACGGCTAAATATGAAGAAATAAAAGAATATTTCCAGTATGCACCTATAACCAGTTGCGATGTAGAAAGGACGTTTTCTATTTATAAGGATGTACTTAATTCAAAGAGAACAAAATTTACAGAAGAAAACCTTGAGAAACTATTGCTAGTCAATATTAATACTCCTTTACTCAACTTGAACGACAAAATGAACAAATAGAAATGTTCCAATTATAGAAATAAAATTAAAAACTTTAAAAATACAACTTTTCAACAAATACATATGTATTTCGTAATTTTATAGATCACCACCCGTTTGTTTTCCAATTATATAAATAAAATTAATTAATAAATATGTATTTCGTAATTTTAGATAGATAGATCACCACCCGTATATTTTCCAATTATATAAATAAAATTAAAAACTTTATAAATACAACTTTTCAACAAATACATATGTATTTCGTAATTTTATAGATCACCACCCGTTCGTTTTCCAATTATATAAATAAAATTAAATATTTTAGAAATATAGCCTTTCGCCAGTACTGCACTGGGCTTTGCGTCATGTGGTACGCGTGTCCGTTCTCTAATTATTACACACTCTAATGTTAAATATGGTTAGTCTGTTAGTGCTACCAAAGTTTAGGGCAAAACGAATATAATTTCATAGGCTACTCCAATTATGAATTTTTTCGAGGGCTCGTTAGATATATCTATACATATTATTAAAATATATTCATAGGAAGAAAACATAATTTGTTAAGCTTCGATTTATACAGCTTCATATGTAAGTGAAATTCGAGAAATATCCATAAAAATTTCACCATTGTTACTGCACAATAACTAATTCTGTATGTCTCTTAATTTTGTACACAGTTTGCTCATACTAGATAAAATAGATTTTGGAGTTGTCGTCATTATTGCACAATTCCTCGACAATTTTCGTAATACTGAATTTAGGGCTCTCTGTAGGCGTATGACTATCAACATAAGCAAATTCATCTAAATCCACAATTTCGTTACGAAAGTTAAGAAAAAGTTCGGCAAGGCGTATTTCGTCTTCTTCGTCAAAAATTGTATCTTCTTGGATAACATCAGAGAATCCGGCCTTGGAAAAACGTTTCTTAACTGTAGCAGGAGATACATTTTTCCAAACAGCTGTAATCCATGTAAGTGCATTGGCTAAATTTATGTTTTTTCAGAATTTTCAAAATCATATTCACTGTCAATAACACAGGCCTGCATTTTTCAACTCTTTGAATGTTGATTTAAAAATTTTAACTGTTTTCTAGTAATTGGGTAGCGCTGATTTCAAATCTGCTTTTATTTTTTTGTATCACGTAAGGTTATTTTTCAAACCAGTAAAATCAAAAAAAAAAAAGAAAAAACACGATTTATTTCATTTATAAGCTAGTTTTATATTATATTAAAAAAAATACAAAAATATACACATAGAAACTATTAGAAATAGTTATTTATTCTTCTTATGCTTTTAAAAAAAAACGTTTTCGTTTTTCAGAAAAGCTTCGTTTGGTTGTTTTTCTGTAATATTCAGCTAAAGGAAGATCTGGAGGTAGTTTCTGGGGCAAGCAAATTTTTTTGTTACAACCTAGACCCCAGTACTTCAGAAAGATCTTTTGAAAATCCCAAATCTCTTACTAAATCATTCAGTTCGGCTTGTGAAAATAGCTAAGGTTGGTTTTGATTTGAGGATGATGGTTCAAAATCACTATCCATCTGTACGGAGCCGGAAGTTGAAGAGGTTTCAATATCTTGTAGTACTTTGGGGGTATAGGTACATGATCACTGTGAGGAACTGGTCTGATAGCTGATTTAATATTGTTTGGGTACAAAATATGTTTCAAAGTTTTTCTATTATGCCCCTTAATATCACAAAGACAAAAGTAGCAATCTTCATGATGATTTTGCGGTTCTCTCCAAACCATCGGTATTCCAAGAGGATGGCTTTTTCTATTCCCTTTGGTCCAATGTCTTAAACCTTCTTCACATACCTTACAAACAAGGTGCTGTGCCCAATCTTTATCTTGATCTCCTAATTTGATTTTGAAATAAGCATAATATGCATTTTTCACAAATTCACCAATTGGTCTCTTAAACTTTTTCAAGACGAAATATCCACAAATATAACAGAAATCATCTGGTTTGTTTTTGCAACACCGGCTAGACATATTTTTAAGCAATATTTATTTATCAAATACCACGCACAACACTAAAGACAAATTAATTTTACTTGTTTACTGATCGACACTCAGAGCTATAATGAAGTAAATGACATTAAAATATACATTTTGTTTGGAGTGATAAACTTGAAATCCTTCTTTGGCAGTACTAATAAAGTGAAAGCAAAATAAATAGGATTTAGCAGGTAAAAATTCCCGGAAATCTTGTCCAAAATTAATACATGTAATAAAAGATTTACATCAGGTAATGAGAGCCTATTTAACAAATTTCTTTAAAACCACAACAGAAATCATTTTTGGGTTAATACCTAGAATTTGAAGTAGTACATTCATTTTAAAATGTATTAAAACGCCTATTATAAGATTTTTTTTATATTTTTTTCTTTTTCTTTTGTGCAAAAAAAATCTGTGGGTGGTAGAGACCAACTGTATTTTAATTAGTTATTGCTATATAAAAACTGAGCTTAACAAACAAAAATCACGTCATCACAAATTTTATGCAGGCCTGTGTAATCTTTAGAAGCTTTTTAATGAAAAAATGTCGGTATTATTATTATAGTTATTAAGTCACTAAACTCACATTCCACAATTGAAATAAATATTTCACATAGATATCTCTCCATTACTGTTCAAACAAAAACATTTTCAATCTGTTACACGTAAAATACTTACTCGAAATTCGAATGATATTAATTTGATGAACGAATGAATTCGATAAGACCGCCAAAATGGGAAAGCGACAGCGAACATGCATCCCGAATCAAACAGATGGAATAGTAAATAAATTACGAACCGTGATGTGTGCTGACGGCAGTTTGAAACGTTAAGTTACACACGCGTGTATCGGCGAGATTTATGGGACATTCAATCCGGTCGTGTGAGTTGTAAAGGGGGTGCAGAAAGCACGATAGCGTACCCTGAATAAATACGAAACGATTGGAGATTACAATCTGCGAGAAATTATTGCGAATTTAGTTCACTTTTAAAAGTTTATATTTGTTTGGATTTTATTGGGTGTTCAGTTGCCATTGGTGCAAATATGTTGATAATTTAAAAATCAGTTTGTCAGTTAAAGTTGAGCATATTCGGATCGAGGGCTAGTTATCTATGAATCATCGCCGATGTTAGATAGCTCACATTGGTAGGCTCACTATGGTCAGCTAGAGATGAAGAAACACCATATATGCTTTACATGCTAAGCTGTATTAACCTTGTAATAACTTTCCATTAATTCCAGGACGTTAGGCGACATGCAAGCTTTTAGAGATGTTATGATCTCTTATTGTATCATTTCTAAACCTAGGGGTCGCGGTGATATTAAAGGGGGCGCGAACAATAAGCCATTTTATGAGAAAGATAATCTATTATAAACATAGTACTTACAGTAAGTACACATGCAAAGAAAAGAAATTAATGTGACGGTTGCATTAATTTTTCATTTAAAAGTTTCTCCATACATGGATCTAAGTTAGAAACTCACAAGAGCAAATTGTTTTCGAGTAATAAAAGACGATTCCTGTATTTAGTTTTTAGCACAACTATAGACGAAAGGGATTAATATTTTCAATGCTTCTGTGACTAAATTTCCATATTCGTTTCGATGAGCAAGACAAAACGTATTTAAATTTTCAGATGTAAACTGCAGTTGTAGCATTTTCTCGGCAAACATTTCGATGAGCTGGTCGTGAATCTTAACTGGTAACTTAGTAGCGGCAACAGCATTTTCTCTAAACAAATTCAGTACCCATCTCTCTGAGAAATCCTTTTTATTTTCCGAAAAATACTCCATCAACTGAGTTATTAGCTCATGCAAATGCATCTTCATGCAATCCAAACTGTGGTGAATAATAGTGTCCTGTTCATTCAAATTTGTTTCAATATAATCCGAAGTGAGTGGGAACATAGCGAAATTTCTGCTTTGGCAGAGTCAGTGATGAGTTTGGTTGCATTGAGAGGTAGTGTTCGATCTACAATTTCTGTTTTGTAACCATGTGTTACAAACTAATTCGTAACACACGTTACAAACTAGTTTGTAACGTGCTCAAATTAGTAACGTTTGTAACTTGCTCAAACTAGTTTGTGCACGTTACTGATGAAGCCACTGTGCTGGCGAAATAATTGGCATTTTAAAGCGCGTTACAAACTAGTTTGCAACGTACTCTTCAGCTGTAAGTAACTGATAAAGCTACTGTGTTGACGAAACAATTGTCGCGGCATGAAAACTCTAGTGTCCGGGTCAAAGCACACTTGTTCAGTATTACTGACAGTGCATGTCAGTACACACATACTTAGAAAATGTCGCATTTAGGTACGTTTCGGAAACGGCGTATTTCGAAGAAACTAGAAAACGTAATAGCGACTATGCCGGATTTAGAATACGAAAGCGATAGAATTAAATGTGTAAGGTGCGACAACTATTTGACGTGTACCAGTAGGTGGAAGTGTGAACGCCACCTAAAAAGTATAAAACATTGTTCTGCAATCCGTGGCAAACAATACAGCGAACAATTAATATTTGATATAGGTGTTTGTTTTATTATATGCAATATACCGTTCACTTTGCTAGACCACAAAGCATTTGTCTCCTTCTGGAGCAAGTATTCGGATTATACATTACCAAGTCGGACATCGATAAGAAACGTTATGCCATCTGCTCGTGACTATGTTTAAAGAAGAATTAAAGCAGAATTGAAAGATAAAAAATTGTGGTTATGTGCGGACGAAACAACCGATCGGCAAAAAAAATTCTGTGGTGAATGTGATGGTACGTACAATGGAAGAATTTGAACCGTCATCCTCTACCTTACTTTCTTCCAAAAGAGTTGCAAAATGTACTAGCGATAAAATTTTAAAAGTGGTGTTGAGTGCATTGAACAGATTTCAAGTTTCAACAAACCAACTTTTAATGTTTGTGAGTAACGGTGCCGCTAACATGCTTTCCTTAGGCAGATCTTTTAAAGAAGAGAGTGGTAATCTGTTACATGTAACATTTAAAATCCATGCTTTAAACCTTGTGGCGCAATTGATACCTAAATATTATCCACGAGTAAATGCTTTAATAGCTCATACGAAGGCAGTGTTTCTAAAGTCCCCAAAACGTACAAAAAAATTAACGAACTGTGTTCCAAAGTGCCTGAACCATCACGAAGGCGAAAAAAATGATTGTGTAATACGAAAATTTGAAAGTGTTGTTGACAAGGATTCAGATTTTCTCATACTAAGATAAATTTGTGAAGGTGAGTCGAAAAATTCATTAAGTTGTCACAAGGATTATTTTAAATTTGCAAATACAACACCACTCGATGTGGAACGGTCGTTTTCATCATAGAAAAATATTTATTCCGCACGCCGTACTCATTTGACTGAAACAAGTGTGGAAGCATATTTAATGATTCAAATATTTAATAGATGCCAGCCAGTTTGTGATTTCATGGAAGCTTTTTAAAACGGTAAGTGTTTCAGCACATTATATAATATATTTTTTATCATTATTTTATGTGTAAACATTCATGCGCCTGCATCGCTTATGCTCACTCATGAAAGTCACGAACGCCTCCACGTTGCCTCCACGTTGCTCTTCGCACTGCACTGAAACTTGCCCCTCTTTGCCGACTCTATTTATACCCCCTTGTGAATCGAAAAATATTTTTTCCAAACGAAAATAGAAAAAAAATGGGCAATGTAGAGTTAAAATAAAAAGTTTTACAGCACCAGTCTCATTATTTTATAGCTACATCTCGTATGTAAATGAGTGCTTTAGAAGTAAGACATCGAGAAGACATCGAGAACTAAGACATCGAGAGAAGTAAGACTGCTAGTTGTGAAGTAATTTTTTCATGTTAATTTCAACATATTCATTGCTCACGATACACTTGAACAAAGTTTAGTTCAAGATATTTGTCGTTAAGTAATTGATTTCAAATTGCGCCGAACTGTTGGTGAATTTCTCCAAATGAAACTCGAACGTTTTAGCTCAATTTCATTGTACAAGGGTACGTTAGAGAGAAGACTCCATCACCTTCAAATTGTAACGAGGCCATCGAGCGTCCTTAATGCGAAGACAATGAGGAGCAATTTAATGGTCGAACAGACGAACTCATTCGTCCCGGTGGCGTCTCGGAACAAAACCGGAAGTCGAAAATCGCTCCCAATGAATTCAGACGATCACTTTAAAACTCTGATGACTTCTTTATGAGATAGAGTGCGAGAAAGAACAGTACGAAGGAGTGAGAGAGATGGAGAGAGAGGAAATTCAGAACAATCAAAGTCAAGTCGACGAGCGCTCCGATTAATTATGCAGGATGTGAAATAATGCACCTGCCTCGTGTATCGATTGGGGGTTAAATGTGAATTTAGTAGGAAAAAATGGCCCCCCTATTCTTGATTTTCGTGTTTTAATAAAAGAAAAATAGATCTGTTATGCGGCATTATTTATTTTAGCAAGTTAGACTTTCATTAAAAGTATCTCTAGAGTCTATTCTTCTCTACTCTACGTTTAATTTTCGACTCAAGCGTAAAGGGTGAATTTTGAATTTTTTTGTATTCTCCCGTACAAAACAGATTACTGTGTCGATAGGAGAATCTGACTAGGCGTTTATGATTTTCAAAAAATTACGGACACTGAAGTAAATGTCTGTTATCATAATTAAAATTCCTTTTTTTTTTGTTTTTTATTTCAAGGACACTCGGTATATCAAACCGCCCTCGTATTTATTGGATTGTTAGTAGAGATGGCATATTGATGACTAGAGTGGACCAATTCGGAGCGAAAGCAGAGGCGTGACTAACGAATTGGTTCCCGCATGCGAAACATTATTAATATCTAGAGATATACTATCACGAACGGTGCTGTTATTATGTTAGATACAAAAAAAATGTAAGACGGTTTTTCTAGATTATGAAACGTTCTCGATGATACGTATAAAAAATAAAATCTAAAATGTATGTAATTAGATGATTAAAAAAAAACTTACCGTCTTATGCGTTTTCCGTGACTTGAAAATCTGGAGAAGCGCGATGAAATATTGTTAACATAAGGTGCGTCTACAAAGTTATTTCTCGAAAACGCGTCCGCCGTGAGGAAAATATGTGCTTGTATAAAGAAAACGATCGCTCCACATCTAGTGATGTGATGTTTGCATAATTAAAATAATCTTTGAAACAACTTAACACATCTGTAGACGAACCTTCACAAATTTGTCTAAGTCTGGCAAAATCTAAATCTTTATCTAAAACACTTTCAAACTTACTTAAAATACACTCATTTCTTGCGTCTTCTATCGAACATAGCTGTGCCTGTGCATCTTTCACAACTAGCACTGATTCCTGTAACGATAGCGAAGAATTTTGTAGGTTTTCTAATGCTTGCACTATTCCGAAGTAATTGTTGTGAATAGTTTGTAAATCACTTTTAACCTGACTATTTTGAAATTTTTTCCGACTTTCTTCGATAGCGGCACTACCTTTCAAGTTTAATAATAAAACCACTTTTTTTACATCCTCAAAATATTTATGATAGTAAAATGCCGCTCGTAGCCATGTTCCCCATCGTGTCAGAATCGGCTGTGGCGGCTCAGGGGTATGGAGACACAATTCGTGAAATTTCCGAATACGTTTTGGAGATTTCAGGAATACTGCCTTTGTACTCGATATTAACGCATCTACATTTGAGTAACATTTACGGATCCGTTCTGCTACAAGATGTAAGGCATGGATTTTACATGAAATATGTAAAAAGTTACCACACTGTTCCTTAAGAGACCGACCTACAGAAAGCATGGTTGCGGCACCATCTGTCACAAACATTAGGATTTGATTTCTGGAAATTTCAAATTTTTCCAATGTACTTAATACCACTTTTGAAATTACCCGCGCAGTACATTCTTCTATTTGTCTACTAGCTAATAAAATTGAGGATGGCGATTGATTTGGTTCCATTTTACGCACCATAACATTAAGTACAGATCTTTTTTTGCTATCAGTTGTTTCATTCACACTCAACCACACTTTTTTATTTTTCAGATCAGCCTTAATTTTACTTTCTAAATGTACACGAACAGATTTTAAATAACGTCGTAAGTGGGTGCAGCTCGGTAATTCTACATTGCCATATTTTTCGGGAAATGAAATAAACGAATCATTGCGTAACAAAGTAAACGGCAAATTACACACAACCATCATTGTACACAAATCAAATAAGAACACTTCGTATTTTGTATCGGCACCAGTGTCGCTATCTTTATGTCTTGCGCTATGCACGTGGCGTTGCAAATTTGATTTTGTTAAATGGTTTATATATATATATATTGCACACCAAACATTTTACAATTACCCCATTGTAAGATAAACTAGGATGGTTCTCAATAAACCTATTGACTAACTTTGATGATAGCGGTTTTTTTTACTGTACGCTCCTTCAACATTATTAAATACAGAATACACTTTTCTGCTGGTATTATACGTGTACACACGATGACCGTGAACAACATACTAAATAATCGTATGTGCGGTGGGGCAAGCGGGAACCAATTCGTTAGTCACGCCTCTGCTTTCGCTCCGGATTGGTCCACTCTATTGATGACACACACATACATCGTAAATAACTATTTTTATGTTGGAACAATAAAAAAAAATCGAAAACTGCACGATACAACAACGCAAAAGGCCCCACTTAAAGAAGAAACGCGTGCGTCTTCTTAAGAATAATGCACGTATTCACATTTCGACTGTTTCAACGACAAAAATTCTTCGATTACAATTTGAACAGCTACTTAATAATCTTAATAATCACCAGATGTGGTCTCCTCAGTTTTTTTTCCTTTCTCTCAATCTGAAAACTTAACTTGACGGCAAGAGATTTGGCTCTAATGAGAAGGTAATCACTTATCAGTTGAACACGGTTATAACAAAATTCGAATTGAAAAATCCCTTGGAAGTTCCTCAGAATTTTTTGATCGTGCGACCTCAGAGTTCAATTGTAGCGAACTGTAAGACCGGTATGTTCAGTCAGCATAAATGAATTTCAAATTAAATATTTGCTTTAATCCGGTATACGCATTGTTTCGATTTGGTTTAGTATCTAAATGGTATTTACGTGTCTATAAGAACCGCTGGATCGCTTGACGAGCGTTGGGTTCAACTTCATGCACAGAGCGATAACGAGTAGAAGTAGGACACACCATCACCAGCGCGGCCAAACAAAAGCTCATATGAACTAATCCTGAATCAAGTCCATGCTCATCATCTTTTTTGATTGTCGTGGAACTGTCCACAAAGAATTCGTACAGCAGGACCAGCCAGTGAACCAATGCTTTTATCGCGAGATCCTTGAACGTTTGCGTAAAAGAGTTTTGCATGTGCGACCTGACATTACCAGGTCTTGGATCCTGTATTAAGATAATTCCCCCAGTCACAGTTCAATGTCGGTTAAAGAATTTTTGGCAGCGACAAACATTTCAGTAGTCTGACATCCATCCTACAGTCCAGACATAGCTCCATGTGATTTTCTTTTTCCAACGTTTAAGCGGAAGTTAAAAGGTTACCATTACGAAGCAATAGACAACATCCCAAGATTTACGATACAAGTTCTAAACAACCTAAATGAACAAGACTTTCAAAATTGTTACCAGGTATGGTAAAATCGAGACGCTGTGTGCATTCCCGAGAGGCATACTTTGAAGAAAACAATATTAAAAGCCGGAAATATATCAGCCGTGATCGGGTTTGGTATCGGCAACTAGCCGTGCGAATGAAAGAAACCTTGAATTGCAAATCAGTATGCAATCGTGTATAAATATGCCACGATCGGTGAGTTTGTTTAACCGTCCAATGTGGAATACAGTGGGTAAATTAATTGACAATTTCTCGGATCTAAAATACGATGGATGTAGAATAAAATGCACAGTGTGCAATAGATTTTTGATGTGTCGAAGGAGAAGAGATTGCGATGTACACGTAAACAGCATTACCCATGGCAACAAAAAAAGGGGTGTGCCAGAAAAACATCGATTTTATTTTGATTTATGTTTAGCTCTTATTGCATGTAATATACCGTTTACTGTACTAGACCGCTATGCATTTATCTCCTTTTGGAATAAATACGCCAAGTGCGAATTGCCAAGTCGGACGACGTTATGAAATTTTGTATCTACTGCTCACAAAGATATTGCAAAAAAAAGAATCAAATCGGAATTAAAAGATAAAAAACTGTGGTTGTGCATGTATGAAATGACGCATCGAAAAAAACAATCAGTGGTTAATGTTATGGTACGTACAATGGAAACTTCATCAACTGTCACCTGCTATGCTGCTTGCTTCCAGACAAGTTGAAAAGTGTACTGCCAATGAGAATTTGAAAGTGGTGTTGAAGTCATTGGACAAAGTTGAAATTTCACCAAAGTAAATATTAACGTTTGTGAGTGATGGTGTCGCAAACATTCTGTCTTTAGGTCGATCTCTCAAAGTGTGCCAACCTCTTACATGTAACATGCAAAACCCACGCTTTGAATTTTGTGGCACAAACGATTCATGAATGTTATCCACGAGTAAATGATTTGATAGCTAGTACAAAGGCAGTGTTTCTAAAGTCACCGACTGTACTCGACCATTTCACAGACTGTGTCCCGAAATACCTGAACCACCAGAGCCGATAATTACGCGTTGGACAACATGGTTGAAGGCTACGATTTATTATCATTAATATTTTGATTATGTAAAGAAGGTAGTTTGAAAATTCAATCCGACAGAAGCTGCATGTATCAAGAAAAGCCAGGAATTATTTAAAGATCCTCAGGTTAAAGAGAAATACAAACTATACAGAACTTCGGACTAGCCGATGGAATAGAAAAATTACAAAATGTTTCGATGTCGTTTATGGATTCTGTTCAAATTATGAATGATGTTCATGCACAGCTATGCGTTGTAGAAAGCGAAAGAAACAAATGTGTGATAGAATTTGAAAGTATTTTAGACAAAAATTCCGATTTTCACATAGTAAAGCTAATTTTTGAAGGTGTTTCTAAAGAACTATATTCTTTCCAAGATCATTTTCAATATGCAAATATAGCATTAGATGTGAAACGGTGGTTTTCAGCATTAAAACACGTTTATTCCGCACGTCGCACTAACTTAAGTGAAACAATTGTGGAGACATATCTGATGATTATTATCAGGATAAAATAAAACAAATTTTAATGAATTTCACTTTTAAATTTACACTGTAACGAGACGGGATGTTTACAATATTTATCAAAAGGTAATACACGCAGAGTTAACTTATAGACTTACAAATATAGAATTTGATTTGTTAGATTCAAGAATTAGAACACAAATTAATACAATAATTTATAATAAGTATGTGAAACAAAAAAGAAAATTAAATTCACTCGTTTTTAGAAAAACCTAGTAATAATATTATAAAAAATAAAGTCAGTGAGCACAAATTCTAGATTTGAAAATCTAAGTGACACTAATTTCACAATAGAAGAAAAATCATTATTAGAAAAAGGTTTTAATTATAATGTAAGACCTGAAATAACATGTAATACGTTAGATTATTTAGCTGTAGAGACGGAAATCGCATTAACAGATACCCCTAATAATATGTCCAATAAATTTGCTGCATCGAACATCCTTAAACGAGAAACCGAAAACATAAATCATAATAGAGAACTTAAGATTATCAAATCTATAAAGAATAAATCTGCTCATAATTCGCTAGTTTTTACTCCAGCGGATAAAGGGAAAACGATTGTAGCAATGAACAGAGTAGATTATTTGAATAAGACGAATGAGTTTTTAGTACGGAATAAATTTGAAATAATTAAGAGGTATCCTACAAAAAAATTTGAAAATGAACCCTCAACCCCCAAAATTATATTCCCTTATTAAATTACACGATTCGTCCGGTTGTTTCATATGTGACAGCTCCGTCCTACAAACTCTCGAAAAGGCTTATAGATATCATTATTAAATATACAGGATTTAAACCTAAATTAAGCGTAAAAAACTCATTTGTACTAATAAACAAAATCAAAGACTTTACTTTAACGTCTAACACAAAACTCATTTCCTTTGATGTCCAAAATTTATGCCCTAGTATCCCTCCAGAAAAAATTTAGTAAAAGATCTTCTCCATAAAAATAATGTAAATCCAATAATTATTAATGAAATTCTTGATTTACTAAAAATATGCATAGAACAAAATTACCTTCAATTTAATGAAAACATATACACTTGCAAAGAAGGTTTAATCATGGGTAATCCCCTAAGTCCGTTATTAGCTGAGATTTTTATGGATCATCTTGAAAATTCTATTTCAAAAAATCCTCTTTTCCAAAATGTATTATTTTGGTACAGATACGTAGATGATATATTACTAGGTTTCACAGGAACAAAGAGACAATTAAATTTATTATTTGATTATATTAATACATTGCATCACAATATTACAAGTTTACAATGGAACAGGAAACAAATAATAATATTAACTTTCTCGGTTGAACGATTACTAGAATTAACAACAAATGTAACTTTGCAATTTACTTTGCAAATACAGATATAACTATTCATAACACTTCTTGCCATTCGATACAACACAATTAGAAGCTTATCACAGTCTTATACATAGATTAATCAATACTCCGTTGAACCAAACAAATTTCGAGAAAGAGTTAAATTTAATTAAACAAATAGCTATCAACAATGGATATAAAAGTAATATAATAGATAACATTTTAAATAAAAAACTCCTTACAAACGCCATATCACAAGTTTACCCAATATTAAATAATAACGTCTTTACAGGGTTGCAGTGTATAGTAGTTGTGCGGAAGCGTTTATTTTACTTTACTGTGCCCCATGTGTTACTTTAATTAGTAGTTTTTACCTACTGATGATGACAACTTAGTTGTCGAAATACGTATTTAGGATACGACTAATAATTGTGGTAAGGGGTTATACACCTTTTTTAAATTATTAAATGATAACACCCAAAAATTTAAAATGATCACGTTTATAGGCTTTTCAAGCACAAAAATTTATAAATATTCAAGAAAGTTTGACATTAATACAGCGTATAGAACTAACAACAATTTATCCAAATTTATAAAAAACAATAAAGATTTAACAAACAACAATAAAAAGTTATTAGCTATGAGTTAACTTGCGGTAGTTGCCCTATGACGTATATCGGACAGACAGGAAGATCGTTTGAAATACGCATCAAAGAACATTTCTCTTCATTTAGAAATAATAAAAGTGACTCTTCATATGCGTCTCATATTAATTCAACGAACCACAATGTTAACAAAGAATTTAAAATATTACACGTAGAAAATAAGGGCAAAGAACTTAATTTATTAGTCACTTGAAATTAATAAATTAAAGAAAACCGACAAGATCCTCAATGATCAATTAGAAACAAATAATTCACCCTTATTCATTTTATTTATTTGATATTCAGATTTTTGATATTATTTTGATATTTTGATATTTGATATTATTACTTAAGAACAGTATTGTATAAACCGTAGTGAAAGTTTTGTGCATAGACATTTTAGTAATAAAAAGTACCCATTCCTTCAACTATTTAAAATAATGTCTTTGTTACGGTATATTTGCGTTAAAAAAAAATTTGTACATAAGTTAGTTATATGTCTGATGAAGCTCAGGTTGGAGCGAAACGATCGTTCCAGTGTAAATTCAAAAGTGAAATTCATTAAAATTTGTTTTATTTTATCCTGATAATATTATAAAGGAATTTCATCAAGTAAAGGCTGAAACAATCATATATCTGATGATTGGAATATTTGAAAAATCTTATCCAGATAATGAAATCACTGCTGATTCATAATGCGGTAAGTGTGTGTACACGTTTTATAATTTTTCTCTTATAATTTAAATTAAATTCAAAGTTGCATGCGTACGTCGCTGGCATGTGTGTCGAATTTGCCATCTCTAGTTATTAGTAGACTTACGGAATAAATAAACTTAGCAAACTTTGAGTCTTCATTATATTATTATTTTATTATTCAATGAAGTATTCGAACTCTCAAAATCACCTTCGGGGAACAGACACATTTTTCTGACGTCTCCTATTTACGTAGAAAGGTGATCCTGGCTTTCTTTCAAAATATCTATTGCAAATATGTGTAACACAATAGATTCTTAGCTTGAATGGCGTTAATCATAAGTAGGACATTTAACACCGTTCAGGTCCTAGATATCAAAACAACTTATTTATAGATAAGTGAGTACCTGGGACAGTCTAACAATGTATGTATTGTTTATAAGTTATATAATAACACAAGTTATTTTATCTCTTCTGGGAATACTATTTCACGAAAGTCTCGAAGGTATATAGCGGGTGCGAAAAGCAAACCGTGTAAATTAAAAAGAAATACAACTTGCTTAAATTTCCCAGAAGTAGCGTGAAGACAGGGGAAGAAGCGAACAAGGAGGACACGAGACTTATATAACAAACGACCCCTTTTATATTAAATTACCCGCGCAATGTTCGGTTTGAGATAAAGTTGCGCTTTAGTTTTCTAAAATAACATGACTTTATCTTATAATTCATGGAATTCAAGACGCTGTTATTAATAATATAATTCTGTCTCGTGTATACATAAGAGGTTTTAAAATGTAAACTGTACACAATAACTACAACATTATCAAAGCGAAATATGTAGCGAATTTTAAAACAAAACAATCTTAACGAGCCGAGCGGTTATTTATTTTTTGCAGTTTATCATTTCCAACTTCGTTCTTCTTGTGCAATAGAAACGTCTTTCTTCCATGCGCGGGACAAAAAAGGATGGGAATATATTTAGGGCATATTTTGTTTTTGTGTCGCTGACAGTGAGAGAGAATCTTTTGTCTTTGCCGGTTTAAATTTGTTGCATTTAGTTTCGTTTAGAATGCAATATGAATGAGTTCGTATGTTTCCAGTTGGTATGTATTAAAACTGAGCTCGTCATTTGTTATTTTTACTTGTATTTCTACAGTCTTGCGATAAACGTAATCACTATATACTTAGAAGTTAAAAAGGCAGAACAAAGGATTTATACGTACATGCTTATGAAACGAGAAAACATCCTATAATAATAATAACAAGGATAATCTTTACAGTCCTACAGATTTCTCCAAGACAATACAAAAATATTTATACTGCCCGTGTAAATATAGTTCGATATAGTCAATAAAAATACAGTTCAAAAAAGTAATTAATAAGTACTACAGTTGAGGGAATAAAAGGAGAAGCTAGTTAGAAGAATAATTGATAAGTTGTTGAAAGAAGTATCTGTACAGCATGGATTTGGTTAGCGAATCCTGATGTAGGAGATGCGAAAAACAGGAAGAAATTAGCCACACTTGTGAAGAATTGAAGGATTCAGACAGAAACATTTCGAAAGAGATCTATTGGACCCTAAAAGGGTACTCAAACTTCCCCTGAGGAGGATAGTGGCTTTAATCGAGGACACAGGACTAACAGAGTTAAACTGAAATATTTGTTGGGGGTGATACAAAGAGCACTGTGCTTAACTTAAAAACATCGGTGGTGTATAATTTATTAGCGTTTCTTTCTATATGATTGAGGGGTGCTCCTTGTTATAGTTCTGGTGACAAAGAAAACATCATTCCATTTAGGAACTATCACATAACATTGGTGATAACAAAAATCCTGCCCGTAAAATGTTTTCCAAAATTTGGACCTAAATTAGTATATATGTAGTAGCCCTGCAAATTGGTAATCAAATGCCAGTACTTGTATGTAAAAAAAATTCCCGTTGGATACCGCCATTTGTTGACCGACGAACAGGAACAGCTAGTGTGAATTGGTGTCAAAAAACTTTATGCCGCTTTAGCGCAGGAAACTCTAAAAACGTGTACAACATCCTGAGTGGTGATGAATCTTGGATTTACTCATACGAGCCAGAATCTAAACACCAGTCGCCTGTTTTGGTGTTCCATGGTGAAGAAAAGCCGACGAACGTCATGCGTTCTCGAAGTGTCTCCAAAAAGACGGTCGCGTCATTTGTGTCGAAAGCAGCTCATGTAGCAACTATTTCTCTACAAGATCAAAAAACTGTTACTGCCGATTGGTATACAACCATTTGTTTCCTACCAAGACAATGTAAGTTCGCACACAGCTCGTAAGACAATTGCAGTTTTAACGCAACAAAAAGTCTCTTTGTTAGACCATCCTTCGTACAGGCCCGACCTAAGTCCCAACGATTTCTTTGCCTTTCCGAAAATCAAGGAAAGACTGCGTGGTCAAAGGTTCCAGTCGTTAAAAGGGGCAGTCGATGGATTTCAAAATGCAATTTAAAAATGCAATTTTGACCAACAATTTTGACCAACAATTTAGACCAACAAACGAGTGGAATAACTGCTTCCAGAGCGCATCCAAAAGTGCATTAATCTTCGAAAATCAATAAAGTTTTTAAAATCTATCCGCTGTTTTATTCCGGCTCTATATGCAAAATGTGAAACAACCTTCGTATTTTAAGAAAAATGTCTGCAGTTTGTGTGAATAACACAGATAATTTTTGTTATGTTTGTGGCGAAGTTACTGCAAAAGCCCACCATAACTCTTTATCATCTGAAAAAGGCTTATTATGAACTGTACTTTGCATGTAAAGTTGGTGATCAACACAAGTCATGGTCTCCAAAAATTTGTTTCAGTTCATGTTCGAGAACACTGACAGGCTAGTTGAAAGGCTGAAAGTTATGATTAAAGCTTTTTTAACAATTCATGGATCTTGGGGGTGATAATCTCATAAAATGTTTATAAGATTCTGCATCTTCAGTTGGCATCTCTTTTAGAAGTCTAAGCACTTAAATTATTTCTGCGCTTTATCCAATATCTATTATTCATATTCGTCTTTCATGTTTTTTTCTTTTCGATTGCATCTTCCACAATTTATATTACAATAACTTCGACAGCAACACGAACAACTGCACTTGGAGCTATTTCATATCTCCACTAAGTAACAAGTAAAATATTCAATATGTAAACATACAATCATATTGGTGGCAAGTACATTCCGAGGGTAAATGAGGTTTAAATGTGTGTGATAAGCGGAATTGCATAATATAATCGATGTCATTAGAAAACTACAAATGTTGATCGAACAAAATGCTAAGATCTTTAATTTGTGTTTGCCTGAGAATAAGGGTATGATCCAGATATAAAAATATTAACGGATTATTGTAACTGGTATAAGTAACAACGGCACAGTTAATATTAACCTTAATTTTTTTCTTGTAACACCAATTATTGACAGAACTTAAATCCTCTACAGTGCTTCACTGTCAAATAGACTGGATAAATTAGTAATGTAGAAAACATTTTCGTAAATATTTTTAGATTAGCGCAGTAAGTAAGGACTTGACAATCGAGAAGAAAAAAGAGATCGTAAATTTCACAATACTCTGCAGATCTACTGCAGAGTTCCAAAGACTTATCTATGTGGGAAGGTTGATAGCAATACATACAATTCAACTAGCCAGGCAAACTAATCTCAGTGAAGACGTCGAGGTTCTTATCGAAAGGTTGTTGAGTATCTGATAATAATAAAATATTAAAAGACCGCCACCGTTAAATTCTGTTGAATCGTAACGAGAATTCATACGTCACACGAAGGGCGTAGATATGATAACGTACCCACAAGGCGTAATACCAATAAAAGATATTCAACCTACACTTACGAATCAATAACAGCACAAATAAAAAATACTATATCAATATTTATTGAAAACGCTTTCCCACAAAATATTAACAAATATCAAATAGATAAAAAAATATGGACGAACCTGTATATATGCGACAGGAGTTATATTACAAATTTTGCATGCCTGAAGGGCGAATAAATATTATCGGAGATTTCCGCTAATGTACATCCAAAATATATAAAAATAAATGCGAAACATAAACTATTTAAATTGACAGAAAACTTCTATATAAATAAAATGTTGCACGGTAGTGGATCTAGGTTCGGACCTTGTGGAACGCCTGAAGATACCTGAACAAGGTGAATGTGTTGGAAAAAAAAATTAAATCAAACATAACTGGAACGATTAATTATCTATTTAGGATACAATTAAGTTAACGGTGCATGAATTGGGCACGCTCGAACTACTGTAGTAATAAACAATGATGTACGGTACGAGTATCAAAAGTTTTAGCGAACTCGGCGTATATACATCGTACATGAACTATCATACATATCAACATCGTATATGCGTTTAAATCGATACAGGAACTAATAAATTGGCTAAGCTCGGCCAGATTTGTGATAGTCCATTTCCGCGACCCGAATCCGTGAAATTGCGTTGAGATGTAACGCTGTATAGAATTATAGAGTTTATCATATAACAGTTGTTTAAAAATTATTATTGGAGCAACTAAGTAAGGCACCTTCGTTTCTTAAAAATCGGATCTTGGTTATTTACCACATTTCCGGAAAAGTTGAGGTGCGTAGAATAGGTTAGGAACAAGGACATTACTGGAAAACACAAACTGTTGGTAGAGTTGATTATTCACAATGAGTGGACGACCTTTAATAAGGATTGTAGATGCGTATGTAATAGATCTAGTTTAGTTAGACCAATTATGGGGATACAATTGAATAAATAAATTTGTTACAGTTACTTACTCAGAGATGAGATATTGATTTTTTTCACTCTTCAGAAAAGATTACTGACCTGCAAAAGAAGAAAATACAATTATATAATCATATATTTGTGCTTTTTGCGAGAATATGTTATAAAGATAAATATATATATATATATATATATATATATATATGTGTGTGTATTAATAACTTACTACACTTGTGTAGAATTAGGGTGTCGTTTTGAAGAAAAACACTGTTTTGGTTGTGTGACGTTTCGGCCTTGGATTTAGACCTTCCTCAGACATAACCTAAAATATATGGGCATTTGTTTGTAATATTACACACACGAGCCTGTTTTCGTGGCCTCTACATGTTAAAATCATCTCTATGTCAATGATGATAAAACTAACAAAACACTAAACTTTTAATACACTAGTACATATACTGCAAACTAAAATCAGTCAGACAGGCTTGAAATCTCTTTATATTCTCTCAATATAAAGAGATTTCAAGCCTGTCCGACTGATTTTAGTTTGCAGAATATGTACTAGTGTATTAAAAGTTTAGTGTTTTGTTAGTTTTATCATCATTGACATAGAGATGATTTTAACATGTAGAGGCCACGAAAACAGGCTCGTGTGTGTAGTATTACAAACAAATGCCCATATATTTTAGGTTATGTCTGAGGAAGGTCTAAATCCAAGGCCGAAACGTCACATAACCAAAACAGTGTTTTTCTTCAAAACGACACCCTAATTCTACACAAGTGTAGTAAGTTATTAATACATAGTGCTATTCACCATCAACATCCACGTTGAATTCCACCATACATATATATATATATATATATATATATATATATATACATATATATATATATACATATATATATATATATATATACATATATATATATATATATATATATATATATATATATAGTAAACCTAATCAGTAGGCGATTAAAGGTCTGTATATTACTTCAAAATATATGTATTTAAAAAACTCTACATGTTTCGGCTATATACGCCTTTTTCAAGAGAATACAAAATATGAATGACAGGATATAAATGTTTAATCGCCTACTGATTAGGTTTACCATATCATACCAAGGTCACGAAGTTATTATATATATATATATATATATACATATATATGTTTTCTTTTAGGTTTCCGCGGGTAGTAGTATGTGTTTTAACTGGATTCCGGGTTTTCTTCCGCGTTTCCACTGTTTGGTCTTCGTAAAGACCGGTGCTGGTTTCTGGACGACGTTTCGGCAAAATCACATTTGCCACCAGAAGCAGACAGCTATCGCAGACCAGAAGATTAATATTAATATACAAAAACGCAAAACTTGTATATCCATTTATATTTGTTTCAAAGTTACAGATCCATGAATGTGATTGTCAGATCATGAAAAAAAATGTAATCCTAAAGTCAATACAAACTGATTTTATTTAGAAAAAGTTATACGATTCAATAACAGGCCTGTGATTGTTAACGTCTCATAATAAAATGTTATCCTAAAATAAATAAACACGTGTCGTAGTCCATACAGTAATTTCTTGGAGATATCCAAAAAAAGGGTACTGGAAATTGATTTATGATAAAGAAGGTTCTTACTTATTTCGTAAGTGGTGAACCAAGAATATCATATAATAAACAAATGTTCAGATGACTGTTAACGTTGCATTTTTTAATAAAGGATTACATTACGTTTGAGTTCATACAACAGCTTATTAGTTAGTGGACACGTTTTCTTTATTCAAAATGCGTTACCGATTTTCTTCTTAAGAGTATGTGGACAAGCATTTTGTGTATGGCTACTGTAACTCGCAGTGCACGTCAAGCAGTTATTGAATACCGACATCGGTTTCCCAATAGGCACATTCCTCATTACAGAACGTTTCTGGAAGGACACAGACAATTTCGGGAATGCGGACTGCGTGATTATCTTTTCGACCGAGGAGTAAATTTGCCAGCAGACTTAGAGGAAGAAGCAGTAGCTATTGTTACAAGGGATCCAACTCTCAGTGTACGTCGAATCGCTAGTCAACTAGGAGTGCGACGAACGACAGTTTGGCGAATTTTAAAACGTGAGAGCTTATATCCATATAACTATCGCAGGGGACACGGTTTGCTTGAGGCAGACCACTATGCTCGTCTAGTTTATTCTACCTGGATATTAAGACAGTCACGGCTTCATTTTAATTTCTGCAGAACAGTCCTCTGGACAGATGAATCTACGTTCACGAGAAGTGGTGTTACAAATCTGAGAAACCTGCACAGTTGGTCATCAGAAAATCCCAAAGCTATGCGCCCATCTAAATTTCAACATGAATTTTCTGACGGGCACAAGCCTGCATTCAACAAGGAGGTGGATATTTCGAAAATATTATTAATTGAACTTTTTTAAATAAAATCAGATTTTATTGACTTAGGATTACATTTTTTTTCATGATCTGACAATCACATTCATAGATCTGTAACTTTGAAACAAATAAAAATGGATATGGAGAAGTTTTGCGTTTTTGTTACTTGAAATGAAGTCTACTTTACACTCCTAAAATTTGCACATAACGATATGGGATATCTTGTATATAAAAAAAAATTTAAAATATTCGATAATTTTGTCCATGAGTGTATATCACTTACGTTATGATATCAAGAAATCGTGACATGTCCATAGAATCTTAATTTAAACTTCCCAATAAAAAAAATACTAAAAAGAAGATAACATTGATACATAATTCACCGAGATCGTTTGGCGCGATAATTCAAATATATAAAATACAAAATATATGAAAATAATAAAATAAAATAAAACAATCACTTTGTTTTACCACTTTATTCACATATAATTGTGACCGCGGTTTCGACATACAATGTCATTATCAAACTGCAAAAGTTACAGGCCTACATAGAACTTATAAATGACACAAAAAATATATGGGGGTGGAAAAAACAGTTACAAGTGGCCCTTAGTTTAGTATATCCTAAAGATAGTGCTAATTTGAAACAATTTGTCTCGTTAACTTACTTCGGTAAAATAAGCGAGCAAATTGGAAATATAATTTCAAAAAATAATAGTAATGTTAGTATAGCTTACAAACCATATGTAAAAACAAGGAATTTAATTTTTAACGCAAAACCTAATACAGATATCAATAACAAATCAGGAGTGTATAAGTTGTATTGTAATGATTGTAAAAGTGTATATATAGGTCAGACTAGTCGAAGTTTTATTATACGGGAAAAAGAACACTTGAGGTCATACAAACTAAAGAAGACAGATTCAACATTCGTAAACCATCTTATTACAGAAAGACATACATTTGGTCACCGTAAAATATTGCATTTGGCCGAGAAAGGTCGTGAATTAAATATTTTAGAGGTCCTAGAGGTTTTTAAAAGCCGGAACAGCACAATAGATATCGTTTTAAATGACCAGTTGGATCTTATATATACACCTCTTTTCCAATGTTGTATATAATAGTTAAGTATATAGTAGTAATTTGTAAATAACATCATAAACCACCCCTATATAATTTTGTGTCATTTATAAGTTCTATGTAGGCCTGTAACTTTTGCAGTTTGATAATGACATTGTACAGTCGAAACCGCGGTCTCTATTACATGTGAATAAAGTGGTCAAACAAAGTTATTGTTTTATTTTATTTTATTATTTTCAAAATGAATTACCACAAAGTTACGGCTACCAGTATTAATTTTCTTATACAAAATATTTGTATATATGCTTATCATATGTACGTAATAAGTTATAGTCGATCATAGTTGTTATTGAGGGAATTTGTAAATTCTCAAAATTATTTATACGAACAAACAACAAGAACACTTCAATAGAATACTATTGCCCCAGAGGATTTTCATCTCAATTTAACACGGTTTACGAAAACGGAAGTCTGATTAGCATAACGATGGACATTGTAGTCAGGGACAGTGGTGGTTTCGGAGTATAAATTAGCAAAATATGCGAACTTCACGCAAATTGCAAAGCGGCCGTCGACGGTCTCCACCGTAAAGTTGCTCTCGCAATTGCTCCTTTAGATGGAGAAGACGCAGACGAAACGACCGCAGCGGCGGCGGCGACAAACTGAGAAGAAAGTTTCCTTTAAATGCAACATAAATTCCTATTACTGTAGTGCTTAGTCGTTTATAGGATGGCATTAATAATAAGCCTCTCGGGATGGTGAGAAAAATAAACGGCGAAATATTACGATACTCTTGTGAAAAATAAACACCTATTTAAGTGCCCCTATCTTGCTGAAGCGACGAATTCTTGATACCTTGAATCCATCTGCATAACGAGATTGTTAAATAAACTAATGAAATTTTCGATATTGCTGAGGGACTCGGAGAAAATTGAATTTCACCGTATATGTATATATTTGATATCATCATGGCTGTGAATACTGTTTGCAGATTGTATCTAAGTACTGTAATATGGGCAGAAACAAAACGTAAAGCTGAAGCCAGATTTAGTTCGAATGTCATTCATTTATTGGATATATTTTTAACTATTGGTATTAACACGTGCTTCTTTCTTATTGTTGACGCCTTCGCATCTACATTTGCAGAGGTTCATCTACCTAAAAACTCCGATAATACGTCACTTGAGTACTCGTTTCTTGTATTATACAGCATGATATCATCGAGGCCAAATTGAAGAATAAACATACTGCTGGAACCGATAATATTCCAACGTATTTGGTTAAAGACTGCGTTAATATTTTTTTTCATGCACTCTCCAAACTCTTCAATTTATCCATTCGAACATCTTATTTTAACCTCATTTAAACATCCTATATACAAGTTTAGAAACCAATTTAAACTTAAACAATTTTTTTTTGATAATATTAGCCGGTTTTAAAACATCTCAAGTGTTTTTAACCTGAAGATGATTGAATTACAGTTGAAACATAAAATTTTCAAAAATTTTATTTGTAATAATGTGAATTAAATCCATGTCAAAATTAAGCCGGACTAGTGGTTTAATATTATTTGCACACATGTTAATTACATTTGCAAATGTACTATTCGCATGATAGTAACTACATCGTTTACGGTTCGTATGAGAGGTGCGCGGAGTACATTGCCAATCTGATCTGATTCGCTTCAATGCATGTTAGCGAAATGTAACAACATAGAACTATTATCGCTTATGTGCAGTGGACGCGTTAACACGACTGGAGTAATGTAATTAAACGACATGCACGAGATTTTAACCCGGAGCGGTCTACAGTAATGCGTCGTCGCATTTATAATGAGGTAGTGTAACTATTGGCATTGGTACGTTTTTAATTATTAATTACACATACATACATACTGCTATGAACTTTTCCCCACAAATATTTTGAAAAGTTTAATTATTTATGAGTGTATTATTATTTTGAATATTTGTAGATTTGACTTGCGCAGTTTGAGAATGCCGTTTGATCTGCTGTGGACGATATTTATAACTGTATTTTTTTTAAGCGTAGCCTGCGTGCTAGCTGTTCCTCAGACACAAGTGTTCAGTGAAGTAAGAAAGGTGTATTTATTTAAAGATAAATCTTTATCTTTGTTTTAGCAATTTCGGTCTTTGTTTTTTGATTTAATTGTGCTTTTGTGCTTGCTTATATCATTACCGATTTATTTACGAGTTTGTGAATCTCGTATTTGATTTTAACACTTTCTTACTCATGTGTCTCGAGTATATGAATATATTTTTTACGTAATATATTTTATAAAAGATACCTTAATTTTATATTGAACGAATTGAATATTGTCATTTTCTACTGTATTATTATTATCGTTTTGAAATTTTATCTTAGTTATTTGATATAAATGACAAAGAAGGGTTTTTAAAATTTCTAGTATAAAAAAATTTCTGTAACTGTAAAATTTTAGTACGCTTGGGATATCAACGGCAATTTTTTTACATGTGGTTGCACATGCGTTAGAGTTTGCTTCGGTCTGTCAAAGAGTTTGTTTATTTTGTTTTCTTGGGAGAAATTAAAAAGTTTCTTTGTAATTTATTAGTTTTAATTTTGATCGGCTGTCACAAAGGTTTTTGATCGCATGCTGCGGTCACTTCCATGCGTTATTTTTACCTTTAAAATATAGTTTAATGAGGCAATATTAATCTTTATACTTTATAAAGATTTTTTTTTTATTTTTTTTTATTTTTGTATTAAAGTTTCATTTAAATTTTATTGTGTTTATTATTAAATTTGACCTTTTCTTCTGTGCTTATAAGTAACTCAAAGACTTTATTACTATTTTTCTCAAATAAATTTTGAGTGGCGCCTAAATATTTTATTAATTTCAATTGTGTTTCCACTTTTCCGATTGGAACCCTGAGAGGAAAGCAGTCCCATTTTGAAAATAAACCGACTGAATATTCAAGCTGGATAGATTTGTTGTGAATAGTGGTATAATCAATTTCCAAACCACTATTCATAGCAATACGTTATTCATGAAGTACTAGGATATTAAAATATATGATTATGGAAAAATTACCTTCATTACTTAATAGATAAAGCTTAATTACTAGAGCTGAGGATGTTTGCGGTATAACCATGGTTATATCATGTAACCATAGTAATTTACTATGGTTACATGATATAACCATGGTTATACCGCAAACATCCTCAGCTCTATTAATTACAATATAATAAGTATTGTTTTAGATTCACACAAACAAATATCGCTTGATTCCATATCTGTGTGCTTTAATGAACGAGTACTTTTATAAGTTGAATTCATTGTAACCCTGACAAAAGTTTCAAGAAAAACGGAAAGTTTTGTATAATTAAAATTCTGCCGTTCTACTGTGAACTCAAAGCAACGACCATATATATATATATATATATATATATATGTGTGTGTGTGTGTGTGTGTGTGTGTGTGTGTCTGTCTGTCTGTGTGTGTGTGTGTGTGTGTGTGTGTGTGTTCAGATAATTTCTTAGCCGTTCATTAAATATATCAATTGATAAATTCGGGTTTTCCGGCTTTTATATGAAATATTTACAAATATTATCAAATTAGTATGTAGTTGCGAAGTAAGTGTGAATGTAAACATTGCTGTTTACAAATTACAAAGCAAATCACACGAAATTTTTAATTGAAAAATTTTGTGTACGTTGGGACTTAAACCCAAATCTACGGTTTGTCGGACCGTTGCTTTACCACTTAAGCCACGATAGACCTTGGTTCAAGCTATTTAAAAATTCATTATGAAGTAACAGTGTTAATGATTGATGTCAGTTATTGAAAGTAGGTGTCAGGTTTGAAAGCAGAAGTCAGTTTTAAAAGCAGATGTCAGTTTTGAAAGCAGGTAACTGACATTTGCTTTCATTATATATTTCTGTCATCAGCTGTTCAATGAAGGCACTCTTAATGGAATACACAGATGTCGTGGAGAGCAATGAGAATATTTAAGAATTATGTTAATATATGTATCCCAGGTTTAAAGTCGGTAGACATACAAATATAATTGTAATAGTAACTTAAAAAATTATTATAAATGTTGACTTCAATCTGCACGAATAAAGAAATAACACTGATTCATTACCGAGTTTTTTGATACGTGTCCTGGCATATCCTCTGAAATTACCTATTAATCTATCTATAACAACTAATATCTTTCCTGATCGGTGGAAGAACACAAGAATTATCCCTGTGCGTAAGAAATGAGATCGTGCGTTGATTAATAATTACAGGCCGATCTCTATTATTTCTAACTTCGCCAAACTGTATAACAAGGTATTATACACCAGACTATTTAGTGGCACGCACTCTCACATCTCAGCGAACTAACATGGTTTTGAAGCAGGTAGATCTACTGTCACCAATTTGGTGTCGATTGTTCAGCAAATCGGTGAGGTTTTGGGCGGCAGAGGTCAGAGGTGTAATTTATATTGACCTATCCAAGGCTTTCGATTCAATTGATCATGAGATTTTACTTCATAAGTTGGGATCTTTTAGGCTCGTTCCAATTTCTATCAGTCTTCTTCGGTCTTATTTATTTCAAAGAAAATGCTACGTGACATACAATGGGTTCTGCTCCAATAATTTTGTTCTTGCTTCTGGCGTTCCTCAGGGATCAAATTTGGGAACTTTTACATTTATGGTTCCAATCGCGCAAAGCCGAACGTCTTGAAACGGACTCCTACCTATATTCTCTCCAGCGTGGTCAACAGAATACTGGATGATCTGTTTGTTTGAGGATGACTGGCGAATGGACAGCACTATTTGAGTCCATGGTTCATTTAATTGCACTGCAATGTCATGTAATTATAATTATAATGTACCTTGTAATTGGATCTAGCCTGTTGGGTATTATTACTATTATTAATTTTTATTCCATACAACAATGTTCTTCTCAATCTTTAAGAATAAAATACGGAGAAGAGAGTTTAATAAATAAAACAAATTAAAGATATGTTTAATGTAGAGAATGATTACATAAGTTTTCAAAATTGCTTTTGCAATTCCATTCACATCCAATACCAATAAAATTTCTGACGATTAAACTGAATTTGAAACGGTCCAATCCTTAACGCACGAATTCCTAGACAGCTAATCTGCACACAGGAGGAATACAAATAACCTAACATCACACTCCTTCCGTTACTTATCTTCCTTAAAATATAATATACGCATGCAACGTAAAACTACCGCTCGTACAAAATAAGCTTATCCTTCTGTGGCAGATGAGATGTCCCATTCTAACCGTTTCCCTTCTTTTTCCATTTAATCAACTTTCTGTATTCAAATTGCTCCGAAATCCCGGCCCTGCAGTGATATTGTCGCCGTCGTCGGTAGACCGAGAAAATTAGAAAAGCGGCTTCCTAACTGTTCTTTCTCATTGCCGTTACACCTGCCGCGTGCGCTCTATACCAAACGTTCACTCACGCCGAAGACTGGTTAGAACATTTGAATACATTAACTCGGTGAAATGCTAAAATGTGTGCTTGCTGGTGACGGCTGCCGATGCAGCAGTGCTTACTGAAGAGTAGCGGCAGTATTACAGTAGTATATAATAGTAAGTACTTGGTGTAATAAAAGGAAATTTATGTACGTACGTTATGAGAGACATTGTAATAATTCTCGTGTGTCATTGCCGACGCTATCCACATAGTAATATGGTTGTGAAAGGCAAAGATTTTTATACTGTTCTGATATAGTGCAATAAGTAAATGCAAACTTAGCATTGGACCTTCAACACCAGTATCAAAGCTACAGTTACTTTTTAAACATTAGTTAATTGCTTACGTGCATATGTAGATGGAGGTAAAGTTAATTCGTCATCATCGTAATCGATTAGCTCATTTTTGTCAATTACTGAATAAAAATTGTCTTTAATTGACATTATTAACTACAAATGAAACAGATATGTATTACATACATCTGTATCTATACATATTGAGATACACCTTGTATTTTCCAACATTTATTGATGCCGAAACACACGTGTTTCTGTCACACAATAGACTTCATCAGTTTGGCTAGTGAAGTAAAGTTTGATGGAACGCCTCATAGGTACAGTAAATTTTGTTGTATCAGATGGCACCAGACAATCTGGTGACATCTGTCGGACAAAAGATACTATGTAGAAAATAGGGATCTCGTCCAGCTATGCCGGCACAGAAGAGAAAAAAATACGTATATATTTTCGGCATTGTCTCTCATAACACAATCGATGAACTTCGTAATGCTATTGTTAAAGCCTTTATAAACAGTTTCACCATACCCAGCTTAATATATAAACGACCTCAAATTTCAAGATCCTATTACTTCCACCAAAAAAAATTAAAAATTAAACGGGCAAGTATAATTTATTTCAATATACTTGGTTTGGAGGTTAGTTGACCATATAAAAATTAATTTTTTGTTAATTGGTCCTTTTATTGTTAAATTTATAGTTTATAGTTTTGATATTCTTGTGACTTTAGTTTTTTGCTATTGTTTTGTTTTTATACTTTTTATGTTTTAACTTTTACATATACATGTTTTTTAAAGGTTGATGTGACACCTTATATCTATAGTTACATTAATGTTTTAAATTTAATCGATTTTAATGTCCGTGTACGTCACTTTTATTTTTTTAACTCTACATTCTGTGAGTATTTTACTATTGTTTTATACACTAATTTATTTAATGTTCTTGTTTATCAATCTTGTAGTATCTCCCGAGGAAGCAACAAACTCGTTGCGAAATATAGAGATAATTAATGAGTTCTAATTGGCAGATCGCTTGCCCGTTTTTTATTTATTTTAACTTATATATAAATGTTGAGGGCTGAACGACCTGAAGAAGAATTCTTCAACACGAAGAGGAAAAAAAATACAAGAAAAATATATTCATTGTAAATGTAATTTTTATTGAAAACAAAACGCTGTAATGAGACTCTATAATTCCTAATGTATCTTTAGGATCGTGTGGTTAGTCCGTGGTAAAGCTGGAGAAAATAAATTGCAGGCTTTATATTTATTATTTCTTATTCTATTGATTTATAGGGATAGTATATCAAATTACTCAAACTAAAGTTATATAGCCTGACATCTATATCAGAATAGCATGAACTTCAATAGCAAGCAATATATTTAATATTTATGTATCCTTTTAGAACCTTTACAATAAATACGATTAACAGAAAGCAACACTTCGTTTAAAAATACAAAATAATATTTATTAGATGGTAAACAATATAGGACATAGCATGTATCGATATAAATTAAAGTTTGTTTCACTAGGTAAGTGTTATGGAAATCTTATGTACAAAAACAATATTTTTTTACTTAAATTTTTTATATCACTTCTGTTGTTAATTGAATTTTTAAGCAGTATATACTATAACTTAATTATGTAACGATCTGCAATTTACCATCATAATATATGTTGCTGTTTTATAATTATATATCTTAAGTTATTTAAATATCTATACACTTGCTTATCATGCTGACAGTTCCGTGTTTTGATTCCTGTCTGGCTGTCCGAGTAGGTTTTCGTGGTTTTCCTTCTCGTTTAGGGCGAATGCCCACAGCTTTACATCTTAAGACGCTCCACGGGCGCATACATAATAATAACTTAATAACTCACGTCTTGCGTTTCCCTGTTTTTGTTGTCTATCTATTTTAGAATACTAAGGCATGATTTATTTTTATTCAATTGGAATGTATCTTTGAATAATTTTATCCATAGCAACCACAAATGTTCCTTGAAAAAGGCATCATTTGCCGAAACATGTAGGATTGTTTTAAATATACATATTTTGAAGTAAAACCAGACCTTAAATCGACAACAAATTGAATTTACCACAACATACAAAGGTCACGAAATAATTATATATATATATATATATATATATATATATATATATATATATATATATATATTATATAATTTGAACATATACACTTTATGGTTATCTAGGGTTAAAAGAACATAAAAAATACATTTCGGCTAACGTTATTATTGTCAATTTTCCACGGGAAATATAAAAGAGTTGGGGACTATAATTAAAGGCACCTTAGCTGGCGAGCCAATAAAGTACAATAAAATCCTGAATCTTGCAACCGGTGTCACGTAAAACGATGAACGATAGATTAGGACAAACGACCATATTAAACGAAAAGCATCTGTTACGCCCTCTACAATTAAACGAAAAGTTTTTGTTTTATAAAAACGACATCTGCGTGTGTGTATGTGTGTCTTTATAACGTCTGTGTTTCTGATATGGTAGTGATGCAATGGTGGCAACATTCCGGTTGACCATAAAACTTCCGAAACGATGCGATCGCCGCGATCCAGTTGCTATTTAAAGAAACCGGCATTTCATTTTGCTGTATCAGTTTCTTTTGTCGTTTGGTAACATTATTTTACTTTTATAAGCGAATTTTTGTAATATGGGCAAACACAAATATTATATAAATATGTATGTATACGCAAGATAATAAATAATGTATTCAAATATAATCAATTGTATTCATTAAAATGATATAAATAATTGTAACTATGAAAATATTTCAAGGAAATAATACCAATATTGTGCAAAATTGATATCGATTCTTAGTAGCTTGGCAAAGATTTTCGAAAAAGCTTTATATCAACACATATTGCTGTGCATTTTATGCAAATTAGATATGAGGGATCTAAAATAGAAAGAATTATGCACAGCACGTGATTGAGATGTGTGGCGTTTACATGCTACATGTAATTGCAAAATATACGAGGGTATACCCAAAAGAAAGCGAACTTAGTTTTTTAAATTTATTTCACTTTCAATCCCTTTCAAGGTACTCTCGACTGCCATGAATACACTTGTCCAGTTTTTTATCCATTGCTCAAAACGCTTCTTAGATTTGTCTTCTGGGATTATCGAGAGCGCCTCCGTTGTTTTTTCTTCACCTCAGTAACGTCGACAAAATGCTATTTTTTCATGTCTCTTTTGATACAGAGAAATAAGAAAAAATCACAAGAGGCAAGGTCTGGCGAATAGGGTGGAGTGGGCACAGGGGCCTTGCCATTTTCTCTTAAAAATTTGTACACAGACAGGGTTGTATCAGCTGGGGCATTAGCGTGGTCGAAAAGCCAGTCGCTCGATTGTCACCAATCAGGTTTCCCTCGTTGCAAACTGTTACGCAATCTTTTCAAAACTTTCCAGTAGAAGCCTGGTTAACTATCTGATCCTGTGGAATAAACTCTGAAATGGACGGCTCTTTTTGTTATTTGATTTCACTTGACGACCCTTTTGGAGGCGAGGCGAACTTGAAGTCTTCCACTGGCTTGACTATTGCTTCGTTTTAGAGTTTTAAAAAAACCTGGCTTAGCCTTATACAGGGTGGCCCAAAATGACCGAAGGGGTTTTAATTCCTTATAGCTTTTTTATTATAATTTTTTTTTTGTTTTCAGTATTTTGTAAAGAAGACTTGGAGAATATAAAATGGAACAGTACACAATTGAACAACGTGCCAAAATCGTTGAACTTTATTTCTCAAATCAACGATCCATTGTTTTGACTCGGCGTGCATATCGTCGTTATTTTAATGTGCAGGTTGGACCCTCAGAGTCAACAATAAACCGTCTGATTGCAAATTTTCGAGAACAAGGGGCAGTAAGGAACCTTCCTGGTGCCGGCAGACGACGAACGGTGCACATGGATGACAATATTGAACGGGTACAGGAGAGTATTCGGGAAGATGGAGAAACATCAACCAGGAGACGTTCGACACAACTTGGTCTCTCAAGGGGGTCGCTGCAGAGAATTTTGCATACAATAAGAATGTTTCCATACAAAATTCAGTTTGTCCAACAATTGAAACCGACAGATTACCAGCAACGACTTGATTATGCAATTTATTTTCGTCAAAAAGCAGAAGAAAATCATGATTTTATTCATAATTTAATTATGAGCGACGAAGCCCATTTCCAATTAAATGGGTTCGTTAATAGGCAAAACTGCAGGATATGGGCTACGGAAAATCCAAGAGTAGTTCAACAGCGAGAATTACACCTACTTAAATGTACCGTTTGGTGCGGTGTTTCGTCGGAAAGGATAATTGGCCCATATTTTTTTGAAAATGAACACGGTGTCGCCGTTTCCATCACTGGTGTTAGATATCGGACAATGTTGGAAATTTTTTTAAGGCCAGCCGTGGAAAACCATCCGCAAGTATGGTTCCAACAGGATGGAGTGACAGCGCACACGCGAGGGACACAATGGCTCTTTTACGCGACATCTTTGGTGAACGAATTATTTCCCGTACAAGCGATTTTAATTGGCCTCCGCGTTCACCGGATTTAACCGCTTCAGACTGTTTCCATTGGGGTTATTCGAAAGGAAAAGTCTATATTAATAAGCCTCGAACCATACAGCAATTAAAAAATAATATACGCGACGAAATCAACAACATAACACCTGAAGTTTTGCGGAAGGTTATGGAAAATGTTTTGGAAAGAGCACGAATATGCGAAGCAGAAAATGGCCACCACTTGCGAGATATAATTTTTCATAATTAAATTAAAAATTTTCTCAATTAATATACTGTATTTAAAATTAAAAAAATTTAATAATTATGTATTAAATAAGAAGTTATAATGAACTCAAACCCCTTCGGTCATTTTGGGCCAGCCTGTAGTTGGTATGGAAACAATAGTGGTTGTTTTAGCGTTCCTGATATTGACATTAGTCAATGAGAGGCGCTGAATATTTTTCTACGCTTTGCCTGGTTGACTTTTGTAATGAAGTAAAGATATTTTCACGCAAATATGAACTTAAAATAGAAATAAAACTACAGTTCTAATCTTCACTTTTAATTTTTAATCGTAACACGACAATTGTTTCGCCAGCACAGTGGCTTCCTCAGGTGCTTACATCTAAAGAGTACGTTACAAAATTAATTAAAAAAAAATATATATACAGGCTGATTCATTTTCGGCCCTCACCATGGGGATCTCGCTTATTATTGGAGATAGAGTATATGTTTAAATTTGGCAAAGTTGTTAAATTTTGTGTTTGTTATAAATCCGTAAAGAAAATAGACCTGTGACAAATGACCTTCGATATTTAAAAAAAAAACGCGAAAACCCAATTTTCTTCTTTTACCTGTAGCACCGACATTTGGCCTTGTAGAGACAAAATAAAAACACATCCTTGTGGCCATTTCTAAACCTCTATCCAGTGGTGTACTCTAAATTTTTATACGACGTTTCGTTTCTTTCTGGCCATCATCAACTATCTAATTTCTTATAGGCGCCATATTGGATTTAGACATCTTCAGAAAGAGTTTTTTTCTGATTTCAACCATGTACCACATGCTGACTAAAGTTTTTGACATTAGGTTTCAAAACTAATAATAATTTATCCAAACACATTAAAAACAATAAAGATAAAACAGACAAAAATAAGAAATCTGGAGTCTATAAGTTATTGTGTGGATGCGGTAAGATATATGTCGGTCAAACAAGAAGATCTTTTGAAAAATGCATTGCCGAGCATTGTTCTTCGTTTAAAAATAAAAAAAAAGATTCCACTTTTGCGAATCATCTATTAGAAGAAAACCACACTTTCGATAAAGATTTTCAAATTCTGCATTTAGAAAATAAAGGCAACAAATTAAATTTACTGGATAGTTTAGAAATCAATAAATTAAAACACTCACAAATTTTATTAAATGACCAATTAGATTTAAATAACTCGCCTTTATTAAATTTATTTGCTTAAAATCTGTTATTTGTTCTATCTGTGTTGTAGTGTTGATATAATTTTGTATTATTTTGTTAATGAATGAGAGGGGATAGTTATTTTTTTGTAGAGAAAAATTTTAGCACCATATAACTAACATAAAGGGACGCAGATAGCAAGCCATGGACGTGGGTTCGAATCCTGCTTAAGGGCATTTTTTTTTAATTAAAAATTCGAATGATTAGCGTCGTAAAATGTAGAAAATAATATTTATATTTACATTACATCGCGAAAAAGCAATTAATTTGCAACAAAATTGCCGACTACAGGCAAATATTAACATCTGCTTCCCTAAAGTGAAAAGGGAGTTCCCAAATGTATTCTAAATCACAGTCCTTGATAGCTCAAGTGATAGAGCGGTGGTCTGGCAAACCATGCACGTGGGTTCGAATCCTGCTTAAGGGCAAATTTTTTTCAATAAAAATTTGAGTGATTCGCGTCGTAAAGTGTTAAAAATAATATTTTTATTTACATTACATCGCGAAAAAGCAATTAAATTGCAACATATATATACCGCCTAATTCTGAGCAAACTCAACGATGCGAATGTATGAATATTTCTCCCGCTTCGAATACAAATCCCCTGAACGCGTTTAGCCAATCACAAAACAGTCTGTCGCGCAACGATTTGACAATTAATGTCACAAATTAGTGTCACCACTGTCACCCTATACGGAGTCTCTTAAGCGTTTGAATAGTGATAATGCCGCGTTATACACTAGAAGAGAAAGCCGAAATGATGAAATGGTACCACGCTGATAATTCTTATCAAAGAATATGTGACTTATTTGCCGGAGTTCCTAATGATACGTTCATTTGAGTATGCGCTGCAATAGAACTAAATTCAAATTTGACACATAGCGATATTGCCAACGATTTAGGCATATGGTGCTCTTCCGTTAACCGCATACTAAAATTAAATGGTTTTCGTAATTATAAATATTCCAAACATCATCAATTATTTTACGGTGATGAGTTTAAACGAATGAATTTCCGTTATTATATAATTAATTTCTCATTATGAACAATTTATTTTATTATCTGTAAGAGTAAATTTTTCTTTACATTACTAGAATTTAATTTAGTTTTTATTTATTTCTGAAGTTTATTTAGTTTACTATGAATAGTTTTTGTTACCTTTATTATTAAAATGCCTTATTTGCAATTTTCTTAACCGCTTATTAATAATTTTATTACGCTTTGTGTGACCATCGTCAGTAGAACGTATTGCAATTTATTTATTATAAAATCATTACAATAACACAGGACTAAACAATTTATAGTCCTTTAATAGTAATTTGGTAATCAGATAATTTTTCTTACGCGGCTCCATAATATGTAAGTATGTATGACATATGACATCGATGTTGACACGCCTACAGCATTCAGGGGAATTCTATTTGGAGCGGGAGAAATATTCATACATTCGCATCGTTGCGTTTGCTCAGAATTAGGCGGTAGATATATGTATATGTATATGTATATGTATATATATATATATATATATATATATATATATATATGGTAAACTCAATCAGTCGGCGATTAAAGGTCTGGTTTATTACTTCAAAGTATATATATTTAAAACAACCCTACATGTTTCGGCAATGATGCCTTTATCAAGGATACAAAAAAAAAAATGACAGAATATATATTCTGTCATTTATATTTTTTGTATCCTTGTGTGTGTATCCTGTTGTGGAATCATTTCTTCCACATTGTCTTTCGGGGTTTACTTCAATATATATATATAATATATATATATATATATATATATATATATATATATATATATATATATAATTGAAAAGAAATGATCGACCGTGATATATTATCAAAAATTATTTAAATTCGGGTAAGCGGTCAATTAAAAAACTCCTTTATTAAATTACCCTATATTTCGCAACACTTTGTCGCTTCTTCTGGGGTAACTACAAGGTTAATGAGAAAAATAACAAAAAATAAATAAGAGTATAAAACAGTAGTAAAAATACTTACAAAATGTAGAGTTAAAAAATAATAAAATTGACGTACAAAATATAAAAATGATTAGAAATAAAAAATAAAGTAACTATAGAAACAAGCCTTAAGAACTTTTAAAAAACATATATATGAAAAGTTAAAACATGAAAAATAAAAAAAAATGCAATATAAATTAAAACAGCATATGGACCAAATAACAAAACGATTTAAGATCGTCAACCAACAGTCAAACCCAGTATATTAAAATAAATTATACTAAGACCATTAGTATCAGATCTATAATTTATGTTATTTGTCTCCCTGTTGATGTGGACCATTTCTAAAAAGGTTCTTTTTTTATGGTTATTTTCAACGTCTAAGATTTTAACGTCAACATTTCCATTACCGTTCTTGCACAAGTATGTTGATGACATTGTTTGCTCTGTTCCACAAGAAAAAATAGATCTAACATTAAAAATTTTTAATAGCTACAACAAACACTTACAATTTACTGTGGAAAAAGAAAATAACAATAGCGTGCCCTTCTTGGACGTTTTAGTAATTCGTGATGTTAATAATTGTATCATTTTGAATTGGTATAGAAAACCAACTTCATCTGATCGGTTCATTAATTATCACTCTCATCATCCTCTCAATCAGAAGTATAACACCATTATAGGTATGAGAAACCGAATATCACATATTTGTCATGAAACCTTTTTAAATGACAATCTTAAAGAACTTTTCAACATCTTCGTCAACAATGGCTATCCTAAGCATATTCTTAATAAATTAATATTTAGCTCAAACTTTGTTGATGGCCCTACTGAGGACATTCCTGCAGACAGTGTGATTTACAAAAAAATCCCATACATTGGCGGTCTTACTCATACAATTGTATCACATTTTAAACAATTTAATAACATTAAAATTGCTAAATACAACACCCATACCTTGAAGAAGTTGTATAGTAAGATAAAAGACATAACACCTTTCTTTCTTAATAGTCACGTTGTCTACAGGATAGCATGTTCTGATTGTTGTGGCGTTTATATAGGTCAGACATCACAGTGGCTAAAACAGCGCATTACTCAACATAAAAGTGATGTCCGTATTGGTAAGAGATCTTGTGCATTGGTGGACCATGCACTTGATCGTGACCATACTTTCAATTTTGTTGACGTTAAAATCTTAGACGTTGAAAATAACCATAAAAAAAGAACCTTTTTAGAAATGGTCCACATCAACAGGGAGACAAATAACATAAATTATAGATCTGATACTAATGGTCTTAGTATAATTTATTTTAATATACTGGGTTTGACTGTTAGTTGACGATCTTAAATCGTTTTGTTATTTGGTCCATATGCTGTTTTAATTTATATTGCATATTTTTTTATTTTTCATGTTTTAACTTTTCATATATATGTTTTTTAAAAGTTCTTAAGGCTTGTTTCTATAGTTACTTTATTTTTTATTTCTAATCATTTTTATATTTTGTACGTCAATTTTATTATTTTTTAACTCTACATTTTGTAAGTATTTTTACTACTGTTTTATACTCTTATTTATTTTTTGTTATTTTTCTCATTAATCTTGTAGTTACCCCAGAAGAAGCGACAAAGTGTTGCGAAATATAGGGTAATTTAATAAAGGAGTTTTTTAATTGACCGCTTACCCGAATTTAAATAATTTTTGATTATATATATATATATATATATATATATATATATATATATATATATATATATATATATATGGTAAACTCAATCAGTCGGCGATTAAAGGTCTGGTTTATTACTTCAAAGTATATATATTTAAAACAACCCTACATGTTTCGGCAATGATGCCTTTATCAAGGATACAAAAAATATAAATGACAGAATATATATTCTGTCATTTATATTTTTTGTATCCTTGTGTGTGTATCCTGTTGTGGAATCATTTCTTCCACATTGTCTTTCGGGGTTTACTTCAATATATATAATATATATATATATATATATATATATATATATATATATATATATATATTATATATATATATATATATATATATATTTAAATCTAGCAATAGCAAAGTTCTGCCGGGTTCAGCTAGTATATTATAACCTCAATTGTGCTAGCGACGTGGTAAAAATACCGTGGTAATGTTTAAGCAGTTCGAAATTTCAATGATTTATTTTCGGTATTTTCGGCTTTAAAATCCTGTTAATAGAATGCGACAAAAGAACTTTTAACCAATGATGCACCATTTGCTAATTACACTTTTATTCCATCAGTTTGTATAGTAACGTTTTGATTAGAAAACTAAATAAAAAAATCAACAGAGTCTACATTTTTCATTTAGCGTTTTCCAAACACTTATCCGTTGAAATTAACATGTTGAACCGGTAAAGATTCCGTAACAAATATAACAGATCACATTTCCATAATGACATCGACAAACGCAACGAGAAAAATGAACGACAACCTGACAATAGCAACAACTGTAAAATTCACCGCAAAAAACATCAATTCTATTCTTTTATTGCGTCGACCAACGCAATGACCTACATGCGTACATCGGAAAGGTCACCAATTAAATGCGAACAAAAAACAATATCTATAAAATTGCTTATGAAAATGAAATATATTCCAAAGAAATGTGCTGACATTTTAATTAGCCTATAATGTAAATGGAATGTATATATAGCACATAAATATACATACAGAAATATAAGATACGTATGCATAACGTACACGCAAACATAATAATGTGTGTTAGCAGTGAAAACTGTTACAAAATCGAAGTGGAATCTTTAATGAAATCTTAAGCGCATATCACGGGTTCCACGTCTATAGTAAAGGTAAAATACAAGAACGTGTGTCAGTTTGGTGGGTCAACGAAGCTGGGTTAATGACCTAAAAGTATGTACAGTTATACGACCGCGTAATGTGTCGTACTCATATGTGTGGTCGTAGTTTTTAAATTTTATATACGAAGGTGTATTAATGGTTTATCTTTTTCATTATACAAATTTCTTTCTTTGCCGATTGTTTTGTTGCAACACCAACTTCAAAATGCTATTACTTGTGATGTACTACATATAGTCTTCGGTCTATTGTTATCATCTACCTTTCGTGCAGATTGCTTGTGTTTATTGCATCATCTTAGACCGAGTCCAGCTTAGTCTCTTCTTTTTCAAGAATATACAGATCGGGTCATATTTTAGCGTGCATAGGTGTTTAAATACATTGAGTTTTCTGAACGGCTACCACCTCTAATAACATAATTTATTATGCCTAAAACATCTGTCATGTTTATGACAACCTTTGGCATTAACAATTACGTAAAGTGAGCAATAATAAAATTAAATAAAATGATATATATATATATATATATATAGTATACAGTAGCAGAGAAAATACAACTTGTAAAATGGTAACAGAATAATTGAAACATAACAAGTGTTCATTTGAAAAGTCAATCTAGGTTACTTTGAAATATTGATAGAATAAGACGCAAATATATTAGTATGTGTTTGTTGTTCCGTAAACGTAAATCCAAATGACATTTGATAATGTCAATGACAAATATCAGTTAGTGCATAAAATAATCGTGCGTCGATTCTGGTTTAAATAAATTGCTTCTCAGTTTTAAAATGGCTTTCACTTTAGAACATAAAATTTTTTTGTCCAGGCTTAGTTTCGAAGTGGTAATAAAATTGATGGTTTATGGGTTTATTCAGTTCAAGATTGCATGGTAGAATTTCAAGTTGAGTTTCCACATTTTGTAATAGATTATATACAATTTAAGAATACTTTGGATAGAACTTTAAAACTTTTTTCTAAAACTGGTAGTCTCTTAAGAAAATCAGGCAGCGGAGCAGTTAAGAAACGCACACCTCAAGTTGTCAATCGTGTTGAAGAAATAATGGAAAATGAACCACAAACATCTGTTCGACATTTGAGTCAACAAATAAACCTTTCTGTTGGTACAACTCACAAGTTATTAAAAAGAGATATGCAACTTTATCCATACCGTGTTACAGCAGTACAAGAATTGTTAGAAATGATTACCCACGTAGACTACAGTTTTGTAATTGGTTTGTAAATATGAACAATAATGGAGAACTTTCGCAAAGAGTCATCTTTACTGATGCAGCATAGTTTTATAAAACGGGATACCTAAATTCACAAAATACAAGAATTTGGAGTAGTGGAAATCCACATGTAATTAATGAAGAATCGCTACATCCAGAGAAAATTGGTGTTTGGGCAGCGATAAGCCAAAGGCGAATCATTGGACCAATATTTTTTCAGGGAACGTTAACTGCTCAAAGGTACAATACGGAAATTTTACAACCATTTGTCAATCAGTTGCATGATGATGAACTTCAAAATGCATATTTCCAACAAGACGGAGCACCTTGTCACTGTACTGCAGAATCTTTGGATTATTTAAGAGAATTTTTTGATGAGCGTATAATTAGTCGAAATACTGAAATTGCCTGGCCTGCACGTTCATGCGATTTAACACCTTGCGACTTCTTTTTGTGGCCTTATCTAAAAAATAACATATTTCAAACACCTATATTGAATTTGAATGATATGCTACAGAGAATCGAACAGAAATGCATGGAAATTAATAACAATCCACTAATGTTGTTGCAGAATATCATCAGAAATTTTGAACGGAGGATTTTAAAGTGCATTGATCTTGAACGACAAAATTTTCAACATTTGTTATAGTTTTCAATAAATACCTATTACTTGTTATTTATTTGTATGTATGAAACTGTCAAAATATACGACTTCGTAGGTTAAGTAGTAAATTTTAATTTACGACATACTTCAAAATGTTCTCAGTAAATCACATGCTACTAGATTGACTTTTCAAATGAACATTTGTTATAACTAAATACATATAACTACAGTTTATTCATTTGTGCTTTTTATTTAACAAAAACAATGAAAAATTAGCACATCACAACTAGTGTAATTTTATTCTACGTCACCAGTTACGGGTTAATAATATAAAATATTATTAAAAATCTGGTGTGAAGAACTCAAATACAGGTTCACTATTAATATTTTCTGTGAACGTGTCTGAACATATCTCTCCCCAGAGACGCAGATACGTATTTCACGTTTCTACAGGATCATCGGTACGCCCCTGCTGGAAGGGATGTCTTCAGACACATTTACAAAAAAAAACACATCGCTATCTCACAGAAATTATCAAGACCGAGTGTAGAAGTAACTTCAGCGCTGCCTGTTGTCAGACGGCCGAAGTACCTCGCTCTGTCCACATAACCAATGCGAACCAACGACGCTCTTCCAAAGATGGCACAGCCTTCTCTCTAGAAACTGTATTTTGTTTTGTCTTTACTCATACTACGGACTAACCGCATGTGTAATGTAACAGAATAATTGAAACATACATGAGTGGGTAAAACCTCACCAGTTTTGTATAATACAAAGGTATTTTTAATAATATAAAATATTATTAAAAATCTGGCGTGAAGAACACAAATACAGGTTCGCTATTAATATTTTTTGTGAAGGTGTCCGAACATATCCCGCCCTGGAGACGCAGATACGGTGAAATACGTATCTGCATCTCTTGGGAGATATTATTGATATTTGTGCATTGGTATAAGCTAGTGAACCTTGTTCCAGTACAAAGATTTCTGCAGATATTAACGTGACTGCTAGAAGTTAATTGGTATGATGATGATATTTTAAATGTGAGTATGGTAATAGTAAGTTTAATGTAAATATATACTTTTAAAAGTTGTAGCGCCAATAATATATTTCCTATTTATTTTCCAGAGTGAGAGCATAAATCTGTTTATAGAATTAATATCTATAAATACAAACAGATATCCGAAATAAAAAAATTAAAATACTGTACTTACTATTGTTAGGAATCCCAGGGCATCACTTAGTAGAAATTATAAGTTTACACATAATTATAAAGTTGCTAAGAGAATTAGTCGGTTCTTAGAAAGTATAAATACCGCTGCTTATAGTTTTAAAGTGAAATAGATTTATAAATTGGATAGTTAAATAAGTTTCATAATGATAGCTTAATTTAATCTCACCTGTACAAATGAAACAAATTAGTATTTGATAACAAAGAAATCGTATTTATTGTTTATACAATGTAGATCATAGAATATGATTAATGAACGGTATGTAAGTTGAAATATAATCTTGAATTGCTTTCTAAACTTGACATGTAATATTTTTATACAAAACACAAATATTTTACAATGTGGTTGTTAATACAAAGTTTTTATTAACCTAAAAGCAGTAATACGAGGCATGTTTTTTAAGTAAGTACCGTTTTTCCACACCGCGACCGCAGCGTTGCGGTCGGCGTTCTGCGTATGCGCACCGGGGACCTACATCTCTTGCGTACGCACTGAAGCCATTACAGTCTGATTCTACCTTGTTTGCGTTGTTTACTGAGTGTTTAAGATGCCTCCGATAATCGTGAGTCCCGCCGACTGTGAAGTACGGGCTGTTATAAGATTTCTTAGTGCTAAAGACCTAAAACCGATCGATATCCATCGTGAGATTTGTGCAGTTTACGGACAAAACATTATGAGTGATGGAATGGTAAGAAAGTGGGTGAGAGCATTTAAAGATGGCCGCACAAATGTGCATGATGAACAACGGAGTGGGCGTCCTTCGGTCGTTAATGAAAGTTTGGTGCAGGAAGTGGACAATAAGGTGAGACGCTTTACGATGTCCTCCTTGTGTGATGGCTTTCCTAATGTTTCGCGTAGTGTTTTGTATGGCATTGTGAGCGAGCGCTTGAATTACCGAAAATTGTGCTCACGTTGGGTACCGAAAATGTTGACGGATGTGCACAAAACCAAACGTTTAGGCAGCGCATTGACTTTCCTGGAGCGGTACCGCAACGACGGTGATGATTTCTTAAGCCAAATTGTTACGGGAGATGAAACATGGGTGGCCTACGTCACACTTGAATCAAAGCAACAGTCCATGGAATGGCGGCATTCGGATTCACCCAGAAAAGTGAAGTTTAAGCAAACAATTTCTGCCCGGAAAATCATGTGCACAGTTTTTTGGGACAGAAAAGGAGTATTGCTTGTGGAATTTCGTATAATACGTGCTTATATGCAGATCTCAAATATGTTGAAATTATGAAGTTTAATATTAAATTTAATAATGTTTTATGCTAATCTTGAGAGTCTTTGATATTAAAAAAATTAAATATTTATCAAAATACGGCTTTGACCTTGAGTATGAATACCTTGATTATTTATTTCAGGTAACCGTGAGCATCAAATGAATAATTACTAGAGCAGACCAATTCGGCGCCAAATGCGCCGATGTGAGGATGATTGTATTGCATCAGAACTAATAAAAAGCATTCAGTATGTGTTTGGTACTTACTTAGACTGCATGTAAGTGTAAGGTAAGTGTAAGCCTACGTAATAAAATGTCGTCGACATATAAATCGAGAAAACGACCGTTGTCAGACGAAGTGAATAAGTTTATTATGGATTTCCCGGACTTAATATACGATGGCTCAAAAATTAAATGTGTAGTGTGCAATACATATCTAATGTGTTGGTCAAAAACACATTGTAAAGAACACGTAAGCAGTTCGAAGCACAATAATAACAAAATTAATCGACAACAGTTTATACATGAACTATGTGTAACTATGATTGTGTGTACACTGCCGTTTACCTTGTTAAGTAATAATTCATTTATTTCATTTTGGAATAAATACGCGAATCAAACATTACCGAGCACGGACATGTTTTTCAGAAATAACCTTAGAAATGCACCTGATGTTGAAAATATACAATCGAGTTTCTCCAGTTTGTCAATCCTTGGAAGACGCTTAAAACGGTAAGTGTTTTTTTAAATCCTCTGTCGTGCACACAATCACTGATTTCATACATTTTCCATTTTATTTATAGGTACATACAACGCTGCTATAATATATACTATTCTTATTTTTCGTGTGTTTATGGATATTACTTTAATAGGAGAAAACCAAATGTATATTTAATTATTTCTGATAGAATAAATGTTTCTACTTCTATACTTATATCGGTAACAAGCTCATGTTGCGTCCCTATTCTATCGCATATTCTAATATATTACGAATTACACTCCCATACCGGCGGTCATGGCTCGCACGGAAATTGGTCTGCTCTAATAATTACTGTCAGGGCAGGTATTATCTTCTTGCTAGGGACTTCCGTGTTTCAGATGGTTTTTTACCATATAGACAGGATATTTTTCCTTGGGTCGATGAAAATTCAATATCTAACCTCCCAATTTCGGATGCTTCACAAAAGTTATCTCCAATTTGCGCGGTATGTTTTTATGAGTGTTTTAAACTAATTTTGGTGAATTTATACACTGTATTTTCGAAGATTTTCCCATTATAAACGGAGCTTACAAAAAATTGCTGTGTCTACTATCGCCGGTGATGAAAACAGATGCGTGGGTTATTCTTTTGTTTTTAATCTCGACAAAATTTGGATAATTAGTGAGTTTTTAAATTAATTTTATAAACAATTATAGATAATTTAAATAATTTCTCCCTCTCAATGGGTATCATAAAAGTAACAAGAATTTTTCATAACGAAATTGTAATAAAATGAATTACGATTAGCAATTAATTAACTACTTGTATTTGGTGCATTTCGAACCGTTAATATTTAAAAGTTACACAACTGTTCAAAAATAAAACAGGTTCGAAATACCCCAATTTTGTCACGGTAAATGTCGAATCAAACAGGTGTAATGCTGTGTTATTTCGAAAATGATAATTACGGATTTTTCTTGAATTAATAAAAGGCAAAATTAATATCTCGATTTTTAATTAATTAATAATTCGATTTTTAAGCTACGATTCTTGTTTAATTTCTACATTTGTAATTATTGTTTCTTCCCCAGGTATCTCTACTGTCAGGGTGCATGTATCACTACAATATGTACCGTTCGGAAGGGGACCAGCCATTCAACGAGTAATTGCCGTCGAGTGATATTATATAAATACTCATATAAATACATATTTTGAAATAAATCCTCTTATTATTAGTTTTTAAGTATTATATAGTGTATTTTGTTTATTTGTTAATCTAGTGTGTGTTTAAATTACCCTTAGTTTTATTTAAAAAGAACCAAGAAAGACTAATATTTTAGAAAATTTTTACACAAATATGAACTATACAAACCTATTCAAATATGTTTAAAATTATTTTGTTATAAAAGATACGATCATTTAACAAACGTTTACAAGAAAAATTCCGACGCTATACTCTCATGAAAAAAAAAAGAATAAACGATCCGCAATTTTGATTTATCAACATAACAATGCCGAGCTCGTTTTCTTTTACAACTTCTTCTTGTAAGTCATTCGCGTTATCTTGCGTTCGATGTAGGTCAACGCGGTACATCAAAACCTCATCTTTGAGCACTCTCTTCTTTGTTTCCTACAAAAATACGCGGAGAGATCTACACGAGCACTTCACATGTGCTTCTACGAATTCAAACATTAACAGTACGAAATGTCTGAGTTGCCTCTTTCAATTGCTTTTGTCTGTATGTGTATATTCGACATTTTCAAAAGAACAAAGGTCGAGAGCGCGAAATAAGGCAAAAATAGTATAGAAAAGTCGAGATTTATTTTTGTGATGTAATCGTAAAGATCAACCGTTAAATCCTGATTATTATTATGGCAATAATTACATCGATCAATCCTATTATACGCTGAAAATGAAAAGTGCGAATATAAAAAAAATGTTCAAATAACAGCTTGTTAATTTCCAATATAATACAAAAATGTATATCTGTATATGTATGCATGGATATACACGACGTATACTTAATATGTAGAGACCGGACGCATCAGGCCGAAATTACGATGGACCATATAGTCTATAACATCGCTAAGTACAACAGGCATTTATTGAATAGCACTATTAATTCGGTTAACCGCACATCTGTCTTTTGTCGTTGACTTGTGACGCAATTACTTCAATATTACAGTTAGGTTCCTTTCTTCATGGGCCTAGATAGAAGCGTAAGGAGTTTTTATAATTTATTTCATTTATTAGTTTATTAACAAATTATTATAAAAACACACTTGGCTATTTCACAATTTTTTATTAGATCTATGTCTAACATATGTTTCGGATGTTATGCCATTGTCAAAGAGTATCTTAAAACTAACTTACAATACGTGTCCTTTTAACTTTTATACCTATTTTTTAGTGCTAGGGTGCTGGTTGGGACATATTTACAATCACGTCTATTATGGGGGTGTTAATAAATTCTAACTGTGTATTCGTAATTATTCTATTTTGTTTTTGTGATTTTTTAATTTCTAGTATTTCTAATAAATCTAGTCTTCTACTTTTTATTACGTTATGGTAACACGGTGGAGCTATTAATGTCGGGCAAATGGCTTTGTTCGATACAGTGTGTCGAAAAACCTGTGTTTTTATTACTATACTTTACGTCTCTTACGTGTTCGGATATGCGTTTTTTAATGGATCTTCCACTTTGCACTATATACCGATAGGTCCAACTCGCAACGGGCCATAGGCAACAATATACGTATGGAACGTAATGCGATGTGGCAACGTGTGTACGATGCCTATATTGAGTGACTTTCCTAAAATTTAAATTTATTTTGCAGAATTATTGATTTTTTTACTTTTATCTTTTAGAAAACGTTATTGTTTTTTTATTACTTAAAATTACTTTATATGAAAAATAGTATACCATAAAAGTGTAAACAAAGACAGTATACATTGAAACGAATATTCATTCAATTGTATTGTCATGAAATTGAATTTGTCAATCGTTGTTAAATTTGTTAGAATGAATAGATATTTATATTTATCGGAAAATACTGATACTTAAAGCAAACAAATAAGGTGTAGTGTTTTGTTATAGGAATGTATAATATCCATTTCTTCCTGCATATTGATTATGCAGCTGATGCTTTCGTAATATGCTCATATTTGTATTTCTACTATTATCGTGATGTATATTATATGTATATATATATATATATATATATATGTGTATGTATGTATATGAACTTTATGTGTATGAAAATTAATAATTATTAAATCTCATTTTACATGCCATTATCGCTATAATTTGTTGCATTAATTCCGGGCGGATGTCTTTCAAAAAAAGAAAGAAATTATTAATTTGTACTGACAACTTGTACAGTTGACGTCCCGGCTTGTTGCGTCTACAATCTAGGGCAAAACTGATTTGCCGGATTGTAGAATTTAATGCAACAAATTATAGCGACAATCGCATGTAAAATGAGATTTAATAATTATTAATTCTCATACACATGAAGTTCATTATAGTTCGTATATATGCATGTAGTATAGAAGTGAAAGTCATGTCTGTCTCCGTATAATTTGCACTGATTATCTGTAAAAACAGTGAAATATCGATATTTGCACATTCCGGACGAATATATCTGTTACAAAAACTTTTCATTTTTCATATATATATTCCAAAGACTGAGGAGTCTTGTTAGTCTTCAGTATCTGATCTTAACGTTATTATACAAGTGAATATTGTAACTTGTATTATTTTTATTTATTTATTTAAACGTTATTTTATATTGTTCCCGAATGTGTCATTTATTTTACCAATGAAACCGCCCTCTAATGAGTCGCCTCGGAAGCGAAGTTATAACCAGGACCAGGAACATTACATGGCGAATAGTATTTTCACAATACGGAAATAAAAATAAAATGTAACAACAATATAGTATGTCAAAGGAGTAATGTATTCATAGCGTTAATTGTGTTGATGCGTTCTTGCATATTTAACGCAAATTTTAATTAAAGTTTAAGCATTGTACAGACAGGGAAAAATTGGATAATTAACCCAAAACACTTAATATATAAATAACGACAATTTCAGGCAACCGTGCCGTCGTTTTTATATTTCCGTTTGCTCTTCCGTGCGCAAGTGTATAATAAAAACACTTAAAGTCGATCCGATATTGTCTAAAACTCATTTGCATTTAGATTTAGTGCTGCAGCGTGAAAAAAGTGAATAGGTTTTCATGGAAATTTCAGTTTATTTCGGAGAACAAGAAGAATCGGTACGTGAAATTTTAGAAGTTTGTAATTTTCATTTGTAAAATGATATGAATATTTGGACTGTTTGGATTATTACTTTAAATAAAAAAACATAATATTACTATATACAGGCTTTCCCAGAACTTGCGTCACCAGAGAAAAAATAGAAATCACCATAAAATGACAAATAAATAATGTCAAAGAAAAAATTTCATATCCTGAACGGCATTCAAGAAAAGAACATTTCAATTCAACAAATCAGAGCGCTGTAAGTCATTCAGGAGGATTTTTCATAATTCAATTGATTCGACTTTTACTTGATGAAGATTCATAATTTAAAATACACTACAGGGGTTAACCAGAGCGAAATTCATGGCAGATTAGAGGGCATTTATGGCCCGAAGATCTTAAGCCGAAAAGAAGTCAAGGTTTGGTGCAAAAAAATTAAAGATGAACGAATGGACTTGTTTGATGATCCGGAGAAGAACAGAGGCAGACTAAGGACCTCACTCACGGATGAAAACTGCTGAATTGTTGACGGTTTGATTAGGGCAGATCGTCGCATTACAGTTTTTGTTCAATGCTGTCCACAATGCTGAGTAACCTTGGCACAAACTTCGCAGCAATGCACTGCATGTTACAAATGTCGTGGATTGTTCTCATTCGGTCTTGAGGGATACCATGACACCCTTTTGCCACATTTTGTGTCTTTCGTTGATTGCTAACTTGCGCGCGCAGGCGCTTTCTGGCGTAATGAAGATGGTCGGTAAGTTGTCGAAATCGGTAGCCGTAACTATAGTAAAAAAAAATTGGGCGAAAATTTTCACTACATTAAAAATACAAGGTCGTGTACAACATACCTCAACGGCTGTAAGACGACACAGATCGCATGGTCCACAAAAAAACGACGTATGGGTGTTTTGGCAAGAACGAAGTGGTCTTGACTTTCTACCACAATGAATACTTGGTTAGCTGGCTTTTCTTCTCGAATGCGAAATATTATAATTCCCAGCGAATGGACAAACGAAAAGCTCGAAGCCTACATACGTCTATTTGCCTCAAACAAAAGACGTCCAATTACTCAATACGTGAAATACGTTATCAGCTTTCTTTTTAAATTTACTCACTGCGCCCTAGTCGGATCCACAAACTGCGTTAATTTCCAAAATACTTAGGGCAGGCGTGAATAATATTTCGATTATCGGAGTACACCAAGAAATAACAACCTTACTACTGGTCGTACAAACAGAAGTATTTTTAAGACATAGGCGCGAAGAGCGGCCTTGTCGAAGGTCCACACAAACCATATAGAGGACGCAGCTGATATCAAAGACTATAACGTGCTAAATTTAAATGTAAAATTTAAATACAGGGCGGTATAACTTTACCCACGCTGAACTTTTAAACAAAGGAGTTACAGTTTAGTAACACCATGGACGAACGGAACCCTCATCATCATCAACCGACACGATTGTGCCACTCATAAGTTTGCTTCTGGCCTAAATAATCCTCACCAAACACTTCTTTAAGCATTTTCAGAGTTTCCGAGGTCGTTTTATAAAATTTGAAGAAAAATTTGATGCGCCTTCTTTGCTCTTTCACATCAGACATTGTAGTGTCGAAGAAGACTTTCAGAAGAATTACTCAAACATAACTTAACAAATATAAACCCAAAAACTGTTTGTCACCATCTAGCAAAGTACTATTTGAGAGACTTAGTACACCTGCATCTCGCACCAAGTAACATTATAGAGCTGTACTAACATCCCTTCGAGTGTAACATTCAAATTCCGAGAATTTATGGGTAGCACCTCCGAAAAGCACCGAAAATGCTCGCCAATAAATTTCTTGATTGTTCATGTAATTTTGGTTAATGTTAAAATCTCTATTGATTAGTCTCAATAGAACATTGAATTAATTCTAGTGTATTAGACGAAAGATACTTTAATAAATAAATAATATCAAACGATAATATATTTTCGGAACACTTGAGTATCTAAGTGGGCTATTTTCCAGTCATCGCTCTGTTTATAAGAAATCATTGTCAGACAAGTACCAATTTTCTTTCATTCTTTTTCAAGGATGCTATCTATTGGATAAGAAAGAGAGTTTTTGATATACTTCGATTGTCCAATTATGTGATTTCTTACCTATTTGATATTTGCTCCCATGGCAACTTTATTGTAACGTTTGAGTGTCTAAATTAACTTTTGGGTGATGTTTCTTCGCCGTACCGTTGGAATTTACTCTTAGATAACCAGTGATTACATTCGACTGTCATTTCCAGTTACATTTGTTCAGTTGGGAAAAGAAAATTAAAGAAAAAAATCAAAAACGTATATAAAAGGAGTAATTTTGAAATGATATTTTTAACTAATAATTTAATTTTAATAAATAGTAATAATAATAATGAGGATACACATAAATAATAATTTCTGTGAGATAGGGAAATTGTTCTTTTTTGTGAATGTATCCTTCTCCAGCAGGGGCGTACTAACGAATCTGTAGAAAGATGAAATACCTATTTGCGTCTCTAAAGGAGGATACGTTTATAAAAATATTAATAATGAACTTGTATTGTGTTCTTCATACCAGATTTTTAATAATATTTTATATTATTAGAAATACTTTTGTATTATACAGGCTGTTCCGCGACTCGACCGACAAATTTATACCATATACTCTGGCGGTCATTACGATCAAAAAATGTTATATGACCTATAGGTGAATTCCTCTAATTTAGTAAGCTTTGACGTATTAACGTATGATTGACAAATTAATGACTTTTGTGCTGTAATATTAATTTAAGTCATTATGCCGCGTTTCACTAATGCAGAATATGCTGATATGGTTATCTCATATGGTTTTTGCAATGGAAGTGGACGTGCTGCAGCTGCGAAGTACATCAGGCGATTCCCAGATCGCATTGTTCCTCACCATACAACATTTTCAAACGTTTGTCGCTGTTTAAGAGAGACAGGATCATTCCCAAATCGTTGTGTAGAAAAAGATGGATTTGGAAACGCTGAAGTAGTTTTAAATGAAGTTTAACGAAGTCCTTCTACCAGTATTCGTAGAATATCTCATACAACGGACACCACCACATTTTGGGGACCAGTGACGGTGTTTTTTAATGAAAACTTTCCGGAAACGTGGATGGGCTGAGGTGGTTCTGTACATTAGTCAGCTCAGTCACCTGATTTGTCGCCTATAGATTTTTTTTGTGGGGTTGCCTCAAATCTCGTGTGTATAGTAATGGTAAACCAGATACACGCGAAGAGTTGACTGACCATATAGTTGAAGCTACTAATTCTCGAAATAATGAATTGGCATCAATTAACTGGCAACATTCTATGACACGAAGAATAGCTACTTGTTTAGAAAACGGCGGTTCTCATTTTTAACAGTTACTGTAATTTTGTGTTAATTAAATTATCTATCATTTTATGAATAAATTTTCTTTTAATCGATATCTACGAAACAAAGAGGAATTCACCTATAGGTCATATAACATTTTTTGTTCGTAATGATCGTCAGAGTATATGGTACAAATTTGTCGGTCGAGTCGCGGAACACCCTGTATAAAACTGGAGAGACTTTTACTTCAAATGATTCGATTTATAATTAAATAAATAAAGTAGTATTTAGTTATTTACTCGTGCCTGATATATACTTCCGTTAAACCCTAATGAGTAATATAATAATATAATATATATAATATACAGTGAAGTCTTAAAATAATGCACATCGGTAATAATTTTTTCTATTTTGCGTTCGAAATGAACTCATTATGAAACCCAAAACAGTATCGAAATGAGCTTCATTTCGATACGCTTTTTTTCATTTTTCAATGTTGGCGTTGTTCGAATACAGAAATAAATATCATTGCTGTCATTTGATTTTAAGAATTTATGTACATTTGACAGATATGATATATGTCCGTATTTTACACAAACAACGTATGTTGTATACAATTGACAACAACATATATATGTTTCTATGTCACTCATGTTTATATTTTTAAATGAAGTATAAAGTAATGTTAACGAAAATTAGTAAATAATATGTAATATAATATACTTCGCGGATAGCAACATTTAAATTTGAAAATGTCAAGTATCAATGTGACCAACTGCATGCTTTATATAAAAATTAAACTATGAACTTTCAAATTAAATAATTCCAATTTAAGCAATTTATTAATGTAAAAAAACGCAAAATAGAAAAAATAGTATAAAAAACTCGTTTCATAAGGCCTTTTGCCGCACTCCCTCTTTAGAAAACTCGCCGTAAGCGGCTCGTTTTCTAAACTGATCTCGTGCGGCAAAATGGTGCCTTATGAAACTTGTTTTTTAATATACTATTTTACCTGCATGTAGTTCAAATAAATGCTTGAACAGGACGATGTTGTTTTTCAAAGGCATACCTTTTTTTGCAGTTTTAAAATTTTTAATTGTTTGACAGTTTTGCGCTATGATATGATTTTTATTGTAACCCATATTTTCTTCTAAGGGATTTGAGAGAATATATTTTTCATTACATAATGGCGTAAAATAAGTAACACATTAAAGAAGAAACTTTTTGAGATATTTAATGTCAAAGCAAAAAATTTTATAAAATAATTATACAAAGAACAAAAGTATGACGATGTGACTTAACTTATGTCATTATAGACATATGTCAATTCTGACAGTTCCGTCACTTTCGTATATTACGTAAATAGACAGTAGTTTTGTGTTGATAAAATATTGCGTTCTAGCAAATGCAAAGAATTGAAATTTTGATGATGAAAGGAGACGCCTAATATGATCGCCGTATCGTTTTTATGATAGAATAAAATATGTTTGTTGCAAGGAGGTTAGGTTAAACGTTTGAACATTTAATTTAATTGAGAATTTTATTTTATTTTTATTTTTAAAAAATAAAACCTAGAATGAATTTTATTCTGACAATAAACAAGTTTATTAAAAATACGACAAATTCTCTTTATTTGGTTTAAACATCGCAACAAATTACAAACAAATACAAGAAACGTTTTTTATTCGATATACAAAGAAGTGCCTACTGCGTGTGCGTCCTTCGTTCGCATTCTCAAGCATTGGTAATGATATAACCCTCTTCGCCTCGTCCCCGTTTTAAATTTCCTACTTCCCAAATCTATCTTTGTGTACAGGTCACAACGAATAAATATTTACAAATTGAAAATAAATTAATGTGATTAAAATAATATAATTAAGAAATGATGAGTTACCTGCTTGTGTATATCCGGCACCGATTTAAAAAATCATGTAAAGAAACGCTGGACAGCGTGGTAACTACATGAACTGTAGTTCTTGACGATACCGTGCTTGAAAAAACAAGAGAGGGTGCTCTCTTACCGTTTTCTAGAGAGTTGGTTGTTGTAATGGTGGGTTTTATGGTCTGGTTAGGATTAATCAATCGTTTTGCAAATATGTCTAAAGAATTAATAGTTAATTAAAGACCTGTGCTAAAGAGTTGTATCGTCAACGAAATTAATATAATTTAAAAGTTCCTTGAAAGAAATACTTAAAAATGATATGTCACACGATATTATTTAGATAGCTTTTGCACTTATGAATTAGCGCCGCTATAAAATTATATTAATTTTAATACGCGGCCTGTATAATTTTAACATATAGAAACAAGTCTTCAATACAAAGTAAAATTACTAATTACGATATAATAGAAGTGTATGTAATTAATTCTGATGAAGCGCATTTTTAAATTGGTGGTTTTGTTAACAAACAAAATCGTCGAATTTGGAGTGAGGAAAATCCACGATTCACGAAAGACCTTTACATCTTCAACTAGTTACTGTTTCGTGTGCATTATGGTCAGATGGTGTAATTGGACCATATTTCTTTCAAAATTCTGCTGGTGATCCTGTAACGGTGAATGTTGTTCGATATCGTGAGATCTTAACTGAATTTTTGTGAACTGGACGATATTGATCTAGAGGATAGATGGTTTGAACAGGACGGTGCAACACCTCAGTTTTCCAATGAAACAATTGCTTTATTAAGACAAAAATTGCCTGGAAGAATTATTTTTGTTTGGAGTTACGTAGAAAGCCAGGTCTATAAGAATAAACCACAATCGATTCTTGAACTAAAAGATGAAATTATTGATGTCATTGGTGAAATAGAGCCTCAATTATGTCGAAATGTAATAGAAAATTTTAACAAAAGAGTGAACAGCTGTGAAGCAGCAAGAAGTGGTCACTTGTCAGATATTATTTTTCATGTATAAATATGATAACTTATAACGAGCCATCGAAAAAATTCATAATTGGAGTAGACTGTGAAATTGGGTTGGTACTTTAGCCACTTCCACATAATGACATTTATTATTTGTCATTGAAACTATAAGTTTGTGTCAAATTGTTCAAAACTCTTATTAAGAAAATTAAATTTATTTAAAAAATTGTATTCAACATAGAGTAAAAAGCAAAGATTATCGAATGTTACTTTCGTACAGGTGTGAAAGTAAATGGCGAGTGGCAGTATTCAATTACGGAATGCATGGCTGATTTTAGTGAAGAACATGCTGAATTAGTGTTTGACTACAATGATTTTTACAATGTTTTGACAAATTGTGTAAAGTTATTCAGAGAGACTGGTAGCGTCGGTCGAAAAACTGGAAGTGGACGGCCATCTTAACGTACAGCTGATAATATTGAAGCCCTTCAGCATATTATTGATGAAAATCCAAAAACATCCATTTCAGTAGTGAACCAACAAAATTGATCTTATGGTACGTGCCAATTCATTCTTAAAAAAGTCTTACATTGTCATCCATACAAGCTGCAATGTTTTCATGAACTTTATCCGGTGGATTATTTAAGACGAGTGGAATTTTGTCAATGGTTTCAAAATAATCTACACAATCAGGATATCCTTAACAGAGTTTTTTTCACGGATGAGGCCTGGTTTTATCTTTCTGGATATGTTAATTCACAGAATATGAGGTGTTGGTCTATCCTCATTTTTTTGTTGAAAAAACATTGTATCCCCAAAAAGTTGGTGTTTGGGTTGGAATATGTCGAAGAAGATTGGTGGGTCCCATTTTTTTTTAAGGTACACTTACTGCTGCACGATATCGCAATGAGATACTCGGCTCATTCATAAATCAACTGGATGTTGAGGAATTACAAAATGGGTATTTCCAACAAGATGGTGCAACAGCACATACGATCAGAGAAACACTTCAATATCTCAGAGAATTTTTTGATAACATAATAATAAGCAGGAACACTGAAATCCCATATCCAACTAGGTCTTGCGATTTAAACATATGTGATTTTTTCGTATGGCCATACATCAAAAATTCGATTTATTCAACGCCAATTCATAATCTGGAACAACCGAGAATTCGCATAACAGAAAAGTGTGAAGAGATCAACAACTCACCGCAAATGCTGCATAAAGTTTTTGCTGGATTGCGGAGAAGAGTTGGTTTGTGTTTATTATTTGTTTTCTTTTTTGTTGTAGTATCATTTCAATGCCATAACCTTTTTTGTACAATGACACCAAATGAAACTGTCAAGCATCAAGTAATGTGTCATTATGTGGAAGTGGCTAAAGTACCAACCCAATTTCACAGTCTACTCCAATTATGAATGTTTTCGATGGCTACACTTACTAATAAAAGTTTTTGAAAATCAATGCAAATTATGGGTTTTATTTATTTAAAAAAAGGCTTTAATTTTAAAGACCTTTACATATTTTGAGAAGTATAAATAGATATAACTACGTTAAATTATATTGATGTCGTCATTTAAAATCGACTTAAATACACGCAATTTAAGAGAGCTTATCTGAACATACATAAAAGTCGTGGTACTTCAAATGAAAAAAAAAAACTAAAGACATCGCATTTAAATTTAAAATATCAACCGCCACCACACTCTAATCCATTTAGAATATCGTTCCCTCCGCACAAAGTAAACATTAACAGTTGCAAACGAGTCCTTGCATTTAACAAATTGGATCTGCACGGACTTCGTTCCCTTTGAAAATTGGCGCGCCGTTCGGAATATGGAACTGGCGCTATTAGACTACGCTGCAATACCAGCAAGCGCTCTAAAAATGAAAGAGACCATGCCCGCTGGTTGGTATACAGAGGACGTAAGCTTAATCGTGAATTTATCAAAGGGAGTTTGGAATTTTATTACGTTTGATCTGGAGAGCAGGAGAGGAAATTGTCGTTTCTTCAATGTTCTTTTGACGTTCAACTGAGAATATTCCAGAGGCTAGGAAAGTACACGAAGTAGCTATGCAGAACGGAATTGTCTTTTATTTAAAGGAAACGTTTGAGAAATTGCGTCATAAATAATACATTGTTTATATTTCCATGTGTATGTATGTGCACATTCGGATGGATTTGTAGGTCTATTTAATATTCAGCGGATTTATATTCATTTTAAAGACATTTTATAAGAACGGAGCTTCGGAAGTTATAAAAATATATATTTTATTCAAAACTAGGCGATTCACTAAAAGCAACCGCCTGCAGATAAAAATTGTAAGAGGAATTATTGAAATAGATAAGCTACCATTATACAGTGTTAGTAAAAAGTATGAAGCCCCTAAGTATCTCTGCAACGTTTCATTCTTTTTAAATAAAATTGAGAAAGACTCAAGGATTCTAAAAACAATATCGGATTTACTATGCCACTTCCAGTTATACCGGAAATAGACATCCAATTTGTTACTTTAAACGGAATACCTGTATATTTTTACATTTTCGAATGCCTTGTTTAATTCTGGATACAGTAAACTTCCATATTGGTATTGAGATCAAAAACATTACTTCCTGGAAATCAGATTTCATTAATAACATCAAAAGCCATGAATGAATTGGTAAAATAGCTAATTTCCAAAAACTAGATGTTTAAAGTCGGGATTTTAACAATTTATATATTTTGACATTTTTTTGACAGATTAAATGTTCCCTTCTACTAACTGACAATATCCTAAATATTCTTCAAATTCGCGCAAAGAATTTTGGAAAACTTCGTCCGGTATTTGTAGTTATAATTTTATTATGTGTTCCTCCAACTTATTTAAATTTGTAGGTCTACTTCTATATGCCTTATTTTTGAGATAACCCCACAAGAAAAAAATCAAGAGGCGTTAGATTAGGACTACGAGGTCGCCATTCAATGGCACCCCTTCGCTCTATCCATCGACCAGGAAAAACTTGATCCAAATACTGCCGCAAAATTCTAGAATAATGCGCTGATACCATATATCCTCAGCAAGAATTAGTGGATTGTTTGGATCAAGATAAAGCCTAGCAATAGCGGGTACAATATTATTTCTTAATAAATCCAAATACCAAGATCAATTAAGAGTACCTTCAATAACATTATTGTCTATCATCCCCGTCCACACATTTATTTCCTCCGGATACTGAAATACACTTGTCGCATGCAACGGGGATTGTCTCTAGACCAAATTCAATAATTATGTCTATTGATTATACCACTCAAACAAAATGTTGTTTCATCTGAGAGCATAATTTTTCTTATAAAATTTGGATTTGCTACGCATCTGTTATGCAAGTTTTCACAAAATTCTATTCTGCGATCAGTGTCGTCTTCAGTTAACTCGTGACAGAAGTGAAATTTATAGGGTTTTAGCTTTTCTGATTTCAGTACATTCATAACGGAACTCTAGCATATATCATTATCACGAGCTAGCTGTGTGGTTGATGTTTGTGGATTCTCCTCAATTACTAATAACACATCCAACTTTACATTATCATTTGTGGCCGATTTTGGCTTACCAGACTTAGGTTCATTTTTCACATGATTAGTTCGTAAATATCGCCTTACAGTTTTCACAACCGCTGAATTTAGGATTCGTTTACATGGATTAAATTCTTTGAACAGACTCAAACCTTCATTGTGAGAAGGCTGTTTGTCTCCATAGCTTCGCAAAATTAAAATTTAAATACATTTTGAGTCAGTCAGGAACACCATAATAGACAAAACAACAATAATAAACAACACAGAAAATTCATACTAACAACAATAGACAATTTTGAAATAAAAAGTCTTTAAAAATTTTACTGTACTAATAGCAGATTACTGGACAAGCTACTTAGTTGACAATTAGAAATGGCCTTGTTTGTGGCCCGGCAGGCTGGAAATTTGTATACACCTTCGTTTTGACGTTTCAAATCTTGTGTCAAAAGTCAAGAACTCAGATGTTCCGGCTAGCAAAGTTATTCGAGGTAAAATGACGCAAAATTCGGTTTTTCGCGAATAACTTAGTTTTCTATGCTCTTGATCACTTCGACACCTATTACTAAAATGAAAGATCATAAAATTCTCTACAAGTTTACTGTAGAAATTTTTTTTCTACGAGCAACCGTTTTTGAGTTATAGAATTTACAATTTCAACTCAAATTTTCGATTTTTCGTTATTTTTCGGCAAAATTCGGTTTTTCGAGATTAACTTTAGTTCTATGCTATTTACGACTTCCAGACCTATTAGAAAAATTGTAGAGCGCAAAATTCTCTATAAAAATAGCATTCGGTGATATTTTTCACGTATAGCCATCCTTGAAATACAGCGCGCTGAAAAAGACTCTAAAATGCACAATTTTCGGAAAAATTGATTTTTCGTTATTGTCTCGTTTCCTACACTTTTTTTGACTATCTAGTGAATGCGAGAAGTTGTAGAGCGTGAAATTCTCTTCAAATGTGCCTCCTGCTACTTTTTTCTACGATTAACCGTTCTTGAGATACAGAGCTCTCGTTTTACCTCAAAAATTGCAATTTTTCGGTCATTTTCGAAAAAATTGTTTTTTCATGAATATCTTTTTTTCTGAGTACTCTACGACTTTAAGACCTATTATTAATTTTGTAGAGCGCGAAATTCTCTATAAAATTGATACTTGCAATAATTTTTTCGAGTTATCGTTCCTGCCATGGAGAGCGAAGAGCGGGATGCGGTTAGTCATACATGCTATAATACTACGTCAACTGTATAATCGAGTGTTTATCTTGATTTGAATACTTGTTGTTATACATTTTAATTACCAACTTGGGATGTGAGTATATCACGTGGTGAGACAATTAAAGACTTGGGCGTTACTTTTGATATGAAACTGATCTTCAATAAGCATAAGTATGTCTAAGCCACACGAACTACGATCACGTTTGGAATATGCCAGCTTGATATGGTATCCATTTTATCAAGCATAAAAACGTCACCTGAGCAAGTTCAGCCACGATTTTTGAATACATATTGTTTAAGGTGGACGGCGTTTATTCCCATAGGGGCTTTGATCACACTCAACTCCTTTCGCTTCAATGTGCCTTCTCTCTCCTTTAGACGTTTTGTAGTCAGCCTCAACTTCCTTCATAGCCTTCTTCACAACGAAGTGTGGTGGCTCAGGGGTATGGGGACACAATTCGTGAAATTTCCGAATACTTTTTGGAGATTTCAGGATTACTGCCTTTGTACTCGATATTAAAGCATCTACCTCTGGATAACATCTACGAACCTGTTCTGCCACAAGGTGTAGAGCATGGATTTTACAAGTAATATGTAACAAGTTAGGACAATATTTTCTAAGAGACCGACCTACAGAACACATGGTTGCGGCACCATCGGTCATAAACATTAATACTTGGCTTTTCGAAAGCATAAATTTTTCCAAAGTATCTAATAGTACCTCTGAAACTTTTCGGCATTACATTTTTCTAGTCGTCTGGATGCCAATAAAATTGAAGACGTTGGTTGATGTGCTTCCATATTATGCGCCATCACATTAACTACAGATTGTTTTTTGCTGTCAGTTGTTTCGTCCACACATAACCACTTCGGCTTTGATTTTATTTTCAACCTGTTTACGCACCGATGATAAATTCCTTCGTAATGTTGTCGTGCTCGGTAATGTTTGATTCGCGTATTTATTCCTAAATGAAATAAATGAATCATTAATTAACAAGGTAAACGGCAGTGTACACACAATCATAGTTACACATAGTTCATGTATAAACTGTTGTCGATTAATTTTGTTATTATTGTGCTTCGAACTGCTTACGTGTTCTTTACAATGTGTTTTTGACCAACACATTAGATATGTATTGCACACTAAACATTTAATTTTTGAGCCATCGTATATTAAGTCCGGGAAATCCATAATAAACTTATTCACTTCATCTGACAACGGTCGTTTTCTCGATTTAGATGTGGACGACATTTTATTACGTATGCTTACACTTACATGCAGTCTAAGCAGGTATCAAACACATACTGAATGCTTTTTATTAGTTCTGATGCAATACAATCATCCTCACATCGGCGCACATGGCGCGCACGGAAATTGGTCTATTCTACTTATCACACATGTTTATAGGAACGTTTCGTGTTAAAATTGAATGACGAATCGCCCACAACAAAATTTCAGATTACTTTCGAAACACCCTGTATGTGGTCTCCGTCCTACTTCACGAGATAACTATAAGAAAGTTTTTCAACTCCATTTACAAAGATGAGTAACGTGACAGCTATAATTTGTAGAAAATCCGTATTCAAAAACGAATCGATGTTGGAGAAAATCACTATAAACACTTATGAAGTTTTATACGTCTAGCTTATTCAGTCTTCCAGCACCTCATTAATTTTCAAGTGTCCCTCGTACATACGCATGCGTTGTATTATAGGAATCTTTTATTGACAATTAAAAAAAAAAAGTTCGTTACACCCTTTTCAAAATTTAAAACTTGTAATCACGCTGTTTTTAACACGCTATAGTTTCCGACATTTTTTCCTATATATCTCGTCGAGGACAAAGTAATCTCTAATTTAAATTTCAAACAGTCGATTTTACGAAATTTAATTAAACTTCAATAAAAACTTTTTCTAAAGTATGTAGGGGAAACGCAGTAGTGTTGCTTCGGTGCTGTTGTCGCAGTGCAAATGGAATTAATCTCGGGATAACGGAGATTCCAATTTAAATTTTAGATAGAGGGAAACAGGACGACGCAAAATAACAGTGAAAGTAAGAAGAAAAAAAAAATTAGACTAAAATAAAAAAAAACGAAAACAGGAAGAATGATATGTTTCTTATTAAACATAAAGTAAAAAGACATTTTTGTCTTAATTAATTCTGATGGAAATGTAAATATAGCTGCTTCAGGATTAAATAGAATATTTCGTTAAGCTTTATGTCATTTTTTGAGTAGCTTTGTGCTGGTAAGTATTAATTAATTCCTAGAAAATTAAAAATAAATTCATTGCTTTCAAAATTCATCGTTGACAAAGTTTGTAAATTATTTTGTATTCCAAAAAATATTTTGATTGCAAAAATTAAAAAAATATTAATTTAAATTCTAATAAATTTCTGGATAAATCACAAAATCAAGAGGGGAACACTGAAAAAATCTAGAATGGCCATGTTTCTAAAAAAAATGAAATTTCTTTTTATTTGACAACTACTTGTCAGTTGATTGCCGGACAGTGTAACTCGTGCTGATACCATTAGTAACATTGGTTTCGATTATAATTTAAATCAAATCTGCCAATACTGCGGGTCGTTAATGTTTGTCTTAATTAATGCTTAAACCATTGACTGGTTAAACTATTAAGTTTTTGTTTTCGCTGCCGATTGGAACGACCACTGCATAGCTAAATAAAATGAATCTTGATTTTCTGGTAGCGATCGCTTCGAAAGCGTCGTGGGTCGGGGTGCAAGGGAGATAGCCAAATGAAACTCAATTAAAAACTTCTAGCAAATTTTTACTTAAATCTAAATGAAACACTTTTATTTACAGTGTGTTTGTTTTTCCTTAACACATAAATCAGTATACAATTCCTATCAGAAAGGCGAGGGCTGTTGCCAATAAAATCCCAAATAAAAATCTGACTCACTGGACTCGCAGGTTTGTATCCTTTTCTTTGTTCTTTGAACAGAACTTAAATTCTGAAGTTATATGAACACCAAAATAAATTTAAGTTAAGACTCTACTTTTAATTCAGCGCTAACGACGAAAATAAACATATTGCTATGGATTTTTAATTAAAAATAATTTAATTTAAAAATGTACATATTTTGTGAGATAAATTGTATATTGAAAATGTATATAAGTTTAACTAGAGTGAAAAACTTGCTATCCGAGGTTGTAAGAGGCCGAGGTAAATTAAAGGAGATGAAATTTATAGTTTGAACTAGAAGGTTCCTTTGTGAAATATATTTAAATATATTTTAATTAATTCGGGTTGATTGATTGAAAGTGATTTTGTTATATAAGTATTAAAGTCCCGATATTTCTAGAGATAAATTTCTCGTTGTATTATTGATGTTTAAATTGATGATGCTCCTTCTTTGTTCGTAAGAGTCACCACATATTCTTTTCCTGTAAGTAGAATTAAAATTATATGACGTCATAGTATATAAAATTACTGTAAGTATATTTCTATTGTATTCAAGCTTGTAGTTAAGAGAATTAATTATTAGATATACAGATAATACAGTTTATTATTAACATTTCTTTGTAAAAAATTATAATTCAAAAGTTTGTTCGATTGGTATCAGGGTTTTTTGTGCGTGTCTTTTGGACATGCGTAAGTTTTGTTCGTGTATCAGTATCTGATTATACAGTGTGGTTCTCTGGGAAGAAATTAATATTAAACTTGATTATTTTTAGATAAGTTTTGATCAGGGTCATTTAGAGGATGTTTTCCATTCATTAAGCTGTCAATTTTCAATGAACGTTTTTACCTCAAGTATTTTTGTATGATACAGGATCTTCATACTTTGTAAAGGGATATTTTTTTAAATTTTTGTTATTTTAAATTTTTTATCTTGCGTTTGTTTCATTTGACACTCCATTATTGCTAATTAATTAATCAAATAAGTATATAAATTTTGTGAACATTTCTCTGGCGCTCAACTCACTTTTTAGACACGCTTTTCCTAAGTGGAACCCGAGAAGTTACAAGCCTCATATTTGAAAATTCACCGGCTGAGAAACCTAGTTGGGAAAACTAGTTGTGGATGGTGGCGTGCTAAATTTTCAAACCACTATTCATAGCAATATGTATCCAAAGATATACATATACACATATATATATATATATATATATATATATATATGTTTTCTTTCAGGTTTCCGCGGGTAGTAGTATGTGTTGTAACTGGATTCCGGGTTTTCTTCCGCGTTTCCATTGTTTGGTCTTTGTAAAGACCGGTGCTGGTTTCTGGACGACGTTTCGGAAAAATCACATTTGCCATCTTCAGGTCTGCGATAACTGTCTGCTTCTGCTTCTGGTTACTCGTAAACTGACGTAGTCGAGTTTAAGATGGTTGTTATATACCTGCTTAGCGTTCTGGTTGGTTACACTTGGTTGAGTATGTGCGCCACTCCGTGTCGTTGGGCCTGTAGCTGGAGTGGGCTGGCTGGGTTGCGGTGGTTTTGTTTGTTGTTTCTTGTTGACAACTCCTTTGCTTAATACTGGTTTCCATGCTGTTGGTAGCCTCTGGGTATCATCTCGCGAATTCAAATTGTCCGGACGTTTCTCAATTTCGATAGCTTCCCTGATAATTCTGGTTTTCATATGTTCTACGTTCGCCAATAATTTGGCATTGCTGAAGTCTATCGTGTGGGACGTTTCCTTTACATGCTGAGCCAAAGATGAAGTTTTCTCGTCTTTTCTTACGGAGATTTGGTGTTCGTCTCTTCTTACGTTTACCCTTCTGTTTGTTTGGCCGATGTACGTCTTCTCACAATCAAGGCATGGAATTTCATATACTCCCTGGTTTTCTAAAGGTATTCTTGTTTTTGGATTCCGAAGGACTGTGCTGATTTTTCTGTCTGCCTTGAATGTGGTTTCAATGTTGTGTCTTCGTAGGATTCTCGATATTCTGTCGGTGGTACCTTTGACATAGGGTAAGTAGGTTTTGGCTATTGATTCCTCTTTTTTCTCTTGTGGTGTGGCTCGTTTAGGTTTTAATGCTTTGTTGATTGTCCGTTTGCTAAAGCCATTCTGCTGGAGTGCAATGTGGAGTTTATTCATTTCTTGAATGACGTTGTCTTCATCTGCTAATCTCTGTGATATTGTTACTAGGCTCTTCACTACTGCTTGTAACTGAGCTGGGTGGTGGTGAGACTGTGCGTTGAGGTACCGGCCTGTATGTGTGGGTTTCCGGTACACTGTATGGCTTAATTCTCCATTTTCTTTCTTCTTAACCAAAACGTCGAGGAATGGTAGTTGGTTGTTTGATTCTACTTCCATTGCGAACTTTATTTGTGGATGGATATTATTCAGATGTTCCAGGAAGCTCTTAAGGTGATCTTCTCCATGTGTCCAAATCACGAACGTGTCATCAACATATCGTAGCCAAAGTTTGGGTTTATGAGTGGCCGTCCTTAGTGCTGTTTTTTCCAAGTCTTCCATGAAGAGGTTCGCTATTACTGGTGACAGTGGGGAGCCCATCGGTGCGCCTTCTATTTGTTTGTAACGTTGATCGCCATAGATAAAGTAGGTGTTTGCCAGGCAGTGTTTCACCAGGTTCATTATGTATGGTGGAGGTTGGTATTTTCTTTCGATGGTCCCTAGAGCTTCGGTTACTGGTATATTGGTAAACAGTGACACTACATCGAAGCTTACTAGTAACCAATCTGTTTCCACTTTCTCTTTCTTCAATATCTCGATGAAGTGGCCACTTCATCGAGATATTTTGTTAAGAAAAGTTGGCATTACTGTGGTGCAGCATTTAAGAAAATTAAAAAGGGACTTCCCCTATAAAATGACAATTGATTAAAATTCATTGAAGTGGTAAAATTTTGCTATCGTTAATAGGAAAAAAATCTATTGATCGGATTCCAGTAGTTATATCATACAATGGCAAGGAACAATTACTTGGAATCCCAGCAATATCATCTGGAACGGGAAAGCAACAAGCGGAATTAGTGTATGATTGCAAGAATGGAACCTAATTGAAAAAGTAGAAGCTTTATGTTGCGATACCACAGCTTCTAACTTAGGCCGACATCAAGGCGCTTGTATTCTTTTAGAGCAAGCGATCGGAAAAGATCTTTTATATTTACCATGCCGTCATCACATCTATGAAATAATTTTAAGAAGTGTTTTCGATTAAAAAATGCAAAAATCATCAGGCCTTAACGTACACATATTTAGCAGATTTAGGGATGCTTGGATCAAAATTGACAAAATTAGCTTTATGAGTGGTGTTGAAAATCAGAAAGTGAAGGATGCAGTTGGGAGTGTATCCGAGATTATAAAATTTGCATCTAAAAATCTTGAAGTAAAGCAACCACGTGATGATTATAAAGAGCTTCTTCAATTAAGTATAGTTTTTCTTAGTGGTACAGTTCCGGAATTTACCTTCAAAAACCCTGGAGCATTTCATCACGCCCGTTGGATGTCGAAAGCTATTTATTGCCTTAAATTATATTTATTTCGAAACGAATTTAAAATGACACAATTGGAGATAACTAGTATTTAAAAAATTGGATTCAAGCACCAGTTGCAGCAGAAGCCCCTGTGCAGGATTTAAGATTGCTAAAAGATTTACATGCTTATAAAATTGTTGATGAGCAGATTAGTCGTACGTCACTAAGCAAATTAAGTAATCATTTGTGGTATTTAACTCCAGAAGCAGCAGCGTTGTATTTTTATGATTCAAATGTTACATATGAGTCGAAGAATCTTATGGTGCAAGCTCTGGATAACCCTACTGATTGCGAATTAAAAAAATTGATCGTAACTCCTCATACTGTAAGCCAATATCTTAATAAGGACATCGAATATTTTATAACCCAAAAATCACGTAATTTTTTTTAAAGGTTTGGTATTCCAACGGACTTTTTAACAAAAGATCCAAAGGAGTGGATAAATGAACCTAGTTTTAACGTTGGCCTTAATATCGTTGGCAATATGAATGTTGTTAATGACTCGGCAGAACGAGCAGTTAAGCTAATGGAAGATTTTAATTTAGTGTTATCCAAAGATGAAGAAGAAAAGCAATTGATACTGCAAATTGTTGCGGATTATCGGAAACTCTACCCCAGTGTGAAAAAATATTCTCTTTTGAAATAAAATATATAAATAACTAAAAACAAAGCATTTTTATTTATCCCTTGTCAGACAGAGATTTTGTAACATTATCAAATCTGCGGCCACAAGGAATAAGTGAATGTTTTATGTTTTTCCTATTTATTAACTCTGTTTTCCAAAAGTAAACCATTCTTCTATCTTTTTATTAATTTTCATTTATTTTCTTAAGAAAATATGTCACCATATATGTATATAAATATATAGATTTTACTTTGTATTCTAGCCTTTAAAAATTTGGTTTTAAATGAAAACCAGAGCAGCTTTAAGACGACATCGTCTCAAGGAAATTAAAACATGTTAAAATTAAAGTCAAATATATATTTTAAATATATTTTTTAGTATAAATAAATATATTTTTTACAACCAAGAAAATTTTATTTTTAATATTTTTGAACCAAATTTCAAGAGCGATGCGCCACGTCTTAACCTCGCCCAATTGTGATAATTTTTTGCACACCGTATTTTTATACTATAGCGAACATTTTGAGGGTCGAAACAACAAAATTGAAAAATAAGGACCACCCTAATATATATATAACGTGTGTATAAATTGTCGCAAAAGCTACACGCAGCGACGTTCTTCGTCTGGTTCTGAATAAAAAATCTTAATGTTAAAATGTCGTATCATGCTTCGTTTGTTTTCACGGGGTTCTTGAAGTTCAGACTTTTAGTGCGTAACTAACCTTTGCTCTTCGATATCTGTTAATAGAGATAGATGCAATTTAGTTTAAAGAAAAAATTTTTACTAGTATTATTTCGTAAACGTTTTCTTTTTGATTTAAAAGCTTGTTTTAAACATTTATTCATTAACGTACTTCCACGAAAAACACATTTGGCAACGTTGTAGAACAATAAGTTTGTATTTCAAAGTGAGTTCAATCAAAATCATTACTGTCAAATTTTGACATTTACGAAGCATGATACGACATTTAAACATTAAGATTTTTTATTCAGAACCGAACGAAGAATGTCGCTACGTGTAGCTTTTGCGACAATTTATACACACCTTGTATATATATATATATATATATATATATATATATATATATATATATCAAAAATTTATTTAAATTCGGGTAAGCGGTCAATTAAAAAACTCCTTTATTAAATTACCCTATATTTCGCAACACTTTGTCGCTTCTTCTGGGGTAAAAAATGTGAGTTAAAAAATAATAATTATGCCTTTTCGAAATTATCGTTACCAAGCCAAAAACAATTATCGGTCCTTTGCATTTTCATTCATGCACCCAATGTAACCATCCTTTTCGAGTTTTCAAACGCATATTTCTTATTACTTACCGTTCAGTATGTCATGCTTTAAAAGTTCATTTCGCATATGTGTCAATTTATGACCCGTAATTAAACGATGGAATTTGGAATAGTCATTTATTATTTTTTAACTCTACATTTTTTACCCCAGAAGAAGCGACAAAGTGTTGCGAAATATAGGGTAATTCAATAAAGGAGTTTTTTAATTGACCGCTTACCCGAATTTAAATAAATTTTTGATAATATATCACGGTCGATCACTTCTTTTCAATTTATATATATATATATATATATATATATATATATATATATATATATATGTATATATATTGGAAGAGGTAATTCCGACGAATCTACTAACTTCTGACTACCGTCCTCTGTGTTTCAAGACCTTTTATCAGCTTGAATATCACAGAATATGCCTTTTCGAAATTATCGTTACCAAGCCAAAAACAATTATCGGTCCTTTGCATTTTCATTCATGCACCCAATGTAACCATCCTTTTCGAGTTTTCAAACGCATATTTCTTATTACTTACCGTTCAGTATGTCATGCTTTAAAAGTTCATTTCGCATATGTGTCAATTTATGACCCGTAATTAAACGATGGAATTTGGAATAGTCACGATCACACAAAGACAATGAGTCTAAGAAATGATCTACTATAGTTGAAGAGCGTCTATAACATGTACTGTATGTCATCTTTTCAGTGATGGATAACTACGATGTACGTTTTCTACCGACCTGTGTGTGTGGCCTTTACACATTAGGTCAATTCTCGAGACATTAAATAAATTATTTCTTTACGGACACTCGACCCCTATTTTGTTACAGTTTACCCAATGTCTCCAAGTTACATGTTAATTTTAAGTGAGCGACGACAGAGTTTTACAATTGACAATCTAGAAAAGCATTAGATTACATACTTACTCTTATTATTCAAGTAATAATTAATTATTATGATTAGAAAAATTGTAAAGGTGTAAAATTTAAATATACATATTGTTTATAGAATATTACCATACTTGCTGTATATAATTTTTATTTTTCTTACACTACCTAAAATAAATAATTTCATAAACAAAACATTTGTTTTGTAATTTTTTAAAAACTTTTACACTCTATGTAACTTGAACACGAATACATATTTTTTCTTCTTAGGGGGCCGTTCAAGTACGTAAGCAGAATTTTAGTAATTTTTATTAGCCAAGTTCCAAGTTAATTACTGATATCTGGTTTGTCACACTAAATTTATCGGCAATAGTTCTTTGTTGTATATTGCGACTCTTCATTGGTCTGTGCTTAAAAAAAGGGCCTTGCGTTTTGTGTATGTTTACCTTCCTCTGGCCAATAGGAATTACATATTTTTAAAGTTATATTTACGTAAATTTGAAAAAGGAGGAGTGGGATATTTCTTTCGCGCGGTTCTAAATTTTGAATGAAATTAAAATAAAAGAAACAAGATAATCTAAAATAAAACTCTTAATAAAACGAAAATTAAATACGGACTTTCTAAATAGATTTACGTTTTATTACAGTAGTTTGTTCGTTGTTAGTTCTAACTACTTCAGATTCCAGATTTAATTAATGTCAGTATGACACTTAACCTTAAATTTTTTTCAGAATTCTCTCAAAATAATGATACCAATTATATTTGTAAAACTGTCTTAATTTGTATCACTTTTTCGAGATAATTCTGATAAAATTTTCAGGTTAAGTGTCATAAAATCTGGAATCTGAAGTAGTTAGAACTAACAACGACTATCGTCCTAAGTGTATCACCACTAATCATAGAAGATCTATCATCAACATAATTATCTGTTAAAGAGTTATTTTCATTCAAAGTACCTTCGATAGTACAGATATTATTAAAATATATCACAAACAAAAGTTGTACCAAAATGCAACCCTGCGGCACACCGCAATGTATAACAGTTTCCCTCGAGTATTCATATGTAGTGTTAGAGGCGATCTTCACAGTTTGCTGCCTACAGGATAAGTAAGGTGAACACTACTCTAGAGTAAAGTTCGAGTTTATAAATTCATTTGGAGTGATTTATATTATCAAATGCCTTCAACAGATCAAGGCTCAGGGCACCTGATAAGATGACTTGGAGCTATTGAATGTAAAATCTCCATGACTCTTCTTTTAACAATTCTAATATGTCTTCTATGCCTGAGCACTTATATTAGGCATTCTCTAGATCGTAGTGTTAGCCTGGCACGTCAGTAAAGAAAGTATGTTCGAACTTGAGGGTGAAATTTTGGTTTTTAGTTCGCTTTTTCGGTTTTCATTTAGATGTTTTACATCACTTCATTTAGAACTTCTTTTTAAGCATAATTGTAACATCAACATTCTAATTAAACAAAAATTAATTCTCTCATCCAATTTCCTGGCAGTGGAATTTTCATTAAAGCCACTGCGTAGATTACATTTAGAACTAATTATGAAACGTTCCTCCTCGATTTCATAAATAACAGTGGCACAGTACTCGGACACGGTCTGATGCCTCCCGGTCGTCTTCTTGTTGTCTACACAACTCCTAGCCGTGCGGCGGAAAGCAATATATATTCGAATGGCGAAACCGCAGGGCTTGGGAAACACAAATACCTATTGTAGACGCGTACAAATGCCAGAACTAACACACGGACCGACACACAAACTAACTGACACCGACGCTAACACATATAAACGACGACGCACACGTATATATATATCGTGCAATGTTCTGGGTCTAATTACCGGGCCAGTGATCTGTACTGCAAACAATTTACTATAATCGCACTAGAGCCTTCAGTTTAGATTAGTTCCTTGGACGTCTTATTAGAGCGCAAACAAAGCCGTATTAGGTCTAGTGCTGAAACGTGTTTGCATGCAATTGTGGCACCGGGGATAACGAAAAAGTTAATAGACTAAACCGGTCACGTTATTTAGTTGACGAAAAAGAAAACACAGAAAACATACGTGGAGAAAATTCGTTATAATGGATAAAGTGAAATGGAAATCGGAATTGCCGAAGCATTAAGCAAATGCTTAATGTTATTTATATAAGATAATTCAATTTTAAAATAACAACGAAACCACTTTTAACTATATAATTACTCTGATGATATTTCGATTTCTCGAGAATATACGATGGACATTCGGAAAATAAATAACATTTTAAACTGACCAGGCACACAAACTCTTCATTATTGTTGCTGTCAAGTCAATGACATCATATTACAACGAACTTGAATAGACATAATCATATAACAGAAGGGGAATAATACGTAACGGAGCAGCGATTAGTTGGACTAATATTTAATTTTAAAGCGTGCAATATTACGAGGGAAGTTTTTTGTGTTATAAAAGAAACAAATTAAAAAACAAACAAAAAATTTTCAACTTTAAGAACCATTAATTAACACTGACACAATTATTCCAACGTTTCTTTGAGACCGCTGTGCCTTCGAAAAAAAATTATTTTGGAAATTCCACAAGGTACGACCCCACAGCGTTTTCCACGTCATTCGATAAAAATCGACGCCCTCTCAAATGTTTTTTGAGTTTTGGAAAGAGATAATAATAGTCACAGGGGGCGAGGTCGGGACTGTAAAGCCGCATTCATGAATTACTGCTTCAACAATTTGTGGCCTTATGCACCATGCTACAGCATTACTAACTTTATTTTGAAGATTATACCCTAGACTAGGAGAAATCGTATTTTGTTTGGGGGCTTAAAATTAATGCAGGAGCCACTTTTCTTAATATGTTGTGCTGCCATTCATCGTCTCTACCATCAATTTATTCCGAATTCTTGTTGTCATTAGATTGAAGTGACTGAATACTCTTTGACATTGTGCATTTGAATGAGGAATGCACAATGTGTCCAAAGCAAATTGTCCTTATGCTAATTAATAAGAGCTAATTCGTTAAATTTTGCTGGAAATTTCTCGATTGACAATCGATTTTTTTAATTAAGTTCAGGTTTTCTTCCGGTACTACTCTAGATAGTAACTGAATCAATGAAAATACACTGTTGGAAAAAAGTGACGAGCACAACCTGTATAATCTGAAGAAGTGGTTCTAACGCAATGACATTTGGTATGGAAGTAGTACTAACGTAGCATAACTTACCCTCACCTGGATAGCGGCGCAGCCCTGCTGGGAAGGGATGCATTAATAGCGGGAGTATCCCCCGCGAGCGGCGCGTACCATCGCTACACGACGAGGCATGGAATCAATAAGTCGTTGTATGGTAGCGGGAGGGATGTCCAACCATGCTGCTTCAACTCGCCTCCATAGCTCCTCAACGTTACCCGGGGGAGCCGGATAACGTTGAAGTCTCCGACCGATCATATCCCAGACATGTTCGACCGGATTGAGATCCGGAGAACGTGCCGGCCATGGAAGCGTCCGTATATGGTTCTCTTCCACAAAGGTCTGGTCAACACGTGCAGTGTGCGGTCAGGCGTTGTCGTGCATGTATAGAAGACGTAGGCGCCGTCGAACGTAGGGAAGCACAACGGACCGTAGGACCTCATCTACGTAGCGGCGAGCAGTCATCGTATGCTGTATACGCAGCAGACGTGTACGTCCACCATGTGTAATAGCACCCCATACCATAATGCCCTGTTGGCGGTGAATAGGGCGTGGTTGGATGCACTCCTCGAGGTGACGTTCACCACGTCTCCGATGAACCAAAGTTCGCGCGTCACCGGTGCTCAATTCGAATCTTGATTCGTCCGAAAACAAAATGTGTCTCCACTCGACATCCCACTGATGTCTAGCCTCTGCCCACTGGTGCCATGTACGGCGGTGCTCGCGAGTCGGTGGAATCCGCTGCAACGCACAGCGCGCTCGCAGTCCACTTTCTAGCAAACGCCCCCCGTACAGTTAACGTAGTGAGTACGCCTTCCCTTACTGCTGGCCAAACGGCTCCAAGTTGCCTTGAGGAAGATGTACGCGACGCTAAAGCGCTGTGCCCAAGAGCGCGACTCTCGCGTGCTGTGCTCGCGCGGGGCCGTCTTGCTCGCGGCTGAAGGCGCGTACGTGCTTGCTCTATCCATTCTCGCCATGCCCGCTGCACTGCCGATAATGACCGCTCAAGACGGCGCGCGATATCACGGAAGGATACTCCTATCATGTGCATCTCCACAACCATTCCTCGCTCAAACTCACCCAGATAACGCGAACGGCCTTCCATCACGCACAAAGTACGACTACAACTACCCGCTTCCACAACACTAACAATAACCGGTTTCTCCCTCCCCGCATCGGTCTCCATTGAGACAATATATTGCAGCTGTCGGAGGCAGCGGTAGAAAAAGTCAAAACTCGCTGCGCAAACTCATCTAGAGGAAACCTTAAAGCTCCGCTAAATCTACGCTTTTATCTTGACACGTTCAGATTATACAGGGTGTGCTCGTCACTTTTTGTATATAAAAGTATAGCAAACGCCAATTAAGTTGGCGCGAAAAAGGGTAAGTTCGCGCAGGATTAAAAGTAGTGGGGAGATTTGTATTTGGTTTTACATCAAATGTCAGATAATTCTAACCTCTGAGCGTGTATGATCCCCTAGCAAAGAAATTACAAAATATGTTCTGTCAAACGTCAATGACAAATGTATTCTGACAATTACTTGAGTAGTGGGGGTGGACGTTTTTAAAAACGGCTTCTGCGCACCCCCTCCTCGCGCCAACTTAATTGGCGTTTGCTATACGTACCTTTTTTTTTTCAGGATAAACACAAGATACGGCTAAAGATAAGATCCTTCCAACAGATCGTAAAATTTATAAAACTTTAGAAATCATTAAAGGACCTCAAAGGAACTAATTTACCATATAAACTAAGGGTTGGAAACGTACCCTTAGGTCAAATAAAAAAAAAAAAAACTAACCTTACATTTTGTATATTTTTAATACGTCCAGAACACGTCAAATCCAGGATAATCGTGTAAATTGTGTGTGCTACTGTTCAAATAAAATATCGCTTTAAACTATTTATGCTATACCAATCTTCGTTTTGTTTAAATAATCTCGTAAAACGATGTTAAATATTGTTAATTTTAGGGTCCATTTTCGCATAAAAATTGACATTATCGTAAACGTTTGAAATTCCAGACTGCCAACTTAAACACATAGAGTTTTACTATTAATATTTTTATGTAAACATTTCAAGTAAATTTTTCCTAACGTCAATGATTGGATATATGTGAATTATTTTAAATTAAAAAAAAATTGAAAATAATAGCGATCGCAAGTCACCCCTGTATTTGGGCGTTTTGGAAGCAGGTTTACTGTTTATGGCGTCGCTTTGGTTCACTCGTGGCTTCTGGCCCTAGGTTTTCTTTTTCAAATGGCCTAAAAAAATTTATTGATATAGATAGATATCATAACAGTAATATTTATTAGTAAATGTTTAAGTTGGCGGTCTGAAATAGCTAACGTTTATGATAATGTCAATTTTTATGCGAAAATGGACCCTAAAAATAACAATTTTTAACATCGTTTTGCGAGATTATTTAAACAAAAGGAAGATTGGTATAGCATAAATAGTTTAAAGCGATATTTTATTTGAACAGGAGCACACACAATTTACACGATTATCCTGTATTTAACGTGTTCTGGACGTATTAAAAATATACAAAATGTAAGGTTAGTTTTTTTTTAATTTTTTATTTGACCTAAGGGTACGTTTCCAACCCTTAGTTTATATGGTAAATTAGTTCCTTTGAGGTCCTTTAATGATTTCTAAAGTTTTATAAATTTTACGGTCTGTTGGAAGGATCTTATCTTTAGCCCAAGGATGCCCAGGATTTCGTAGTGAAAACCACGCGAACCAAGAAACACTAGCAACAAAAAATTAACTATTACTCGTATTTATGTATTTCCAATTCCAGAAAACAGCTTCGAACCGAACAACACAACGAGAGAACAGAAATGTATTGTATGTAATAAACACATAAAAAACCGATGAGGCGAGACGGTGACATTTCGCGGGGATTTTCCGATTTATATGCCGAAGCGACGAGTTAACAATAGCAGGATAGTGCGTTGCGTTTTTATAAAGTGCGACAGAGACACTTTAGCTAGATAGAAAATCGTTGGATGCGTTAATAAAAAATATAAAAATTGTTATGTTGGATTCAAGTTTTTTGCATTGGTTTTTATTACGACAAAATAACTTGATTTCATGCATTTGTTTATTATGTTATTATGAAGCGTCCAAGATTTGGAAATATCGTATATTTTGGGCATGATTTCGAATACTTGATCGTACATCGTACCAGGGTCGAAAAGGTCGTACAAATACGAATTAAATCGTAGGGTTTGCAACGCTGCCCTGCAGTTGCCGTACAGAAGCAGAGTTTTCTGAGCAAAATTGTGGGGTCTTTTTCGCGTATAGCCGTGTTCAAGTTAATTGTGTCTTTATGAACATTTTTTGTTACCGTAGTCTCTTTTAGCATATCCTCAATTAAGAAAATCCACTCCGCGTCCCAGAAAACTGTGGCCACCACTTTTCCCGCAGAAAAATGCGTTTTTGCGTTCTTGGGCAGTGAAGAGCCCTTGCATGGACTCTTATTTCATGGGAGGGTCCTAATAGTGTACTCAAGTTTCATCGCCAATTACAATTCTATTTAATAAATATTCATCCTGAGACAGTCAAACAGTCAAATTTGTTGTCTACATAATTTTTTTTCAGGATTGAGCAGCCTGGAAATCTATCGTGTCGACACTTTGCCCATTCCCAAATCTTCGTGTAGAATTTTAAAAGCACTCATTTCTGATATTCCTATTTCTCAAGCAATAACTGAAACTTTTACTCGGGTCATCCAGCGAAGCCGCAGCTGCTATTTGGACGATGATATATTCCATACATAATGTAATCGAATACCCTTTCAAGTAAACAAAAAAAATACCACATACACAACCATTTTTATTTAAATTTAGAGTTAGAGCGCCCTTAATGGAAAAACCTTTATTTAAGACTGGACATCAAATTTGCTGTAATACATACTTCAAGAGCCATTGTTCAATGTCAACATGTTGAAATACATATAATTTGTGACGGTGTAGGACTAGCTTTACAGTCCAAATATTAATTTAAACCCCTTCATACCAAATTTAAGACCCGATAGGGTCCTAAACTTGGCTTCGTGCGGTAAGACCTATCTTATGATACACATTCTTTAATATACTATTTTCTTGTTCAAATAAAGTTTAAAACCATAATCTAACGCCATTGGACAGTATGGCACCTGAAATTATGTTTACAGCTAAGCTGAACATATTTATACCGACCAGGGAACAGGCAAAAAGTCGCTCGATCGATTGTGGTGCCGGCACCTGGTACACGATGGATCACGATCTAGTCAGGGGGGCAGGTGCAGGCATATGCGGAATGTGCCCTAGAGGGAAGATATCGATATGTCTGGGGAAACATACTATGGTTTTCAGGCCGAATTGTTAGCAGTCGCAGCCTGCGCCGATGAAATTCGGGAAGCCGGCTGCGCAAGAAAAAAAATTAACATAATGACTGATAGTCAGGCGGCTATTAAAGCCATTATGAACCCATCTACCAGGTCTAAGCTGGTGAAATATTGTAAACAGGTCCTCAATAACCTGGCACAAGACAATACAGTGTCGCTGATATGGGTGCCAGGACATGAGGGAATTAAAGGCAAGGAGATAGCCGACAAACTGGCCAAAGAAGGTACTAATAGGAACTTCATAGGACCAGAACCTGCATGTGGAATCACTAGATTCCGCTAAAAGGGAGATCTGGTTATGGCTAGAAAAATAACATAAAAATAATTGGAGGTTAACGGAAGGTCAACTCTATACCAAAACACTACTAAGGGAGCTGGACAGAAAGTTTTCAGCGAACCTAATTCGTAGTAGCAAAAAAGAAATTAAAATAATTACCGGGTTAATAACCGGACATTGTCCTTTAAGGAAGCATTTGTACAGCATGGGCTTGGTTAGCGAGCCCTGGTGTAGGAGATGTGAAAAACAGGAGGAAACTAGCCTTCATGTAATATGCACGTGTCAGGAACTGAAGGAACTCTGACAGAAATATTTCGGGAGATCTATTGGATCCTTCGAGTGTACTCAAACTTCCCCTAAGGAGGATAGTGGCTTTTATCGAGGACACAAGTCGAACAGAGTGGAACTGAGAGATCTATTGGGGATAGTACAAAGAGCAGTGTGCTCAAGTGCCTGGACGTGGTGGCGTCCAACCCAAAACGGAGAAGAAGAAGAAGAAGAATCTAACGCCATTTCGTTTAAAATGAATGTATTATGATACTGGAATTTATTTTTTAAAACCCTTAAAACATACTTCCACACTCATATAATGTTACAAGGGCCACATACGAAACTGTGATGGTGTCTATTAATATGAGATAAAGAATGAGATAAAGAGGAAAATTTTTAGTTTTATTGCAAAAACTTCCTTGCGTTCTAATCCATTCAGAAGATGACAAAAACATTTAAAGAAACCAATAAAAATAAACTCCTCTTACTTAACTGGTTCGTCCTTAATATTATGAAAGGACGAAAGAAATTCGCAATAATGCACGTTATCTGTTTGACATTCACCGCGAGACCGGCTCAAAAGAAACGAAAAGTTCACGAGACCAACTATTTAAATTGAATGAGGTTCTTTTCATTCGCTGCGTCGACCCCATTTCAAATACCATAAAAAGGGGGTTTTTAACACGAAATAATCTCCCCGGTGTCTTTCATATACTGCCTTTTTTTCTTTCTCAAGTCTTTTTTTCTTATTTCCGAATGTATTCTGACATACACTCCGGAAACTTGGCTTTTCACCGCTCCCCCTGGCATTCCTTTTTTTGTTCACCCCTCAGTTTCATCTAAATTTTGATCACAGTATCATTTGCGTAGAACGTGATGATACCTCTTTGTACAACTGAATCCGAGAAAAACTTTATTTGGCTTAAAATCAAGAAAATATTCTCCTTAGTATTTCCGTTATATTCCCATTCGTTAATCAGATCTATTTATATATTTTATTCAATGTTTTGTTTGCAAGACTGTCTAATATTTAAACCTTTCGTGTTTTAATATTAGAACAAACTGCTTGCTCTGTCGAAGTATAAAAATAGTAAAATATGGTGAATTGCTTTGGCCAAATTCCAAGTACTAGGGTAATTTGTCGGGAGAGAGATCTGGTAACACTGTCGCCATGATGAGTATACTGCCGGCTTCAGCTATGTTTAAGAAGCCTAATAACAAAACTTTGTCCAAATCTGTAAAATAGATAAGTTTTTTAATCGTTTAAAGTACCTGCCACGGATAATAGCAAAAGCAAATATCGCAAAACTGGCTATCGCGAATTTACGGTATAATGCTGGAACACTACATTGATCTAAAGACTTACCTTTGTGGCAGGGTGTTAATGGTAAAGGTACAATTTAACTAAGCCAGGCCGACTAAGCTATAATTTAACAATATTTATTAGAGAAGGAAAAGAAATAAACGTTCTCCCTCAAAAACGTTGTGAAATTATGCAATTGTAACAAAAATAAGAATGGACCTATATATATATATATATATATATATATATATATATATATATATATACATATATATATATTTAGTGTTTATAAGAATTTTATTTTTCTTTTTTATTTTATTGGCCGTGTCTTAATATTAAAAATAATAGATTTTTTATTGGTTTTAGCGACCTTTTATTGAATTTTGATGTTTTTACGACGTTTCGAATTTTATTAATTCAGTCTTTTTCAAGTATAGTTGTTGTTTGTTTGGTTTTACAAGGGTACGCATTCTGTGTAACACATGTGTTTTTTTTATATAGACATCCGAGACCAATTTTCTTAAGGAACGACCGTGCTTGTGCGGATATTGTAAGTGAACTGATATATATATATATATATATATATATATATATATATATATATATAAGGTGTCCTGTATCGTTATCTTCAAATTTTAGGAGTGTAAAGTAGTCTTCATTTCAAGTAACAAAAACGCAAAACTTGTATTTCCATTTTTACTCGTTTCAAAGTAACAGATCCATGAATGTGATTGTCAGATTATGAAAAAAATGTAATCCTAAAGTCAATAAAAACTGATTTTATTTAAAAAAGTTCAATTAATAATATTTTCGAAATGTCCACCTCTTTGTTGAATGCAAGCTTATGCCCATAAGCCAACAGAAGAAGTATTTATCCGAATTTCATACTTGTCCTGCCGGATTTGCTCGGCAACCAGGTGAATACGATCCAACAATTCTTATTGTGTTCGAAACTAAAAACACTAATTAGTATTTATAGCAGAAATTGGGAACAACTAGCTGTAAAAATTAATATCGTCCGAACCTTATGTTATTAGGGCTCGTGTAACGTCTATATTATGAATTTTGCAAATAATAAAGATTGTCAACTATTAAAAAAAACATATAAAAGTAAATGCGAAGCATATGATACCTAAATATGTCGGAAAGCTCTTAGATACAAAGTCGAGTATAAAATCTTAAGATTAATTATTAATCACTAATTAACTATTACTCAATCCTAAAATTAAAGAAAAATACTGAGAAAAATAAAACTATTGACTGCGGATGTAAAACCGAAAAGCGGCAACCAAAGTTAAGGGTGCCGCAGTGGAATAAAATATTAAATCTTCAAATATCTAGGTCAGCCCCAAATTTATTTTAGCTACGGTCTGGTTAACGGTACCTTAGTGTGTGAATGGATGTTATTCGGGCCTATATCGCTGACTGCGTGTATTAAAGCAACTACTGGTTGTCACCAAAAGATTCATCTTTAGATTTAAGATATACAAATCTACCACAAAAGGCGATTTCAATCGCAATATTCCACGGTACACTATACAAAATGGTATCAAATCTTCACACGACCAGCCTTTACGACACCTCAAACAGAAACCAATTCTTTGTTCGGTTTCGCCAAAATTCCAATACGCACGCTCCTAGATTTAAGCGGGGTCGTTTGCGTACCCTCCTACTGCCGGTATCGGTGAAATACGAGATCAAGGTAGAGAAATCCAAATGTACTATTTCTATGCAATACATTTTTGCAAGCGATGAAACCAGTTCTTAAAGCAATGAAGCCACTCTTCCTGAGACACTTCAGAAACTAAGTTTTTATAATGTTTCACTGCTTCATCTCATGACGTAAATGTGATTTCACCAATTTTATCTTTAATTTTTGAAAACAAAAAGGAATCGCAAGGTGCTAGGTCAGGATTGTATGGTGGAGGGTCCATGGTGCTGGCGTTTGGGGCATCCAGATACTCAGTTATTAGTTTTGCTTTATGCGACGATATGGAATCCATCGACAACAAAGTTTTCGCCACGTCTAACTGTTGATGTAAAATGTGTTGGATTGAATCATACCAATCCCCAATGACGCCCGAATAAATTAATATGATATCCGTCGATCTTTTCCAAGCATTCCTCGACCAGCGGAAATATTCTCATCAGTAACAGCAGTTCTTAGACGTGCTTCACGAAATTCAGCTTGTTTTCTTTTTGAATTGGTTGTACAAATTATAAATTGTTGTTTTAGATGGGTCTTCTTTGCCAAATGCATTTCTTAGCCGATTTTCACATTGTTTAGGCGTTAATGACGATTTAAAGCCATAAAAAATCATAGCCCGGTAATGTTGTCTTGTCAAATTCATTTTTCGGTGAACACAAAATTTTTAAATTATAATAATTAACAAATTATTAGAGCAAATCAAATAAACTGCACGGAAATCAACTCGCAAAATAAAAATAAGTAAAAATAAAAAAAAAATTATTTTTTTTAGAAGCATGGCCATTCTAGATTTTGTCAGTACCCCCCTCGTATATATCTCTTATATTCTGAGTAAGACTGTACACCGCGATGAAGCGTGAATCTGTTCTCAAGTTCCGCGAAATCATTTCCTTCTTTCTTTTATGTCAACCCGCGGAAGAAGCGAAAAAGTAGATTCCGGTGCAGTTACGTAAAGTTCGTTGCGTAAAATTCTCTTTCTTCTTGCGACAGAGACTTTCTTTCTTTCGTCGACCAAAATAGGGCACGCGAAATGCAGAAAGGTTGCTTCTTTCGGACGAGAGCTCCTGAATATAAATTAGATTGCATCGGAGTGAAAAAAGAAAGAGCCGTAGAGAAAATGGGGGCATGTGTGTACACGCGCGTATCATTGTCGGCAGCGATGTTACTGCGTGAACGAGGGATGCTCGGAAACTGATAGAATTTAAATGATGAGATGTTTACGGTGCCCTTTTTACGTTACAATAAAACCCTTTTGTGGGGGTTCTTGTTTGCCATCATTTCTGGGTCGATAAATACAATTTACATAGATTTCAGCTAAATAAATAATTTCTCTAATACTGTCATATCATCCGAATTAAACATTAGGTGTCATCTTAAAAAAAATATAAAATTCCTCTCCACAATTAATATCGTATCCTAAATACGATTTCGACAACTAAATTGTGATCCTCAGTAGGTAAAATTAATAGTTACAATGTTAAACTTGAATATGAGGTTTGGGTTGTTAAAGAGGGGAGTTTCCAAGTTGCTTTTTGGTCCGAAAACTCAATTAAAGGTCCTCTAGAAAATAATTTAAAATAATTGAATATGAACCAGAAATCGGGTATACGAGGTGGTATCAGCATGTTCCCGGATTAGGTCTGGTATATTTTCTTCCTTACTTAGGCCACTAATGGCTCTCATCTCCTTCAAAGTAGTGTCCCTGTGAATCGATACAATTCCCAGCGTTTTTTCCATGCCTGGAAAGTGTTCAAAAATCCTATTTCTGAAGGCTCTCAAGACCTTCCACATGAATTTTCATTTTTGGGAAAAAAGCAAAGTCACAGGGAGCTAAATCGGGCGAATATGTAGGGTATTGGACGGTGACCATGTTTGTTTTGGTTAAATACTGTGTTTTCATTGATGCGTAAGCTTGTTCATTATCGTCATGCAACAGCCAGTTAGGGTTTTTCCACAAAGTGTTCTCAAAACAACGTCACAATAAAAGTCTGAGTTCATTGTAACACCAGCTGGCACAAACTCGCGGTGGACAAAACCTTCGACGTCGAAAAAGAAGATAAGCATGATTTTTGTAGCACTTTTGACCTGTCGTGCTTTTTTCGGTATCGGCGACTGTGCTTAATTTCTGGATCATAGCTATAAAACTAGCTTTCATCACCTGTTATATGGCCCTGGAGATGAGAGTGTAGTAATTTTCAAGGTTTTTTCTGAGTTCACTGCACATATTAACACGACGCTGCTTCTGATCCACAGACAAACGGTGAGGAATGAATTTCAAGGTTTTCTCTGAGTTCACAGCACACATTAACACGACGCTGCTTCTGATCCACAGACAAACGGCGAGGAATGAATTTCGCAGCAACACGACCCATACCTAAATTTTGAGTTAGAATTTCTTGGCAGGTTCCATAGTTTATGCCGGCATTTGTACATAATTCATGAATTGTTCTACGATGGTTTTCATGAATAAGTTGTCGAATTGTTTCAACATTTTCAACCATTTTATTTGTGAAAGGTTGTCCTGGACGATGATCATCTTCAAATGAACTTCTGCCGGCTTTGAAACGACCGTACCACTCAAAAAACCTGTGTTCTGTTTAGCGCATTTTCTTGAAAAGCTTCTCTAAATATTCCGAAAGTTTCAGTAGCCGATTTACCAAGTTTAAAACAAAACTTTATGCAAGCACGTTGCTCGAATTTATCAGCCATTATAAAATTCGCAAATGAACGATTACAAAACACATCTTGCAGACCGAATACTACCTCTCAATGCAACAAAACTTGACACACTAACTTATTAGGTATTACGTAATTGGACGCTGGCACGGCGGTTTGTACAATCACTTGCCACAACAGTGACAAGTACAGTGCGGGAACATTTTGATACCACCTCGTATATGAAATTAATTGCAGCGATTATAATTTGAAATATATCGATCAAACTAAACGCTGAATAATAATCCGTTATAAAGAACGTATATTACATATTAAATTAAATAAACCGGAAAAATCGAGTATCGTCCGTCACGCATTAAAAACTAATCATAACATCACGGCAGATTGTTTAAAACTTATTAAAAATATAAACAATCCGAGAGAACTGGACATATACGAAATGATCCGTATTATTAAAAACAATAACATGTAGAATGCCGACAAAAGTTCAGTGTCAGGTACTTGGTTTTTCGAATTCTTAGAAAAGTAGGAGATAATGCGAGGGCGTGAAAATAAAGCGCTCGCGTTACGCTACGCGAATTCTCACCAAACGCTTTATTTCGCCGATGTACACACTGGCAATTGAACTTTTCTACCCAGATATTCCTGTGTTTACAGTGGAGTCGTTATTGAGGTTAGGTTAGTAGTAACAGGTATGCTTTCGTTACAACTTCTTATACTTTGATAAGTTAATTCATGGGATCAATTCTATTGCACAAATGTGGCGTTTTTGACTTCCACCTTAATACTTCCGAAGCCGTACTAAGTCAGTCATTCATTTTTCCGACTTGACATTTAGTCAGCTAGCTCGTATAATCATCGCTGAGTGTGATCATAGCTATTACTGGATATAAACGACGATCTGAAATTGCCAAATAAGGCAAGTGGATATTCCTAAAGAAGACAGTATAAATCGCTAGCAAACGATTTAGTGTCTCTTTGTAACTGAACGTATATCGTAATCGACAAATTTTAACTTCTGGTACGAAAGTAGAAGAGGAAAAGAGCGCGGCAGATAAAAGTAAAGAAAGACATATAGCGAGGTTGCCAATGAATGTATGCAAGTAGATTAAATGAGGAGCCAGAAGTCCCTAAGTCTATTGCTTCAGAGGGTTGTAGAACGCATCTTACAAATACGTATAAATTTCGTCACGAATATTTACAGAAAAATATTTATTTTGTGGTATATGACTTTTATGAGGATGTACAGCAAAGCTTATATTTTCCACGTATAAATAAAATTAAATTATTGAATTATTTAAATTGAAATATTAATTCTAAATTATGTAAAAAAAATGTAACTCGTATGAAAAGAAAATACTTCTCCGATAATAATAAAAAACAAACTAGTATGTACAGGTACATTGGCATAATATAATTTTATGATTTGTCTTTTATTGAGTAAACATGCATATTGAAATCGACTATTAATAGACGCACGTAGAGAAATAAGTGTTGTACACACGGTAAATGTTTGTTAGGGAATAGGGCATGTTAAATGTGTATGTGTCCACCACTCTGCTTCTCCCTCCACTGTTCGAAAGCTGGCATCGTTGGATATAACAAGCATACACTATATACGCAAACAGAAATTAAAATTTGTCGACTACGGTATGTAGTCTTTTATCAGGACATCTTAGCCGCGTGCACTCTCTTGTTTAAATGTTTCTCTTAAAACCTCTTCTTCACATGTTAGATATTTCGCTGGTTTTTTATTTTTTATTTATCGGCTAATTGGTAACAGTGTTACTCGAGGCGAGTTTCTTATTTCTCATCTAGTAGGTCAATATACAGGGGTTATTCATAATTCATAAGGTAGCGAGCACAATCTTAGATTGGCTAACACGACCTTTTTTCTGGGCAAGCTGGCAACTTCACTCTGTCGATTTCCACCATGTAGATGATCCTGCCTTCAGGTGGATTACTTACGTAATTCATCTAACGTTTGGGTATTATTTGTATTTGTTTTTAGTTTTACTTTTGCATGTCACAAGAGATTCATTACTCCCTCCTGAGGTTTTATTTAAAATCTTGATATTGCAGTTATTTTTCGTAGGTAATCTTCTTCAATCACCGTTAACGCTTTCTTCGAGTCTGCGTTTATATCTCATATATCAAAATTACTGGCCTAAATCCTTTTTTTATCTTACAATATTTCAATATTACTAAATAAATTCAGTTCCACCACGAATATGACCGACTTTTAATTTTGGTTCTATTACAAATAAGCGGGTTTGGCTAGGTATAATAATAAAGTTATTTTGTAATAATTAAGATAATTAGTGGTGCTGGTGAAGTCTCATCAAAGGTTCAGGACGTGCGTGACGCTGGTTAATTAAAATAACTATACAACAACTTAATACATAAAATAAAACACAGCGGCGTCCTTAAATTGGTATATTTATATTTACATAATAAGGATTTGAAATTCGTATATTTAAATAAAAGAAGTTGACGGATGTAAAAGTCATTAAATTAGTAATATATACACAAGGGGCGATAAATTAGTAATCGAGAAATTAATATAAAATATCTGAAATGGAAAGGTGAAACAGTAATAAAACAAAGTACTATATGTACACGAGGAGCGGCAATTAAGTAACTAAAATTAACACATAAAAATACTCTGAAACGAACGTTAAATGGAGTAGTAAATTAAGGGTTAATTAATTACGATGAATATAAAAGAATCTCTGTATAGAACAATACAGTTACCTTGAGTTGGCGGCCACGTGGTCTGAAGATATACTCGGACAAGTATATGTAGAGCGGTGTTGGTCGGTGGGATAAGAAATTAATTAGTTTAAATTAATATGAATTCGCTTAAAAGAATAACATACATAGAACAATACAGAATTACCTTAGAAGCGGAAGAACATCTGGTCGGCGGGACATCGTGACTTGGACAGTACACGAGGTGTGTGTGTAACCTTCGGAGGCACTAGCGAAAAAGCCCTGATCGTTGTTCGTATCGAAAGAAAATGTCTAGAAACGGTCGGTTTATGATCTATCGAAGATGGGGATCGATATCTTGAATTATAGTTAATTAAAAGCGCGACCTGAAGACGTCGTCTGTCAATGTCATAATTATTCTTAAAATAACCCTTGTGACATAAGCTTCCTAACGATATCAAACACGACATATAATAGAAGATGTATGTAATATTAATTAAAATAATTTAAAATGGAATGTTCTAGAAGAAATTCGATATTCTAAATTCTACATTACGGTTATCGGTTGACGGTCCAGGTAGAAGGAAGGGTCTCGGTCAAAATGTAACAAAAGAAAATACTTTCTCTTTGGAAACGAATATAGAGAAGAAATGTCTATAGTTAATATCGAGATATTCAAGGAAGAAATATTATTTAAAATTACATAAAAATATTTCACATGCTAAGCGTAACAATTCTTCTTAAGATATTTTCATCTAGTAAACCCTTAAATAATTTATCTGTTTGTCTTATTTGGTTTGATAAACGACAATTTAAAATAACTTAAAAGCTCGAACATCAATATATTGAGTGACAAAAGTATAAAATTTATTTAACGAAAATTTTAATTCATCCAAGTTACTTCAAATAGAAGGAATGACTACTGGAAATATAGAAACAATTAACTAATAGTAAATGTCGATAACATTTGTAATTATAAATTGACATTAGTTTTGTATTATTTTCAGTCCGTAACATACAACTATTCTGTTGTTTTGGAAATTGTGTTATATAGGATTTACATTTTCATGGTTCTAGGATCCAATAACATATCCAATTATCCTTCTTGCGAAGCTATGAGATAATCTAAAATGCAGGTTTGACCCTAATACCTGAAAATATACAAATATGTAAATCTAAATTTACTAAGCTTCCAATGTTCACTGACCCGTTTAACACTAGTGATTTAAGGTAACATAATATGTATTAATTCAATACATATACAGTAGAACAATATAAAAATTGCTTTATATTTTTTTACGAATTTTCTGTTAATGTAAATACGACACGAATTTGAAAGCGCTATTTGTGTGATGGGTACCGTGTTTGCTTACTGTCGAGCAAATACAAATTCGTGTTACAATAGCAACTAAGTTCAAACGAATCTTTTTCGTCGATATGTCATCGCAGATGAACTCTATATACATCACTATACTCATGAGGCGAAAACAGTTAAAAAAATAAATTTATTCTGATGAACGTGCTCCTAAGAAAGCAAAAACCATTTTTTCTGCCAATGAGATTATGGCCGCGATTTTTTGGAGCTGATCATTCGCAAAGTTTAGAGAGAATGATATATCCTTGTCTATATGGATTCTTTTGCAACATGACTTTCAGATCCTTGGGGTAGCTTTCAAAAGGTTATGATTCTCATCCGAAGCGAAACATGAAATTAACACGATGGCAAAAGTATCATAATGAAGAGGGTTGAGAGAATAGATCTGAAATGGACACAAAAATGATTAAAAAGAAGACACATCTGCCACGAAGACGAGAAAAAGACCTCGTTTTACGAGACGAGAATAAAACCTTGTTGTTATATAATAATAGTAATAATAATAATAATAATCTTGTTCTAATGAACCGATGGGTCAACAGGCTGGCAACCAAGAACAAATTGAAAGTTCTTGTGAGTGGAAGAAATAATAATAATAGTTTGCTCCACTTATGACATTTGCAAATGCCTTGTGTATTCTTGTTACTTAATCACTAATTATGTGATATTGTGGTACTTTTTATGGATGACACTTTGATGAGTAGTAAGTTCTGGTCTTGAGAGAGTGTGGGTTTGTTCTTTTGCTCGGTTCCGGGTGAGAGAATAGAATTTTGAGGCTGTCAAAGTGACATATATTAATAATATTCGATATCTAATTTACACATAAATTTTATATACAAGGCTGCTATAAAAGATTCATCCATTTTCAAAACTCTATATATTCAGGTATTACAAGTGCAAATATAAGTGATATACGAAAATAACCGCAAGCTCACCAAAGTTTGTATTGTGTGCACCAGGTAGCAGCACGAGTTCAGTATCTGAAAGAGTCTCCCAAAATGGAGGCAAAGCAATAAAATAGTATTTGTGTGTTAGAATATGCGGGTCATTCGTCTGCTATACCAGTACAGCGCGCTTTTAGAAGAGAGTACGGAAAAGAACCGCCTCGTAAACGACGGATTTTGCGATGGTATCGGCAGTTCAAGGACACTGGTTGTTTGTGTAAACATAAAAGCACCGGTCGACCAAAAGTGCTAGATGAACTAGTGAAGAGAGTAAAGGATAGTTACGTACGTTGTCCACAGAAATCAACGGCCCGAGGATACTGCAGCAAACTGTAGGATTGTAGGATAATAATTTTGCCGCCAAGTTGATATTCAGCGATGAAGCTACATTCCATTTATTCGAGAACGTGAACCGTCATAATGTGGGACTATGAGGCAGTGAAAATTCACGTAGATTTGTGACAGTTCAAAAAGAATGTTTTTTGTGTGCTTTCACATACAAAGATGTACGGACCGTTTTTCTTCCGTGTGAAGACCTTCACTGGTGCAACTTACCTGGATATGTTGCAGTTACGGTTGTTTCCGCAAATAACTGCTGATTCCAGGGATTTTGTCTTCCAACAGGAACGAATACCTCCTCATCGGAACAATAACGTTTGTCGCTACTTGAACGATGAACTTTCGCATCGCCGGATTGGGTGTGTTGGTGCGGATGGCCACGCTTTGTTCCTTTGACCTCCTAGATCATCTGATTTAATGCCTTGTGACTTGTTTTTGGGGCACATTAAGGACTGTACTCCCACTACCAAACACATTACAAGAGCTCAGGGAACGGATTAATGCTGCAGTGATGACCATTGATGATGCTAGAAAATGTGTGGAACGGGTTCAACTACCGCCTGGATGTCGTGTGACCAAGGTGGCGCACATTGAACATTTGTAAAGTGTGCAGAAAACTTGGGCGCGTTTGGTGTTATTCTCATATATATATTTGTACTTCTAATACTTTTGAATATATAACGGTTTCAAAATGAATGAATCTTTTATAGTAGCCCTGTATATTGTTGAATTCTTTGGCGTGTGTGGATTATTGTTAACATTACCAATCGTTATGTATAAATGCAGTTATTATAAATGGGTAATTATAGGAAAACTTTTAATTAGAATTGTATCATCAATATGTAAGTTATAGGTGCTGACTCAATAGTTTCATTCATTATTTTACAGACGCTGATTATGTAGTTTCATTCATTTAGCCGGATACACGTGGAGTAAGATAAGATAATATTTAATATATAATAAGATGGGCAATGCATTAGTAAAGCAGAGTTATTAGTGTAACTGTTATGTGAGATTGATCGCTAATAATCCTTAAGTGTAATCTAGTTATAATCTATATTGTATTGTAATGTCAAAAAATACAAACAAATAATTTCTTTTCCGAAATTTAACTTGTATTTGACCATTATATGTTGTAAAGCATAAAATAATTTATTTCTTTGTTTACAAAATAAGATTAAAAATAATAGTTATTTATTCATAGTTTGCTTCTATTTACAATAGCACACAAAACCATATTTCTTATGTGTGTATGTGGATTTAATTTATATTTCTGCGCTTATGTATTTTAACATATTAAGAACTTTATTTATATATTTATATATAAATCTCATTTACATTATCGTTAGCTAATCGCACTCTTATACCAGGGGATGCTATACAGGTACATACTTTATATTTAGTTAAATTAAAATAAGTTGAAACGAACTATACCTAATTTACAACATTGTTTCACATCTCATATATGTACGTCTTGTGAAATTATTGCGCTCTGAATCCCGTCTTCCCCAAGAGATTTGTGCCAGGTCATAGTACACCTACATAACTCTGTAAGGATATACATATATATGTACTTAAGAGCACATATATACATACACAAATACGAATTGCCACAATTTCTCCAGTCGTAAATATCTTCCGGTAAATCTGCATCGCGCGTAACTTTATCGTGAAACAATGCTGTGGCTCTCAAAACATAACCATTAACCGTAACTACTGTCGTTACATATGGTAGTACTAGAATGGAGAAAGGTTGAGAGAAGTATACATAAGTGAAAAGAGAAAGAGGTTTCATCGTGAAAGAGTCGTTGAGGTAATACGTATATGTGTAAGTTGTAATTCAGTCATTTACTTATATCTATCTACGTCTTTGGAGAAGATACATTCAATAATACATATGAACTTGTATTGTGTTCTTCACACCCCATTTTTAATAATATTATATATTATTAAAAATACTTTTGTATTTACTTAAATATTGAGTATCGTTTTTTTTAATTAAGATAAGTTATTGTGGCCTAAATACAAAAGGCAACCTTCTTTACCGATGAATGCAAAAAAGCTCCTAAACTCCATAAACAGTAGATTATACACAGTATTATATACAGTAGACAATATAGGATTGAGCTCTAAGAATAAACAGAAAAATCCAATCTGAAAATTCAAAAGATAGTCGCCACGTCAATGTTTATATTCAACCTCATTCGCCAAGCAACTTGCTCTGACTCGTTTTGTACTTATTACATACTGCCGACCTGCCAACGACTCGTGACCGCTATTGCTAAATACGCAGACGACACAGCCATCCTTGCATTACATATCGATCCTGCTATTGTTTCGCTATTATTGCGGAGAAGTCCGAACAAAATTTAAGATTGGTTAACGAAATGGCGAATCAGAGTTAACGAAAATAAATCTGTTCAAGCAACAATTATCACCAGACTAAGCACTGTTCTGCAGTATAACTAAATAATTTAGGCTCTGCCACAAAAGGAAGAGGCCAAACACCTTAACCGGAGACTGACATGGAGAAGCATATGTTCTCGAAGAGGAACTATACTGGTTAATTGGTCAAAAATACAACCGGTCTGAAATAGCATCATAGCCCATGACTTGGAAATAAAAACAGTGTCCGAAATTGTTCAAAGCAGTTTCATCCGTACAGCAGGTTACATCGTACGTCATCAAGAACCGCCACTACAATACAGGAATCTGTAATAGAGTTATTGATTTTATAATAGCTTCGAAATCTTAGGTTCTCATACAGTGATCGGGTTGAGGTTTTTCTCAGGCCAGTTAAATATATGAACGTTTTTCCACCAACTATGCCTTCACAATTCATTCGGTATTCTTATGATCATTCTGAATGAATCGGAGACATACTAGACAATAAAGCTTTAAATCCTGGATATATATTTCGGCAACTAAGTTGTCATAATCAGCAGTAGAAAAAGTATTACAATCGAAGCACTAGTACACAATTTATACAAGCAAAACGCATCACTATTAATAGGTCAGTGATATGGTGACGGCCTGGATCGGTTTGTTGCAAATACCTCACTTGCACCAAACACCACTTGTCGTAGAACCTTGGCATATATACATTTGACGCATAGAGCTTCCTTTTGGAAGCTTAGATGCTCACGGTAATCGTGGTTGGACTTGTCGCTCTTAGCCAGTAGATATCGTTAGATATTCTCTGATGGGGATGTGTCGTACAAGTTTGATATATGGGTGAACCTATTCAAGGCATTGGTAATGTTTCACGTCGTACGGTAATGAGAGCAAGGCAGCCCAAAGCACGTGTCCGTACGTGGATTCTCACCAATACGAATTTGGCGTATCCATTTACGTATACATATAGTTTTAATATGTATACAGGGTTACCGCTGAATAGCGCCCAAGCTATGCGAATCTGTAGAATACATATAAATGTCTAACTGAAAATCAAAAATAAAATTTTCATCGTATTCATAAAAAATTTCCAAATTTTTAGGGCCAAAATGTAGTTAAATGCTGCATTAATTAAAATGTGATTAAAATTAAATACTTTGCACGTTAAACTTCTTCTAAAAGTAAAAACAAAAATCGTCATAAAACAAAAAACTCTATGTAGCGTGTCCATGGCGTGTCCAATGGGATAGGTACCTGGGTGTTAATTATTTGTATGGAATTATTTACATATAATGCTTTTTTCTTTAAATATGTGTGTAGTATTAACAAATGTCAATAGAACAATATAATTAGTTGGTAAAGAGAATTACTGATGAATTAGAGACGGGCGCCCGTATTGTTACCCGTATACAGATTGACTGAAGTAACGGTGGAAATTGCGAAACGTATTACACACAAGCGCACGCATATTTACACGTACATGTGACTCTAATGACCGTAGGCGTAGTTTATTTACAATATTGGGGATACATTCCTCAGTTTCGGCACAGAACATATAAAAGCGACACTCTCTCTTTCTGCGCTGAACGCATGTGCGAAATCCGCCATATTTTTGTAGGTATTGCGCTCAACCACAAATCTCAATCTGTTCACAAGCATATTGTATTGTAAAAAAGGATGTTGGAAAAATATATTTTCATATTATGAGAATTGTAAAATTCAGTGCAGCATGTTCTAAGTTTCCCATTACATATTTAATTAAATTATTTATTAGACTATGGATTTTTTATAGTTACAAATTTCTATACAGAGAATTAAAAACAAATAAAAGTATATGTAAAATTATAAAATTGTCCATATTACATCACTAAAGCCAGCATATTTAATTGTATAGATTAATTAACAGCATTAGCTTTTACTATCATATTTATTTATCTGTATGCCTTTCAAATTGATGTTTTTTCTTTTGAAAAACTCACGAACTTACAAATGTATACATATCTTGAATATAAAACTGTATTTCACATGTTAAATTTTGTGTTGTATGTGTTTTATTAAATTAATTCTTTGATTAGGGATTTTTTCACTTCCAATTAGAGAAATAAAATCTAAAAAATATTTGTGAAAATAGAAAATAATCTATTACAAATTGTATGGATAACCAATCATATGTATGTATCATATATATGCGATAGAATAGGGACGCAACATGAGCTTGTTGCCGATATAAGTATAGAAGTAGAGACATTTATTCTATCAGAAATAATTAAATATACAATTGGTTTTCTGCTATTAAAGTAATATGCATAAACAGATGAAAAATAAGAATAGTACATATTACAGCAGCGTTGTATGTATAGCAAGCGCCAATTAAGTTGGCGCGAGGAGGGGGTGCGCAGAAGACGTTTTTAAAAACGTCCACCCCCACTACTCAAGTAATTGTCAGAATACACTTGTCATTGACGTTTGACGGAACATAATGTCTTTGCTAGGGGATCATAAAGTGATACATGCTCAGAGGTTAGAATTATCTGACATTTGATGTAAAACCAAATACAAATCTCCCCACTACTTCTAATCCTGCGCGAACTTACCCCTCCCCGTGCCAACTTAATTGGCGTTTGCTATACCTATAAATAAAATGGAAAATGTATGAAATCAGTGATTGTGTGCAAGACAGATATGTATTGCACACTAAACATTTAATTTTTGAGCCATCGTATATTAAGTCCGGGAAATCCATAATAAACTTATTCACTTCGTCTGACAACGGTCATTTTCTCGATTTATGTGTCGACGACATTTTATTACGTATGCTTACACTTACATGCAGTCTAAGCAAGAACCAAACACATACTGAATGCTTTTTATTAGTTCTGATGCAATACAATCAGACTCACAGCGGCGCATATGGCGGGCACGGAAATTTGTCTGCTCTAGTAATAAATATGTAATAAAATGTTATACATGTTCATTTCTATTTTGCTTTGTTGCTCCTTAATTATTTTGAATTGAACACTTACTGCATATCATTAAATGTTATTTTTTATGCTTTTTAACTAAAATAATATTATTAATGAAAATTAGATAAAATTTTTATAAAAAACGAAACAAAATTCTAAATGAAATGCACAAAATTTATTTTAGTTTTTCGTGAGAGTTTGCTCAGATACAAAATCGCACGCATCGAGATACGAACAACGAATGTAATCCCCGCTCTCCACATACCCCACAACATGAGTGAAAGCCATCCCTACCAGTATCCTTGAAAATTGTTATACATATACGTATATGTGTGTGAATTTGAAGCTAAATATATACTTTTAACTACGCTAATCTGTATTTAACTGCGACATGGCCGGATTCGAATAAAGAAAAAACATTTTCTCGTTACTACATGAACATTGGACCGCGACTTTTATATGAAGGCATTACTCACATATACCTTTCATCCCTTTTTTCCTTTAGCACTATACATAACTAGCATTATATATTAACGCATAAGAATTAAATCATATTTACCTTACGTCCGAATTATTAAGATTTAATTTCAAGTTATATTCTTAGAACATCGCTATATCGTCGTACAAAGATTAACTAAAAATTTCAATAACACAATAAAGGATTTGGCAGCGGAATACTTACAAAATGCATTAAATATCTCATAACAAGTTGTTGCGAGTATTTGAGTAGATTCAAATTCGCGCTGGTTGCGTCGGATGCACTCGTGGGGGATCGGCGAAGTGCGGGTGACGCGAGAGGTGTAACGGATTGTAAAGAGTGAAGTTGTTGTGACACAAACAGCATAATGTGTAAATGTTCATGTTAGTATTCATATTAAAATTACTATTAAAATCATTGTGAGTTTATTATTCAAAACAAACCAGCATAAGAAAAGTAAACATAAATATTCCATCAATACATTAAACACAAGTGTTCATTTGAAAAGTAAATCTAGGTTACATTGAAATTTTGATAGAATAAGACGCAAATATATTAGTATGTGTTTGTTGTTCCGTAAACGTAAATCCAAATGACATTTGATAATGTCAATCAAAAATATCAGTTAGTGCATAAAATAATCGTGCGTCGATTCTGGTTTAAATAAATTGCTTCTCAGTTTTAAAATGGCTTTCACTTTAGAACATAAAATTTTTTTATTCCAGGCTTATTTTCGAAGTGGTAATAAAATTGATGGTTTATGGGTTTATTCAGTTCAAGATTGCATGGTAGAATTTCAAGTTGAGTTTCCACATTTTGTAATAGATTATATACAATTTAAGAATACTTTGGATAGAACTTTAAAACTTTTTTCTGAAACTGGTAGTCTCTTAAGAAAATCAGGCAGCTGAGCAGTTAAGAAACGTACACCTCAAGTTGTCAATCGTGTTGAAAAAATAATGGAAAATGAATCACAAACATCTGCTCGACATTTCAGTCAACAAATAAACCTTTCTGTTGGTACAACTCACAAGTTATTAAAAAAAGATATGCAACTTTATCCATACCGTGTCACAGCAGTACAAGAATTGTTAGAAATTGAATACCCACGTAGACTACAGTTTTGTAATTGGTTTGTAAATATGAACAATAATGGAGAACTTTCGCAAACAGTCATCTTTACTGATGAAGCATGGTTTTATAAAACGGGATACCTAAATTCACAAAATACAAGAATTTGTAGTAGTGAAAATCCACATGTAATTAATGAAGAATCGCTACATCCAGAGAAAATTGGTGTTTGGGCAGCGATAAGCTAAAGACGAATCATTGGACCAATATTTTTTCAGGGAACGTTAACTGCTCAAAGGTACCGTACGGAAATTTTACAACCATTTGTCAATCAGTTGCATGATGATGAACTAAAAAATGCATATTTCCAACAAGACGGAGCGGAGCACCTTGTCACTGTACTGCAGAATCTTTGGATTATTTAAGAGAATTTTTTGATGAGCGTATAATTAGTCGAAATACTGAATTTGCCTGGCCTGCACGTTCATGCGATTTAACACCTTGCGACTTCTTTTTGTGGCCTTATCTAAAAAATAACATATTTCGAACACCTATATTGAATTTGAATGATATGCTACAGAGAATCGAACAGAAATGTATGAAAATTAATAACAATCCAGTAATGTTGCAGAATATCATCAGAAATTTTGAACGGAGGATTTTAAAGTGCATTGATCTTGAAGGACAACATTTTCAACATTTGTTATAGTTTTCAAAAAATACCTATTATTTGTTATTTATTTGTATGTATGAAACTGTCAAAATATACGACTTCGTAGGTTAAGTAGTAAATTTTAATTTACGACATACTTCAAAATGTTCTCAGTAAATCACATGCTACTAGATTGACTTTTCAAATGAACACTTGTTACAATACTGCATGCTTAAATTTACAGCATCTGCTGGATACGTATATGTGAAATTTAAATTGATGAAATAAATCTAAGTTTCAATTACAAACTTATATGAAACGCGTTGGAAATGGTGTTTTAGTCATTTTTTAAAACCATTTTTATTTGATCTTCGTACAATAGGAATTTTAGTAACTAAAAAGCGCCTTTTACATTTTTTAATTATTGTCGATTAAGTCCCGCGGTGGTCATTAAAGACCTATCAAACTTGCAAATTCATTTCCCTCTTGAAGGTATACTACAGGCACAAATAAAATCGCCATTTAATTACAATTACTGCCTTTTAATAGAATGTATCTATACGTACGTGTACATTACACAGTAATTTAAAACCCATTTCGATAGATAATTTTATGGCATGAGTAATAATTACGTGAACATTTGTTAGATAATGAAAACCTGTATATATCTCGACACTTGCTTTTGTTACATCAAGGCAGCTATAATTTCATTTGTCGATTTTATTTGCATGTGCCAGTTCAGCCTGTTTCTTTCTGTATCACACGATTACGTTATACAACGTTAAAAATGACAGATATATAATTTCACAAATAATATTATTTGTGGAATGTTTATAGTTGAAATATCCTTGAATAATACAATAGTCTTTTAGTATTAAAAGTTTTATGGAAAAAATAGTTTTCAAATTACGAGTTATATAAAACACAATATATAGTCATTACAGATTAAATAATCTGTTATTCCAATGGGTAATAACAATTTTTGATTAACATCGAAATGAATTTTGGAATTCTATTTGAGTTTTTAAATTTATATACATGCTGTCCTTGAAATAAAGAGACAACTTATGATAAATGGACAGATGTAATTATATAGAACATAAATCTAAAATATTATCAATAAATTACGACGCGAACTCCAAAATTAAAACCCCCTGAAAATTATATGATGTCCTGTCCATGGATCCCAAATGGCTATAAACAATACCGCTACTGAATTTACACGCAAACACACTGCAATGTTTATGTTCATAAAAACTCTAGAAGATAACATTGTGTAGACAGTTTTATATGCTAAGGGTTCGGTAACCTGGTACGAAACGTCAGCTGTTACAAATTTATACTTGCATGTTAATTTTTCAAAGACGTATTAGAAGAAGATGTAAGATGCGTGCTCTACGGGGCATTTTACATTCATTTTGGTAGCAATCTAGCTTTAATCGAAGACGTAAATGTAAATTATATCGAACGTACATATTGCTGTGTATTTAAATAATGGGTAAAATAGAACATGAATAGCAAAAAAACGTGCTGTACTTTAAATGGATCCAGTATAATAATTGGTTGAGAAATCCTCACCATTATGTAAATTAATTTTTTCTACCAACACCGTTAAAAGTTGACATTTTGACACGGCTAACTTTAATTAAAAATGCGATTTTATAGCGTAGCGGGTTAAAAGTAGTACTTTTAACACTAGTGTTAAAAGTAAATTGACATGACAGTTTGTCAAAAATGACAACATATATTAAAATGATTGAAAATTACATATTCCTTGGATAATTAATATTAAATGTACAGTTTGTGTAATTCGAGATATTTATTTCCTGTGTTGCAGTACTTTCAGAATTATTATTCTCGCTATTACTTCATTTTCTTTATTAAAATACGAACTTTTGTATGAATTGTGACTTAATTTGACGTAATTTAACGGTTGCGTCCAGTTGTGTCAAAACGTATTCATGAGCTGTCAAATTTGGTCAGTGGAGTTTCATTATATTTTATAATAAAAATTGTGTTTGTAGAAAAAATATTGTACGATACACGTGTTAAAAATGCTATTTTATTTCATTCGTAAATTGCGACACTCGCTAACGCTCGTGTCGCAAACTTTTACTCGTGAAATAAAATCGCACTTTTAACACTTGTATCGTAAATAACTATTAAATATATTCTTACTATAAACAAAACGTAGAGAAATGGGCATAGCACATAATTAAATAGATTGTGTATTGAATGCATATGTATATTACGTATCAAATGTTACATCAAATATAATATTGATAGGTTATGAGTTATGTTACGATTTAATAATATAAACAGTTTTAATTTAGTGAAAATACATGCCTACATAACACTCTGAAAATTGTGTTACGCGCCTGTGAATTCCAAATTTTCAGAATATGTATGAATAATAAATACTTCACACAGACATACGCTACAGCATATTTTTTCATACGTAATAGCTAAATGGGATGGACAATGACAAAACTATTCTTTTTGTTATTGTCGGTCAATATAAATATCGTCTTTTATAATATAATCGATCGCACAGTGGCGTGACAATTTTTTTAAAATTACTTTCAATAGCTTATAACTTTTTTAGGAAACTAGCTATGATAATATTCTATGAATCAAGTATCCAACTGTTACGGTATCCTAGTTTTGGTATCATTTGTCTCTTCTATAAACACGATTAAGTAATTTTATTTTGTGTATAAGTCATAGTGTTGCTACAGAAAAATTTTCTTTTTATCTATCGCTAGAATTTTGCTTTAAATTTAAAAAAACGAAATACTGCACTTGCATTGTCAAACGAGACATAAAAAAAGCATCTAAATTCGGAAGAAGTTGCCCGACAGCTCCTTGTTAGTCAGTCTAAGATTTGAAGAATCCGAAACATATACTAACATAGTGGTATATTCGCAAGAAGACCAGGACAAGATCGCCATTGCGCAACAACCTCAACAAACGACCAATTTCTAATACTTCAAGCTCTTCAAAATCGTACATGAATCGCTAGGGCTCTCCAAAACGATCTTTCTAGAGCTCGACATGTTCAAATAAGTGACCAAAACGATAAGAAACCGACTTCATGAAACTAATTTACAATCTAGGCGGCCAGCAAAAAAAAAAAGCAAAGTTGAATAAAAACATAAACGTGGGATCGAATCCTACTTCAGGGCAATTTTTTTTGTATAAAAAAATTGAATAAATCAACGTCGTAAAATGTAGAAAGCATATTTACATTACTCGCGAAAATGCAATAAATTTGAATAAAAGGGCAGTTGCGTTACTGGGAACGAGTGATGTTCTCAGATGATTTGAGGTTCATATAATTACTTCTTTCCATTATGGAGGAATGATGGAAAAATTCGAGTATGGAGAAAACTTAATAAGCGATTTTTACCCTCGTGTGGCCAGGAAAATTTACCTTTTGGTGGTGGTTCCGTAATGGTTTGGGCAGGAACTTCATTGAAGGTGCAGACCTCCTACTTATGCACGATACGTGCGTCCTCACGATGCAAGGATAGTTACTGAATACTCTCAAGAACACATTATAGGCGTTTTACCACATCCATCGCTCATTCCCGATTTAAATCCCATAGAGCATTTATGGGATCATCTTGCAATACAAATTCAATTCCGTTAATGAAGCTGCTCAAGCTATTAAAATTCAAGCTGATGAAGAAGTTATGCAAAGAGTACATTTTAATTTTCTTCGTCGTGTAAATCTTTGGTGGACACTTTCTACAATTTCCATGACATCTTTAATAATTTTTTGCATGTTTCAGTAACATAGTTTTTCTGTTTACTGTTACTTTGAATGATTAAAATACAAATTTCACAGAAACCATGACAGTAATCGAGTCTTACAAAGAGTACCTTTTCTGTAGTAAATAAGTTACACTCTAAATTTTATATTTAAACCTCTCTCCCTCCATTGGCGTAGAAATTTGAAATGCGCAATTATTAAAAAACCCAAGTTCTACGCCTATGGAATTATTTTCCTTATAATTTGATATGTTTTTTTGTCTCATAAAACTACGTCAACGTACCAAATTTCAGCAAAATCGCGTCAGCCGTTTTATATTTATAATAAGAAAACGATTTGAAAAGTGTAACTTCAACGCCGTATAGCGCCCAAACTAAGCAACTTTGTAATAAGGTAAGTTGTAGTAAATCGGTTTATTTTGGCATACGGAATATGTAGTAGTTTTTTGTACAGACAGCTTGCATATATATTTCTTGAAACGTTATTCATGTTGGTGTTATAATTAGGATGAAACGTGAAATGGGCCTGTTGTAGTAATGAAGCTAAAATACTTAAAATTATTTTATTTGAATATAATTTATTTATTTCATTAAATCTATTTATTCTACACGGGGAGAAAAGTGACCATAATTAATTTCGTTAATTTTTTGCGGTCTTATATTAAATTTTAATATTTTTAATTTATATAATTGTATATACCTAAGTAATATTTGGCGCCCAACGTGAGGCCAAATATAGAAATTGCGTGAATTAAAAAATAATTAAAATATAATCACTCGGTAATAGTAACAAATGAGAAATTCTGACTAAATGAAATGGAGCGAAGAAGTTACATACAACAACAATAATAATATTATTGCTAAAGGAGAACCCGTCGTATACGAATTACTTAACAACTTCTTTCATATTATATTATATATATATATATATATAAATGCATAGTTGTCTTGGTGAATGTAATATAGTTTCATGGAATCGTTGACTCAATAAATTTGTTAACCTTCTTCACATGTACACGCACCCACTTGAAAACACATACACACACACACAATCGCATATCCGCAATTGTTTTGTAATTCAGTATATGTATACGTTGACCTTCTTCTTAAGATACATTTAAGTGTAGATGTGCCGTGAGAACACTTTCACTATTATCCTTATGTAGCGGCGAAACAAAATTGTTTTTAAATTAGCTTCTTTTAGACCCTTTCCTATTGAAACCATAAAAGAGGCGATTAATTCGTCAAATGAGTTTACGTTTTTAAATTTTAACTGAAGAAAATTCATATTTTTTTATTTACAGAAAGATTACTAATCAGTGGAAGTTATTAATTGGAATATTTGAAAGCAGTTTCAAATATCGTGCGATTCAAATCAATATTTACTTTTATTTATATGAGTGACGTTAATATTTATTATTGTTTTGTTCAATGGCGTCGTATTTAGTTTTCCGTTTTCTAATTTTATTCTTATATTTCTTTTTATCGTTCTCTGAAAATTCTTTTTGAAGACTATTAGATTTATTAATCCAACGTTTATCGTACGCAAGTAGATTTCTTGGCTCATAAAACTTGCTTGAAAGAAATACATTTTTAGGTTATAAATAAAATTAAAAACTTTTTAGAAAAACAAATTTTCAATAGTACGCCCGTGGAAGATGAGTCTTCGGCCTATCGTGTCAGGTCCTTATATATGACTTAGATTAAAATTACTTAAAAAAGCTGACATACCATAGTTACTGGAGTGCTATCTTCCGAACGCCGATCGTACAACAATGCATGGGATAAAAAAAATTTAAGATGCTTACGGGCAAGCGTATTTAATTGACAGACCGCTTGCCCGTTTTTAAGTTATTTTATTCTATATATGTATGTGTTTTAACTGGATTCTGGGTTTTCTTCCGCGTTTCCACTGTTTGATCTTCGTAAATATCGGTGCTGGCTTCTGGACGACGTTTCGGCAACACATTTGCCATCCTCAGGTCTGCGATAACTGTCTGCTTCTGCTTCTGGTTACTCGTAAACTGACACCGGTCTTTACGAAGACCAAACAGTGGAAACGCGGAAGAAAACCCGGAATCCAGTTAAAACACATATGTACTACTACCCGCGGAAACCTAAAAGAAAACATTTATATGTATATATATATATATATATATATATATATATATGTAGTTAGATAATTTCTTAGCCGTTCATTTAATATATCAATTGATAAATTCTTTAAATTGCGTATGACTTGCGTTGTAATTTGTAGACAGCAATGTTTACATTCACATTTACTTATTTACTTCACGATTATATACTAATTTGATAATATTTATAAATATTTCATATAAAAGCCGAAAAACTCCACGAATTTATCAATTGATATATTAAATGAACGGCTAAGAAATTATATAACTATACATATAGCTATGGAGCAATAATTCTGCTTTCGAAACTGACATCTGCTTTCAACATCTGACATCTGCTTTCTGACAAAACTGACATTGGGCGATGGGTCATCGGGCTCTCGTGTCAGGTCCCTATACAGGCTGATTCATTTTCGGCCCTCACCATGGGGATCTCTCTTATTATTGGAGATAGAGTATAGGTTTAAATTTGGCAAAGTTGTTAAATTTTGTGTTTGTTATAAATCCGTAAAGAAAATAGACCTGTGACAAATGACCTTCGTTATTTAAAAAGAAACGCGAAAACCCCATTTTCTTCTTTTACCTGCAGCACCAACATTTGGCCTTGTAGAGAAAAAATAAAAACACATCCTTGTGGCCATTTCTAAACCTCTATCCAGTGGTGTACTCTAAATTTTTTATACGACGTTTCGTTTCTTTCTGGCCATCATCAACTATCTAATTTCTTATAGGCGCCATATTGGATTTAGACATCTTCAGAAAGAGTTTTCTTGTCTGATTTCAACCATGTACCACATACTTACTATAGTTTTTGACATTAGGTTTTATTTGAAAGAATGAATTATAAGATTAAATAAGGTAGCCTTTGGAATTTCAATCTGTCAAACATTTCATTTATTGTTCATTAATAATACAAAAATGTCACACACTAACGAAGAGAAACGAGATATGATAAGTATTTTTTATTCTTCGAAACGAAATTCAACAGTAGCGAGTACAAGATAGCAAAAACATTAATAAAAATACATAGAAAAGTAAACAATAAACAATTACAGTAAATGTTCAATTATCTGGCCATCTTCGGTAATGCACAATTGGGCACGCCTTCTGGCATTTTGTACTGCCCTTTGTATAGTTCTTCTAGGAACTGCATCGAAGGCATTCTGAAGTCTGTCTCGTAATTCTTCAATGTTTTGTGGCGCATCTACTTTATAAATATTATTTTTAACATATCCCCATAAAAAAAAATCTAGCGGACTTAAATCAGGTGATCTCGCAGGCCATTCAACAACTCCCCTATTTCCAATCCAACGGATTGCAAACTCTTGATTTAAGAAATTTCTAACAACAGCTGCATTGTGTGCTGGTGCGCCATCTTGTTGCCACCATAAATATTGTAATTGATTTAATGGGATATTGTCGTCAAGATAGTCAGATACGTATGTACGTAAAATGTTTAAATATCTTTCTCCATTTAAATGTTCTTCATACATAACTGGTCCTAAGAGACGATTTGCCAAAATACCCATCCAAACGTTCATTCCAAAATGATGTTGTGGTCTTCTAGCCCTGTTTTGTCGGGGATTTTGTACTGCCCAATAGTGCTCCGTATTTCTGTTGAACATTCCAGAATTTGTAAATTTTGTTTCATCTGACCAGATGATTCTGCTTAAAAAATTTTCGTCATTTTCTATCCTTCCCATTAACCAATTACAATATTCTAGCCTTCTCAAATTATCTACAGGCAGTAAAGAGTAACTAACATGGATCCTGTATGGTTTAAACCTACTTTTATGTAAAGTTCTCCAAACTCTGGACTGGCACAAATTTAATTCTGACGCTACTTCGCGTCTAGAAATTGATGGATTATTATTTATCTATAAAAATACAAGATTAACATGAAATTTGAAAACACGCTTTTAATTTACCATTTGTAAAATATCTTGTTTAAATTCCTGTTGTCTTGACCATTACGCGGCTTAGTAAACGATCCATTCTCGACCAAATTTCTGTCGAGAACTAGAAAAATGGTACGATGAGGCTGTTGTCGTTCTGGATATAATTGTAGATATCTTGTACTCGCTACTGTTGAATTTCGGTACGAAGAATAAAAAATACTTATCATATCTCGTTTCTCTTCGTTAGTGTATGACATTTTTGTATTATTAATGAACAATAAATGAAATGTTTGACAGATTGAAATTCCATGGCTACCTTATTTAATCTTATAATTTATTCTTTCAAATAAAACCTAATGTCAAAAACTTTTGTCAGCATGTGGTACATGGTTGAAATCAGAAAAAAAAAACTCTTTCTGAAGATGTCTAAATCCAATATGGCGCCTATAAGAAATTAGATAGTTTATGATGGCCAGAAAGAAACGAAACGTAGTATAAAAATTTAGAGTACACCACTGGATAGAGGTTTAGAAATGGCCACAAGGATGTGTTTTTATTTTTTCTCTACAAGGCCAAATGTCGGTGCTACAGGTAAAAGAAGAAAATGGGGTTTTCGCGTTTTTTTTTTAAATAACGAAGGTCACTTGTCACAGGTCTATTTTCTTTACGGATTTATAACAAACACAAAATTTAACAACTTTGCCAAATTTAAACCTATACTCTATCTCCAATAATAAGCGAGATCCCCATGGTGAGGGCCGAAAATGAATCAGCCTGTATATGACTTAGATTAAAACTACTTAAAAAAGCTGACATACCGTAGTTACTGGAGTGCTATCTTCCGAACGCCCATTGTACAACAGTGCATTACGCATTAATGTTTTTGACATATTTAAATAACCCTCATAGTTATACAGAACCTTATTTGTTAAATATTTTTCAAAAACAAATTGCATGTCGATGCGACAATTCACATCAAGCTTTGATACAAAATAATACAAATCTGTATAAAAACAAATTTGTATCTGTATATGCATGGACACGCAGTACGTATTTACCAGCGTTTGCTTCAACTACCAGACGCATGCGTTTCTGTGTAACCACTTTGTCAATGATAGGTTTACGAAGACAAACGACTGTAGGTACACTTGCGGTCATGTAGCAAGTTTTGTCCTATCCGAAGACATCAGATAACGCCATCTGGCGACGAGTTAATGGACTCACAGTAATATGCGTATTTTTTCTTTTCATGTAATAGCTTAGCTATTCGAGAAGAAACACTTTGCACCGACGTGGTCGGTTTTGTCCGTCAGATGGCATGAGGTTATCTGATGTCTTCGGATAGGACAAAACTTGCTACATGACCGCAAGTGTACCTACAGTCGTTTGTCTTCGTAAACCTATCATTGACAAAGTGGTTACACAGAAACGCATGCGTCTGGTAGTTGAAGCAAACGCTGGTAAATACGTACTGTGGTCCATGCATATACAGATACAAATTTGTTTTTTATACAGATTTGTAACCCTATCATTGACAAAGTGGTTACACAGAAACGCATGCGTCTGGTAGTTGAAGCAAACGCTGGTAAATACGTACTGTGGTCCATGCATATACAGATACAAATTTGTTTTTTATACAGATTTGTATTATTTTGTATTAAATATTTTTGTTTAATTTTTGAAATTAGCACAAGATGAATATCCCTGATTGCTAGTTTGTGAATTTACAAATTTTTTAATTTTTGAAATTACATATTTAATTTCCTTTTTTCGTAAAACATATTCCCCCTTCACAGGCGTCCCAAAAATATTCAGTTTTCAACCGCAAATGAACCGCAACGGTCCCTTCTTCCCTTTTTTCCCGTATAAACAACAAAAGAACATTGTTTTAATTTTCAATAGCGACCCCAACGTGAACCACCATAAATTAAACTCTTTTAAAACGGTGACTTGCCGTAGTTAATTAAATTTCTTGGTGGCTTCGGGGCGCTGACTTGAATACGCAATGATCTCCTGTTTTTGCTGGACCCATGCGTATGTTAACTTTTGTTAATGTTGTCACATTTGTTTTTCGTATGACAAGGGCATGCGTGAAACAGGAAGAGCGAGAGTGACGGAAACGCGGTTTGTTAATTTGTCTCTCCATGCTTTTAACTGTTTCCATTCGCCAAAAATAATTTGCATTTTTAAATTAATTTTTAGAAAGTTTAATTTTTAAACAAATACGTTCTCACAATATTTTCAAACCTACCATTTCGTTCATTAGGAACATAATAATTACTCATTAAAATAAATGTAATTTCTTTTTGTTTTTTAATATCCATTTTTTCTCCGCTAACGATAATACTTGAGCTTAGAAATTAAATGTAATTTGACTGTTTTTGACTGTGGTTAAGTAGTAATCGACAGATTTATTTAATGTGGCATCAGTGACACGTATTTTGTTTGTAAGAGAGCTTTTAATTGATTTCTGCGCAAGAAACGAGTTGAGAATTAACAACACATATTTCCCACATAAAGATCAATACAAGTATACATTCAATATAACTCCAGAGGCCAAAGATCTATAATTTATTTTATTATCACTAGCAAAGCATCACACCCACACATATATTCGATGTAACCTAATCTCCACCTAACCTCTGCCAACATAGGAACAGACCACTATCTCTTACTACGCAAGCTTTTAATGGAGCAACCCAGTAGAATTAGGAAACAACCGGTATACATTAAAAAATATAATATAGAATTATTAGAAACAGAAAGCACATGCCAATTATACAAGAATAGATTAGCGGAGAAAATAAGCAGGATCGATTTTATCGAGCATAATATTGAAACATCCTGGAACAAAATAACCAACTGGATACACCAGGCGGGCTGAAGAATCTATTGGAAAAAGGAAAATCAACAGAAATACAACAAACTCCGCCAAGCCACTTTGGCAAGAAGTGAAAAATCTTGCCGAGCTAAAAAGGAAAAGCTATCTAACATTCAAAAGCTCCTCAACGAAGGAAACACACACCGAATACATACAAACCAGAAAGAGAGTTAACTCAAGAATCAAGGCGATAAAGAGAGACCATTGGGCTAAGTTCACAAGCGACATGGACCATGACCTATACGGAGCCCAAAGAAAAATCTGGAAGATGCTTAAAATAGAAAAAAGCCCGTGAATGAGTATGTACAAATTAAAGGTGTCACTATAGAAGTGTCTTCAGAATACTTTATAAAATTATACGATTCTGAAGAAACACAGGAACTGGAAAAATAGCAGACACCGTCTAACGCGACAGATTCAGTAACGGACACAATAGCAAAACTAAAAGCTTAAATGAAAAAGCAGAAATGACATACCAAACTTCTAAAATACAGCGGCCCAGAACTTGCAGCAACACTGACAGTACTGTTCAACAAAATTAGGGGTTTGGTTCATACAGAGTCTGGGTATTTTGTTACCCTACGAGTGAAAAATTTACAAAAATAAGTATTTATTTCTTTAGGCTAAAGAAAAACCATTACTGGCAGCAAGACAAAAAAAATAAATAGATTAGGATGGGCTAAAGAATATAAAAATTGGCTTCCTGAGCAATGGAATCGAATTCACTGCAGTTATGAATCTCGATTCGAAGTTTCAGTGGGTGATAGTCGAAGCAGAGTCATTCGACAGAAACACGAAGCGTATCGTCCACAATGCTTAAAAAGGAAGATACAATTTTCAGCTTTTGTTATGGTATGGGGCTCAATGTCTGTAAAAGTTGGCGAAAAACTACACATTATTGACCGGATCGTCAATACAGAAACATTTTTAAATATTTTAACAGATTCGTTATTAACAACTATAGAAGATGCTTTGGATGCTGGAGAGGATTTTATTTTCCAACAAGACGGAGCAGGTTCTCAAAAAAAGCTCTTAAATGGTTCTTCGACGATAATATTCCGCTCTTAGAGTGAATGTCCAGTAGTTCTGATTTATCACCAATGGAAACATTGTGGCGCAACATGAAAAAACGCAGTCTCCCGTAGAAGGATAATTCGGCCGATTTTCTTCAATTTCACCATCAATGCAGAGAGGTACAGAAATAACATTTTGACTGAATTTGTTCAACAATTACACGATTATGAACCTAATAATGGTTATTTCCAACATGACGGCAGCACATACGACACGAGGAACTATAGCCTTCCTACGAGAGTTTTTTGATGATCGACTTATAAGTTTGCATATGCAAATTGCGTTTCCTCCGAGGTCACCTGGTTTGACTATTATGGACTATTTTGTGTTCCCTTACTGCAAAAATTAAATTTTCAGAACTCCTGTACATAATTTGCAAGAACTGCAACAAAAGATTATTGAAGTATGTGCAAACATAACGCCACAAATGTTGCAAAATGCGTTTGATAGCATAAGGCGCGTAAACGTGTGCATCGCACAAGGCGGGTCATTTCGAACATTTATTGTATTTTGTTTATTAATTTTTAATAAAATGATATTCAAACATGTAAATCACTTTAGATAAGTGTGTTCATTTGAAAAGTCAATCTAGGTTACTTTGAAATTTTGATAGAATAAGACGCAAATATATGTGTTTGTTCTCCCGTAAACGTAAATCCAAATGACATTTGATAATGTCAATCACAAATATCAGTTAGTGCATAAAATAATCGTACGTCGATTCTAGTTTAAATAAATTGCTTCTCAGTTTTAAAATGGCTTTCACTTTAAAACATAAAATTTTTTTAGTCCAGGCTTATTTTCGAAGTGGTAATAAAATTGATGGTTTATGGGTTTATTCAGTTCAAGATTGCATGGTAGAATTTCAAGTTGAGTTTCCACATTTTGTAATAGATTATATACAATTTAAGAATACTTTGGATAGAACTTTAAAACTTTTTTCTGAAACTGGTAGTCTCTTAAGAAAATCAGGCAGCTGAGCAGTTAAGAAACGTACACCTCAAGTTGTCAATCGTGTTGAAGAAATAATGGAAAATGAATCACAAACATCTGCTCGACATTTGAGTCAACAAATAAACCTTTCTGTTGGTACAACTCACAAGTTATTAAAAAAAGATATGCAACTTTATCCATACCGTGTCACAGCAGTACAAGAATTGTTAGAAATTGAATACCCACGTAGACTACAGTTTTGTAATTGGTTTGTAAATATGAACAATAATGGAGAACTTTCGCAAACAGTCATCTTTACTGATGAAGCATTGTTTTATAAAACGGGATACCTAAATTCACAAAATACAAGAATTTGTAGTAGTGAAAATCCACATGTAATTAATGAAGAATCGCTACATCCAGAGAAAATTGGTGTTTGGGCAGCGATAAGCCAAAGGCGAATCATTGGACCAATATTTTTTCAGGGAACGTTAACTGCTCATAGGTACCGTACGGAAATTTTACAACCATTTGTCAATCAGTTGCATGATGATGAACTTCAAAATGCATATTTCCAACAAGACGGAGCACCTTGTCTCTGTACTGCAGAATCTTTGGATTATTTAAGAGAATTTTTTGATGAGCGTATAATTAGCCGAAATACTGAAATTGCCTGGCCTGCACATTCATGCGATTTAACACCTTGCGACTTCTTTTTGTGGCCTTATCTAAAAAATAACATATTTCGAACACCTATATTGAATTTGAATGATATGCTACAGAGAATCGAACAGAAATGCATGGAAATTAATAACAATCCAGAAATGTTGCAGAATATCATCAGAAATTTTGAACGGAGGATTTTAAAGTGCATTGATCTTGAAGGACAACATTTTCAACATTTGTTATAGTTTTCAATAAATACCTATTATTTGTTATTTATTTGTATGTATGAAACTGTCAAAATATACGGTTAAGTCGTAAATTTTAAATTACGACATACTTCAACATGTTCTCAGTAAATCACCTGCTACTAGATTGACTTTTCAACTGAACACTTGTTATATTTACAAATTTTGTGAGTCAAATGTCAGTATGACAGTTAACGTGATAATTTAATCAGAATTATCTTAAAAGAATGATATAAATTGAAACGGACGTTTTACATTCCATGGCGCTATCCTTTATCAATATAATTTTTGATCTCGCGGTATAACTTTATTATTTGACACAAGCAAGTGCCTAATATTTATTTATAGATTGTATAATATATTTTAATAATATATTATAGGGTTATAAATGGACTTGTTATTTTCAAAATTATTAGCCAACATTAGAGATAGATTACTGCTACTGAAGAAGCAGTAATCAATCAGATCGTTTGCGAACAATAAACCATAGAGTATAAAAGAGTAGATAAGAACCTAATTTATAAAAAAGAATGTACGAAAACTATTATCATTTCCCCTTCTCTGTTATTCCATCCTCTGGAGATGCTTTGAAGGGTCAATTTATCTTGCGGTGTGTCCGGTGCCGAATAAGCAGGATCTCTCCTGTTAGTATTTAATCTTAATTGTAGCCTCTATAAGTAATATAAATTATATTCTTGTCTTCTTGGACATATTTATGTCTAGAATGAAAGCGGAAAAAAGAGTTTCGGAATGATTGATAGCTGATGAAGAATATTAGTAATGTTTTTGATATTGCGGCAGTGTTTCGGCTTTTTCAGAATGAGAAAAACTTAAATTAAGTCGATTTTTACAAAACAAGTTATTGCGTTTTTTTTTCAGAATATTCTCCCTTCAGATTTAAACATTGATACAAGTGCGTATCATTGTAGTTATTGTCAGAGTAGAAGTCACCAATATTTACCAATTATATTATATTATATATATATATATATATATATATATATATATATATATATATTATATATATATTAATTATACAAAGAATTCAAATAAATTTTACCTCAAAGTAGCCCCTGGAAATTATGATTATGTCTTAGCTTGTTACTAATTTTAATAGGAATTTTGTTGGTTATGAGATGAGATATTTGATTGAAATGACAAATGTCAAAATAATAAAACGAACATTTTTAAGTGAATGAAATATGTTTATTTCCAACAAACAAGCAAAATTTTATAAAAGTTGTTCAAAGTGTCCACCACCTTGTTCGAAACATTTCTCACATCTTCTTCTAATGGAGGAAAAAGTGTTTTGTAGTATCGCATTGTCAATTCCATTAATTCTTTCAGCAATTCTGATTTGAAGGCCTGCAAGATCAGGTATCTGTACTTGATAAATTGAGTTCTTTAAGAATGGCCATAAAAAGAAATCACATGGGGTAATGTCACAAGATCTTGGTGGAAATTCATGTTCAGTGTTTAAACTTATCAACCGATTTTGAAAAAATTGCTGCAGAATATTAATTGTTTCACCTGCTGTGTGTGCTCTAACTCCGTCTTGTTGAAAGTAACCCTGTGTTATTTCTTCGTCGTCAAGCTGTTCGATAAATGGCATAATAATTTCTTGTCGATACCTTTCTCCTGTTAAGGTTCCGTTAAAAAAAATAGGGCCAATAATTCTCCTTCGACTAATCGCACACCATACACCAATTCTTTGCGGATGAAGTGCGGTTTCAACAAAAAAATTATGTGGTTTCTCATTAGTCCACATCCTCATATTTTGTGAGTTCACATATCCATTCAGATCAAACCATGACTCATCAGAAAAAAAGGTTTTGTCAAGAAGGTCATTATCAAAATTATTTAAGAACCACTGACTAAACGTTATTCTTCTGGGATAGTAGATTTCTTTGATTTCTTGATAACAGGTCATGTGATATGGAAATAAATGTAAATCCTTTTTCAAAATTGTATGACATGTGCCAATTGACACACCCACTTGTTGTGATAATGCTCGTACGGAAGTTCTTGGTGCATTATTTATAATTTCTCTTACATTATTAACTAGCTCTTCTGTACGCTTTTTCGCCCGACCTGCGCCTTCTTTCTGTTTAACATTCCCTGTTTCTCTGAAAACCATAACGGAATGTGTCACTGTGTGCCGAAAACTGTCATAATCAAAGATGACGTTAGGGAACTCATTTCTAAATTCTTCTAAACAATCTTGAAGAGAATACTGCCATTGTCCGTCAATATTACGTTCGTTTCGAAAATAAGATTCTAGTATAGTATATAGTATACTATTCTTGTATAGTAAAAACCATGTTAAATCAATTTTAAATTACAAAGCGATTTTTGTCAACTATGCATCTGTCTAATTGACAACTAATGCAAATTTAAATTATTAATGATCATACGTGTTTAAAGGAATGGCCTACTAGAGGCAAAGCTTATTTGAACGCTTTTTATTATTGCAGTATGAATCAAACTGGTACTGCAAAGTCAAATTAAAGGCCATAATTTTTAATGAATGATAAATATTGAAACGAGAATTGCCAGAAGTAACATTCGCAGATAGCGGACTCGAGGGATTGATGATTCATAGCCCATAGGCGTCTATCTTGTATTCGCAATAGCTTTGTTTCTGTAAGCGATCCGTGAATTTCGAGCAATTTGATACGTGTGGCCACTGCATAAGTGGCACATTAATATGTAATAAGAGGTATCTGTCAACGCACAACAGAGCGATTGTAATAAACGGTTTGGTAACAGGCAGCAACTACTGCTGAAACAAAAGTAATGCTGACAAGCGAATTGCGTATCGAATTTTGAAAAAAATAGTTTACAAAGAACAAAACTCCAAACTATGTATTTTATGTGAAATATTGAAAGTGTAAAACATTACTATGAACAACTAAAATTTGCCAATAACAAATTAGCATATCGATGCGAGAGTTCGCATCAAGAGTTGTTACAAATAATACAAATCTGCATAAAACAAATCTGTATCTGTACACATGGACATACAACATGCCGCTAGTAAATACGTGCTGTATGTCCATGTGTACAGACACACATTTGTTTTATGCAGATTCGTATTATTTGTAACTAAAATTTATTCAAGGTGTTCTTTTAGATGTTAAAACGCCTTGAAAAATAGAAAATTTCCGTTCCACGTCACAACTGGTGATAGATGCATAATTAAAATGTTGCAAAAGTGCACCATACTTCGAATGTATAGATTTTTCAATCGGCTCTGTGCAGAATTGATATAATATATTCAAATCTGGATTTCTGCCAAATATGGCATCAACTTTTTGTCTCAGCTTGTTTCCAAATTCAGAAGGCATACTTTTCATTCGATCGATAACTGTTTCTAAGTTAATTATCGCCTCTTTTAAGTTAATATCTTGATTTTCTATGTAAGTAATCGTATCTGTAAGATAATGGAAATGAGCTTTAATAAAGTAGTTGGTTTTGTAAATTTTCAATTTCTATCAGGTGTTTACGATTAGAAATGCTTTGCGTATCATCATCTTGAAGATGAAAAACAAAGCTTTTTAATTCATCCAAGTGTTGTGAATAGAAAAATGCTGCTTCTGGCCATGTTCCCCACTCAGTTAATACAGAAACTGGGGCAAATGCAAATTTGGAAGTACTTCTCTATATAATGCCACTCGTGAAGGTGCTTTGAGAATTATCTTTTTAAATGATGAAACTAACTTATCAACATTTGGAAAATGGGGGTAAATGCAAATTTGGAAGTACTTCTCTATATAATGCCACTCGTGAAGGTGCTTTGAGAAATATCTTTTTAAATGATGAAACTAACTTATCAACATTTGGAAAATGATCCCTATGAATTCACCGGCGAGCATTACTTGCGGTCGTGGTCAATATTCCTACCTGGAGCGCTGAAGGGTTTTATAATCCTTACCTGAATTGCGGTTAAGACATTTCAAATGCAAATTTGCATAATCATTATCTTATCTTACGCATTTCTAATTTTACATAAAGTTTCCGTGGAACTTTGAATGGAAGTGCAATTATGTTACATTAGGTGTTTGTACATTTCTTAAGATTCTGTGAATAACATAAAATTTGGCAATAGATAAAACAAATACAATAATCGTTTAAAAAATATTGTGTAAATATTGTGTATAAATACCTACTGTTATGCGTCCACACCATCTTTCAATTATTGAAGTATAGATAATTTCTAACTATTTGTTGCAATGCTTTAACCGCAATTCAGGACAAGATTACCTAGACTAGTACTATCTGTCAATTTTCAACCGCAATTCAGGTGTGATATTAAAGGATATGATGACCGCGACCGCAATTCGAGCTTACCCGTATTCACATACTTTGTGTGGTGCATGTGTTGCACAAGTAACGTGTAGCATATTGGGATAAGATTGCTTTAATAACATCCCTGTTTTTAACATATAAGCTGCCGCATCAGTCAAAAATAATAGCATCTTGTCTTTATAGTTGTTAATCGATGACAGAATATTATGAATACATTGATCAATTACTTCTGCAACTGTTTCACCATTTACGACTGGCAATATTTTAGTTGCAATTCAATTATGGTTGGTATGAAGTTGTCGGATGAAGAATACCAACAACTACATTTAACACATATCGTAACCATTAAAAAAATACGAACCAACCTATCTGGTCATTATCTTTGGGTAAGTGCAGACGAAACAACGCATGCAATGGGACCAAATAACATTCTGATAAGTGGTAGTTACGTAAAGTAGATTAATCTGGTATATTACGATCACTATATTTTGTAAGAAACATCTTGAGGACTGGATTGCAAAGCTTTTTGAATGGGATATTGGCCGCCATGAAAGCTTCACACAATTCTTCGTTCAAAGTGTCAGGTGCAGATAGTCATGTTATCTTGATGAGTTTTCGAAGAAACACGTCTCTGCACATTACACTTTTGTGGACGGCTTAAACTTAATGAACAGGCAACTGCAATATATCTCGGTATCATTACGAATATGCAACCAATCTTCAGTCACCTTACTATAGTTGCCCTACGAGAATTCTCCATAGTTAATGAAAATAAAGAGAAATACTAAAGACAGAAAGAAATGGACTAAAAAGAAGAAACGTAAACTGCTCTAGAAATAAGGTAGTTAATTAAACTTAATATTTAGAAAAAATTGTACTATAAAAAAATTGTAATATATTGTACTGATATTACTCGCTCGTTCCACGTTCCACGTCAAAAATGTCGATTAAGCAATGAAAATAAATAATTATTATAAACGTATGTCGATGATAATATGCTATCACATTTATTTCGATACGTCTAATGATATATCGAGGACGGCACTACCAACAGTACGGTCAATAAACAGATCAATAAAAAAATGTCTTTCGAAACTAACCTTTGTCGAAGCGAAAGAGAATATTATCTTTCTGAGGGCGAGGTTCTCTATAACTATGTTAATTTTAATAGGTAAAGATCTTTTTAAATAACATTGTTACGCTTAGCGTATAGAAGTTTTAATTCATTTATTTAAATACACATACTCGTCTTTAAATATCTCGATTAAATAATATATTAAACATAGACATTTTTTTACATTTCTACAAACTGTACATATGCGTGTCCAAGAGAAAGTATTTCTTTTGTTATATATCTTGAACTGACCGACGAGACCATTCGTCATCTACCTGATCTAACGTTACGGTCGAATTTCTTTCTAGTACATTCCAATTTTTAAATTCTTAATTAATATTACATACTTCTTCTTTCATATATCATGTTTGATATCGTTAGGAAGCTCATGTCACAAGGGTTACTCTAATAATAATTATGACATCGACAGACCACGTCTTCAGGTCGCGCTTTTAATTCATTATAATTCAAGATATCGACCCCCTCTTCGATAGATCATAAACTAGACCATTTTCTAGACCCTTTCCTATCGACACGAAAACTAATAGTTCCTTCTTCTCTTTCGAAACTTTCGTGAGAAAACAACTCCTCGTGCTGTTCTAGTACACAATGGAACTCACCATGCCGTCCAGGCTTCCGCTTCTAAGGTAAAGTGTATTGTTCTATATATTATTCTTTTAAGCGAATTCATATTAATTTAAACTAATTAATTTCTTATTCCTCCGGTAAAACACCGCTCTACATACACTTGTCCGAGTATATCTTCAGACCACGTGGCCGCCCATCGCCGCAAGTCAAAGGTAGCTATGTATTCTTCGATACAGAGGTTATTTTATATACATTAATTAACCCATAATTTAATGCTCAATTTAACGTTCGTTTCAGAGTATTTTTTGTGTTAATTTTAATCTACTTATTCACCGCTCTCCGTGTATATAGTACTTTCTTTTATTACTGTTTCACCTTTCTATTTCAGATATTTTATATTAATTTCTCGATTACTAATTTATCACCCCTTGTGTATATTGTGATAACGCAATGTAGTTATGTATATGCAAACACTCTCAACGAGGCCACAGCCTCGTTCCTTTTAATACAAATGTAACGTGTTTTACAAACACGACCTCGCTCACGTGTGGTTTGCATACACAAACTATATGTCAGGGTTTGTATTATATTCCAGAAGAAGTACAAGGATTATCTGGGATATATATAACGACAGTAATGTAAGTGAGAGACATTCAGATTTAGATTCAGATTCAGATTCACATTCAGAATCATGTTCACATTCATACTCACTTTCAGATAGACAGTTACAGTCTTAGTGATAGTTAGAGCATAGTAATAATGTATATAATTGTTATCCAGTTATAAGTGTTATATATTAAATTATAATATGTTACCCGAACTTTGTGAGTATCATTCTTTACGATAAGTCGCCCTACCTGCTATCCGGTGTGGCCACCCAACGGCCCACATTACATGGCGATTCTGCCTTAGGGCTTAAGGCCCCACCGTTATTACAATATATTACTGATTTAATTATTTTTACATACATCAATTTCTTTTATTTAAATATACGAATTTCGATTTATTATTATGTAAATATAAATACCAATTTAAGGACGCCGCTGTGTTTAGTTTATGTATTAAGTTGTTGTATATTTATTTTAATTAACCACCATCACGCACGTCCTGGACTTTTGAAGGAACTTCACCAACACCACAAATCATTTTATAAATAATAATTTTATTATTATTAGGACCACCACCAGAAGTTCTTATTAGTAATAACATAAACTTTGTACGTCGAACTAAATTGAATTCAAGAATATAATACTTCAAGAATATATGTTTATTTTCTATATGAAATTAGGTCTGATATAGTTATTTACATCTGTGGCTATGTCTAATATTACAAAGACAAAATTTTATTTTAATATTTCAGATATAACAAAATTTAAGAAGAAAAATGAAACCTATGTAAGAGCTTTGAATCTAAGAATCAAGAATAAATGACTATATTAAATAAAACTGGTAAATTGATATTATTCAACACTTAAATGTGATGATTTCTTGTTCTTAAATATTTTTAGTTTATCACTTACATGATTTGATTTATTGTGACAATACTTGGATAAATTTAGATAGACTCGAACCAACTGCAATACTGCTTCTACTACGAAGAAAATTTCCAATTAGTATCCTGGCTATTGAGGAATCTACTAGTTAACTTTATAGCAACCAATCCTTAATGTTATAAATGGATAAACTTGATCGAATAGCTAATATGTTTCCGACTCCTCCGTTCATAGACCAATTAATAATAATCTTTTCGTAGCCAGGAAATTATTTTCCAAAATACACCATATGTATCAAAATGTGGTCTGATATTTAAATTAATGGTGATCTAGCTTGCGGGGTCCCTCTCCAGGTATTTTAAAATTATAAAATTGCTATTTTTAAATTCACATTCCAAAATGTCTCTCTATTATTTTTCACAGGTAAAAATAATTCTTCCTTCTTTTTTTTTTAAATTGCTGTGGTTATTTTCATATACTTTCATTTTCATCCAAGTGAGTTAGTTTTTTTTTAAATGCCAGTTTTATATTCAGTAAATCTAATTACCTTTTTTTTTTAATTCAAATTTGAAAATGACATATTCATATAGGTAATTATCAATTTTAAACTATTCACTTGCATATGTTAAATTTTACAATAATTTATATAAATTGACTAAATATAATTTTCATGATTATTCAACTTTCAAAATATAATTAACTAAAAATATCTACCAAGATTCAACTCTATTCTATATTTACAAAACTAAGTTACTAAGAATAAGAATAAGATATCCAATTTTTTTATAAACATAATAACCATTTCAAACTCAAATAAAACAAATATCTCTTGCATATGATAAAATTTAAAAATCGCATAGACATAATATTAGAAATAGCTCATCAAGCAATATAATGGAGGTTTATCCCATTATAATGTATATAATTATAGAACATTTCTTGACCGTACTAATATAAATTTACTAATATTTGGGTTATCGCTCTGTCAGCATTAAAACTCAAATATTCATTTTCAATATTTCATCATTTATTAATGACTTCATCAGGAGATGAGCTAGAGTTAAGAGCTTTGGTAGTTTTATTAATTAATTTGCACATAATTTTAACCCACTACTTAACCGTTGAAAATTACATTTTAAAACAAAACTAACATGGTAATATTTGAGACTTGAAATTGCATGTCTATATAATATATTATATTATACAGTCCGGTACCTACTAATAATACATCAATCCTGAGAAAGATTAATTTAATAATCAGTGCTTAAATCATAAAGATAAGAAAATATAAACCTTTAAGGTTTAGTATATATCACATATCAGATTCCGCGTCAATTTTTTGTATACAGCAATATCGTTTTCTTATTTAATAATTCACTTTATTATATTCTACGTATAACGTCGACCGAATAAATCATGACCGTATTTGGGACCTCGTCATCTAAAAACCACGACAAAAACGAAAACGACGCTCAAAACTATGACGAAAAGTTTCCACTTGCCTGTTATAACCGTATCGTCGAGATTTATTACAAGGGATACAATGGGCTGGAAGAAGACAACGACAGGAAGGAAGGAAATATAGGGAAAAAAAGAACAGTAGAACATAGTACATAAGTACTGAAAAACTACTGGGCAATTCGAAGTTGAAAACGAAACGATGGCTGGTGTTTCTCAAACTATCCTCCCCCTGCGATGATTTTCCCGCATATCGAAGAACTATAAATACTTCGTGGGGCATGCGAAAACTTTGCAACCGTTGTGTATTTACGTCCTTAGAAGAGAGAGCAAGCTTGTCAGTTGTTTGCAGTCACATATCCAGCCCGAAGTTAAACTTTATATTTTGCCAGATGCCGTTGACAAGGCCTCTCTTTCCCCTATTCAAATTTTACCGATCCATTTACATACGGATGGAAAGGCAGTGGAAGGGATACTTTTCCCTTTTGTATTTTATGCAAATAGATAAAGAAGTTAATAATAAACATGAAAATACATATTTCAAACTTGTTGTTTGTATATATTCTTGAATCTTCCTATCTTTGAAAAGAATCAAAAGAAATGTTAAACTTCACAATATGTAAGGATAAGTTAATTTAATTTTAGGCTTCAATTTGGGATGATGCGTCTATTTCACTAACCCTGTTTATTTTAATTTAATTACACTTAATAGACAGAATGTTATTTATTGCATCGTTATAGGTATATGAATGAGCTCATTGTATCTATATATTGGTTTATTTTTTGGTGTATGACCTTTCTGTATGTTCTGATAGCGTAGCCTTAAAACATTATTTATGTGTCGAAATGTGCGTTGTAGAAGTACTCCATATGTATTTCTAAGATCAACACTGGGAATTTATCGTATAAACTCTATTGGGCGCCAGACCAGCGAAAAGAACGGGTTAAAACATGGCGTTAGATCAGCGAAGCTAGCGGTCCAAAATTCAGCGGCGAACTATCAAAGCGAATGCTCTTATACACAGCGACGGGCTAGCTTTAAGACTGGTTCTAAACACAGTGGCGACACAGTCAAAAGAGCATTACAAAAAGAAAGCGGAGAACCAGAAAAGTGACCGCGCTAAATTTCCGGTCTGTACTAAAAAACTATAATTTCGTACACAGACAAAGTCGGTACGAAACTATGGTATATATATATGAAGGTGTAGTTTCTCGGGTTCTTGGCCGCGTGTGAGTTTTGTCCTGAAAAGGACTATTTACTCTACGTTTCAACGAGATAGCACTCGTCATCTTCAGGAGCTAGTCGGTCTAGAGTAACATATATATACTGGAGATCGTCCGCGAGAACATCAAGAGTAACATATATATATATATATATATATATATATATGTTGTTCAACCTATATATATATATATATATATATAGGTTAAAATAAATTTAAAACGGGCAAGCGGTCTATCAATTAAAACTCATTTATTAATTATCTCTGTATTTCGCAACGAGTTTGTTGCTTCTTCGGGAGATATTACAAGATTAATGAAAAATAACATTAAATAAATAAGTGTATAAAGCAGTAGTAAAATACTTACAAAATATAGAGTTCGTGACGTACACGGACATTAAAATTGATTAGATTTAATACATTAAAGTAACTATAGATATAAGATGTCACATCAAACTTTAAAAAAACATGTATACGTAAAAGTTACAACATGAAAAATAAAAAATATAAAACGAAACGTATAGCAAATTTTAATGTTATTAAATTGTTTAAAATGTAATACAATTATATGCGTAAAACCACAAATGTATGGGATTTTTTTTATTTATTTATTAAGTATGTACTTAGGATAGCCATTGTTGACGAAGACGTTGAAAAGTTCTTTAAGATTATCATTTAGAAAGGTTTCATGGCATATATGTTCTATTCTGTTTCTCCCGAACAAGCAACAAACTCGTTTCGAAATATAGAGATAATTAATAAATGAGTTTTAATTGACAGATCGCTTGCCCGTTTTCAATTTATTTTAACCAATATAGTACGGTCGATAATTACTTTTAAATTATACAACAAAAAATAAAATCGCTTGTCATTCATAATTATAACTGTCCTTTAAATATATATGTTAATTAACTTTTAGTAATCTCAAGTAATCTTAGTATTTATGTATTAATTTGCAATTTTAATTCGTTTGCTTATTAATCTTATTATATTAAATTGTCTATAAGAGTATGATTTGTAATCTATTAAGAAGGGGTGTTTTTGAAATTTATTGCATCTTTTAGATCTGAATCGCCATGAGAAGCAATTATCTAAATATAAACAAAATAGCAAAATCTATGTAAAGTAAGTAGCTATACTGCTTATTAATTATATACCCAGTGAATAAAGTGATAAAAGGTTGATATACGGTAAAATCTACTACTCGCATCTACTTTTTAAGGTTTCGCTCTATGTTCCCAGACCGCGTTCACAAACAAATACATCCTACTTATTTATCAGCAGCGAGGACCAATATTTTGCAGCTCACCTATCTTTATAATGTGTAAAGAAGGGGATTAATATCTTTTTAAGGTTTTCTTAAATTTTTATTAATGTTTTTTTTGTCTTTATTGTAAGAATTTGTTTTTTGTGTGCTTTTTGCTGGTTATAAATTTGTTATGTATATTTGTTGATTTCAACGAATCAAATTTTATTTTCGGATACCTTTTATTTTTTAATTCTCTAAAATATTTACTTTATCTTGTCCTGTAATTGCGATATACCTGTTGGATTAATAAAGATATATGATTATCTAGCACAAATGAGTATCGGTGCTGTGCAATCTATTTAAAATTCTGGAAAGACTGGCACTGACAGAATACTGACAGAATAGCTGTCGACATTGATCAGGAAATAATTCTAAAATAGACAGTCTTTAGACCTGAAAGATGGTGTACTGGCCAAGTTCTTAATCTAGATCAGCATATGCAAGACGAATTTGGGCGCAAACTGATTACGGAAGTCGTTTTCATGGTTCTATCGGTCGCATATAACACGGTTAACTAGCGGAAAATAATCTATAGTCTATCAAATCACAAAAGTGTTTCAGTTGCCATGCATCACAAGCGTCTTTTTAGAAAATAGAAGATTCCTTGTGACTCTCAATGGTAAGAGTAGTAGGTAGCAAGACCAAAAACAAGGGACTTCCACAAGGCACTGTGCTTGGCCCAATTCTGTACAATCTGTACACAAATGACCCGCCAACTTATGTATTAACGCGTAACTTCATATACGCTAACGATACAGCAGGAGCAGCCCAGAGAGCGCCCTTTAAGGCCGTCGAAGGTAAGCTTTCCGAGGCCATGAGGGGTCCGGCAGTGTACTATGAAAATAATGAATTCCAGTAAAACTCAATTTTGTGCGTTCCACCTGAGAAACAGGGAGGCTAAGAGTAAACTAAGAATCGTGTGGAGAAGTGAAAAGTTGGAGTCATGAGAGTACCCAAAACACTTAGGGGTAACCCTGGATCGTACGGTCTCATTTAAGAAACACTGCCAGAACACAAAGGTCAACGTCCAAGGTAGAAACTGTATCATACGTAAAACAACAGGGGCGGAATGGGGAGCCGATGCTTCCGTTCTAGGAACTTCTGCTGTTTTTCTGTGTGGGGAATATGCGGCAGGGTGTGGAGTAGATCTACTCATACAAAACACGCAGATACGCGTTTAAACGACGCAATCTGCATAGTTACATGACGCTTACGAAACAAGACATCCTCTACACAACTACACTCCGGCTAAATCCAAATTAAAAATCAGGAAATTATTACTAAAAAGGGAGGCACCTACATCACGGCGCGTAGAACTGTTGATGAACAAAACACCGAATAACCCATTTGAACTGAAGAAAGAACATGCACCTGGAGATAATAAGTCTTATACAATCTGGAAGGAATTGAATAGACTGCGGATTGATATGACTCCTTGTCGCGAAAACCTTAGGAGATGGAATTTCCAGGCGCAGAGCGATATGTGTGAATGTGGAGAGGCCCAAGTCCATTAGTGTCTGTTGTGATAGCCTGGCCTTGGGTTGCACAGTTGACAATCTGTGCTTAGCAAGTGATAAAGCTATAGCCGTGGCTATACATTGGTCGGCCATGTAAAGTACATATTCAGGATGTTTGGACACGGAAATGAATTAATCATTATTATTCTTACGGCAAAATTACTCGTTTGTCTTGAAAACGTTGAATAATCAGGATGTTGCTCTTGCTGACACCACCCCAAAGCTGTATGCTATATGTTAAGACAGGCTTAAAAATCCTTATAAAGAAGCATTTTATTGTGTGTTAAGAGTTTCTTCCAAACAAACAATATATTTTTCAGAATTTTTTCCCAGTTCTTCACGTTTCTTATTGGCATGTATTTTCCAGCTCAAAATCGACTAATGTGTACATTTTATAACTTCGGCGCTAATGTGTAGATAAACGATCATAATCTACATCATAATTTTTTGTTTGTTTTTTTTTCTGAAAGTGACCACGATAAATAAATAAAACAAGCAAGCAGCCTTATGATCGTAAATTCATGTGTACATTGTTCAAACATATATTGTGTTTATCAATTATTAATTTCGTCAACATTGAAACGGTCCGTACCGTGTTAGCCACGACACAATCCTCCGGGTATTACAACCAGTGACAAACATTAAAGTTTGCATGTAACAGTGGCCAATTTTTCATATAGTAACTTCATCATATTTCACATACGATGTGTGTACATTATACTTACAATGGGTGTATATTAGCTGTTATTATCTCCAGTGCGATGTTCACCCTTTTAACAGTTGAAAAATTGCCGGGCTCAAATTCATTTTTAACTGTTCAATGTAGGCGTAATGAATTGTTAACATTGACGAGTGCGGTATTTTTGCTGACGCAACCATCGAACTTTCATTTTAAATATTTAAAATGTATTAGGTACATATGCATATCTGTACGATGGAAAATGTGTATCGACAAAATTTTCGTTATTTTTGCAACGTTCAAAAACAGCTCTACAACATTCAAAAGCTTTCATATTTGTTTGGAAATATTTTATTTGTATTTCTTAACTTGCAAGAACATTATTAATTTTTTTAAGCCTACGAACGGTATTATCTGAGATGGTAAGTTGCTCAGCAATTTTTCTGCTCGATAATTGCGGTTGTCGTTCTACTGCAGCATACATAAGAATACCTCATTCTTTATTTTGTGAAGTTCTTTTCTATTTGTGTTTTTGCCGAATAAGTAACCAGAGTAACCAAGTTTGTTTTGTACGCAAAATAATTTCAGAAAGCAATAATTTCAATTATAATACATTACCGAGAAATCCCAGAGGTACAGACATCCCAGTGACAAACAACGCCTTGACACAAATGCATACCTAAAACAAAAACGAAATGATAATTAGATATAATCTAATATGTGCATACAACATTAATATATATATATATATATAATGTTACGCGCAAGTAGTGGGTAGTGAATAGCATTGAATGTGTGTGAATACAATTAGTTAAGCTATTAAATGACTTGGGCGCATTTTAAATTTTGAAATATAATATTATCACTAGAGAACGGATGCAATTTCCATAAATCGCAATCGGCAATTGGAATTGTGTATAACGTCGCTGAGTACATCCCGGCGTAATTCAATGAAGTATTTGTTTGACTTACTCGGCCACTTGGGCTCGCCGCGATAACAATGGACAAGCCAGCTATTGTATTCGTAGAATATAGTGCTTTTTATAGTGTTTTCATGAGCGTAGATAGAAGCGGAGTTTTTATAATGTATTTTATTTATTAGTTTATATTTCGTAAGATAAATAAACTGCTGTGAGTTAGTTTCTTGTTTTCGTAGTTCTAACTGTTATTTACATCGTAATTTTTGTGATAGATCCTGTTTAATATCGCTTGATTGAATCTATTTCTACCAATTATTTCAAGTAAGTGTGCATCGTTCAGTTTCAATAACTTACGCACACATTTTTAGTTTTCATTTATTTAGATCTAGAGCATTGTTTAAGTTACTTTTTCAGACATGATATGGAAGAATGTCGAGAACGGCATTGCAAAACAATGGCGAGTTGGATTGACGGTCATACTGATTGTATGTCCATTGTCAGTGATTCCGAAATTTATTACAAAATCCGTAAAATATCGTCAAAAATTCGTCACTTAGGATCGGAAACACATCTGAACTCTGTAAAACTTTTATGGCGGCTAATATTCCATTAAATAAACTTAGCAATCCCACTTTAAAAATATTTCTTCAAAAATATACTGGTCGAAATGTTCCTGATGAATCAACTTTACGCAAATATTATGAACGCATTAGAGGCCATCTTTTAAATCAATACATATGGATAAGCGCCGACGAAACGGTGGATATGTTAGGACGCTGTGTGGTAAATGTTGTAGCTGGTGTACTACATCCAACTATTCCCTATAACTCATATGTAATAGGAACAAGTGTTATAAATAGAGTTGATGCGGAAACAGTTGCTGAAACCATTAAGGAGAATATGCAAAAAATGCTTCATTCGGTCGCCACGTACAAAGAAAAAATACTTGTATTTGTCAGTGATAGTGCTGCGTATATGTTAAAAACAGGCAGACTATTGAAGAAAACATATCCTAATATGCTGCATATTACTTGTGTAGCACATGCTCTCCACAGAATCTGTGAATATATCAGAGACACTTTTCCGGAAGTTGATAGACTTGTATCAGCTTTTAAAAAATTTTCAGAAAAGCACCATTGAGAGTAGCTCTTTTCAGGGAAAAATTTCCATCTCTGTCACTGCCTCCCACTCCAGTAATAACTAGATGGGGAACGTGGCTGGAAGCTACTAGTTATTATGCTGAGAATTTCGATAGTCTAAAGCATTTCGTAACACTGCTAAAGGAGGATGCTAGAAGTATTGGTGAGTGCAAGGAGCTCACACAAATCCCAAATTTAAAAAATCAGTTGTACTTTCTTCACGAACACTTTGGAAAATTGCCAAAGCTAATCACTTATTTTGAAAATCGAAATCTCAAATTAAATGACGGATTAACCACATTAGATGTGCTGTTAATAATTTGAAAAGTATTCCAAGTGACTTCGGATGTGGCCTTCGGCAAAAGTTTGAAGCAATTCTTAATAGAAATCCAGATTTAATTACATTGAAGCAATTATGTATGGAGACAATTCCACAAAATCTAACGGCTAAATATGAAGAAATAAAAGAATATTTCCAGTATGCACCTATAACCAGTTGCGATGTAGAAAGGACGTTTTCTATTTATAAGGATGTACTTAATTCAAAGAGAACAAAATTGACAGAAGAAAACCTTGAGAAACTATTGCTAGTCAATATTAATACTCCTTTACTCAACTTGAACGACAAAATGAACAAATAAAAATGTTCCAATTATAGAAATAAAATTAAAAACTTAAAAAAAACAACTTTTCAACAAATACAAATGTATTTCGTAATTTTATAGATCACCACCCGTTTGTTTTCCAATTACATAAATAAAATTAATTAATAAATATGTATTTCGTAATTTTAGATAGATAGATCACCACCCGTATGTTTTCCAATTATATAAATAAAATTAAAAACTTTATAAATACAACTTTTCAACAAATAAATATGTATTTCGTAATTTTATAGATCACCACCCGTTCGTTTTCCAATTATATAAATAAAATTAAATATTTTAGAAATACAGCCTTTCGCCAGTACTGCACTGGGCTTTGCGTCATGTGGTAAGCGTGTCCGTTCTCTAATTATCACTGGATCTAACAGCTGATTGGTAGCAGTATCCACAATTGAAAATAGATATTGTGGAGAGCATGGACTGGATACAAAATATTCAACTTACTTATCCCAGGATCATCGTGAATAGTAACACTTATGTATAACTATGTAAATTACATTAACAATATTAATAAATTTGATTTCGCTACGCATGAATAAATAAAAACACCACTTTAAAAATTTACATATAAAACATTTATTTGATTCTAGAAAACTATACATGCATGATGTAAAACACGGCTCAACGGTCAAATCGTATATTATAACTCTATGATGGAGCGGAATTAAATACTTAAAATTGTGGTTATGTTCAATAGGTTAACAACACATAAACTATTATAATTATATTTAATAAGCAATATCAAATGGTAAGTAATTTGCGTATAATTAATTAGATAAGATTCTTGATTTTACTACATCTAAATGATTATTTTTACTCAGTTAAATCAAGATATAGTTTTATTATCTTAAATATGATGATATTGAATGAAGTTAAATAATTTTGAAATATAATAAAGGACCTGAGTTTTGTAGGAAAGGCAGCAAAACTGGGAAAAGTGGGTTCTACGTCTTAAATATTGATATATCGCCAGTAGGGATTAAGGATATGCTCGAGTAATTAGGATAATTTTCTGTTTGCCGGATACAGTGTATATTATCAGGTACTTCGGACGAGGTTTTCGGGTAGGTTAAACACTTTATTACTTTATAAAAGCTCGGGCACTCGGGTGACCTTCACCAGAAGATACTATCAAAGATACTTCGTAGGAAAATAATTTCAATCGTATAAAAATATGCTCAAAAGTTGTTCTAATGATTTATGCACTTTCTTAACTGGTTTTTGACTTCAAATTACTATTTTAACTATATTTATGCGAATTTCAAAACGGACGAAAATATTTTTGATGCAACACAATCAAATTCTATAGACCGACGCCTTGTAGTCCTTTGTTTTATCAAAGCCTTTTTAAATGCAAAATAATCTTGATTTTCACCTTGACAAACATTATTATTTTAATGTAATTTTAAATGTAACGATGATTTAAATAAGATTATAAAATTAATATTTGAATTTATGAATATACAAGAATGTGTTTTAGATGGTAGGTTATGTTTATGGTTTAAATACAAACAGATATTATTCGCGGTAGGCGCGGCTCGTGATGACGTATTTGGGAGTGCAAGTACAATGATGCGAGTGCTTCGTGTATTCTCGTGTACTAACTGTAACGTTTTCTTAGTAAACACCGAAAACACACGAGGCACTCGGGCACTCTCAAATACGCCATCACGAGCCTCGCCTGATTCACGGCTTTTCTATTTCAAAAAGTCGGCGTGTTTAAACTAATGTCGACACAAATTTGAATGAAATAAATTAAATATCTTTTCATTCTCGCGTTAATGAATTAAATGTCTAAAATGAATGCTAAAAAAATGAAAAGTCAATTTTGAAATAAACATAATTATGCCTAGAATATCAAAAATTATCAGGATATTAATTTATTAACACTTCGACATTAATTTTCACATGTTGCGTCCACATACCGCAGCATTTCAATATGTTTTTTCCTTATTCTAATTTTTATCTTTTCATTCTCAGATCACCGTAATATACACATAGCTTGAATTATAACAATATAAATAGATAAACATATTGGCTGTGTATCTTCCCCGAATTAGAATAAATATCTAATTGGTAATGTAATATTAAGAAAATTAGACATTAAAATTATATGTAACAATAAGGACAAAAGTAGTAGTATATGTTGTGAAATTATTACACTATTAAACTTAAATAAAACACCTTATATTTTCACAAAACAATAGTAAATTTAACTATATGTACATTTCACGTGCACTGCACACATCATCAGTAGATACTATTTAAACGTATTATTTTCAAGTACATGTATAGTAAAAATAGTATCTACTGATGATGTGTGCAGTGCACATGAAATGTACATATAGTTAAATATACTATTGTTTTGTGAAAATATAAGGTGTTTTATTTAAGTTTAATAGAATAAGACAAAATTTGGCACTATATTAAATAACAACAAAGATAAAATAGGTAAACTAGAAAAATCTGGAGTATATACCATTAAATGTCAAAACTGTAAAGCTATATATATAGGTCAAAGTGGAAGATCCACTAAATACGTATATCAGAAAATGTAAGAGACGTGAAATATAGCATTGAAAATACAGGTTTCTCGGAACACTGTATTGAGCCCGATATAAATAGCTGCAACTTAGTACATAATGCAATAAAAAGTAAAAGATTCAACTTTTTAGAAATTCTATAAATTAAAAAAGCCCAGCAACAAAATGTAATAGTCACTGATACACAGCTAGAATTTATAAACACCCCCATCATAGACACCATTATAAACGTCATCTAACCACTACCTCATCACAAAACTAGGTATATAAGTTACACTGTTACGTAGATTAAGTTAGTTGGAAGAAACTCTTTGAGAATGGCATAACAGCCAAAACATATTGTGATGAATCATCCGACGATGCGTCAGGCCTGGTATCATCTCGAAAGATGTCGATGCATCGGTAAAAAATCTAGACGAAGGTTCCCGAATACGCCAGAAGTTTTCCCGCGAATATAAATAAAAATCGAGAGGATTTTATCCATTCAACGGGTAGTCGCCCAGTCGAGTTGATATTATAATAAATAAACATTAACATAAATTCTGTGTAAATAAATATTGTTTAGTTAGTTGTAGTCTTAAGTTGTTTATTTAGATAGTTAATTGACGAAGGAGATACTTGTTCAAACTGCATTATAACGCTAAGAAATAAGTAATTAAACTTCTAGTTTCAAAAATTTTTTTATTGTAAATACCACTACAATATTGTTTCGCCATCCAATGGCTTCATCAGGTGGATGAAAGTATTTCATCATTCAACAATATTGTAGTGGTATTTACAATAAAAGAATTTTTGAAACAAGAAGTTTAATTACTTATTTCTTAGCGTTGTTTATTTAGTGTAGTGTTTGGTGTTTTTATTGTCAATATAGTGTGTGTTTAAATTACCGTTAGTTTTATTTAGAACCCGCAGAAAGACAAAAACATTACAGTTGTGTCCGGTGTGAGTGAATTAATAAATAACGGACTAAGTGGACAATTAAATGTTAATTAAATATCTGTTTAAATAAACAAACAGTGCGAAAAGACGTTTATTTTAAATATCGTGATGGCAAATAGGGTAAAACTCGCGGAATTAAACGTGACTGATTTAAAACGAGAATTAGAGGAGAGGGATGAGGATACAACTGGCAAAAAGGCAATCCTCCAGCAACGACTTCCAGATGTGTTGGTCCAAGAAGGCGAAGATCCAGTGAATTACTTCTTCCAAGTTCCAAGCGGCAACGCTGATGTAGATTTGCTGTTAATTCAAATGAAACAAATGGAGCAGAAGAGCCTGGAAACTTAGTAAAAAGTCTACAACAAATGGGGCAGAAGAATTTGGATAGTGTGCAAAATATGGAACAACGACTAATAGAGAATGCGCAAATTCAAATGCAACAATAGAAATAGAAACAAATAGAACATAAGAACCTGGGGGGTGTGAAAAGTTTGGAACAACGATTAATAGATAATTCGCAAACTTTGGAACAGCGTCTAATAGATTCGCAAGCACAGATGGAAGAAAGAAACCTAGAAACTTCTACAATCCTCGAGAAAAATTTAGAAAATAAATAATTGGAAAATTCTAGAACTTTCGAGAAAAGTCTGTAACAAATGGAACAAACTCTGGAAATAATGGAAAAGAAGAATTCTGAAAATTCGAGAGCTTTGGAGAAAGTTCTAAAACAGCGACTAGAGTAAAACTCAGAAGCGTTAAAGGAGAAGGTTTTCATAGCTGTAGAGGAGAAAATTGGAGAACATTCTAGACTTTTAGAGGCAATAACGACTCAGATGAAATTACCCGTTACCATGAGTCATTCAGATCCCAAGCAGGGCCTCCCACCTCCCATCTCTCATCGAAATAAAAGAACTTGTGGCTATTTCGAAGACCACGATCAAGCCACCAACCTTTGATGCATTCGAAGCAGCCGCAGAAGCAAACGCATGGTATTCTGTCGAGAAGGCTACTGCTTTAATCATAGCATTGAGGGGTGATGCTAGTGATATTTTGCAGACATTGCCTCCTGAAGAACGTAAAGATTATTCTCAACTTATTAAACGCTTGTAGATGAGATATGGCCATGCGCATTTGGAGCTAGTATACCATACTCAACTGAAGAATCGATCACAGAAGAAAGGCGAGAATCTTCAGGAATTTAAGGCAGATATTGCTCGTCTAGTTCGACTTGAATACCCGATGGCGCCAGATAACTTCATGGAACACCAAGCTGTTCAGACGTTCATAGATGATCTTTGGGATATTGATACGCAGCAAGCATTAAGGTTGGCACGATCGAAAACCTTGATCGATGCTTTGGCGCACGCGCTTGAGTTTGAGACTGCAAAACAAGCCTCTCTGAACCATGCTCGTGTCTGCACTGTTGACAAACAGGAAAATTAGGAGTTCATGGAGCAGGTGGTTAGTAGAGTTCTAAATTAGATCAAACCAAATAAAAGAGTACTGCGATGCTGGAATTGTGGAGACATTGGTCACATTCGCAGTAAATGTGGTAAGGTGGCCAAGAAAGCATCGTCTGAGCAGCAAGAACCAGCAATTTGGAAGAGTCTCCAAATTATAAATGAAGAACAGCCCATATTTTATTTGGTCACGAAAGAACTGTCAAGCCTGAAGCCAACCTATCGCGCGTTATGGGAGGCCCTGGTCCACTTACGTGAACAAATGTTGCAACAAGACATTTTGAAATTAGCAGTTCCTGGGTTGTGGATTGGATCGCCTGAACTGGAGAATTGTAAGAAGCATATTAGAAGTAATATTCCAAAATACTGGTATGGAAATTTTGGTATGTGGTTACCGGCTTGCATATTCCTTTATAATCAGGCAAGATAAGACCGTGGACTGTTATTTCGATATGACGTCGCAATGTAACCTGTCGATTTCGTCATCGTTTGAGGGAATTAAAGCATGACATGTTTCGGGACGAAACTTCATTTTCAAGAAGGGGGCAATGTAATGAATCATCCGACGATGCATCAGGTCTTGTAACATCTCGAAAGATGTCGGGAAAAAATCTAGACAAAGGCTCCCGAATATGCTAGAAGTTTTCCCGTGAATATAAATAACACTCGATTATAATATTCAACGGGTAGTCGCCGAGTCGAGTCGATTGTAATAAATAAACATTGTGTAAATAAATTAGTTAGTTGTAGCTTTAAGTTGTTTATTTAGTGTATACCGTTTTTATTGTCAATATAGTGTGTTTAAATTACTGCTAGTTTTATTTAGAACCCGCAGAAAAACATTACAGAAATATAATCAAATTGGTGAAATATAGCTAGGTGTGTTATTCCTACCAAGTACATCAATAATTACTAAAATGTTTCACCAAGAAGTATCTGCATCATCAAATAATGAAAGACAAATTTTCAATTTAACACAAGCTAGACGTCGAATTTCCGCTGACGCATTTTACACCGTAAAACAGAAAAACATTACAGAAATATAATCAAATTGGTGAAATATAGCTAGGTGTGTTATTCCTACCAAGTACATCAATAATTACTAAAATGTTTCACCAAGAAGTATCTGCATCATCAAATAATGAAAGACAAATTTTCAATTTAACACAAGCTAGACGTCGAATTTCCGCTGACGCATTTTACACCGTAAACAAAATTCACATATACGCTCTCTTCCGCGAGTATCATCGTCCCCTAAAATATTGTTTTATGCTTGATATAATCTTTTAGGTGAAGACGAAGCTTGGCGCAAAATTTATGTTTTTCAAATGAAAACGCGGACGACCTTTTAAATAATAATGCGGGCATAGTAACAGCACAATAAATAATTTTATTCGTAAATGTTTTTTCGTCCGCATATTTATCACTGCCTAAACTGAAAGATTTACGGATATTAAATTTCCGTACGGAAACACCTCAGGAGTACGCGCGTTTTACGCGGAAAATGCAGCACCTGGGAGAAATCGCGAGAAAATGGAGAAAATACGACCAGAAACAGAATTCCCTCGAGAGTACTACAGACAAGCTATACTCTCTATATAGATAAAAGTCTTTTAATGTTCTTCAATGATATTCATAGATAACTTTCGATGTTCGATCGATACTTGCTAAAAGTCACTGGAAAAGAGTGTATAGTGTAAGGCAATCTATTGTGTTTTTATGTCTTGTATCGACAAAAGAATGCGGAGATCTTAACATTCGGAGAGCAAGGGACCTTTTGTTACATTTAATGCTCGTACTAATCTTCTGTATGCCTTCTCCCTTTCTCGAAATCTTATCTCCATTATAGACGTGGCATGCCGTATAGGGAGGTATAGGTTTTTCTTTTAGGAGTTTCCCCCCGGCTTCCGTTGAAAATCTATTCTGAGGGCTATACATACATTTCGCCCGAGAATATATACCGCCGGGTCGGGATTATCGTTATTGTATTTAGGTCGTCTGTAAAGCAAGCGGGAAATAAGATATTTTCTTCATCAGTACTGCCTGTATAGAGGATAAAATATTTCAATTAAATGTATATTGGAAACGTACGTATTATATAAAGTTGATGTTCAATTTTCATAAAATATGCTTGCTTTTTCGATAATAATTTTATTCAAACAGCTCTAGTTATATCGCGAAAAGTATATAACAAAATAATTTGAAACATACTTGACTAGGGAAAACCTCATAAAATCTTGTATAAAACAAGAATATTAAAAACAGAAGTGTGAAAAACAAAATACAAGTTCATATATATTTGTGAAGATATCTCTCTCCAGAGCCGTAGGCACGTGTTTCATCTTTCTACAGAATCATCAGTACGCCCCTCCTGGAGAGAGATTCGTTCACAAGACAACTTCGTTATATCACAAAAGTTATTAACACAGAGCGTAGATGAACACTCAGCGCCGCTCAGTGACGAACGCCAAAATAACTAGTACTGTTTCAATAACAAGTGCAGAACTAAGTAAAGTGCTTCCATCTGACGGTATAACTGCGACTTGCAGAAGCTGTATTAACGTGTCTTCACTCTTTATTAGACAAACCGAATTCGCATACAGTGTTAGTAAAAAGTATCGAACCCCCCAAGTTCAGCAACAGTTCACTCTTTTTAAATAAAATTGGGTATACCTTTGTAAAAAAATTCAAGGATTCTAAAAATAATACCAGATTTAATGTGTCGCTTCCGGTTATACCGGAAGTAGATTCCGGTTATACCGGAAGTAGACTGTAACGTGTTGAAATCGCTCCTTGTTCATTTTGAGGCGTTTATTCATAATTTTTGAACGGACCGGTATATCGTCGATTTTCGCTTATATTTTGTAAATTTAAATCGTTAAAATTTTTATTAACGTTTTTTTGCAGATATTTATTCTATTAGTTAAAATTAGAAATTTCATCAGTCATTTTTCTGAGTTGATTTAAGTTTAATTAAAAATTTGCGATATATTTCACGTTGAGGTAGGCAGCTTTCTTTTCATTATAATATGGTTTAATATAGTTCACATTTTACGCGTGCGATGGCGTTAGAGTTATCAATAGAAATGATTGAATTAGAAAATGGTGCACAGTTAATTTGTTAATTAGGTTAAATTATACCAATTTTAATGGGAATATTTATTGTAAAATTAATTAGAATATTTTACGGCTTTGTCTGTAGCAAATTCCGCTAGATTTGTCCTTGATATTTTCATTTAAGATCTCTTTGGGCTATTGCAGCGGCAGAGTCATCTCGTGTTCATTCTTTTAAACTATAGTTTTCGATTAATAAATCTTTATTAAGTATAGCAAGCGCCAATTAAGTTGGCGCGAGGAGGGGTTCGCGCAGGACTAGAAGTAGTGGGGAGATTTGTATTTAGTTTTACATCAAATCGTAATATACCGTAGGCGGCAATGTCAGATAATTCTAACCTTTACAAAAAAAAAACATAATTGAACAGATTAAAAAACATAAAACACACGATTTGATATAAATAATGAGATTGTAATGTATAAACAGGTTTTTAAGAATATTTTTATAATCATCGTTTGAGCGTGTATTACTTTATGATCCCCTAGCAAAGACATTATGTTCCGTCAAACGTCAATGACAAATGTATTCTGACAATTACTTGAGCAGTGGGGGTAGACGTTTTTAAAAACGTTTTCTGCGCACCCCCTCCTCGCGCCAACTTAATTGGCGTTTGCTATACGTAATTAATTAATATTATTTGTCATTTAGATTCCGAATTTTATTGTCGTAATTTAGATGTAGCGAAATGATTTTATAATTAAGTATTTTATCATTAACTTCTTTTATACAGCTTTTTAGATTTTAGTATATTCATAACAGAACGGCATATATCACTATCAAGTAGTGTTCACTGTGTATCACTGTGTGGTTGATGTTCGTGGAGTCTCCTCAATTACTAATAACATATCCAACTTCACTTTATCATTTATGGCCGATTTTGGTCTTCCAGACTTAGGTCCATTTTTTACATGATTAATTCGTAGATAACGCCTTACAATTTTCACAAGCGCTGATTTTGTGATTCGATTACCTGGATTAAGTTCATTGAACAGATTCAAAACTTCATTGTAAGAACGCTGTTTGTCTCCAAAGGCTCGCAAAATAAAAATTTCAATACGTTTTAATTCAGTCAGGAACACAATAATAGACAAGAACAACAATAACAAACATCTCAAAGAAAGTATTAAAATGTAGTGTTCGCCACAAATATCTCTCGCTAATATATGACGCGCAACCCAATATCTGGGTCTCCTTTTATTCATAATAGTGCATATAGCTAAATTACACTCATATTCAGCTACAGAACTATCTTCCTCAGAACTTAAACCAATTTGCGTTTTACTTGATATGAACCATCATGTAAACACAGCACATTCACTCCACCAAGTACAATAAAAATTGACAGTCGTAAGACCGCATTGAATATCCCCGTACAGCACAGCGTAGTACCGCTTACCACAACGAAGCGGCTACTATGCACAACGGAAATAGCTGCTCTAAGAGCAATCACTGGTCATTCATAGCTCGACAGAAGACGCAGCTTGGATATTAGAGAGCAATGTGGGATCAAGGATGCCGTACGATGGAGGAGAGAACAAAGAAGAAATTGAAACGAACACATAAGTAGAATGCCGGACGATCGATTGGTGAAAAAGGCAAGAAACGGAAAACCGATTGGCGGGAGACCAGTAGGCCAACCCAACAAAAGATGATGCGACAGCTGACAGCTGTCAGTCAATATCGCAAGAATAACAACAGGCGGGTTAGGAAACTAACAAGCATTTTGCTTAGAATACGAAGAAAAAGAAGAACAATATAGTTAACACAGTCGAAAGTCTTCGTCAAATTCATAAACACCCCAATGATACCTAGTACTTTCAATTACTAAGCTTAAAACCTGGTATATTGTCCTGGTTTTATAAATAGCTGTACAAATTCGTGGATATTAAACAATATCGTGCCTACATAATCACAATCACAGTTAGGTGTTAACACATTGATTAATCGCATTAAATTTAAACCTCTTACTCACTAGGCTATGCATTTTTTACGTTTCCATTTGAATTTTACCTCCATTCGCCACCATAAAGAATAGCTTCTCGCTAAATTAACGGTCTAAATTTTCTCAAGAGTCTCCGCGAAAAATGTTCCCCGTTCGAAGCTTTACTTTTCCGCCTCTTCTTTTTTCTTATTACTCGTTTTATATTTTCCGTTCCGCTTTCTAATTTCTCCACTTTAATTAAGGTAATTAATAATCATACCTTGTTCTAGCTTAATATACACCGAAACTTCGCGTCCATGAATATAAAAGAATCTGTTCGAAGTTTAAGAATTCGGATCGTGGGCGTCGGTAGGAATTTATAAAAAGGAAGGGAAATTAACCGTCTTCAGCTACGCTAAATTCTTTTAGTGAGTTTATCGTGTATAAAGAAGGATGTTAAATTTGCATACCTATATTTAGTGGAATTTAATGTTTGTAATTAAAGAAATGGTAGTCTTTAAAAAATAAAAACTAATTAAAATCTATTTTCACTGATAACACATATCAACACAATTTTTGTTGAATGAAACCGATGATATTTTCTGATCCCTTGCCTGATGGAAGCTCTCAAACTGTTTTGTTTTATCAGGCTACATTTTTTCAGAAATCGCTGCTATAGAAATTAACAGTTTTAAATAATACAAATCTACGAAAAAAAAATTTCGTGCTTTCCTTAAAATTCCCCCCTGGATATACAAGTGTCCCGTATCGTAATGTGCAAATTTTGATAGTGTAGACTTCATTTCAAGTAAAATACACAAAACTTGTATATCCATTTTAATTTGTTTAGAAGTTACAGGCCTATGAATGTTATTGTCAGATTATGAAAAAAAATGTTATACTAATGTCAATAAAAACTGATTTTATTTAAAAAAAGTTCAGTAGATTATATTTCCAAAATGTCCATTTCCTTGTTGAATGCAGGCTTGTGCTCGTAAGCCAACAGATGAAGTACTTATCCGTATTTCACGCTTGCTTTTCTCGTATTTGTTCGGTAGCCTGGTAAATACAACGATCCAATAACAGGCCTATGATTGTTTACGTCGCATAATAAAATGTAATCCTAAAGTAAATAAACAGTGAGTGCTTTTAGTACATAAAATAATTTTTAGAGAACGACAAATAAAAACACTATGTAGAATAGGGTGGAGCGATAATGTATGAATAAAAAAAAAATTTGTTTTTTAAAATGGTATAGCGATATAAAGTTACATTTCAACGAGTAAATTAAACGAACGAAATATTACCTATTTGTAATGATGTTTTGAGGTGCCCCAACACAATTAAAATTTAAAAAAAATTACCTATTCTTCGTATTGTGATCAAACTATATATTTTATTTGTTAGGTCAATATCTTATATTTTTTAAACAGATTTAAAGAAGCGAGATACAAGAAATAATTGTAAACTAGATAATTATTCAGAAATACAATAATTATATATTAAATTTTTTTTTGTATCAAAAGTAGGCATTTGTTGACGTGATAGTAGCCTTGCCCTGATGAAACCGTCTCGCTTATTTTTTCCACAAACTGCACTTGAAGCTTCTGTCACCACTTTGATGCAGCGCTCAACGGCTTGAGTATGGCATGGAAAATCTTTAATTTTTTGACATGTGCCGAGACCGTCTTTGACAATGGCTTTCAAGTCGTCATTAGATAAATTTAAAGTCAGAGGTGGCTCAGTTATCTCACAGTCTCGCCACGCTATAATGTCGGTATAATCTTCAGCATCGAAGTTAAATGAAGGCAGTTTAAACGTTCGAAGTCCTGGAGCTTTCTCACTTCTTGCTTTTAAAATTCGTCGATATGCTAGATCTCGTATGATTTCCCTTTCATCTCCAAGCATAGAAATAAGAACATTTTCTGGGTGACCAAAAAATCCATTTCGTTGGATTACCTAGTCAATGACCTTCTTCATATCGGCGTTGAAATAGCGACTCAGACTAATTGTTTGCCACTGGAGCTTAACTCCGTTTATACACGAGGGATTACATTTTATTCTAAACCACATCGGACAATAAACTCTCATCACGTACGTGGCTAATATCACCAATTTTTCTTCGGTGTCCGGTTTAGTAGCATATAATCTTAGAACTCGATTTGCTGTTGTAAGCCATCTAGAGTGGTTGAGAGATCCAGGTTCAATGTTAGCTAAATCTGAAGAAAAAACGCCAGTGCTGATAGCGATCATAATATCGTACAGATATTTTTGGTCGGTACTCAAATCACCCCTGGAAATTTGAGGTAATATTGTAGGAATGGCGTTGAATTCGACTATTGGCATTGTTTCACATTTTTGTAACTGATATCCAATGGCACCTGAAAAGCCTTTAGGCCCTGTAGTTTTTCCGTCCAAATGTAACAACAGATGTCGCAGTGGTAATTCCTTGGAATGCAACTGGCAGATAAACCACTGTAATGGTTTATTCAGTTCTTCTTCCATCAAACGAATAATACCAGCTTTAAAACCTGTGTTTACTACTGTTCCATCGCAACCAACAACAACTATTTCACTGAGTTTCACCGATTTGGATTTCAAGTGAGTTAATATAGTATCTTTAATACATTTAGCAGTTCCCAACTCACATGTGACATGCCCGAAATAGTCGCTTCCTGGCTCTGATAAAATCACATAATGGTCTTCTAGTACCCTTTTTCTGTAAAATTTATTTTTTTTTCCGAATACTAATCAACGTTTTATCCTTTTTTCCATCAAAATACATACCGCAATAACACCACTTGGATCCTTTGGTGAAGTAATGCCAACATCTTTTAACACAGAAGAAGCTATAATGGCAGCGGCTCTGTCAGAAATTCCAGTACGATCACAGGCAAGAGCTAATGATGGTAAATTTAATCTCCTTTTTTTTGGTGGCGGATCAACTGTTTTTTTTGGTGCTTCAAGGTAAGGACTAGAAGCTATGCTATCGCTTGAACTGTCGCTTTCGATTGCCAAGTCTTCAGGTAAAGAACGCGAACAACACGGTTTCTCAAAATCAGTTATCTCTCTGTTACGCGATAAACTTCTTTGTTTTCTTTCTTCTTTTTTCTTATTTTTTATAGTTTCAACCACATCTACACCGCCTATGACCATTTTTCTTGTTGTTCTTTGATGGAGTAAAAAATTTATTTCTTCCTTGGGAACACGACTGCCTTTTAAACAATTAAGTACAATTTGAGGAAAGTTTACATTTGCAACTGCAAACATCAAATAATCTGTGGGATTCAGTTATAAACAAAAATGACGAAGAAAAGATCAATATCTTTTCTTCGTAATTTTTGTTTGTTTGACGACCTTTATAAGGTTTCATTAAGATTCTATATTTGTCATGGTAGGAACGAATATGTTGTAGAATTCTGTTGGCAGAACAGTTGGCAGCGAAGCTTTTTGCCAAATTTCTAAAACTTCTTGAGCCAATATTTCAGATATGTCATGAACGGTTGGCTCTTTTACTGTTTTATTGGGCATTAATTCATTTTTAATGAATAGGTAATTTTTCATAACGTCATTATAAGTTGGTAATTGAGATACTGGTAACTTCTCTGGTAATCCGAACACAGCACAGGTCATCATTTGTCGTGTTTTGACATGAGACATTTTACTGTAATAAAGATATATAATATGTACTAAAGTATTACAATAATATCTGAAACCTAAATAGGAAATTGAAAATACTACTTACGTGAGTCTTATTTCTTAATCTCAGACGTAAAATTCAAAGGGTATCACAAGTGAAATAGTACTCACGCGAGTTGACTATAGCGTTCGAATACCGTTTTAGGAGAGTTGCGAAATCGTCTCCACGTGCTTCAACACCCACGCGTCTTAATACGCTGGCTTCGGATTATATTTTTCTATCTTATACTAACTGCGCAACACTCAGTGTGTAATTTAGCGTTCATTAAATATTTTTTATTTTTCGACTAAATTCATGAATTTTGCCAAACTTAATAATGTCGGGGGCACCTCTAAATATATCATGTGCGAAATGAAATTTTCTGTGTATATTTGGGAGATAATAGAGCAACTTTTTACAGGTATTCCAAAGCTATTGCTAAATAAAAAAAAATCGCTCCACCCTAATGTAGAAGCTGATTTATACATAATATGCTACTTATTTTGTAAGTGCTGAATTCTTAATATCATGCAATAAACAAATAGTATTCAGATTACTGTGAACGTTGCATTTTTTAATTAAGAAATATTGATACATAGTGGACATGCAGTGCTGCCGGGTCTGCCGTTTTTGCGGTCGATCTGCAGCTTTAGCCATATTTCTACCGTTCTACCGTTTTCGCTTAAAATCTACCGCAAAATTTCATTGATACAAATTACATAAAAATTAAATTTTGAAAAGAAAGGAAAAAGTGATTTCCTAAATCGAAATATTTGCTATTAATTCAATTAAATTAAAATTATAAGCATAAGCATGATATGTGTGAACGATATGTATACAAATATACATTTGTGTTGTCAGAACTGATGCCGATGTTTACGAGCGCATAATAATTCTTAAGGATAATACGGAGTGGCCAAGATATTGTGTTTATCAGTGTTGCGTTGTCAGTTGTTAATGGTGGTTGTGATTCGGGTTCTCCATAATGCCGTTTCCAATCGAACAAAGAGTGTTTATTGTTGAAAATTATTTGGAATGTAAACCGTTTGTAACATTATATGAAAGGTTCACGATAAAATATCCACAAACGTCTGCTCCTTTTAAAAGTGTTGTGCAGAAAATGATTACTAAATTTAGAGCTACATGTTCAGTCACTAACGCCAAACGTAACCGTGTAAAGACGGTTTGTTCACCGGCAAATATTCAACGTGTTCAAGAGACGTCTTTTCTCTCAACTAAACATCAAACAAACGTCAAGCCAGAACATGTTGAAGCAGTTGCATATGCGAGCTTACAAAATAAGAGTGATGCAAACATTAAAACCCACGGACTATGCAAAACGACAACATTATTGCGAATGCTTACTCACTCATGTCGCTGATGGTTATCTGGATCCGAATCTATACTTTATCACAGATGAAACATGGTTCCATCTTAGCGGGTACGTGAACTCTCATAACACTCGTTATTGGTCAACGAAGAATCCCAAGGAACGCTTTGACATGCCTCTGCATGATGCTAAAATAGGCGTTTGGTGTGCAGTTTCAGCCCCACGGATTGTAGTTCCCATATTCTTTAATAACACCGTTACCTCTGAAGTGTATATAACAGAATTGTTACAACCATTCGTAGAGCAGCTGACGGAGGAAGAACGAGAGTATGCGTCTTTACAGCAAGATGGAGCCACGGCACATACTTCACGGTTTTCAATGTCATACGTCCATGGAATTTTCGGAGAAGAAAGTACAGTTTCCGCAGGTTTATGGCCTCCCAGATCGCCCGATCTGTTTATCTGCGGTTTTTATTCGTGGGGTTCCTTAAAGGGGTAAAGTGTACAGTAACAACCCGCATACAATTGAAGAGTGGAAAACGAACATTCGCAATACAATGGCTGACATAGCACCAAATGAACTGGCAAAAGTTTTTCAAAACATGCTGAGACGTGCTAATTTGTGTATCGAAGTTCATGGTGAACACTTTCAACACCTCATGTGAACTATTGAAAGTTCATTATGTTGTTATTCATAATATTCTGTATTTACTACTTTTAAATAAAAATTTATAATATACACTTGTCACAAAAAGTATCGCATCATGTAAAAAAGTAAGAATTGTTTTGAATTATGGAATAAATCTCAACTGAAAATATTGTACTTATTTCGTAAATGGCATACGTTACTTATTTTATCTGAGAGTTAATTTTTATCAGATGTTTTTTCTTTGTTAATGCCAAAAAACGTAAATAGTGGAAAGTGCAAGAAAATGCGTAGTTCATTAATACTGTTAAAAAGTAAATTTGCTTAGGCATTTGTTAACTGTTTTTTTATTAAACAGATTTTGGACAAAAATGAGTAATTTGACACCAGTACAAGCAGTCCAAATTGTGGCCTTAAGTGAGGATGGAAGATCGCAGCGATATATAGCCCAACTTATGAATATTAACCAATCGAGTGTATCGAGAATATTAATAAGGTTCAGAGAAACGGGAGTTTACCATAGAAGGCCAGTTCCAGGACGTTCAAGATGTACCATCCCTGCAGATGACCGTTTTCTACGTCTATAAGCCCTACGGGAACGTCATATTACTGCACGAAAACTGCGCAATGATCTTTCTAGAGCCCGTAATGTCCAAATAAGCATTAATTCTGTTAGAAACAGGTTAAGGGAAGTTGGAATTAGAGCTAGAATGCCTGTTACTGCACCATTGCTAACCAGAGCACACCGTGTGGCACGTTTGAGATTCGCAAGACAACATGTAAATTGGAATGTAAACGACTGGGCTAATATCCTGTTTACAGATGAGTCCAGATTCTCAATTTTCGGGTCAGGTAGGAGTATTCCAGTTTACAGACGCGAAGGCGAGCGATTTGCACAGTGCAACATAAGATCAGCAAGGAATTTTGGCGGTGGCTCTATTATGGTATGGGGAGGCATTTGTTTGGAAGGTCGCACAGAGTTAGCTGTATTTCGCAGGGATCTTTGACAGCTGATCGGTATATAAGAGACGTTCTAGAAGAACATGTGGTACCATTTGCTCCTGTTATCGGAATAAATTTTGTTCTAATGCATGATGACGCACGTCCGCACGCTGCAAGAATAATAACAGATTATCTTCGAGAAGTAGGTATTCAAGCTTTAGCATGGCCAGCAGTAAGCCCAGACTTGAATCCAATAGAGCACGTTTGGGACAACCTAGAACGCCGCATAAGATCTCTTAATATCGCTCCAGACAGCTTAGATGACCTTGAACACGCATTATTAGAAGAATGGGAAACTTTAGATATGGAGTTTGTAAGGAATTTGATAAGAAGCCTTCCACAACGGATGCGAGCTGTTATTAGGGCCAGAGGTGGCAATACTGGATACTAAAAATCGTTTACTTTACTTTAAGACATTTTTTGTTACTTTAAAATTTTCTTGTTTTGGAGAATAAAAATTATCTTTGCAATTTCCTCAAAAATTTTCAAATAAAAAAAACCAAACATCTTTTAAAATTAACGAAAAATCATTATCATTTAAAAAAAAAAGTATATATGTATATCGTGAGAAGCATTTTGTCAAAATCCATTTATTTTGAAATGATGCGATACTTTTTGTGACAAGTGTATTAATAATTCACTTTTCTGTAAGTATTTGTACTACTGTGTACCTCTTTTATCTTGGCCACTCTGTATAAACACCAACTGCAATACATATCTAAATTAGTAGAAATAATTTATACTAGTTTCAGATTTCAGTGTTATCTTCAAAAGTGTAGGTGGTTATCTTATACAGTGATGGGCAAATGTGTGGAGCCATGTAAATTAATTAAAGATATTGAAATAAAATTTTAGACACGAAAATCAACGATGAAGAGCCATATTATGTATATGATTAATTGTATATCTTACATCTTGTACTTCTAATACTCTTGTAGAATTAATATTGTTTATCCTTTATGTAAATTTTATTTCTTATCTTCTGTACAAAACTCTTCTTAAATAAATATTTTTTATGTTTTCTCTTTTGTACAAAACTCATATAAAGATCATGTAAACCTATTTTATATTTAAGAAAGATTTAAAATAAATCTACCGTTTTATATTTAAATCTACCGCTTTTTCATTTTTCCACCTGGCAGCACTGGGTATAGGTTTCAGTTCATACAACACTTTGGACACGTTTTCTTTATTCAAAATGCCTTACCAATTTTGATCTCAAGAGTATTCGGACATGCATATTATGTATGGCTACTGTAACGGCAGTGCGCATAAAGCAGTTATTGAATATCGATATCGGTTGCCCGATAGACGCATTCCTCATTACAGAACGTTTTTGGAAGTACACAGACAATTTCGGGAATGCGGACTGCGTGATTATCTCTTCGATCGAGGAGTAAATTTACCAGCAGACTTATATGATCAAGTACTAGCTACTGTTACAAGGGATCCAGCAATCACTAAACTTCGAATTGCTAGACAATTTAGAGTGTCACGAAGGACTGACGAATTTTAAAACGTGAGGGCTTACATTCATATCGCTATCGCAAGGTGCAAGCTTTGCTTAGGGCAGACCTGTATGCTCGTCTAGTTTATTCTACCTGGATATTAAGACTTGGTCCTATCGTTTTTCCTGTGAGGTTAAATGCGGGCACTTACCTTCAATTTCTTATTGACGAACTGCTGGGTCTTTTAAAGAATTTCACTATGCAAATTTGTTACTAATAAAGGCATGACACAAACAATAAAACTACCAATGGGCAACACGTTTATTTATTACAGATGCCTATGATATCTGTGACATTTTAAGCACTGTCAATATGACGTTTAGTTAAGTTAACTAAATTGGAGGAATATTTTCCCCAACAGCCACCCTTCTTTCATCACGTCCTCTTCCTACTTCTTGGTTTTTTGGTACTACGGAACCTGTTTCCGAAATATTTGGTGCACCGCTATGAAACTATTTTTGTTAGGTATTCTACGGTGAGGATACCGGTCTGCGTATCTGCTAACTGCATCCTTGACATTTCAACCACATTTACCATACACAAAGTGCATATCAGCGTACTCTTGAATAGAATATTGAACCATTTGAGCAGAATTACTGTCAATTTGACTTAATGTGTTACTTTTTTTAAATTGCTAAGTAACATCTTAAATATTTTATTTTCACTGAAGTATTTATTAATTTCGCCTTGGATACAATTACCATAATCACGGTCATAACGCCCGTGGGCATAATAACCGGGCATTATGGCCCATAACGCCCGGTAATTTATTGTGTGAATATAAATAAGGCGCGAGAAGAAAGGATATACATTTTACAGAACTAATGATTTTAGTTTTTAACAAAGTCTAAAGAAAGAACCAAACTTTAGCATTCTTTAATAAAACTAAAAGTATCTAAACATTGACAACTTGAAAACATCAAAATGTCAAGAACTGTCATTTAAAATACGTAAAACGTAAATTCAACAATTTCTAAAGAAAGAATCAAATTTCCAACATTATTTAGCAAAATTAAAAATACAGTTTTCGAAATGTCCTGAAAAATTATGTAATCTGAAGCTTTCCAAGTTTGTTAAAGTTCTTGGAAACAAACACGACCTCGGTATGTTACAATATTTCACCACTTTGTTGATCTTGTAACTAGGCCACTAGGCTAAAGGAGGACACGTTCGGATATATAAGGAGATCCCATTAGATCTCGAGATAGAGACACACACAGAGTCTAACAGAGACTAGTCCGAGAGAGTGTATCATAGAAACACTCCTTAAGACTAGTGTCTATTCATTACTATGTGTGTGTCTCTATCTCGAGATCTAATAGGATCTCCTTATATATCCGAGCTTGCCCTCCTGAGGGAGGAGAGAAATCTCGGAACTTTTCCAATGTAATTTGAATTTAACGCTTAAGAAATTTAGTTTTTTTTTTGTGAAAAATAAAATCTTGTATGAACCACTTAAGGCAATTATATGGCCATCGGTCGACATTCGACTGAATTAACATCGATCTCAGAGCAATAGAATACCCATTACGCCTTTGGTGCACAAATAACTATTAATCAACACGTCAGTTGATAGAAAAAGGGAGATTATATCTGTAGTTGCCTAAATTTTTGGGATCTATCTTGTACATCGTGTTTCTGGAAAACCATACTACTAGGAGAAGAACGAAAAGAAGCTTTTTGCAGAACTTTTTTTGAAGAATCCGTCCTTCAATTTTGGCTAAAGCATTCCCTAACACGGTGTATATAGATGCTCGAAATTCAAATCTGTTGTCAATTTTCTTCAATCGGGCTAGATTTTCATACAAAATCAAATCAAATGTATTAATATACTTATGTTTTCAATGAAATATTATAAATATATTAAACAAATGCAACAGAATCTTTAACTTACATTAAATTGATATTCTTCTTGTCCTACTTAAATTGCCCCTTTCTTGTATTTTCTTGAAACGATATTAGCATAAAATCAAAAAGCATAGCAAACGTTAAAAATGAAAACACTCTATAAATGTCTCCGTGTGTGCGTATATAAATTTCGTTAAGTAAAACGGTGAACTATGTCAGACGAACTGGAGCCCAGACCGGAGCGCCGTCACTTCAAGCGGACTTCCGGATCGTTCTGCGGTCTTTGACAGCGCGATTTCCATTACTTCCACCGACAATCTGAGCCCTCAACCGTACAACGAACACAGTGTGGATATGAATATGCAACGAAGATTGAAAGAGAGAAGGAGTTAATGGTGTAGAGATGAAGCTCCTGGAGTTTGTACTTACCATATGTGTACGACCGTACGACTTATGTATTATGTGTTACTGTGACGCAAGCTTATAATCGTAAAAATCCTGTTATTAGTAAGATGATCTAATTTTATAATTCATGAAAAAAATTAGAAGAAACAACACTATGCGAGAGGAGATTTTTATATTACCTACCAAGACATACAAAAATTAAGTATTAATAGCAAGATTTTACTATCAAATAGCTGTCACATCTGGATTTATACTGACCAAGTTTCATCCAAATTCAGAGAGCTTTGCTGTTTTTACAGACTTTTATATAACAAAAAAAAATCACTGAAATTTAATTAGAAAATAGAAGCGTGATAAAATTCTTCACGAAAGAAGGAAAAGGACTAAAAAATATTCATGATGCGCCATCTTATTTTATAGTAAATTTTCGATAAGAAAAAGAATGGCTGTCGAAACAAGAACTAAGAACAGGTCTTGGCAGATCTAAAAAAGAACGTCTCAGTTATTTCTGTTAAAGCGGAAATATCAGAAGCCACAATATCAAAAATTTTACGTGATGATTTAGGAATGAACAAAATATCTGCATGATGGATTTCCAGATAACTTACTCTCAAACAAAAATTGTGTCAGGAACAAATTTGTGAGGATAACTTGAAGGCTTCATTTAGTTGACTATAAAAACCTTTTTGCAAAAATTACAACAAGTTATGAGATATGGGTATATCACCGGGACGCACCGAGAAAACAAGAATCCATGGCAGTTGTTCCATAAAGGATTCCCACCATCAAAACAAAAAATAGCCGTCACGTGACGCCTGGCAGATGTCAAACATCGAAATCGATCGTTATTGAAAGAAGGAAATATAAAGTAAGTAACGAAATATTTTGAGTCTATAAAAAAGTATATTTTTCTTACAAGTTTCATTTACAAGTTTATTACCCCTTTTTATTTGATTATTTCCACTTTGATTTATTACTCAATTACAGTACCCTGTTTCAATCTACCTAGCTATTCATAATTTCACGTTTCTTAAATGAACTGCAATAAAATTAATGAAAATGAATAGAATTTGATCTTAGGCTTAAGATTAGGACTTAATTAGCATAGTTTAAAAATATATTGCTGGGTATTATTGCTAGCAAGTACCATCTACCAAGACTTTCAAAATTCCCTCAAATTATGACATCATCTGGCCGTACAATCGAAACGGTTCGCATTATTAGTTATAAAATAGTTTGTGGTGGTATAACCGGGATTCGTATTCTGGGTAGTTGGAAGCATTATACACTGATGGAAAAAAGTGACGAGCACACCCTGTATAATCTGAACGTGTCAAGATAAATGCGTAGATTTAGCGGAGCATTAAGGTTTCCTCTAGACGAGTTTGCGCAGCGAGTTTTGACTTTTTTTATCGCTGCATTTTTTACTGAGTGCCTCCGACAGCTGCAATATGTTGTCTCCATGGTTATTGTTAGTGTGTTGGAAGCGGGTAGTTGTAGTAGTACTTTGTGCGTGATGGAAGGCCGTTCGCGTTATCTGAGTGAGTTTGAGCGAGGAATGGTTATGGGGATGCACATGACAGGAGTATCCTTCCGAGATATCGCGCGCCGTCTCGAGCGGTCATTATCGGCAGTACAGAAGGCATGGCGAGAATGGATGGAGTAAGGACGTACGCGTCTTCAGCCGCGAGCTGGACGGCCCCGCGCGAGCATAGCACGCATGGATCGCGCCCTTGTGCACAGCGCTCTAGCGTCGCGTACGTCTTCCTCAAAGCAACTTGGAGCCGTTTGACCAGCAGGAAGGGAAGGTGTACTCACTATTCGAACTGTACGGGGGCGTTGGCTAGCAAGTGGACTGCGAGCGCGCTGTGCGTTGCAGCGGATTCCACAGACTCGCGAGCACCGCCGTACACGGCGCCAGTGGGTGGAGGCTAGATATCAGTGGGTTGTCGAGTGGAGACACATTTTGTTTTCCGACGAATCAAGATTCGACTTGAGCACCGGTGACGCGCGAAATTTGGTTCATCGGAGACGTGGTGAGTGTCACCTCGAGGAGTGCATCCAACCACGCCCTATCCACCGCCAGCAGGGCGTTATGGTATGGGGTGCTATTACACAGGGTGGACGTACACGTCTGCTGCGTATACAGCATACGATGACGGCTCGCCGCTACGTAGATAAGGTGCTACGGCCCGTTGTGCATCCCTACGTTCGACGGCGCCCACGTCTTCTATACATGCACGACAACGCCCGACCGCACACTGCACGTGTTGCCCAGATCTTTGTGGAAAAGAACCATATACGGATGCTTCCATGGCCGGCACGTTCTCCGGATCTCAATCCTATCGAACATGTCTGGAATGTGATCGGTCGGATACTTCAAAGTTATGCGGCTCCCCTGGGTAACGTTGAGGAGCTATGGAGGCCAGTTGAAGTAGCATTGTTGGACATCCCTCCCGCTACCATACAACGACTTATTGACTTCATACCTCGTCGTGTAGCGATGGTACGCGCCGCTCGCGGTGGATATTCCATCTATTAATGCATCCCTTTCCAGAAAGGTTGCGCCGCTCTCCAGGTGAGGGTAAGTTATGCTACGCTAGTACTACTTCCATACCAAATTTCATTCCGTTAGAACCACTTCTTCAGATTATACAGGGTGTGCTCGTCACTTTTTTCCAACAGTGTATATTCTAGGATATATCTGTATACAATAGCATTAAACCTCTCCTTCCGCCAGCATATTCCTAAACCTTGAGCGCTAACCAAGTCCAAACATTAATTCCGAATCTTCCACAAGTTCTTCTGACACGAATATATTCCTTGCTGAAACGAGTTCCCCGTGGTCTATAGACTCTGATTTTACCGTTGTAAGTCGACTGAAAAGTCTTCTCATCACTAAAAATAATCCGGTTAAAATAGTCCAAATCATTATTAATATGATTTAAAGCAAATAATAATCGTGATTGTTTTTGCTTATTCGTTAAGTACGGTTTCCTTACAGCAACACGACACTTTAAATCAGATTTTCTTCTTCTACAAGCCATAGCTCTGGAGGCCAGAAAATTTGTGTCTATCTGAGGATTTCTTCCAGTTTCAAATTGATGATCTCTGATATAATCTAAAAGTTTCATATCTACTTTAACAGTTGACTTTTTGTTGAACAGTCCTGTACCAATCTTCCTTTTCAAAGTAATTTCGTTTTCCATTCGTTTCTTAGTTGCAAATACTCACGTTAAAATAGCGCGAAATCATTCTTATCGACCTACCGTCTTCAATTTTTTAAACAAACCGCACTTTTTCAATGATTGTAAGTTTTCGAGGCATTTTTCAATCTAAAAATGTGTAGAAAATCTAATTAGACTTTGGCACCTTGACAATTCTATTATATAAACTCTGTCATTTTTTATGATAGTTGACAACCATGGAAATATTGTTCAATTTATAAACCTAGGTGACATTAGAAAACTAAAACTGTCCCGGATTTATTTGAACAGTACTGTATATACAAGTGTCCCGTATCGCTATGTTTAAATATTAGGAGTGTAAAGTAGACTTCATTTCAAGTAACAAAAACGCAAAACTTGTATATCCATTTTTATTTGTTTCAAAGTTATAGATCTATAAATGTGATTGTCAGATCATGAAAAAAAAATGTAATCCTAAAGTCAACACAATTTTATTTAAAAAAAGTTATACGATTCAATAACAGGCCTGTGCTTGTTAACGTCGCATAATAAAATGTTATCCTAAAATAAATAAACACGTGTCGTTGTGCATACAGTGATTTCTTGGAGATCTACAAAAAAGAGTACTGGAGAATGATTTATGATAAAGAAGGTTCTTACTTATATCGTAAGTGCTGAACCATGAATATCATATAATAAACAAATGTTCAGATGACTGTTAGCGTTGCATTTTTTAATAAAGGAGTATATTACGTTTCAGTTCATACAACAGCTTATTAGTGAGTGGACACGTTTTCTTTATTCAAAATGCCTTACTGATTTTCTTCTCAAGAGTATGCGGACATGCATTTTGTGTATGGCTACTGTAACGCCAGTGCACGTCAAGCAGTTATTGAATACCGACATCGGTTTTCCGATAGGCGCATCCTCATTACAGAACGTTTCTGGAAGTACACAGACAATTTCGGGAATGCGGACTGCATGATTATCTTTTCGACCGAGGAGTAAATTTGCCAGCAGACTTAGAGGAAGAAGCAGTAGCTATTGTTACTAGGGATCCAACTCTCAGTGTACGTCGAATCGCTAGACAACTAGAAGTGCCACGAAGGACAGTTTGGCGAATTTTAAAATGTGAGGGCTTATATCCATATCACTATCGCAGGGGACACGGTTTGCTTGAGGCAGACCACTATGCTCATCGAGTTTTTTCTACCTGTATATTAAGACAGTCACGGCTTCATTTTAATTTCTGCAGAACAGTCCTCTGGACAGATGAATCTACGTTCACGAGAAGTGGTGTTACAAATTTGAGAAACCTGCACAGGTGGTCATCAGAAAATCCCAAAGCTATACGCCCATCTAAATTTCAACATGATATTTCTATTAACGCTTGGGCGGCCCTAATCGATGACTTATTGATTGGTCCTGTCGTTCTTCCTGGGAGGTTAAATGCGGACAATTACCTTCAATTTCTTATTGACGAATTGCCAGATCTTTTAGAGGATGTCCCACTTAATGTTCGACGAGACATGTGGTTTCGCATGGATGGGGCACCACCACATTTCGGAATTGCTGTCCCAAATTGGGTTAACGTCAATTATCCAAGATGGATTGGTCGAGGTGGTCCTGTTGCATGGCCACCCAGATCACCCGATCTTAATCCCCTTGACTTTTATTTATGGGGGTACATGAAAGATTTAAGTATCGCACGCAAGTTTCGAACACAAAAGAAGAGTTACTGGATCGTATTCACCTGACTGCCGAGCAAATCCGACAAAACAAGAAAACAAGTATGAAATTCGGATAAGTACTTCTTCTTTTGGCTTACAGGCACAAGCCTGCATTCAACAAGGAGGTGGACATTTCGAAAATATTACCTATTAATTGAACTTTTTTAAATAAAATCAGTTTTTGTTGACTTTAGGATTACATTTTTTTTCATGATGATGATGATGATCATGATGATGACAATCACATTTATAAATCTGTAACTTTGCAACAAATAAAAATGGATATACAAGTTTTGCGCTTTTGTTACTTGAAATGAAGTCTACTTTATACTACTCAAATTTGAACATAACGATACGGGACACTTGTATACCTATAAATTTCAATCCATGGAAACCATATGATAAATAAATGATGATAAACCAGAATACATTGCAATTTATGCTAATCAAAAATGTTTGCAAGAAAGTATTTCGGAAATTGTTTTAATCTTGTGTAATTTATTATTTCCTTTAACTCGCTTGATATTAGCATTTAAAAGTCGCAAAATATAGCCGTCCCAATAAAGCTAATTTACAAGTATAAATTTTAACTTTACAATAAATTTTAAATGTACGCATGGTTTCGAAGCTAAATAAATGTCCATTAAAACAAGTCCAAAATTCACCCCGTCTATCTCAGTCGTACCTTCCATTTAATTTGACGCATGTATATACATGACGGGCAGGTCGGTATCAGACGACCGTACAAAAAAAAAACGCATAAATTGCCTCCGCATTTGCATATTTATTCAGTGGCGGGTCCTGTGACGCCTAAATATATTTAGACTTTTTAAAACAAATTTCTTGTTTCGCATTAATGGGATATTACACGTATCCATTTACATTGGAGATTTTGCACGTTTTATATGTACCGGCGCACAATTCACGAGAGGCACTCCCCTAATTTAAATGAAATGTTATATAATTAAATTAGTCGTTGGCGCTTTTAAAACGTTTCGAATGTTCGGTATCGGATGACGGAACAATAGAGAGAAAATTTTCCGATAGTTTAGTCTGTAATTCGTGAAATTGCCAATGTAGTAAATGATGAATTTAAAATAGAACACGAGAGGCATTTTTGGAATGAAAAGTATTCGTTGAAAATTTTAGCATTTTTCATCGCTCTCATTTTATGCTACGAAAGATATCCAAGAATTGTGACCTAATTTTAGGGAATTAAGTTGAAAAATATTTTTACCGCAAAATCGACCAATTACTTTTAACCTTCTAATACACAGCCACTTAATGTGTATTAGATTTTCAATATCTGTAATAGTGTATTACCTCAAACTTTGAAACCTATTCGAGAGTGATTTGACAAGAGAGTGACTTTTCAAAGGTTGGCAACACTTTGGGCCATAATGAATATGTTGCTGCTTTAATCCATGTTTTAGAAGACTGGTGTCAAAATTTCGCCCAAATCTGATAGATTTGTTGTCAGATAGACAAGTTTTTACAATCGTTTAAGTTATCACAATATCGCTTCTCTATGTGCGCGGAATTTTGCCGTTGAGCAGCTCAGCGTTGCCCAGAGTGTTTCACGAGGAGATAATTCACACTTAACCCACTAACATAATTAAAACAGTTCAAATAGAAGAAAAAAAATTCGAACAAGAATGTCACATTGACATTTAATTATAAAATTAAAGCTTTTCACCGAAAAACATGAGGTGAAAACAGAACCATAATAAGCAAACTAATAAATTAATAAACTAATATACCTAGGCTTAACTAACTCAGAACAATAAATCAAGAAAAAAGTAATTACTACAATAAGAATATCTATAATCTAAAAATGTCACTTTGACAGCTACCTCTAAAATGGAATTTTCTCATCAAAAGTCAGCGAAAAACCAAATCCACGTTTAATTCGGAAGACGGCCAACAGCTAGTCAACGTTCCATTAATAAAAAACACAAAATTTATTATAGACATAATATATATATATATATATATATATATATATATATATATATATATATATATCAATTGATAAATTCTTGGAGTTTTTTGGCTTTTATATGAAATATTTACAAATATTGATATTTGTAAATATTTCATATAAAAGCCGAAAAACACATTTATCAATTGATATATTTAATGAACGGCTAAGAAATTATCTAAACACTTATATATATAATACAAAGATATTTTTAATAATATAAAATATTATTAAAAATCTGGTGTGAAGAACACAAATACAGGTTCACTATTAATATTTTTTGTAAACGTTTCCGAACATATCCCTCCCCCTTAGTGAACCTGTATTTGTGTTCTTACATCAGATTTTTAATAATATTTTATATTATTAAAAATATCTTTGTATTATACAAAACTGGTGGGGTTTACCTACTCATTCAATGATTTCAATGATTCTGATACTTATATATACAGTGTGGTCATAAAGTTTGGAACCAAGCTTATAACCGCATTATTTTACATTTTTTGGAAAAACGCTCGGACAGGTAAATTTTCTTTCTTAAAACGCCATCTTTTGACATACACTTTTTTTCTATGACGTCATTGGTTTTCGAGTGATGACGTTATCAACACTTTCTTTAAATGGCAATCATATTATTTTTTTCCCGTTTTTGGTAGATCTTTATATCCACCAAATAGTGATATAAAACAATTGGTATGTTGCATCACAATTTTTTTGAAAAAATTATATAAATTTAGAAAAAAATACGAAAATTTTATTTTTGTACAAAATTAAAATTAAATTAAAAAAAAAATCTGAACTTAAATTTATTGTAAGTTAACGTAAATTTTCAAAATGGACCCCACCAACCAACTGACACTGTCCCAGTCGAGTGTAAATGCTTTGCGATCAATAGTAATCTGCTTTATTCGCTCCAGGTCAAAAGAAATTCGTCTTCCCAATCGGCCAATTACTTATTAAAAAATCTTATTTAACATTAAATAGTTTCACAAAAAAGGGCCAAAGAAGTTTAATTTATTTAAAAAATTGACATGATGTGGCAGACCATTTATTAATTAAAATTATCGCCCAAAAATTGAAGATTTCAAAAACTAATTAAGCTTACAAAATTTACTGAAATATGTAAGTAACTTTTTTTCACACTTCTGTCTTGTGTGAGGACTTAAATATTCTTCTTGAACAAACCGGATCGTCAAAAGCACATGTACTCATGTTACTATGCAAAAAATTTACAAAAACAAGAACACGCACTTTTTTGCAAGATATTTCTTTATGACATTCTTGCTTCTTTTTATACAATTTATGTACAAAAATTTTAGTTTGAAATTGTTTCTATGGCGACAACATTGTTGAATTATTTACTTCTATTTTTGACGTTAAATTTTTGAGATATTGCGTAAAAATTGTTCATTTTCGCTAATATAAAAAATGGCACATTTATCTGAGCGAGAAAGAATCGAAATTTTAATTATGGTTGGGTATGGGGACAGACAAAGAACGCATGCAGAAGCATGCGAATTGTTTAACCATGAACACCCTGATAGACCTCCAATTACCAGGTCTACGGTGACAAAACTAGTTGGAAAGTTTACCGAAACTGGATCCGTAAAAGATCGACCACGGCAAGGTAGACCTCAAGTAGGAGAAGATGTGAAATTAAATGTGCTTCTAGAAGCAGAAAAAGGCATCATGTTTCCACCAGACAACTTGCGTTAGCCAATCAGGTGGCTCACTCATTTGTCGTCAACTTATTTAAAAAAGAACACTATCGTCCTTACAAAGTTCAACTTGTACAGGAATTACATGAGGATGACGAAGATCGTCGACTGCAGTTCTGTGAAGACGTAATGTTACGTTGTGACCAAAATCCAAATTTCTTGGAAAACATCGTCTTCTCAGATGAAGCTACGTTCTGCCTAAATGGATCTGTTCACCGCCATAATTGCAGATATTGGTCGCAGAACAATCCGCATTGGACTCAAGCGTGTCATACTCAGCGCAGAGGAAAAGTTAAAGTATGGGTTGGAATGATTGGACGACGCATTTTAGGACCATATTTCTTTGAAGGAAATTTGACTGCTGTGCAATATTTAGAATTTTTAAGATTTGAACTGGTTCCAGCGCTCGCTGTTATTTTTCCAAATCACGAGGATGGTGATGTACCCCATCCAAATATTTGGTTTCAACAAGATAGGGCGCCTCCCCATTATGGTGTAGAGGTTCGCCACTATCTTGACGAAATATTTCCCAATAAATGGATTGGACGGAGAGGCGCCATGGAATGGCCACCTCGTTCTCCTGACCTGACTCCATTAGACTTTTTTTGTGGGGTTATTTGAAATCGAAAGTGTATTTTAACAAACCGAGCAATTTAGAAGATTTAAAAGAACGAATTCGCGTAGAACTTACACAAATATCCCCAGACATAATTGAGGCGAGTATACGAAGTGTTTGCACTCGGCTGGGACAGTGCCAGTTGGTTGGTGGGGTCCATTTTGAAAATTTACGTTAACTGTTACAATAAATTTAAGTTCAGATGTATTTTTTTTAATTTAATTTTAATTTTGTACAAAAATAAAATTTTCGTATTTTTTTCTAAATTTATATCATTTTTTCAAAAAACTTGTGATGCAACATACCAATTGTTTTATATCACTATTTGGTGTATATAAAGATCTACCAAAAACGAGAAAAAAATAATATGGTTGCCATTTAAAGAAAGTGTTGATAACGTCATCACTCGAAAACCAATGACGTCATTGAAAAAAAGTGAATGTCAAAAGATGGCGTTTTAAAAAAGAAAATTTACCTGTCCGAGCGTTTTTCCTAAAAATGTAAAATAATGCGGTTATAAGCTTGGTTCCAAACTTTATGACCACACTGTATATATATTGTTACGGATATATGATATCCTTAATCTTATAATTAAGTGTGAAAATAATGAATAAGTAAACGGATACTTATTTGTAATTATATGTACAGGTTTTACGTGAAAATGTCATCCCTATTTTTAGTATTCCAATAAGTTACATTAAATATAAATTTGACTATATCATTCTAAAATTATGAACCAATGAAAATGCAGGATTTTCCGTAGTTGTCATATATTACAGCGGTTATTGACGTATTATGACCCAAATCGAATATACGAACCTTTATATAATTGAATATATGAACTCTTGTACACTGCGCGACATATAAAACCCGTACAACTCGTATGAGCATAAAATCAGAGTTTTTAAGTTGCGTAAACGGGACAAATATATTCATACTGTTACTTATAAAATAAACTTCATAGATTATATAACTCATTTGAAATTTAGCCAATAGTAATTACAAATTTTACATAGTTACCATGTATTGATAAGTGAATATACTCTTGACGACGTGATATAACCGTTTTGGTGTTTCGCTTCCTCCAACAATATGAATTTTGTCATGGTAACAAGTGTTTTGAAGTTTGTTGATAAACGTCAAAAATATATTCAGCAATTTTCATAAGGTTTTTTAAATTTTTTCGACATGGAACGCTTTGGTATAAGCTTGGGGGCCGAAATAGATAAAGAAATTGAAGATTTGACACCGTAAAATACCGTTAAAACACATAAATATGTTTGGAAACAGTTCACCGAATTTTGTGAACAGCGAAATTATAAACTTCGTGCTCAAACTTCTAACGAACAATTAGCAAGTATTTTGAAAGATTGGGCATTCAACATGAAACGTGCAGACGGCACCGAATACAAAGAAGGTACCGTGAAAACTATTTGGAATATTTCCGCTAAACTTGTCCAGAAAAAGTTTTATGAAGAGTTTAATCGAGAAACAAATCCATTCAGAGGCGTAATTTTTGAAGATGCAAGAAAGGCGCGGGCAGCTAAAAGGAAGAAGTTACAAGCAATTCCTGAAAAAGGAAAAACAAGTTCTGTCGCCCTTAAAGCGGAAGAAATTAGCAAAATTGTGTCACTTTTTGACGAAAATACGCCAGACGGTTTACAAAAAAAATTCTATCAAATTTGTTCTGTGGAACCGGCGTGGCGTGGAAATGAAGTAGTCTTTTGCTTAATTGACTATTTCAAAGCAGAATGTGACAATTATGGTCAACCCACAGGACGTATTGAGTACAATACCATATTTTCAAAGACAGCACAAGGTGGCGAAAAACATACAGCTGAATCTAAATGGTTGACACCGAATAAAAATTGTGAAGATCAGTGTCCAGTACGTCTGTTGAAGAAAATGTTAAGCAAAAGAACACCAAACATTAAAACCAATCGTCTATTTTTAACACCTAATCCTGATTGGCAGAAAACTAAAATATGGTATAAAAACTGCCCTGTAGGCCTTAATCAATTAAGTAAATGGACACGTTCAGCGGCAGAAAGTATAGGACTTGATACAAAGAAGCAAAAAATATCTAATCATTCCAATCGCTCTTCCGCTGTTAACATCTTGACACAATCTGGAGCAAACTTACAAGAAATTATTAAGATAACAGGCCACTCATCATCTGAATCTCTGAAGCCGTATCTAAAGCTTACTAATGAACACCATAGCAAGATACTTGAAAAAATGAGAAATAAACAAGATTCTGCCAACTCTACCATCACCAGCACCTCAAATTCAACTTCTAAAGATAATACAACAAATATTTATTATAATAATTGTACTTTTAATTTCAACCAATAAAAAAATTTCGTTAGTTAATTCTTTATATAATCGTAACGAATACCACTCGAGCAAACGAAAATAATCCATTATATAACCTCTTCACTTGACGTATATCCTTAAAACACAGAAGAAGTGTTTCGCAGAATACGTCTCGTGACTCGGAAATATAATCGATTATTTTCTATGCTCTTGTGATAACTGATTATACACACATTGCTAATACCTATAACTTAAGTCAAATTTGACAAGACAAGATATGTCAAATTTGATAAGCTAGGCTTACATTGATAATATGTTAGTGTGCGGGTTTCATATGTCGTGCAGTGTATATTCACTGCCAAAACTACGATTAGATTACTATGATTTCGACTTTATTAATTTGACAGTACTGAACTGTCAGATTTGTTAGTTATCATCATGGTTCGTTTCGCACTACTTTTTTTATTTTTATTTTCATGATACAGTCTACCTGCATAAAACTCGTCACTCGAAAATTCTCGACGTATTGCTTACAAAAACACCACTCGACCTTTAGTCTCGTGGTGTTTCAGGCAATGCGTCTCGTATAATCGAGTAAAAATACTCGATTATACGAGACGTATGTTTAAGTGTTTTGTTGTATAATACATGAATATATTTAATATGATTTATGATTATACATAATCGAAAAAATAAATTAATTAATGTATTTAGAAACCTTAATTCGCATTTTTTAATCTTTATAACTTAAAATATAACTCGATTTTATATTCAATTCTACAAGGGAGAACCAAAATTTTATAACATAAATTTAAATAAACACATTTTAAAAATAAATGTCATGATGTTAATTATTGTTTTCTGTTCTTATAGATATGAAATAATGGAGGAGTGACAGAAACACATCAATATATATATATATATATATATATATATATATATATATATATATAGACTATTAAGTATTATCGACCGTACTGTATAAGTAAAAATTTCATTAACGGGTGAGCGGTCTGTCAAGTAAAAATAAAACTCCTTAATTTCACTCTATATTTCATAACGCATTGGTTACTTCATCAGGAGTGTAATTCAGAGTTAAAATTTAGCAAATAACGGCACTAAACATAACGGCACTAAACAGATGTTTTAAATTTGACGAATTTTAACATGTTTAGTGCCGTTATTTGCTAAATTTTAACTCTGAATTACACTCCTGATGAAGTAACCAATGCGTTATGAAATATAGAGTGGAACAAAGGAGTTTTATTTTTACTTGACAGACCGCTCACCAGTTAATGAAATTTTTACATATATATATATATATATATATATATATATATATATATATATATATATATATATATATATATATATACATATACATTATTAGAAGGAATTTCTTCTTTTCTGGGCCATAATTATAATACTAGATAAAAGTAATGTTTTTGGGAGTAGCGGCCGGGTAATTAAAACAATATTCAATTTAACGTTTCGGTGCATCTTTTTCAAAAGCTAAAATTTATTTAAATGTTAAAGATGGTAAACAAGATGATATAATAAATCTACTTACAATAAATATTTTTGGTATTAATATATTGCAGCGTTTCTTTTGCATTTCTAAATAATTCTAAGTTCTTTGTATTAAGCAGGTGAACTGTTTTCGGGGCCATATGTTTTTCGGGGACGAGTGGAAAGATATTGGCTTTGTCAGCGGGCAAAGTTGGTTTAACTGTTCAGGAATATGTGTTTTTTTATTTGATTTTTTTTGAGATGTTTATATTGTTATTATACACGGGTAGGTATATTGTTGACAAGTTGTTTAAATCTGTACGGTCGTTGATTAAATTTGAATTTTTTTGTATGTGGATGCTTTCTAATATATTTCTTGCTTTGTTGTTTTTTTCAGATGTAATTTTTGAGGTTTTATCGAAATATATATATTGGGTCTTTCAAATTGAGCATTTTAATTGAGCTTATTTTAAAAATAAATAAAATATAGATGGCGCAATAAATTCGTCTGGGTATTTTGACTACGAAGTGTGATATATGACATTTATAAAAATGCCTTCTTACACGATACGACAACGCGTTCAAATTGTTGAATTATTTTATGAAAATAAGCGTTCAGTGAAAAATGTCTTTGGAAAATTACGTCAATTTTTTGGTTTACAATTTCGTCCATCTGAAAGAACTATTAGTCGAATTATTAGAAAATTTCAAGCAACCGATTCCGTGGAAGATCAAAAAAGAGAAAAATACAGTCGTAATGGTCGTTCACAAGAGCATATTTACTTGATTCGTGAAAGTGTTACTGAAGCACCTGAAATGTGCATTAGTCGGTCGACGTTCACAACAAGTTGGACTATGATTTCAAATCTATCGGCGAGTGTCTTTTTACATTTTAAGGAACAGATGTTAATATTCTGTCGTCGGTTGGAATTGCTACATTTTCATTCTTAGCCATTATAATAATATCGAGATAGATTTGAAAACATAGTCCTTTCATAGCTCAGGTGGTAGAGTAGTGGTCCGGCAAACCATGGACTTGGGTCGAAGCCTATTAGAATGGATATTTTTGAATGAATAAGTTCTGAGTCTATTATAAAATTGTTATTACCTTGACTTAATTAGTCTTAAACAATGACGTTATATTATGTTGTATTTACGATATGTTAATAAACAAAATTAGATTAGATACAACTTTTCGACAATCACCTGCTAATTGTCAAAAAGCTGATCATATGTATTTTCTGCAAATATAGCTTAGCTAATGGAAGATAGATTACAGATGCATCTCATAATGACTTTGCTTCTTTGAATTTAAACTAAACGCGAAAATATATAAGTAAAAGATAGTTTTTCCACGTATAGTAGGTGAATGTTATCTCATCTTTTTGCGGTGATAGTGGGTACACTTTTTTTTCAATTTCACCTCTAAAAATTCTCATTATGCAAGCAAATTGACGATAACAGACGATAAATCATGTCATATAATAAAAGATGGTCGACTGATAAAACATCAATTACGGTTAGGGGTGGTTGCGATGGTCTAAATATTTCACTGCGTTATTCCGTGATACGCAGGGCTGATGAAAATAAATCAATCTCCCTTTTGTGCGAGAGAGAACCGGATCTTGTATGTATGCAAATATGTTTCCTGGTTGGAACGACACACACACATACGGGCGCAAGTTAAAAAAAACGATATATATATAAATATATTTTTATCTTGACGCGTCCAATCACAGGGACATTTGTAAAGAGAACAAAAATATCTTGCCTAGATCCGCAAATATTATACGTAGTATGTATATACATTGAAATTCAGTAAAATACGAGAAAATATTTGCATTTCGGTCAATATTTAAACAAAATACTTACTGAGCTCGTTCAGATATATTGCCCTTATAACCCATTAGTGGACAAAGTCACTTTTTTCAACTTTATTTTTTTTCATGCATTTTTTGCAGCTTCTACATGAAGAAGATAAGGTCATATGGCAAGATTTTTGCATCGACATGTTGCGACGAAATGAAGAACATGACAGTTTCTGTGAGCGCATCATTGTCTGTGATGAGTCAACTTTCCACCTGAGTGGAAAAATTAATAAAGAAAATGTTCGATTATGGGGAACTGAACCTCCAAAAGCTGTAGCGGAACATGTACGGGAACACGCGATACGCCTTTTCCACAGGATTTTCCGCCACTTTAGCTTCTGCAGCAATAAACTAACGCATAACGCATTACCAACAGCAACAATCGAAACTTCAAGAGTTTCTTAACATAGCACGGAAAAAATTATGTTGTTATCACTAGTAGTTCTTGTTTTACAGGATTCTGAAGTCGTCTATTTATTTTGTAGTAGCCCTGTATTTGTATAGAAAATCATTAAAAAATATTTTTTTCAAAATTTTGGTCGTACATTGACTTGCTATTGCGTGTGCCTTTTAAGGGACGCTGTCCTCTCTGGGCAGTTGAAGTCTTATAAGACTTCAACTACCATTTCATTTATATTGTTATTACTAGAACGCTATTTGGGGTTAAGGTTGTATTGTATTTGAGCACGTGAGGGCGCCAAATTGATACAAGATGGACGCTTGTGGTGCGTGTTGATTCTTTCTGGGCTAGTTGAAGCGTCCTAATAATACTGAAAATATTTAAATAATAAATGGTGTATGATGAAGTTGCATCAAAGGTCCAGGACGTGTGTAATAATGCCGAAATTACAACTTATTAACTAAATGAAAACACAACAAGTTTTCATTTAATATTTACATAAGAAATTGAGAGATTTTGGATGGATTAAAGTAATTAAATAAAAGTAGCGATATATACAAGTGCGATGAACAAGTAACTAATAATTAATATGCAACAATTACTCTGGAAAAAAAATAATTAATTAAATTAATGTGAAAGCAAGTAAAATAAAATAATTACCTTGAAAACATATCGCGACCGGACTTGTCGTGGAAACAAAAAACGCCGGACGGCGTATTGTATGCTGAATAACACGTGGAGTAAGATGTTTTTCTTACAAAAGTTTAAAACAGAAGATGAGAATTTGTGTAGAAAACACTGGTTTGGAAACCGGTAGGTTTGTTTTATGGCCTAATTTGGAGAGGGTAATGAAGCTGACGATGTTTTGAATCAAGAACTAATTAAAAGCGCGAGTTAAAAGTTGCGATATCGATGAAACAAATATCATTAAAATATTCCTTATGAAGAAAGATTTAAAATGATATGCGACATGACATAATTATGAAGAGTACGTAATTACAAAATAATACAAATCTGTATAAAAACAAATTTGTATCTGTATATGCATGGACACACAGTACGTATTTACCAGCTTTTGCTTCAACTACCAGACGCATGCGTTTCTGTGTAACCACTTTGTCAATGATAGATTTACGAAGCAAAAGACTGTAGTACACTTGCGGTCATGTAGTAAGTTTTGTCCTATCCGAAGACAACAGATAACCTCTTGCCATCTGACGGACAAAACCGACCACGCCGGTGCAAGACATGACCGCAAGTGTACTACAGTCTTTTGCTTCGTAAATCTATCATTGACAAAGTGGTTACACAGAAACGCATGCGTCTGGTAGTTGAAGCAAAAGCTGGTAAATACGTACTGTGTGTCCATGCATATACAGATACAAATTTGTTTTTATACAGATTTGTATTATTTTGTATCAAAGCTTGATGTGAATTATCGCATCGACATGCAATCTATTTTTTGCAGTACGTAATTAAATTAATAACTTAGTTTAGAAACGAAATGTAACATATTTGTAAACGAACGTTAGATACTTGAGTTGAGAGTTCAATTCAGAATGATATCAAAAGAAAAGCTTCCTTTTTGCCAACGAATATATACGGAAAATGTCTAAGTTTGAATGAATACAATGGTATGGTCAATAGTGACGAAGGCCTTCGCGATATCGGTATAAACAACATCGACTTGATCTTTTGAGTCAATATAGAAACTGATATACAGTGTACTCTTTCCTTACGGACACCTCTCTTAAGCGGACACCTACCATAAACGGACACTTTTTGCAGTACCAAAAGATTACTTAGGGATTTTTAAAATTTTTCTCTCTTGAGCGAACAACCCTCCCAAAACCGGACGCGGACACTTTTTTCCCACACCAAAGTGATTTTAGCGTGATTTTAGTTCCCCATAACCGCACAGCGTACAACACTGTAACATTGTTTTTCCGTTTACTCTTCTTCATATTCGTACATTCGTACAGATGTTGCTTATTGAATAATACGTGTATAATACGTGTATAATAAATACGCACAGCTTGTTGTTTTGAATGTAGTACGTAAATACATAGTACATTTATAGATTCTTATTGTATACATACTTGAATCGCTATGCCTAAAGCAGTGTTGACTATTAAAGACAAAGTTAATGTCATTGAAATTCAAAAAAATGAGAAACTTAGTGTACGCGAGTTAGCAAAGAAATGTAAGATCAGTAAAACTCAAGCTGCTTGTATCATCAAAAACAGAGACCAAATTTTAAGATTGTGGGACACTGATGTCAATCCGGATAGAAAAAGGAGTATGCTGAAGGTCAAAGGCGTTAACATTGATAAATTGTGCTACGAATGGTTTGTGAAGGCTCGAAATAAATGTATTCCTCTATCGGGCACACTTATCAGGAGCAAGGCTAAAGAAATTGCAGATAAATTGAATTATGCACATTTTGGTGCATCATCTGGCTGGCTGGAAAGGTTCAAAAAACGGCATAACATAACCTTCCGTGCCATTTCTGGAGAGTGTAAACCAAGATGATGTCAAAAGTTTTACTGAAAAAGTGCCATCTTTGATTCAAGGATATGATTCACGAGATATTTATAATGCGGATGAGACTGGATTGTTTTTTCGGGCATTACCCGATAAAACATTTGCACTAAAAGGTGAAAAATGCACTGGTGGAAAAATGGCTAAGGATAGGCTAACGATTTTGCACTGCATCAATATGGCTGGAGAAAAGGAACCCTTTTTTGTTATTGGGAAAGCTGCAAAACCTCGGGCGTTTCGCAATATTAATTTGAACAATTTACCAGTGGCGATCAAACAAAAAGGCTTGGATGACGTCTGATTTGATGACTTGATTTTCTAGCGCAGTTCGATAGAAAAATGCAACTTCAAGAACGGAACGTCCTGCTATTTTTAGACAATGCGGCCTCTCATCCTCGCGATCTTAAATTGAAAAATGTTAAAGTTATTTTTCTTCCAGCAAACACAACAGCATTTTGTCAGCCCCTGGATCAAGGCGTTATAAAAAACTTTAAGTTTTTGTACAAATCATTATTTTTAAAAAATATTTTGCTGCAAATTCTGCTTTGGATTTATCAAAATCAATAAATTTGTTAGATGTCGTTTATTTCATACACAAAGCGTGGGAGCAAGTGGGTCCCCAGACAATAAAACATTGTTTCAGGAAAGCTGGTTTTGAGAAAACATATATCCTAAATGACGATAGCGGTTGGACCGCAGAAGATGAGCTTCCACTATCAGCACTTGCTCAGTTCTCCAATATTATTAATCAAGTTCAGAGCCAAATCCAAATTGACGTCGAAGACTATATTAATTTAGATAATGAAGTTTCATTAATGATGAAGATGTGGAAAACATTAATACTGAAATTTTAATTGCTTCCCAAGAAACGCTCGCCAACTCGCCTGAAGATGAGCTAGAAAGTCAAATTGAAGACAAGTTAACTTCCTATAAAGAGGCTTATTTAGCTATAAGAAAACTAAAGGCTTTTTCTTTGTATCACAGCGACCTTGAAGGTGTTCAATAGCTTACTGATCTTCAAATACATCTCCAAGATAATGAAATTATAGAAAAAACGCGCCAAGCTAAAATTTCTGACTTTTTTAAATCTATTTGAATACCTTGCATAACAAATTTTGTTTTTTTTTTACTTCTCGCAAAAATGTTAATGAAAATTCTGTTTACTTTATCTAATATTTATATGTTCTTGTTTTGGAAATAAAATTGTTTAAAGATAAATATATTACAAATTATTATTTACTATTTTTGTACTTTTCTCATAAGCGGGCACTTCTCATAAGCGGACAAATTTTTCAGTCCCATGGCTGTCCCCTTAAGAGAGAGTACACTGTACTTATCAAGTATAAACCAGAAGTAACACTAGCGAGATCGATACTATCAAAATCTTACTTAAATCAAATAGAATTATAAAATAGATTCTTCTTCTCAGTTGTTTGGGCAATATGTTAAAAATCGGGTGTTACTCAGGGTTGCATATTGCGTTAACACTAGGTAAGCCTTCAATGTGAAATAACCCAATTATTCTTCTGTCTGTTCGCAAAGATATTTTCTAAATTTACATTTTAGGAAGGACGGTGAACACCATTTCGATTAGATGTGTGTATTTTTAGAACAACCAAAATGAAATACACAATAACAAGCATCAAATAAGAGTTATGTTTTACATTTTTCAGTCTCACAGATATTCTTTTTAATCCATTAAATTTACAACCAGCAAATGCTGATAAAGAATCGTTTCCACCAAGAGCAATCTTTTATCGCAAACTTTTTCGAACAAAATGTTTTCGTGCGCCTTCGCATGCCGTACATGAATGAGGCGTCTTAAGAAATTAATTTCCTACAGATTCGAACACGCATTTCGATATTGACACCCAGATGAAATATGATGTGGACTTTTTAATGCGCCATCGGCCAACAGCGCCTGCTTTTTAATATCAACCGATGACATAAAGAAAATTAAAGAGATAAAGCGGAACACATAGATCGATGTTACATCCTGATTCTGTGGTATCTCAAAAAAAGAAGATTCACGTCACGCCGCAATTTACATAACCTTACATCATTAATATTGAACGTAAATTTATTCCATCTTTTTTTTTGCTTTTAGTTCTTTGAGTAATTTAATTCTTAAAAAGGAAAACTTAATTACTCGTATGATAATGGAAATTATACAAGTCGATTACAAGAAGAGAGCTCAAAAAAGTAGGATCGTGAGGAAATCTTACGTTTTAATCAGATTGTTGAGTACGAGTGATGCTTTGAAAATGTTAAAGTTAATCCTCTCTTCTTTTCGTTTGAAAATTGGCTTTTTGTATTGCGTAGTAAGGAGACAAAATATGTTCTGAAGTTACTTTGATTCAAGTTAACTTCTGCGGTAGAACGTAATTTCAATAAAATCGTTAAATAAATGTATTTCGTCATAAAACGCAATTTATTAGTTCTCTACATACGGAAACTTTTTTATTATTAATTTTACGAAAAAAAGTTATTTATTAAATACTTGTCCAACGGTTTCTTCACTTGTAATTCTTTATTTTCGCTTCTTACTAAACCTATTATCTACACTTCCAAAAGTTTTGAATTTAGAAAGGATATTTCTTACAGTTATAAAATGTAAATTTTTGTTGTTTGCCTTTATCGCCAACAATTAATTATTTCAATTTTATCTTGTGTGCTCAATTTCATAGGCATATTTAATCATTTATCCAACACCTCCTAATAATAGACCTATAACTATGACGATTTTAAATCAATTATGTAGCTTATAACTCACTAGTGAGTTAAAAACATAATTTATCTCACTAGTGAGATAAAACAAGGTGAAATTTAGATTGCATAGAGACATTCAAACTGCTATAGTATTAACACATTTATATTAATTCTAAAGGGTAAACAATAGCAACTAATTAACATTTACATTAATATTAAAGTTGAAGGAAATCCTCAACGTATTTGAAGTATCCTGAACAGAAATTTGATGATCAGAAGTCGAGGACGTTAGACTGTTTGGACCTTGTATCTTTCTGGCTATATCAATCTTGTTGGATACTGAATCTTGTATATAACCTTCTGCCACAGTGGACGATTTCCACCCACCATGTCGTTTAACTGTTGTAATATCAGCTCCTGCGTTTGCCAGAAGAGATGCTGACGAACGTCTCAGACTATGTCCTGTATATAATTGAGCTTCTGGTAGGTTCAGGAAAGATGCAACTTTCTGAGGTATCTTAGAAATGGTGTTAATTCCAACTGGCGGGATAGTGCATTTTTCTTTCTTGTCATTTAGGAAGAATCTGCCATGTGGAATACCTTTTGGTCTCATAGACATATTTTCTGTAGAGGTCAAGAATATCTGTTGTAAATCCTTCTGCCATAACAGTGAAACTTCTAGATACGTTTGTCTTTGTGTCAAGTGTCGAAACATACAAGTATCCTCCTTTATCTTCTATATCGTCAACTTTCAGCTTAGTTATTTCATCACAACGACACGCACCTGATATACCCATTATTAAGGCAACTTGCATAGAATACACGAACGAATAATGAATAAATAGTTTGAATTAAATATGAGAAAATAAATAATACCTTCATCATCAAATATTTATTGTTAGGAGCCTCATTCAGAAACTTCTCTATATGTAGCCTCTCCAAGATTTTCGCCTTTTTGGACTTGTGGGTTCTTGCCTCACTCTTCAAATAGGAAATCAGTTTGCCGTATTTCGATATGTCACTATTCATATACACTTTCAAAGTACTTCTTAACATGGAATACTTCGTCCACAATGAAGAAGGTGCTATTTTCCTTCTATAAATATGGAAATACGCCAGCATAACTTCTTCGTTAATTCCAGTGATACTTTGCTGTTTTCTCCATTCTTCAAAATGACGAAATTCTTTGTCGTAATTATCCTTCGATTTTTTTGGCAGTAATTTATAACATGCTGCTTGGGCTTCTTTCTTAACTTCTAGCGGAATGAAAACAGCCTCTTGCAACTCTTCCATTACCATCAACTTTTAACTGCAGTATTATTAATCAATCACTAATTTTGTTTGCTTGTTGATTTGCATTATTTATTCTCCATAGTAACTGCATTACTGTATATGAACTTTTTGCATTAGTCGTTTATAATTTAAATTTGACATGGAACGTCAAATTTATAATTTAAATTTGACATGGAACGTCAAATTTATATTTTAAATTTGACATGGAACGTCAGATTTATAAAACATTAAAAGCCATTTTGAACGGATCCCAAGAAGTGTTGGATAAAGTTTTGTATTGCACACGTGTGTTAATTACAAATAAGTCACTTGAGAAAAGTAGCTCACTCGTCCTAGCGGACTCGTGAGCTAAACATTTTCTCGCGTGACTTATTTGTAACATAACACACTTGTACAATAAATAACTATTAAATAAGTATACACTTTGACATTTTACTTAAACTAATTGTTATAATACCATCTGTAATTTAATTAGTTTAGAATCCTATTTAACTATTTCATAGAATTATACAGTTTACAATAAATAAGCTTTTTTACGGCAGAGCTTATTGTAAAAATTGATTCGTCAGAGATGTAAACACTAATTGTAACAGTAAGAATTAATACCGTTAAATTTAAACATATTTCATCTTTACATATTTTTGAAACCAAAAAAAAATCAATTTTGCATTTCTTAATTTTTGAGCACCCTGTACATGGTAAATAAAATTTGAGTAGTTAAATCGTGTTTTCTTAAGAAGTAAAATTTATAATAAAACAGTTTTCCGTATGTAGAGAACTTAGACGGGCACACTGTATATGCAAAGATATTAATGTTTTTTAGTAGCTATATTTAGATGCTACCATTTTGTTTTTTCTGTCGACCTTGAATAAGTTACGACGTCATTGATAATTTTTTTAAATGTCAACCACATTTTTTTTATGTGTTTTCGAAGCTTTTACAATTTTTATTCGATGATGTAAAAATTTTGGTGTTACATTAGAAAATTTTTGAGTAATTGTGTTCTAATTCTAAGTTTATTTTTGACATTTTCAGTATCAAATTTATAACAAATGCTCAAAATGTTTTCCTTCATTTTGTTGACAAAATCCTAAGCGATGATAAATTCCATTTCGCACATTTTGTAATATTTCGGGAGTGATTAATCTGGTTTCGTAGATCATGCGTTGTCGTAACACGTCCAAATTTTCCAGTTATGTCACATAGACTTTTTATTTTAAGTAACCTCACAAGAAGAAGTCCAACGGGGTTAAATCTGGCGATCTAGCTGACCATCAATTGCCCCTCTTCTTCCAATCCATCTGTTAGGAAATGTATTACTGAGGTATTGCCTTACTGGTAGCGTATAGTGCGGAGGGCACCATCCTGTTGATACCAAATTCTACGATCTGCCAAATGTGGATCCTCATTATTTGGAAAAAGAACTGCTAAAACGGGTACCAGTTCATTCCTCAAAAAATTCAAGTATATTTCCCCAGTCAAGTTTCAATCAAAGAAAAACGGTCCCACAAAGCGATCGCCGATAATACCTGCCCATACATTTAGTTTTTGCGGGTATTGGGTATGTGTCTCTTGCATCCAGTGAGGATTATCAGTCGACCAAAATCGGCACTTCTGTCTATTCACAGTGCCATTCAGTGTGAAAGTAGCTTCGTCAGCAAACAAAATGTTGAAGAGAAATAGAGTTCCATTATCACAAATTTGTATCAACCGTTGACAATATTCCAAACGCCGATCAAAATCGTCCTCAGACAACTCTTGAACTAAATTCATTTTATAGGGATGATACTTTGATTTATGCAAAAGTTTCCCAACTCTATCCCTTGCTACGTCAAATTCTCGACTAAGTTGCCGTGTGCTTGTGTGAGGACATTCACGAACTGTTAACAAAACGTCAACTTGAGGCTTTTATTTATAGTTGAGAAACCGATAGGGTCCAGTTCAGTACGCGTTTCATTAAACAACTCCGCGACTTCCCTAACATTTCGACGTCTATTTCCAAACCCAATCATCATGAGCACTTGAATGCGTTCCCGTTCAGATAAATGCATCTCAGAGAATAAATAATTAAACCACTTTACACCAACAGTTAGGATTAAATAAAAATGTTTTGATTCGGATTATTTAGAATCTGTCAAAAAAATTACCTTGTCACTTTGGAAATGACAGAAAGTTGAAAAATGATTACTCAAAAATTTTGTAATATACCAAAATGTTTTACATCATCGAATAAAGAATTGCAAAAGCTTTCAAAATCCATAAAAAATGGGACATTTAAAAAAATTATCAATGACGCCATAACTTATTCAAGGTCGACGGAAAAAACAAAATGGTAGCATCTAAATATAGCTAATAAGAAACATTAATAGACCTGTCTTTGCATTTTGTCAAATAATGCACAATAACGTTTCTACGGGCTTGTGTCCATACTTTATCGACGCTTTGTATGTTAAATATAAGTAAATCTAGGATAATAACTTCAACTATAACATATTCAATTTCATAAATATTCAACCTATTCTAAACCATTGTACGAAGGTCGTCTGAAAACTAAGGTAAGTAGTACAAAAGAAGATACTTTATTTCAGTTTTTTACATTTATTTTTCAGTGACGGAATGAAAAAACTTGTTACATGTTGGGAGAAATGTGTTAGCTTCAATGGTGACTATATAGAAAAATGAATACATGATTTTGACGCTTAATAATGTACTTTTTGCCCGATCTTGTTATTTGTTTTTGTTCGCGCTGTACAAGCATGTGCACAATTCTTTTCAGCCTACCCTCGTACATGTGCAGATACTGCGCGAGTTACCGTTTTATTTCAATCATTTTAAGTAGTGGACCTACTAGTAAGGTTTATACCGTGATAATAGTCTTCGGTTTTATACACTCTATTTTTATTTTCGTTGTGCCGAAAAAATGATGTTTCCACGTTAAAAACGTGTGAAAATATTGACAAAATCAGTAATCTGATCTGATCTGACCGTCTTTTAACTATTTGTGCGATTATTGTAACTGTAGAAGTTGACAAAGAATGCATAAAGCAAATTTTCCATAAGAATTTAAACATGTAAAAAGTATGTGCGAAAATAGTGTCCAAAATTCTCACAATCGAACAAACCGTGCCTGACCCGTCACCATGTGACTTTTATCTGTCCGTCAAGGTCAAATCTGCATTAAAAGGAACAAGATTTCAGCGTCAGAGACGAAGACTTCAGCACTGCTTTGCGCGATGGTGAATTCTAATGGAGCGGTGTAGGGTTAGAGGAGGAGTGTATATTGAAGGAGATAATAATAAAATATAAATAAATTTAAAATAAAAAGTTTTACAGTATCAGTCCTGTTATTTTATAACCGCGCCTCGTATTTCTTAAGTAAAACTTTTGCAAACACAACGAAAAGAAATTCACCCTCAATTTTGCCGCGAAATCAATATTAGAAGAGAAACTGTATTTTATCATACTACATTCAAAATTATTTAAAGTACAGACGTTTGAATAAGCACATCTACATAAATAAGCAAAGACTTTTGAGACGTTCTAGAATAAAGAGTAGAACAAAAAAAAACACGATCAAAGAAACCCAAACAAAGTAAATATACGCGCTGACATGTATTTTCCAAAAGTTTATTTAAATCCTCGTTATTTAGGGAGAGCGTCAGTAAAATACACATTTTCTTAGCCTCCGAGAAGGATGGAAAAACAAAACTTATTTTATAGCCAGACTTTGTAGTTAGCTGTCAATAATATTAACTTTATTTTATATTCAGTTTAAAGTATTAATTGCTTTTATTCTTAATTACAATTACGTCTTAATTTTTAGTGTATTTTGACATTAAGCGTTGTGTATTACCTGTGAAAAATATACCTAGCGCATACCCACTGACAAAAATATACCGGCGGCATAGGCATTAGCAATAATTACTTGCCATTGTAACAGTTACATAAATAGTTATAGTGTATCCGGATTTATACCGTTAACTATTGAACTATGAACTATTGAACTATGGATGGATATATTGAATAATAACTAGAGAACGGACGCAATTTCCATAAAACGCAATCAGCAATTGGAATTGTGTATAACGTCGCTCAGTACATCCCGGCGTAATTCAATGAAGTATTTGTTTGACTTACTCGGACACCTGGTCTCGCCGCGATAACAATGGACAAGCCAGCTATTGTATTCCGAGAATATAGTGCTTTTTAAAGTGTTTTCATGAGCGTAGATAGAAGCGGGGTTTTTATAATGTATTTTATTTATTAGTTTATATTTCGTAAGATAAATAAAGTGCTGTGAGTAAGTTTCTTGTTTTCATAGTTTTAACTGTTAATTACATCGTAATTTTTGTGATAGATCCTGTTTAATATCGTTTGATTGAATCTATTTCTACCAATTATTTCGACGTAGAGTGTGCATTGAATTTCGTTCAGTTTCAATAACTTACGCACACATTTTTAGTTTCCATTTATTTAGATCTAGAGCATTGTTTAAGTTACTTTTTCAGACATGATATGGAAGAATGTCGAGAACGGCATTGTAAAACAATGGCGAGTTGGATTGACGGTCATACTGATTGTATGTCCATTGTCAGTGATTCCGAAATTTATTACAAAATCCGTAAAATATCGTCAAAAATTCGTCACTTAGGATCGCAAACACATCTGAACTCTGTAAAACTTTTATGGTGGCTAATATTCCATTAAATAAACTTAGCGAAATAAATAAACTTAGTGAACGTATACAGCGCCGATTTGTAAAATACCTCTTCTTCAAATCTAATCGTGTATATCCTGACTGGAACACTTCCTATGAAGAACTGCTTCGACTCTATGGGGTTCAGTCTTTGACTGTTCGTCGAGTTAACTACAGCGCAAGGTTTCTTCATAATCTTCTCCACAATAAAATTGATTGTGCCGCGCTGTTGTCTAGGGTCAGATTCAATGTGCCTAGTGTGAGTACCCGTAACCCTGTTACTTTCTTGCTGTCGACTCCAAGGACGAATCTACTGATGAGATCACCGATATTCCACATGATGAGGAATGCTGAGGCATATTATAGTGACATATTCATTGGAAAGGTGGACACTAAGGATATGTGAACCTTGACATCATAATTATCGGTATTACTTATTTGTTATATATCAAAATTATTTTAGTTATGTAATAGTTTAACATAATATGTATGTGTATTCATACATCTAATTTGTGTACTTATTGCTCTGTAATTGGGATTACCTGTTGGGCAAATAAATAAATATTATTATTATTATTATTATTAGCAATCCCACTTTAAAAATATTTCTTCAAAAATATACTGGTCGAAATGTTCCTGATGAATCAACTTTACGCAAATGTTATGTTTCTAGGTGCTATACGAGAACAGTAGAACGCATTAGAAGCCATCTTTTAAATCAATACATATGGATAAGCGCCGACGAAACGGTGGATATGTTAGGACGCTGTGTGGTAAATGTTGTGGCTGGTGTACTACATCCAACTATTCCCTATAACTCATATGTAATAGCAACAAGTGTTATAAAAAGAGTTGATGCGGAAACAGTTGCTGAAACCATTAAGGAGAATATGCAAAAAATGCTTCATTCGGACGCCACGTACAAAGAAAAAATACTTTTATTTGTCAGTGATAGTGCTGCGTATATGTTAAAAACAGGCAGACTATTGAAGAAAACATATCCTAATATGCTGCATATTACCTGTGTAGCACATGCTCTCCACAGAATCTGTGAATATATCAGAGACACTTTTCCGGAAGTTTATAGACTTGTATCAGCTTTTAAAAAAGTTTTCAGAAAAGCACCATTGAGAGTAGCTCTTTTCAGGGAAAAATTTCCATCTCTGTCACTGCCTCCCACTCCAGTAATAACTAGATGGGGAACATGGCTGGAAGCTACTAGTTATTATGCTGAGAATTTCGATAATCTAAAACATTTCGTAACACTACTAAAAGAGGATGCTAGAAGTATTGGTGAGTGCAAGGAGCTCACACAAATCCCAAATTTAAAAAATCAGTTGTACCTACTTTCTTCACGAACACTTTGGAAAATTGCCAAAACTAATCAGTTATTTTGAAAATCGAAATCTCAAATTAAATGACGGATTAACCACATTAGATGTGGCTGTTAATAATTTGAAAAGTATTCCAAGTGACTTCGGATGTGGCCTTCGGCAAAAGTTTGAAGCAATTCTTAATAGAAATCCAGATTTAATTACATTGCAGCAATTATGTATGGAGACAATTCCACAAAATCTAACGGCTAAATATGAAGAAATAAAAGAATATTTCCAGTATGCACCTATAACCAGTTGCGATATAGAAAGGACGTTTTCTATTTATAAGGATGTACTTAATTCAAAGAGAACAAAATTGACAGAAGAAAACCTTGAGAAACTATTGCTAGTCAATATTAATACTCCTTTACTCAACTTGAACGACAAAATGAACAAATAAAAATGTTCCAATTATAGAAATAAAATTAAAAACTTTAAAAATACAACTTTTCAACAAATAAATATGTATTTCGTAATTTTATAGATCACCACCCGTTAGTTTTCCAATTATATAAATAAAATTAAATATTTTAGAAATACAGCCTTTCGCCAGTACTGCACTGGGTGGTAAGCGTGTCCGTTCTCTAATAATAACAAATAACATAATTTTTAAAAAATTGTATAAAATTAATTAAAGTAGTCAGCTCTGATTCCTGTCACCTTCCTCTCAAAAATGTACGTCACCTATTCAATAATTTTTCACTACCATTGTCCTTAACGACTCTTGTATATTATATTATATTAAATGCCAATAGGGGATTCGATGAGTATATTTATATCTGAATCAGACTTCCGGTTTAGCCGGAAACGATGATAACTTTTTCATTTTAAATGAAACTCCCTGTTACAATTTTTGCGAATTTCATTGGAGCTTTGCTCTGGTAGTTTAGCAATAAGCAACAAGGGCGAATTTTTTTCTATTAAAAAAAGCGTATATACATTTACATTACTTCGCGAAAATGCAATAAATTTGCATAACTGCCGACTACGGGCAAGATATATATCATCTGTCTCCTTAATGTGACTTAAGGCATTCCCACAAAGATTTTAAATCACGGTCTTTAATAGCTTAGTGGTTATAGCGATGGTCCGGGAAGCCCATAGACATGGGTTCGAATTCTGCTTAAGGGTAATTTTTTTTATATTAAAAAATTCGAATAATTAGCGTCGTAAAATGTAGAAAGCATATTTATATTTACATTACTTCGCGAAAATGCAATAAATTTGCACAACTGCCGGCTATGGGCAAGATAAATATATCATCTGCTTCCTTAATATGACTTAAGGCATTCCCATAAATATTAGAAATCACAGTCCTTAATAGCTTAGTGGTTATAGCGATAGTCCGGCAAGCCATGGACGTAGGTTCGAATCCTGCTTAAGGGCGTATTTTTTTCTATTAAAATATTAATCAAAATGTAGAAATTATATTTACATATTTTTAAAACAGTTCATTTAAATTGCAATAAACTTTATTCCCTTCTCAAAATTAATATATACATATATATAAAACAATATAGACAGCTAGCGTCTATAACAATTCGGCGCTACAGCTTATGGGTAAATAAATACCTATAATGTCCAAAGATCCGGACATATTTTGAGCAACCTTTGTAAACGCTTTAATAATCTTATTTAAAAAAATGATATTTTTATATTAATGCCTTCATAACGTTTGATTTGAACACGTATTGTTCACAAATTTAGAAATTTCCAGGACTAAAACGGTAACCATGTAGTATTGTTACCCTTACGGGAGCTTTTCCCAAACGCAACTATATTGTTCTAGTTATTGTTCGAAAGAGAGAAATTGCCGCTTTATCTCTATCAAAATGAAATAGTGCAAATAGAACAGCGATAATGCCATTATTGATTGCACCGACTGCGTGTAGTATTAGAGAGGCTCGTTCGATCGAGTACGCGACGCGTACCACACGGTTTTTTTTTCGCAATAATATAGATGACTACGGCATTGCTCGGTTGGGGAATAAAGTTTGATTGACGCCGGTTAATTTCTGCGACGCGTTTTTCATGTTCCGCTGCTACAAAAAGAAATAAATGACATCACGTGTGCCAGTTGTCTTACTCCTTTTTATTATTTTACCAATCGCAGACGGTAATCCTGAGGATTTAATGAAGAAATTTCTAATCGTTAGCTGTCTCATATACAAGCTCTCCCGTATCGTTATGTTCAAATTTTAGGAGTGTAAAGTAGACTTCATTTCAAGTAACAAAAACGCAAAACTTGTATATCCATTTTTATTTGTTTCAAAGTTACAGATCTATGAATGTGATTGTCAGATCATGAAAACAAATGTAATCCTAAAGTCAATACAAACTGTTTTTATTTAAAAAAAGTTATACGATTCAATAACAGGCCTGTGATTGTTAACGTCGCATAATAAAATATTATACTAAAATAAATAAACACGTGTCGTAGTGCATACAGTAATTTCTTGGAGATCTACAAAAAGGAGTACTGGAAATTGATTTATGATAAAGAAGGTTCTTACTTATTTCGTAAGTGCTGAACCATGAATATCATACAATAAACAAATGTTCAGATGACTGTTAACGTTGCATTTTTTAATAAAGGATCACATTACGTTTCAGTTCATACAACAGCCTATTAGTAAGTGGACACGTTTTATTTATTCAAAATGCCTTACCGATTTTTTTCTAAAGAGTATGCGGACATGCATTTTGTGTATGGCTATTGTAACGGCACGTCAAGCAGTTATTGAATACCAACATCGGTTTTCCGATAGGCGCATTCCTCATTACAGAACGTTTCTGGAAGTACACAGACAATTTCGGGAATGCGGACTGCGTGATTATCTTTTCGACCGAGGAGTAAATTTGCCAGCAGACTTAGAGGAAGAAGCAGTAGCTATTGTTACAAGGGATCCAACTCTCAGTGTACGTCGAATCGCTAGACAACTAGGAGTGCCACGAACGACAGTTTAGCGAATTTTAAAACGTGAGGGCTTATATTCATATATGTATCACTATCGCAAGGGACACGGTTTGCTCGAGGCAGATCACTATGCTCGTCTAGTTTATTCTACATAGGTGGTCATCAGAAAATCCCAAAGATATACGCCCATCTAAATTTCAACATGAATTTTTTATTAACGTTTGGGCGGCCCTAATCGATGACTTGTTGATTGGTCCTGTCGTTCTTCCTGGGAGGTTAAATGCGGACAATTACCTTCAATTCCTTATTGACGAACTGCCAGGTCTTTTAGATGATGTCCCACTGAATGTTCGACTCGACATGGATAGGGCAACACCACATTTCGGAATTGCTGTCCGAAATTGGGTTAACGTCAGTTATCCAAGATGGATTGGTCGAGTTGGTCCTATTGCATGGCCACCCAGATCACCCGATCTTAATCCCCTTTGACTTTTATTTATGGCGGTAGTCTACGCGTAAGTTTGGAACACAAGAGAAGAGTTGTTGGATCGTATCCACCTGGCTGCCGAGCAAATCCGACAAAACAAGTATAAAATTCGGATAACTACTTCTTCTGTTGGCTTACGGGCACAAGCCTGCGTTCATTGAGGAGGTGGACATTTCGAAAATATTATTAATTGAACTGTTTTAAATAAAATCAGTTGGGCCCGGACATAATTAAGGATGAAGTAACATATGCACTAGGTATGCTCAAGAACGGAAAAGCTGCAGGTCCGGACCAACTGCCAGCGGAAATTCTTAAACTGATAGAGGCGGACCGGATTCATGTTTGGTAGAAGTAATTAATACCATATATAGAACAGGAATAATACCAAATGAGTGGTTGCTATCAACTTTTATAACCCTTCCGAAAAAGAAAAATGCCAGGTATTGCTCTGACTACCGCACAATAAGCCTGATGGTTTACACATTGAAAGTCCTGCTGAAGGTGGTCCATAATAGAATATTCAGGAAATTGGATGTAGATATCAGAGATAGTCAGTTTGGATTCCGTAAGGGCCTGGGAACAAGGGAAGCACTATTTGCACTAAATGTCCTATCACAAAGATGCCTAGACGTAAACCAGGACATATACGCCTGCTTTATAGATTACAATAAAGCATTTGATAAAGTTAGACATGATCAACTCATAGAAACATTGGTCAAGAGAAGGATAGACCTCAGAGACATAAGATTAATCTCAAACCTATACTATGGCCAAAAAGCAGCAGTACGAATAGAAGACACGACATCAGAGGAAATAGAAATACGAAGAGGTGTTCGTCAGGGGTGTATACTGTCGCCAATCCTCTTTAATCTGTACTCGGAGGACATAGTAAATAGAGCACTTGATGATCGGGACATGAGCATTAAGATTAACGCCATGACAATAAATAATCTGAGGTACGCTGACGATACAGTTATTTTAGCTGGAACACACGAGGACCTACAGACGCTAATTAACAGAATGGTCACAGTAAGCGAAGAGTATGGACTAACGCTGAATATAAGCAAAACAAAATATATGCTGATAACAAAAACAACTAAAGATAATCGTAAGATATATGTGAAGAACCAGCCTATTGAGAGAGTAAGACAATACAAATACCTGGGCACGATTATTAATGAGAACAATGACAGCTCCCAAGAAATACGAGTCAGAATAGAACAGGCGAGAAGCACCTTTACAAGGATGAAAAGGCTTTTCTGCTGCCGAGATTTAAACCATGACTTAAAAATACGACTGATGAGATGTTATGTGCTGTCTATACTATACTATGGGATGGAGGCCTGGACGCTGAAGGTAACCGACATGAGGAGACTGGAGGCATTTGAGATGTGGGTATACCGGAGAATATTGACGATCTCATGGGTAGAGAGAAAAACCAACGTAGAAGTGATGAGACGTATGCATGAGGAGAGAGAAGTGATTCCGACAATTAAGAGAAGAAAACTGCTGTACATGGGACATGTCATGAGGGGAGAAAAATATCAAATACTACAAATAATTATGCAGGGAAAAATCCCGGGCAAGAGATCTATAGGAAGAAGACGGAATTCATGGCTGAAGAACCTTAGGGACTGGTTTGGATGCAATAATAATGAACTGTTTAGAGCTGCGCACAGTGCGAAATTTCTTGAGTTTACCGGAACTTAATTATTCAAAACAGTAAAACAGTTCTATTTGTTGGTTTTCAAAATTTTTAATAAAAATTAATATGTTTTATTTAAAGTTTTTGAGTTTGTTTGTGTTTTTTATTATAGAACAATTAAAAAAACATACATATTATAACAACATTTTGAACACCCATTCAGAACTAGACTCATTGCAATCGTATGAAGACTCGCAATCATTACACGGGCCTGCAAATCTTTCTAACAACACTAAAACTTCTAGCGTAACTTCACTATGCTTGGTTTTGGGTGCTTTACGAAGACTAGCGATGTGCGGATCCGACGAAATAAGCAGTCGATAAAATAAATCCGTATTTGTGCCAATTCTTGACGTTTTTCTAGTAAAAAGTTCGCGATATTTTCTGCAGTCTTTGTTTCTTGCCTCCTGAGCTTCTTCAGAAAATTGTCCGATCGGAAGAATGCAAGAGGCTATAATATCCTTTCCATGACAAAGGACTTTATGCACTTATGCACTTACGGGCATTGAGTACCAGAAATATTCTTTCAAATACAATTCCAAAGTTTCTCTTGCATATTCGCCGAACTTTTCTGAATCAATTTTAAGACCACAATTTAGGCACTCTAACAGCACATGAAAACGTTTGATCAATTCTAAGTTAACGCCAGTTATTTCGGCAGACTTTTCGGCATTTCTAAAGAATTTCCTCGCGGTATTACCATCGTTTGTGTTTCCGGTCTGCTGTTTTGGCATATCTATAAGCAAGCCAAGCTCCTCTTTGAATTTTTGTTGAATGTATTTCTTCTTCTCTGGAACTCTTTTTTAATTTTCTGCTCCACAAGCTTGCCATGCCTTAATATCAAGTTTGTACGATATATGTAAAATACATTCCAAAAACCTTTTTTGACCTAAAACCTAATTTGAAATATTTGTTTGTTTCACTTTGTTTACTTCTGAGGTAATTACACTGACTGTATCTTTGGTAAAAACGAACTTAATGGGACGACAGTACCGTGTGGAAGAAGAAGCAGGGTTTTTCCAAATTAGTGACTGATTATCACCATTGTCATTTACGGAGCACATTTGGATTGGTACCATTGATACACTAAACATAGTGCATAGTACTATCAGAGCTATGTTTGTCCATATATTTTTGTCGATAGTTAACTTGTTCCGCCCCATCACAACACCACTTTACGATAATATTTAGTGCTTTAACGTTTAACAAAGTTCTATGAGTCTCTTCTAGCCCTGTACAAAGTCTTGCTATGGTATGATTTATAAGCGACTGAACTGATACTTCACCTGAAACTTCAGTTATTATTATGTCCTTTGGATAGCATACCCTCTTTGCCTCCTTTACAACATAATAAGGTGGATACAAAGTGCAACCGTGATGTCTTGCTTGATCCCGAACAATGTTGTATTGATTTGACGATAAGTTTGCATCAATAAGTAGCGCCAGAGCCTCGTCCGGAGTTCAATTTCGTGGGCTGTTTGAAGAAGACATGCGAGCCATTTAGATTTTGCTTCCCCTTTCTGGAGAAGCAGATGCCAGTTCCTTGACAATCGCTGCAGAGTTTCGTTTTCCAGATTGGTATAGCTTTGTTACGGTTGCTTTGGCTAACTCGTCTTGACTACCGGACTTCAAAAGATGATGCACTTTTCTGTTTTGCATTTTAGGATGACAATACCTAAATTCTTTTTTAGGTCTGCCTGCATTGGTCCTCGATCCACTGGGCAATGCATCCCTTACAACATTTGAAAACTTTACATTATTTTCAAGCCAGACCCTCCACCTTTTTCGTATTTTACAAACCAGTGCGCGAAGAGTTGCCTTTAAACTGCAAACAGCATCAGATCTTAACATTGGTGAGCCTATTTTTTCCAAAACAAACCAATGATGGCATCCGATGTCGGTTCTTCCTTCCACTTTTGGAATATCCAGTTATATGAAACTTGCAAAGTCATTCTGGAAAATGTTTCATTTAAAAGAAGATCGCAAAATATCGCAGAAAATCTTTTGAGTTTTCAACAGAGGGAAAGAAAACTTTAAAATGTTGTGCGTTTCAAGCTGGTATTATGTGGTATCACTTTTTAAAATCTCCACTAAAGTTAAAAATGTAAATTTAACTTACTTCTTAAAAATCACTTTTTCCACGAACAAATCACACACGAGCAAGGAAAGATTTTGCAATTAATTAAATGCCAATAATTGATAATTTTCTAATAAAATACATGAACAAAAAATCACGGCCTACTGATTTGCCATTTGTATGTACCACTCTATTAACTTTAACAAATCGAATAGATTTCTATAGGCAAAAAGTATGATTGAATAAGTAATGCGAATTTCAGGTGCATTTTGCGGTTCTTTCGCAGGGTAAATCCCCAAACTGAGTATGAGGTTTTAGAGGCGGGGTATTTACCTAACAAAATAATAAATAATCTTATGCATTTTACGTATTTCAAAAATTTAATAAAGTTCCGCTAAACTTCCTAAATTTCGCACTGTGCTGCGGTTTCAAAAGTAAGAATTGCTATGATAATTGCCAACCTTCGAAGCGGAGACGGCACCTAAAGAAGAAGAAATAAAATCAGTTTTTATTGTCTTTAGGATTACATTTTTTTTCATGATTTGACAATCACATTCATAGATCTGTAACTTTGAAACAAATAAAAATGGATATACAAGTTTTGCGTTTTTGTTACATGAAATAAAGTCTACCTTACACTCCTAAAATTTGAACATAACGATACGGGACACTTGTTCCACACATTTGCCCATCACTGTATATGTATCTAGTTTTGAAATAAACATTATTATTATTATTATTACCAACAGCTCTCATATATCTGTGGTCAAAATAGGCAATTCTATCAATTCAAGTATGTAGTGTCATATTAAAACGTTCCCATTAGACAGTTCCAATATTACAGGCGGATTTAGATTTACGTTTGGTACTAAATTTAATAGTGTGGAAGCGATAAAACAGCTATACATGTATACATTTTATTAGTGTATACAGATTCATTTCCAAAGCGAAAGAGGAAAAAAGAAAATTCATTCTGTTTTTTTGTAAATACAGCAATCGTCTGAAAAGAAGTTTTTTTTAACACGCTATCATGTCGACATAATTTAACCAACTTCACAGCAGGTACAGTTAATACATGAAATTTTATTTCGTTAAAACACCGCATTCCGACATGTCCACCGAAAATCCTGTCCATTACAGCAAAACCCAGACTAAACGTGTATTATAAACACACACCTACACGTCCATAAGGAAACAATGCCCGATAATTTTCCATGGCGCACACAGATGGAAAGAGAAAGAGAGACATTGCAGCAAAACAATTAATCACGTTCATCTCCGGCGTGGAGGAGGGAAACGCGCGCCGTTGTTTATTAGTTCTTCGCCGTTTGTTGGCATTTTAAAGGCTGAAATTGCGACATAACAATTGGGATGAAAACCAATTAGTAATGTACAGTGTCCGTGCAGGAAAGTCGAATTTGTTTTGCAATTTTCTGCTCACCGTGCATAACTGTAAATAAATATATGGAATATACTTTTACGATCACCGTTGCGGATCGTTCAACTCTGCCGTTTCGTTCGACCACTCCCCGTATAATTAATCAAAAAACTGGATGATTAGAGCTTAATTAGTACAACAATACCCGCATAATTATTTATTCTACATTCAGTTTATTCACGCTGCATGGACATGAAAGACCTACTATAGATATACCTATATGTCGTCAGAGAACGGTGCGCTTATAGACGAAATGCATGGAATAATAGCGAAAAGAGAAATTGGTTTCAATTTTTTACACTTATTTTTTTAATTAGGAAAATTACACCGTCCGCAATAATTTCTTTCAAGATAATTAGCTATTCTATTTTCAAATAAATAAAACACACATAAGATGTTTTAGATTTACACTTTATTAATAAAATAATGACAGCTGTTTCGCTAACACAGTAGCTTCTTCAAATTCAACTTAAGACTAAAGATACATACAAGATACAGCGTTAATCAGGTAGTTGACCCAAGTTAAAATTCTAGGAACAATTACATTTATATTTTGCTTTTTGAAAACTATACCATGTCCTACTTGTGTGAGGTTTAAGTATAAAAATATAGTATAAGTAACTAAGAAACAATATTTCAATGGGTGAACAGATTTAACAGTGGGGATGAATTCAAGTCTAATTTATCGTTTAGTAACATTTCTGAGTTTTTAAGTTTATTAATTTCTAAAGACTCTAAACAATTTAGTTTTCTACCTTTATTTTCTACATGTATGATATCGAATTGTAAATTAAATTCGTGCTCATTCTCTATTAAATGATTAGAGTAGGTTGAGTCAGTTTTCTTATTGATATAAGAATGATAGTGGTCTTGGATTCGTTTTTTAAACGTTCTACCTGTCTGTCCAATATATGTTTTGGTACATGATCCGCATGATAACTTATAGACACCTGATTTATTGTCTTTGGTAGTTTTTTCTTTATTATTTTTAATATATTTGGCTAGATTATTATTAGTTTTATAAGCAATATTAATGTTTCCTTTTTTAAGGAATTTTGATAATTTAAGTTGCTGTTGACCTATGTAAGTAAATGATTTAAACTGCTTGTCTGGCTCCACTTTAATGATCGAGTACACCTCCCTTAATAATTTATTGACTGATTTTTAAAAAATTAATTTATCTATTAGATTTGGGTCATATCCGTTGTTGTGAGCGATTTGTTATGTAATATTATATTCTTTATTATAGTCTTCATTGGACATCGGGATATTAATAAGTCTATGTGTCATGCTGTGAAAAGCCGCTACCTTGTGTTGGACCGGGGGGTTAGATTTATTATGTATCGTGGTATCTGTATGAGCCACTTTGTGGTAAATAGAAAAATGGACCCTATTGTTTACACGTTTTAAAGTGAGATCCAGAAAGTGTATACTTTTGTTAAGCTCCTTTTCTATCGTAAACGTGAGATTAGGATCAATGGAATTGATAAATTCATAAAGAGTGTTCAACTGCTTATCTGTACCTATATATCCTATCAATATATCATCAACGTATCTGTACCAAAACAAAATGTTCTTCACGTATCTGTCATTATGAAAAATCGTATTTTCCAGGTAATCCATATAAATTTCCGCAAGTAAAGGAGAAAGAGGATTTCCCATGATAAGACCTTGTTTACAGAGGTAGAGTTTGTTATTGAAAGAAAAGTAATTTTGTTCTAGGCAGACTTTTAGTGAATCTAAGATCTCTTCTTTTATTATGGGGTTAGTTCTATTGTATATTAACAATTTATCAATTAGATCTATCGTTGATAGGATATATAGGTACAGATAGGCAGTTGAACACTCTTTATGAATTTATCAATTCCATTGATCCTAATATCACGTTTACGATAGAAAAGGAGCTTAATAATAGTATACACTTTCTGGATCTCACTCACCACTCGGTCCAACACAAGGTAGCGGCTTTTCACAGCAGGACACATAGACTTATTAACATCCCGATGTCCAATGAAGACTATAATAAAGAATATAATATTATAAAACAAATCGCTCACAACGGATATGACCCAAACCTAACAGATAAATTAATTTTTTAAAAATCAGTCAATAAATTATTAAGGGAGGTGTACCCGATCATTAAAGTGGAGCCAGACAAGCAGTTTAAATCATTTACTTACATAGGTCAACAGCAACTTAAATTATCAAAATTCCTTAAAAAAGAAAACATTAATATTGCTTATAAAACTAATAATAATCTAGCCAAATATATTAAAAATAATAAAGAAAAAACTACCAAAGACAATAAATCAGGAGTCTATAAGTTATCATGCGGATCATGTACCAAAACATACGAGTATATTGGACAGACAGGTAGAACGTTTAAAAAACGAATCCAAGATCACTATCATTCTTATATCAATAAGAAAACTGACTCAATCTACTCTAATCATTTAATAGAGAATGAGCACGAATTTAATTTACAATTCGATATCATACATGAAGAAAAGAAAGGTAGAAAACTAAATTGTTTAGAGTCTTTAGAAAGTAATAAACTTAAAAACTCAGAAATGTTACTAAACGATAAATTAGACTTGAATTCATCCCCACTGTTAAATCTGTTCACCCATTGAAATATTGTTTCTTAGTTGCTTATACTATATTTTTATACTTAAACCTCACACAAGTAGGACATGGTATAGTTTTCAAAAAGCAAAATATAAATGTAATAGTTCCTAGAATTTTAACTTGGGTCAACTACCTGATTAACGCTGTATCTTGTATGTATCTTTAGTCTTAAGTTGAATTTGAAGAAGCTACTGTGTTAGCGAAACAGCTGTCATTATTTTATTAATAAAGTGTAAATCTAAAACATCTTATGTGTGTTTTATTTATTTGTGATATGGATTTACATCAAGCAAAGGTCGAAACAATTAAAGAAACTATTCTATTTTCTTAATTAAAAATGCAAGGAAAAGATGCCAAAATATCAAATAACGGAAAACAATTTGAGTTGACGCTCGATACGATGAGTTATTTAATATTGTTTGTAATTGCCGGGCCCGCGTGTTCTGTACTGTGATTAAAAAGTATCTGGACTGGTTGGCTTAAACCAAGCGAGTTAATTCAACGGGACTCAATAATTTTTGTCTTTATAAATAATAAATAGAATACTACTTACTTTACCTAAATCTCATTTTTGCTCATCTTTAAGAAAATCACTTCTCTGGGCAATTCGGATTCTAATAAGGTGTAATAAATATCAAAACGCCTCTTTTTAATAAAATAATACCAAACAACATAAATGACCGCGTTCAAATGGAATCGGCAATGCTCTGTTTAGTAACGTCTTTGGCGGTAAATACAATAAATAAAACAAACTGGTAAATACAATATACAAAAAATGTTAAAAATATATGTGTACATGAACATGGACACAGACAACGCATATTTAAGCAATGGTTACTTCAACGTACAGATACGTGTTTCGATCTGCTATTAGATCTCGTCAGTACACGTGAAGAAGCACCTATTGCCAATCATTGCCGTTAAGTATAGAAGAAACACAATCTTGCACACCAAGCTCTCTGCTTCACATAGTGAGAGCAGAGAGCAAAGCAGTGATGAAAGTGGCGAGCAAAGCAGCGAAAACAAAGCATCGATGCAATAGCGCTGTTATAAGCGAGCAAAGCAAAGGATTTGATGAAGTTTGTTTTCGCCGCTCTCATCGTTCATTCGCTATTGTATTTTTACCACAAACAATGAATATTGAAGAATTAATTAGTAGTATTTTTCGGAAAAAAAACCGCAATCGGTTTACTTTAGATAACCTATGGGATACCATAGCCACAGAAATGAAATCAACAAATACGTATAATATTGTGTTCATTTTTATTTAAAAAAATATACAATTCATATTCTATTTTGACATAAAAACATTTTGAATGTTTCTCTGTTAAAATTGACAGTATTAGCCAGTCTAATATTTTCTCGTGTCACTTTAACATTTTCCGAATGGTGTGCTAGTTGGGAATATCCATGTTATTTTTTCTAGATCGAGTATTACATTATACAAAATGCATATGCATTTAATAATCTTATCTGCTAATTCTGGAGATATTTCAATGGGTTTTCAAAGAATACGAAACTTGGCACTACTTATGCCAAATACACATTCAATGACACATCTTGCGCTTGAAATTCGCATATTAAAATATTCTTTCTCGGCATCTAAATTTCTTCTATTGCATGGTTTCATTAAATAATCTGATAATAGATAGGCTTCATCGCCAACAAATACATAAGGCACAACAACTGTAGTAGATGGCAATGCATTATCTGGAGGACGTTAAGACCGTTGGTTTCCATAAAATGAAACAGAGACGAAAGCGGAATCGCTCTGTTTGCCATATCCACCAACATCAATTGTGATGAATTTATAATTTACGTCAGTGACAGTTTGAAGTACTATTGAAAACAAGTTTTTATGGTTATAATACTTAGTTCCAGGAAATTTAGCCTATATTGAACAAGATTATATTGTGGATGAGGATATACACTCTCAGTTATAGTGTGTGATGCAGACATTAGGCACTCAACAATTTGAGAATGCCATTGAGGTTGTCAATTACCGCCAGTAAGCAATCAAGAATAAACAGAACCCACTGCTTCCACGCCACTTGACAAAGGAATTTAAAGAAAGAAACAGAATGAAGATGTTGGCGCGGTTCATATTAGACTTGAAGATAATAAATTACGAATTTTGGAAAAACACAATACAGAACAAAACTGTGTTTATCGGTACCAGGATAGCCAACATGTGGGAACCTCTAGAGCTCCTCAAGGTTATCAAATAAATCCTCAGATAACAGAATTGCAGAATGCAAATAATTACTCTAATCCAACATCTGTGACATCATATTTGACCAATTATTCCGAAGCAGATTTAGCTTTCTTTGTATATATATTTACTTATTCCATCACTTAATTCTAATAAATTATAAAAATGCAAAAACATGTTCTACGTAACTTAAAATCACTACAAGACGTTCCGTTGGATTGATAGGGTTACGATTGAAGTTTGTCCAATTTTTTATCAGTTTCGGCTGAATCTGCTCCAAAATATAATCAAAAGTTGTAATTTTCATGCGAAAATATGCAAGAAGTTTTTCTGGATATTATTCGTAGTTGCTGGTACAGATGATGAAATTCACCATGTATATGTCACATATTATTTATTCTATGAACATTACAACGTCTAGTCTTTGCTGTATTTTTTAGAAAATACCATGTTTTCAGTGAAAACTTTCAGTAAGTAATAATAAATCCATGTTATTTGTTGAGACACTGCTCGATTATGAACGCGTCAGTATGTTACCAACACTTTTATTGATAAAAGTGTTGTTAACGCCAGGTTCCTTCGCTGATTTCCTCGCCGCTTTCATCAGTGCTGTGCTCTCAGCTTCACTATATGTTTAGCCTTAGTAGTAGCTTGGTTACTCGTAGAAAGCGCTTACGGCTCACCTGGTGGTCAGATGTCTGGATTGTCTCTGACAAAATTTGGACAAATTTAAATCCCCTATAATTAAATTATTTCCCCAGTAATCTCTAGCACGCCAAAGAAATGTTCAAGGTCTGGCCAATGTTTTTACAGTTACATATTACTCTGTACAAAAAGCAATGAAACTGATTAAATAAAACAGAAAATATTTTATTCATCCAAATTTATTGCGCCCCAGTCTGGCTAAACAGCTGCCACGACATCAAACTCAACGAGACCATGAGAATAATTAGCGGTTGTTTAAAAAGTATACCTCTACCCTAGCTCTCGATTCTAAGCCATAATGCACCTTTCATCATCCGGAGACAGGAAATCCTGGTAAGAGAATATAATAAAATAATATCGAATCCCCACTTCCCAGTACACAGTGATTTGCCTGATGCCGGCCTGTCAAGAGACTGAAGTCTAGATCTCCTCAACTACTGCTAGCAGAACAACATATAGCAGAAGATTTCGACCCAAATGATAGATGGAGAGTATTTGGAAGCCTCGAAACCTGCTAGCATTGATCCTACAGTACCCTTACCAGAAACACCATCACCAGGAATAGAAGACACTCAATAGAATAAGAATGTTCCACGGAATTTTTTATAAACGGGGTCTGACTGAGACACTAACTTGCGAATGTGGAGAACCCCGCCAGACTATTCACCATATTGCAGCTGCGTACCCCCTTACAGCATATGGAGGTGAGATGAGTGACATCTTTGAAGCTACTGACTCCGGGTTGGACTGGATCGATGGCCTTGATATTAAAATCTAACTTTTAGATATATATTTTTAATTAATGTTAGCCATACGCTAAATAAATAAATAAATATCTCGTTCAAAGTAATTCCCTCTCACTCGAATACACTTATTCCAACGTTTCTTCCAGTCTTCGAAACATTTATTACACCCAGCTTCCAGTATAGCCTCCAAAGCGGCCAACGAATTCTCTTGGACGGCTTCTATTGATTCAAATTACGAATTGACTCACGTAAACGACTCAAAAGGCCTAAATAGTAATCTTTTTTGACTATTTGGCCAGTTGGAAGGAATTCTTTGTGGACAACGCCACGGTAGTCGAAGAAAACAGTTAACATGACTTTTATGTTTGACTTGCTTTTATGTGGTTTTCCTGGTTTCAGTTCACCTGCAGCACGATATCGATTGTTGAGCTGTTTCCAGGTCATAAGCATAGATCAAGTCTCACCGCCAGTAATTATGCATTTCAGATCATCATTAATTATAGAAAGCATCTCTTCAGCCACTTCAACACGACGTTGTTTTTCAAACAAATTTAATGATTTTGGAACAAGACGAGAAGACACACGAGACGAGCTCAAATCATTGTTTAAAATTGTTTGTATTGATCCTTTTGATATATGAACAATGTCTACAAAGTCTTTGAGTCAATCGACGATTGGAAAGTATAAGTTCCTTGATTTTGTTGATGTTTTCATCAGTAGTTGAAATTGATGCCCTTCCTGAACGAGGTTTGCCTTCGACTACTCCACGACCGTCACCACATAATTTGTACTACTTAAAAACTTGCGATCTTGATAAACACTGATCACAATACAGTTGTATTATCGTAATAGTAACAATAAATATATTGACGTGGAGAAAAGTAAAATCTTGTCGTCCATTGGTCGGTACCCATGGAGAATGATTTCAATTTTCTCAACAGTTGACCTCTGAACAATTTTCTCAGTCAAAAAGGTATCAAAAATGTGCAAATTATTCAATATGATTAGAAAAACATTATTTTCTGTCCGTCATACTTTTGCTAAGCAAAAATAAAAATAACGCAGCAAGGAGCTAAAAATATTCAGTGTTCTTGTATAAGTAATTGACGGTAAAAAAAGAAATTGGATAAATAAACTTAATATTACAGTACAAGTGGATGTTCCTTCAAAATCATTCTAATAATTGAAACTTCCTTCATGATTTCTCTTTGATAGCGTTAAATCTGTCGCATTAAATAATCGTACAGTTCCCTTTCTACATAGTTTATTGCGCGATATTATGGCTAAGCAATTTCCAAACAGAAACAAACGATATAGACATAGAACGCAAGTTATGCTATACCTAAGGGTAAATTCGCGCACTAACCTTCAATATCTCGAGGTATTAAATTTTACGTCGTATGCTTAATAATATTCCTGTGTTATAGGATGTATGTACGAACGGTGATACGGGATGTTATATACGGCACAAGTGTCTAACTCAAAAGGAGCTAATTTCGCGATTTTGGTTAACGTTGCAGGTGTTGAAGATGCTCGATAAATTGCTTATACCCGCGTAATTCGGTTTCGCAAATTTATGTATTCCTGTACGATTAATCCGTTACAACTTCCTTATACGGTAAGCATGTATTAAATCATCGTCTCTGTAGGAAGAATCTGAATGCGTTGGATCTGGGGGAGAATTAATATTATGATGCGACATTGATATATTCGTTAAAGTAGAAATTTAAATTAAAACAAGTTCGCGCTCGATTCGAAAAATAAAATGTAAATGGGCTATATGAAAAAAATACTATTTCATTAGTCAATAATGTATTTTTACGATAAGAGATCAGTCACGTAATCAGCGTGCGCCACACAACGTTGACAAATCTATTGTTTACATCTTGCAAATAATTGTCATTTAGTTCATAGGTTATGGTACATTTAAAAACTTCAAAAATCTTCTTTTTTTACAGATGGCATTTGTGTTATATGTACCTTAAACTGTTCAGAATGTTAATATTGTACATTTATCACTCTATATTTAGAAAAATACATAGCTTATGTTAATTAATAAATAAATTTTATTAGTACTTTTATTTTGCAAAATTAATAAATACATATACGATTTGTCCGAGATAAAGAGGCCTACTATGGGGATCTCGGAAACCTTAAGAGATACAGATTTGGTTAAATGGGAGAAAAGTTGCGTAATCAAAGGTCTAGGAAATTGGCGTTTAGATTTTCCTGAAAATTTTTTTTTAGTTTTCGAGAAATTTTGTAAAAATTGAATTTTTCGATTTTACAAACCGTTTTTTTCCTGGCGCTAATATTTGACCTAGAGGAAAATCAATGACACTTCTCCATAGTAACTTTTAATGATGTTTAAGGTGGCGTTATTAGATTTTTGATCGAACGTTTCGGCTTTGCGGTCCCATCATAAACTTAATTTTTCTAAATACGGCTCTGATATGTTTATATTACGAGGGTATATCAGATATAAACGAGACTGATTTTTTTAAACTATTAATGCTTTAATACAAAGGTATTTTTAATAATATAAAATATTATTAAAAATCTGGTGTGAAGAACACAAATGCAGGTTCACTATTAATATTTTCTGTGAACGTGTCCGAATATATCCTATCTCCAGAGACGTAGATACGTATTTCGCTTTTCTACAAGCTTATCGGTACGCCCCTGCTGGAGAAAGGATATTTCCAGACACATTCACAGAAAAAAAAAAAAAAAAAAAAAAAAAAAAAGGGGCGTACCGATGAGCTTGTAGAAAAGCGAAATACGTATCTACGTCTCTGGAGATAGGATATATTCGGACACGTTCACAGAAAATATTAATAGTGAACCTGCATTTGTGTTCTTCACACCAGATTTTTAATAATATTTTATATTATTAAAAATACCTTTGTATTATACAAAACTGGTGGGGTTTACCTACTCATGTATGTTTCAATTATTCTGATACATTACACATGCGGTTAAGCCGTAGTATGAGTGAAGGCACAAACAAAATGCAGTTTTCTAGAGAGTTGGCTGTGCTAACCTCTTTGGAAGGGAGTCGTTACTTCACATTAATTATGTGGACGGTATGCGAGGTACTTCGGCTGTCTGACAACAGGTAGCGCCGAATTTACTTCTGCGCTCGGTCTGGATAATTACGGTGATAGGGCGACGTGGTTTTTTTCTGTGAATGTGTCTGGAAATATCCTTTCTCCAGCAGGGGCGTACCGATGAGCTTGTAGAAAAGCGAAATACGTATCTACGTCTCTGGAGATAGGATATATTCGGACACGTTCACAGAAAATATTAATAGTGAACCTGCATTTGTGTTCTTCACACCAGATTTTTAATAATATTTTATATTATTAAAAATACCTTTGTATTATACAAAACTGGTGGGGTTTACCTACTCATGTATGTTTCAATTATTCTGATATATTAATGCTTTATTGAACAAGGTTAATACAAATGTACTATTTTTCTACATAATCTCCCGCCCGCGCAATACATTTTTCCCAATGGATTGGAAGCTTTTTAATCCCGTTATCGTAAAAACTTTTAGGCCGGTCACACAGCCACTGGAGCACAAATGTCTCAACCGCTTGGTCGCTGTCGAAACGCTGGCCTCCAAGAGCTCCTTTTATAGGTCCAAACAAATGGTAGTCACAGGGTGACAAGTCTGGACTGTAAGCAGGATGTTCCAAGATTTCCCAGCCGAATTGTTCCACTTTTTGCCTCGTAATGTTTGCCGAATGTGGTCTGGCGTTGTCGTGAAGGAGAATGACATTTTTAACGGATTGCGTCTTTCTTTTTCGTCGTAAAGACAATTTTGCGGCATCCAAAACGTCGCAATAATATTGGGCATTAATTGTGCGGCGATCATGAAGAAAATCAAGCCTCAATGTTGGCTTCGGTAACGCTCGTCCGTGGGCGTCGAACGTGGCTCTGGTTTTCAACTTTCTCCCGGCCTCCAGAAAATTGTTTATGCCATGCAAACACGCGAGGTCGTGAAAGGGTGTTCTCCCCGAACTGTGCGTGCAATCTGCGTAAAATGTCTGTTGGATTCACCCCCTCATTGGTCAAAAACTTAATAATTATCCGCTGTTCCACGGAAACGTGCACTGCTTCTCACTCATGGTCACTGCACTACTGAACGGTCTCGACGGAATTTCAGATGTTGCTCTCCCCACCCTAAGTCTACCTACCCACCTAAGTCTACATAGCCACCTACTTCGCCGATTCAAAAAACTTTTGTACGAGTCATTAAAAAATCAGTCTCCTTTATATCTGATATATATATGATATATGATTTCGTAGATCCTGAAAACTCTTTTAATTGTGAATTCAACGACTTATCATACTTTATTCTTTAATTACGGTTTCGTCATTTTTTCGACCTTAATCAAGAAAATTCCTAGTACGGACCCGTACTATTTTTTTTTATTTTTTAAGAATAAATGATTTATAACAACATAATTTGAAACATACTTGAGTGGGTAAAACCTCACTTTTTTTGAATAAATGATTTGTTATGTTCATTAACCGTTTATGTCATTTACGTTTTTAATAGCAATCCTATAGCTACATTAAAAAAAAAAAAAACAAATCAAATTAAATTAACAGAAGACATAAAAAGTAAAATACAACAACAAACGAATATGAACAAAACAACTAAGTTTAGAGCATACGAGTATGTTATTTTTGATATTTTTCAGGCACAGATAGCACCTTCTCACCGTCGATTCTAACAACCTAATAAGCATTTGTGGAGTAATATTGGCAAATGCTTCCAGAATTAACCTCCTCAGTTCTTCATCTGTTACAAAATTTTTCTGATAAACATGATTCTTAACGAATCCCCATACGAAGAAATCAAGCGGAGTTATATCGGGTGAACGCGCTGGCCAGGCTGTTTCCGAATGCGTGCTAATGATTCTCTCTGGAAATCTCATTGAAAGATATTCCCGAACGGCTCTAGAATTATGTGCAGGTGCTGTATCGAAGAGTTATGAATCATTGCTAGGGCCATGCTATCAAGAGCATCCTCTAAATCGTTTTGCAGCAAATGTAGGTAACGCTCTGATGTTAAGGTATTGTGGTAAATAAACGGTCCTGCAATCGTTGGCAATCGTTGTACCGAAAATACCAGCCTACATATTAAAATCAAAACGGTGTTGTGCCTTGACGTTTTGTTTAAACGTGGATTGGTTCCAGACCAATAATGGACATTTCGCTTATTGAAAATGCCATTATTCGTAATCATACTCTCATCAGACCATATTATTTGATAAAGAAAATTCATAGTTAATTGACGAAGGAGATACTTGTTGAAACGTCATTATAACGCTAAGAAATAAGTAATTAAACTTCTAGTTTCAAAAGTCTTTTATTGTAAATACACTACAATATTGTATCGCCATACAATGGCTTCATCAGGTGGATGAAATACAGTATTTCATCCACCTGATGAAGCCATTGTATGGCGAAACAATATTGTAGTGGTATTTACAATAAAAGAATTTTTGAAACTAGAAGTTTAATTACTTATTTCTTAGCGTTAAGAAAATTCATATTCTCTTGACATTTTCTTGTATACCATTCACAGAATGAGCGACATCGTTCTAAATCACCTTGGTCTAAGTCTTTAACAAATTCTGTACTTGTACGGATGTAATTTTTGTTTTTTTAAAATACAATGTGTCGTTGATTTTGGTATACCAATGTTCTGTGCAATCCGCCGGACTGATGTTCCGGGATCCTCAGTGACGGCCAACAGAACATTTTGTACGGTTTCCTAATTGGCGGTTTTTCGTCAGGAAACTACAGACCAATTTCCGTGCGCGCCATGTGCGCCGATGTGAGGATGATTGTATTGCATCAGAACTAATAAAAAGCATTCAGTATGTGTTTAGTACTTGCTTAGACTGCATGTAAGTGTAAGCATACGTAATAAAATGTCGTCGACACATAAATCGAGAAAACGACCGTTGTCAGACGAAGTGAATAAGTTTATTATGGATTTCCCGGACTTAATATACGATGGCTCAAAAATTAAATGTTTAGTGTGCAATATATATCTGTCTTGCACACAATCACTGATTTCATACATTTTCCATTTTATTTATAGGTACATACAACGCTGCTGTAATATGTACTATTCTTATTTTTCGTGTGTTTATGCTTATTACTTTAATAGCAGAAAACCAAATGTATATTTAATTATTTCTGATAGAATAAATGTCTCTACTTCTATGCTTATATCGGTAACAAGCTCATGTTGCGGCCCTATTCTATCGCATATTCTAATATATTACGAAATACACTCCCATCCCGGCGATCATGGCGCGCACGGAAATTGGCCTGCTCTAGTTATTAGTATGTACCATATATGTTTTACTTTCGTCTCTGTAATAGATACAACATCTTCTGGGTACGTTTAAATTTGAACATATTGCTGTTTTCTTTTCCAACCAAGATAAATTGAATAATTCAATAAAGTTCAAAACAATAATGAAAAATTTCAAATAAGTAAATTTTTAATACACCCTGTATAAACAATAGATAAAACAAACCTCAAGGTTTATTTTTATGTAAAGTTTCTTGTTATTTTCTGTAATAAGTTTTTATATGCAACGATACAGATTGTGTTAAGAAAAACACATCTGTGAATATTTAGTAAAGTTATATTGTATGTAAAATGTTATGTAAATTATTATATTTCTCTACGTTCTAATTTATAATTGTTAATACCTTAGAATTTAAATCATGGTATATATATATATATATATATATATATATATATATATATATATACAGGGTGATTCTTAATATATGCGACAAACTTTAGGAGCTGATTCCTGGGGTTATTTTGATCATAAAAGTTCATAAGAACATATGTCCAAAACCGCTTAGTTCAGAAGTTATACAATGTTTAATAGAAAGTTAAAATAATAAATGGTTTTATTATAAATTAACAAAATAATTAGTAAAACAAAATTAACTTATAGTAACTGTTGAAAATGACCGCCCCCAACTGCACTTCAAGCTGCTATCCTCCGTCGTATTGACTGGCGAATCCGTTCGAAAATACCAGGGGTATTTCGAATTGTTTCAAAAGCTGCTATAATACGATTTCTTAGTTCATCGACATTTTCCATGGGAGTCGTGTAAACTAATGATTTAAGGTGGCCCCAGAGAAAAAAGTCCAATGAATTTAAGTCTGGAGACCGAGGAGGCCACGGTTGTGGACCTCCCCGTCCTATCCACCGATTTGGATACGTACTGTCCAGAAACTCGCGAGCAAGTAAACTAAAATGCGCTGGAGCACCGTCATGCATAAAATACATTTGTAATCTTAACTGCAACGGAACTTTTTCCAGCAGTAGTGGTAACTCCTCTTCAAGAAAATGGCGGTATACCTCGCCATTTAACCGCATCGGTAAAAAATGTGGACCTAACAAGTGATCTGCAACAATTCCGGCCCACACATTTACAGAGAATTGATGCTGATGACGGGCATTCATTATTTCTCGCGGATTTTCTTCGGCCCATATGTGATTATTATGAAAATTAATAATCGCGTTTCTAGAGAAAGTAGCCTCGTCGGTGAAGAATATTTGAGCCAAATGGTTAGGATTTTGTACGACTTCGTGTTGCATCCATTGACAAAAAGCTAATCTTTGTGGAAAATCTGCTGGCAATAGAGCCTGCACCCGTTGAATGTGATATGGATACAACAGTTGATCTTTCAATATTCTCCAAACTGTGGCCTGACTAATGTTTAAATCAAAGGCAATTTTTCTGGTGCTTGTTGTCGGATGTTCCTCAATTTCATTTAATACCATTTCTTCAACTTGTGGAGTTCTCACTGTAGATGGGGGCCCGCTATCAGTCGTCCGTCTTTTAAAACTTCCCGTTTCACTAATACGTTGATGAAGACGGGCAAACATGGAATGATGCGGTATGATACGGTTCGGGTATCGTTCTGTATAAAGACGTCTAGCAGCACGCGCATTTCCATTGGCAAGACCGTAAACGAAGTGCATATCACACATCTCAGCATTCGTATAATTCATTTTGGAAAACAGAAACTGGCAATAAACTGAATGAATACTCTGATACTATTAACAAATATTGAAATAACAAATAAACAATTCGTAAATACCGTACATAATCACAACACGTGCTTCTTGAGCAACTGGTAAACACCAACTGATTAGCATCGACAACGCGACCACTACGCATATTAGAGAAACAGGCACAGACTTGTTTACGAGCTTGTATTACAGTTGGAAGCGGTAATTTTCAACATTTACTATAAGATAATTTTGTTTTACTAATTATTTTGTTAATTTATAATAAAACCATTTATTATTTTAACTTTCTATTAAACATTGTATAACTTCTGAACTAAGCGGTTTTGGACATATGTTCTTATGAACTTTTATGATCAAAATAACCCCAGGAATCAGCTCCTAAAGTTTGCCGCATATATTAAGAATCACCCTGTATATCAATTTATAAAAAATATTGTTAAGTTATAGTAAACTTCATAAACAATATTAATTTCTTAAATACATCAATATTGTTTTTGTAACAGTTACGATATACGTAAAATATCAAACAAGATAAACGTGAACTGTAAAGAAAACACGACGTCAGACGGTAAAAAAAGCAACACTTAAAAATAAGAACGCATTTAAAATATGAAATATTAGCAAGAAATATTAAAGAAAACGTAAATCGATATAAGAACGAAAGTTTTTAAATATGGAATAAATATTATTTGCAAGAGTATTTTAACTTAAAGTATATTTGAAAAAGAATTGACGTCACGGGGCATATACAAGTGTCCCGTATCGTTATGTTAAAATTTTAGGAGTGTAAAGTAGACTTCATTTCAAGTAACAAAAACGCAAAACTTGTATATCCATTTTTATTTGTTTCAAAGTTACAGATCTATGAATGTGATTGTCAGATCATGAATAAAAATGTAATCCCAAAGTCAATAAAAACTGATTTTATTAAAAAAAGTAATAATATTTTCGAAATGTCCACCTCCTTGTTGAATGTAGGCTTGTGCCCGTAAGCCAACAAAAGAACTACTTCAGAATTTCATACTTGTTTTGTCGGATTTGCTCGGCAGCCAGGTGAATACGATCTAACAACTCTTCTCTTGTGTTCGAAACTTGCGCGTAGACTAAATTTTTCATGTACCCCCATAAATAAAAGTCAAGGGGATTAAGATCGGGTGATCTGGGTGCTCATGCAACAGGACCACCTCGACCAATCCATCTTGGATAATTGACGTTAACCCAATTTCGGACAGCAATTCCGAAATGTGGTGGTGCCCCATCCATGTGAAACCACATGTCTCGTCGAACATTCAGTGGACATCCTCTAAAAGACCTGGCAGTTCGTCAATAAGAAATTGAACCTCCCAGGAAGAACGACAGGACCAATCAATAAGCCATCGATTAGGGCCGCACAAACGTTAATAGAAAATTCATGTTGAAATTTAGATGGGCGCATAGCTTTGGGATTTTCTGATGACCAACTGTGCAGGTTTCTCAGATTTGTAACAACACTTCTCGTGAACGTAGATTCATCTGACCAGAGGACTGTTCTGCAGAAATTAAAATGAAGGCGTGACTGTCTTAATATCCAGGTAGAATAAACTAGACGAGCATAGTGATCTGCCTCGAGCAAACCGTGTCCCCTGCGATAGTGATATGGATATAAGCCCTCACGTTTTAAAATTCGCCAAACTGTCGTTCGTGGCACTCCTAGTTGTCTAGCGATTCGACGTACACTGAGAGTTGGATTCCTTGTAACAATAGCTACTGCTTCTTCCTCTAAGTCTGCTGGCAAATTTACTCCTCGGTCGAAAAGATAATCACGCAGTCCGCATTCCCGAAATTGTCTGTGTACTTCCAGAAACGTACTGTAATGAGGAATGCGCCTATCGAGAAACCGATGTCGGTATTCAATAACTGCTTGAAGTGCACTGCCGTTACAGTAGACATATACAAAATGCATGTCCGCATACTCGTGAGAAGAAAATTGGTAAGGCATTTTGAATATAGAAAACGTGTCCACTCACTAATAAGCTGTTGTATGAACTGAAACGTAATGTAATCCTTTATTAAAAAATGCAACGTTAACAGTCATCTGAACATTTGCTTATTGTATGATATTCATGGTTCAGCACTTACGAAATAAGTAAGAACCTTCTTTATCATAAATCAATTTCCAGTACTCTTTTTTCTAGATCTCCAAGAAATTACTGTATGCACTACGACACGTGTTTATTTATTTTAGGATAACATCTTATTATGCGACGTTAACAATCACAGGCCTGTTATTGAATCGTATAACTTTTTTTAAATAAAATCAGTTTGTTTTGACTTTAGGATTACATTTTCTTTCATGATCTGACAATCACATTCATAGATCTGTAACTTTGAAACAAATAAAAATGGATATAAAAGTTTTGCGTTTTTGTTACTTGAAATGAAGTCTACTTTACACTCCTAAAATTTGAACATAACGATACGGGACAGCTTGTATAAATAAAATTTCTCAAGGAGAGAGACACTGATCGAAATGACGTTTTCAAGCGGTGGTCAAATAAAATGTTGGTTTTGTAAATTGTATGGAATTTAATTAATCTTTAGGAGTTTTATATTTTTAATTAAAAGAAAGTTATTATGTACTTGAATTTATTTAATGTAATAATAGTATTTCCACAGGTAAATTATGTAACAAAGACACTCAATACTTTGAAGCACTAAAATTAAATTTATGAGTTTATCTGTTTTATGAGGACATTTTATTTGATCGTGTGTAATTTCAATTTCCGTATTAAAACATAAAAAATAGGATACAGCCGTCTTTAACTTGTAAGTAGGGAAAAGAATCTCACGAACATTTAATGATATCTGGGTTTTGAACACAAAATTTTAAACTTTTCTTAAATATATGAAATACAAATTAAAATATATCGTGTGACGATTTTATGTAGCAGGGTAAAGTCTCACCACGTAGATATGAAATAACACATTGTTCCTTTGTAATATTATCAACCTTGAATACTGTTAAATCAATAAACTTTACAAAATATTCTTTTTTAGATAAAAACACTGTTTCATGCTTTAGGATCTTGTAGGGTAGGGTCTAAAGTAATACGCAACTGTGTTTTGGAATATTAATATTGGAATTTAAATCTTCAAAGTCTTATTTATATATCTATATAAATGTGAATATTGTCCGACTAGATATAAGATTGGTGTACTTTGTTTTAATAATAATTTACGATATTTAATGTAATTGAATATTAATGTACGCTTTGACAAAGTGTGTATAATAAATGTATTAAACTTGACATGCTATAGTATTATTTCTCTCCTTATTACATTAGATGCTAGGCCTAGTTGCTAGGAACCCTTTTTGTAAAACAAAAACTCTGAGAGCAATTCTAAGAGTCTAAAACAAAATATGTGTTTATGTTGATTCATGTTTAATCATTAACGATTCATATTTAATTTATTGGCGCCCATTTTAAAAATCAAAGTGCACAGTAATATGTCGATTTAACATGAATCTACGGTGGCGCCGTCATTTATTATTAGTAGTCAACCACGCTTGATATGAACTCACGCCGTCTCATCTGATGCTAAAACCGGGCCTGGCTAAAGTAAATCGCATATTTGCCACCGACCCTTTCACAAAGGTAAGTCTTTATTATGTCTCGAATTATTATCTTAACTTAGCCAGTTTTGTAGAATCTCTTTTAATATCACTTCCAGTATCAAAATGTGAAAGACTATACGATATTGAAGATTTTCCCACATAGTTAATCTGAAGAAGTAACAATAGTCAAAATGAGTAAAAGCTAGGAAAATGTATTGTTTATAATTCATTTCATTCAGTATTAATCAATTATTTGAAATTTACATTAATTAGATGTAATTGTTGATAGTGCATCCGAAAACGTTTTAATTAAATTAATCCAATATAACGTGTAGGCAAAAGAAAAATCGCAAACGCGCTGATGTCCCAGCCGTACAGGGATTTTATTCTGGCCTAGCGTTAAAATTAATTACCATTAATATTGGTAAAATGTTACCCCCATCTATATATAAAACAAGATAGTAATTTATTGTTAGCGGCATTGCGTAATTTGGGATTCGGTAAATTTTCAATGTTACGGGCTTCCTATTAATCCATTTCATTTCGCGGCCTGGTGAAAAATGAACATCACAATTTACACGAATTGATTTGTATTCACCCCGAGTCCGAATGATAAATATTCATAGCATAAATAACGATAATCTTGGCAATTCTCGCAGGTTAGTTAACAATACAATTATACGATTTATCGAAAATGAATTGTCAAATTAACGGTCTAATTAGACTGAAAATTTTAACCCTGAAAAGGTAAGGTGAAAAGCAGAGGTGTTCTAAATGCAAATTAATTACTTTTCAGTAATTCACATATACTGTTTAGCATAATTGCATAATTGTAGTATTTTATCACTTGTTCCTGGATAATTTTAGATTTATGCAAATCGCTATCATTTTTAGAACATTAATACGAGAGCGAGTTGACTTATTTGCCGTGAAAGTAAAAAAAAACATCACATCAGATTTGGACAACTGATGCCTTGTCAGTTTATTGTTAGTATTTGATAAATATGTCATAAAGCATGTTTCGGAGGGAAATTTTTAAATTTTACTCTGCTACTAATTAAGTGTAGATAAGTGGATAATTTTGAACATCGTGCAGTGATAAAGTATCTTTCAAAGAAAGGCATGTCCTTCACCGAAATCCATGATGATATGCGAGGTACACTGGATGAGAGTTGTCCTTCGTATACAACCGTCAGAAAATGTGGAAATTAATTTAAGCCTGGCAGGAGTAGATTAGAAGATGATCCTCCCAGTGGACAGCTGAAAACGGCAACAAGTCCAGAAATGCTGGATAAAGTCCATGATTTGTTGCTAAGTTACCGAAGATTGAACGTATTTAAAATAGCAGAGGAATTTCAAAGGAACAAGTGCTTTATATTTTGCACAAAGAACTTGATATGACAAAGATTTCGGCAAGATTGGTGCCGCGTTTAGTGACGAAGGAGCAAAGATGTGTTCGCTATCAAATATATACGAATAATTTAGAAGCTTTTAAGCACCACACAACAGAGTTTTGCGGAGATTGGTTATTTGTGACGAAACATGGGTTCATTATTATCCACCCGAATCTAAATAACAGTCGAAGATGTGGACAAAACATGGAGAACCAACTCCAAAGAAGGCCTAGACAGTTTTATCGGCGGGAAAGTTGATGTAATCGACATTTTTGGATGCAAATGTTGATAGAGTATCTTCAAAACGACAAGACCGTTGTTCGGATTATAAATTATTAGATATATATTTAATACTTTAGAAAACCCTAAGAGAAAACCATTATTTTCGTTTGTAACGATTTTATTTATTTGTAAATGCATTTAATTAATATTTTCAATTGCTAAAGATTTGTTAAATATCACGACTTAGTTTATAATTGTAAAATACTTGGAACTTTCATAAGCTATTACAATCAAAATTACCTGTACATTTATTGCTGCACCTTTGTTGTATAGGTATCTTATTGTCGTATGTTTATAGATTAGTTGCTAACCAAATTAGACGTATGGTCTTTCCGGTTTGACCCGTAATATGTTTCGTTATTTTTATTACTTTTAATTTTATTGTCACTCGCCCCCTTGTGCTTTCTTTGAAAACGCCGAAGGAACCTAAACCATTTCTTTTGTAAAAAAGTAATTGTACATTCACTTTCAACGAGAAAACATCTCTCACATACACATTATTTCTGTATATACAAGATCATTTATTTAAATAAGGTAACCAAAAAGTACGTAAGTGTTTTTAATATAATATATTAAAAAATAATAGTTCTCACGGCCTTACAATCTATGAAATCCACAACTGTAAACGGCCAATATTACGAAAATTTTCTGGATCGTATGAAGACAGCTATTGCTAAAAAGCATCCAGGAATTACTAAGAAGAAGGTGCTCTTTCATCATAATAATGCACTTGCAATATATATAAGCACCACTTTTTCCCACACCAAAGTGATTTTAGTTCCCCATAACCGGACAGCTTACAACACTGTAACACTGTTTTTTCTTCATATTCGTACAGATGTTGCTTAGCACTTGCAATAAGCAACATCTGTACGAATATGAAGGAAAAACAGTGTTACAGTGTTGTAAGCTGTCCGGTTATGGGGAACTAAAATCACTTTGGTGTGGGAAAAGTGTCCGCGTTCGGTTATGGGAGGGTTGTCCGCTCAAGAGAGAAAAATTTTAAAAATCCCTAAGTAATCTTTTGGTACTGCAAAAAGTGTCCGTTTATGGGAGGTGTCCGCTTAAGAGAGGTGTCCGTAAGGAGAGAGTACACTGTACATCTTTCTATTTTTCATACGTTGCCCTTTTGTTTCAAGGACACCCGGTGTAAATACGTATATAGAAGGGTGACTTAATGGAAAAGTGACTTTTCAATCAAATATTATTTTAGGGTAAAAAAATTATTTTATTTTTAAACCTAATTCCAATCGAATTCTATACATTTAAGCTCAGTGGATTTTCAATTTTTTTAGGCCGTCTAAAAGGTAACCATTCAAAAGCTCGTCAATATAGGCATTCGTTACGGCTCACCTACACATTTGTTCGGAATTATCAGATCTAGTGAACATGGTGAATAAGGTCAGACTACTCACGCAGTCTAACCTTAACATTAACTAAATAATGAATTTATTTGAATTGTTTATTTAGAACTGATACTAATATATTGTGTCTCCGTACATCTAATACAATCTTCGCCTTGCTTTTATGTTCCTTCACTAGTTATTATAACTGTCATTCTACTTTAAGAATATGCATAAAAATGCACCGTAATTCTAACAGTATAAATAGGGTATGTATATACCACACGTACCTACAAATATGTAGATATTACATCCATCTCATTCTACATGGAAGAGTGTAATACAAAATATAAAACGCATATTAGCGCTATGTCAGGTGTCAACAAGAAAACTTTGTTAATATTTCCGACCACTGTCTACGGAATTATTATAATTTTAGGTCAACAATCCAATAATATATCGATACTGGCGACATCAGCGATTGTTACTAGTTCCTTGCGTATGTACGTATGTTATTCAATGATTTATTTACAATTTACAACGAAGTAACATTTATGTAGATGACCTAGATACTTTTAATCTGCAAGTTGATAGAAATAATATCGTTCTTGCGTATAATTTTATACGTGTATGCATTTTACCGTTACCTAATGAGTTTTTGCACACTTTTCTTGTTTGATTATACATAAATTACTTATATAGGTCGTCTAGAGCGATTTATTATACAATCGGAAAACGGAATATACAAATAAAGTATTTATAACATGACAACAATTAAATATTTCAAAATTGTTTTCAATAAATTTTAAGACTTTATAATATACAGAAATATACAAGGTTATCCTTGGTTAGGGCCTCAGATCATGAAAACGAGGACGTAGAAAATATCCTCTCTGATTCCTTCGGCATTGTAGGCTTGGGAGCCTACAATGTAGCACCACTGAAGAAAACCTGGGGGTTTTCTTCAGTGGTGCTACGTTATTTCTCAAGTTTTTCTCAGTCTTACATTTTGTATAATACCTGGTGTTCGTAAAGGAATGTCCCTTTTTCAATGATAAATTATAACAGTTTATTTAGGCTATTTAAAACAAATCATTTCTTATAAATGTTCAATATGTGCACTTTAGTTATACGTCCAACCTTAGACTTTAGGTTGGACGTATAACTAAAGTCTAATTCAAAGGTATTTTTAATAATATTTTATATTATTAAAAATACCTTTGTATTATACAAAACTGGTGGGGTTTACCTACTCATGTATGTTTCAATTATTCTGATAAAGTCTAATTCTCTTCCCGCACTCTGGATAACAAGACCGGAGTAATGGAAGAAATAGCTTCTTCAATTGTGTCTCAACTCTGGCATATCATTAGGTAGCGGCGAAATGTAGACACGGTTTTTTATAAAGGCCCAAAGGAAAAAATCACATGGCGTTATGTCAGGTGAAAGTAAAGGTCCGTGAAGAAGGGCTCTCTCGTTTCGACCATTATGATGACCAATCCAACGGACTTGGTCGTAATGGTCGAGACGAGAGAGCTTTTCTTCACTGGCCTACACGTTCACCTAACATAACGCCATGCGATCCGTGAGTTTCGAATAATTTGATACGTGTGGCTACCTGCCTACATATGCAGTTAACATGTATCTGTCAATTTACAACAGAGCGAATATAATAAACGGTTTGGTAACTGGCAGCAACTACTGCTGAAACAAAAATAATGGTGACAAGCGAATTGCGTATTGAATTTTGAACAAAAATAATTTACAAAGAACAAAACTCAAAACTATGTATTTTCTGTAAAACACTGAAAGTGTAAAACATTACTACGAACAACTAAAATTTGTTCAAGGTGTTCCTGTGTTAAATTAGTCTTTAAAAATAGAAAAAGTTGTGATGTAGAACGGACCTACATCACAACTGGTGATGGGTGCGTGATTAAAATGTTGCAAAAGTGCACCATATTTTGAATGTATAGAGATTGCAATAGGCTTTGTGCAGAATTGATATAATATATTCAAATCTGAATTTCTGCTAAATATGGCATCAACTTTTTGTCTCAGCTTGTTTCCAAATTCAGAACGCATACTTTTCATTCGATCCATAACGGTTTCAATAGCTATTATTACAACTAGGGGAATATGAATAGTATATTTCCCGTGGTTGGCTAGTTACATCCCGAGGGTGAAACCCGAGGGATGTATAGACAACCAAGGGAAATGTATTCATATTCCCCGTGTTGTAATCAATAGTTTTTTTTCTGATTGAAACAATATTGTTGTGAAAATGGAAAAATATTGGATTGTATATTTTTGAATTTATCGGATTGGTGACGTTGCTAAGGGCCGTGTTTGTAAATATCATGGTTGACTGGTTTGATTTTCGCGTTCTGTTATAAATAAAATTGATGAAATGTCAAACAATGTGCTAACACAAGCGGCGAAAGCCCGTGAATGTTTGGTTCCGGCGAAATCCAAAGCTGCTTACACTAAAGTGTATGAAGACTTTCAAGAGTGGAGAAGAGAAAATTTGGTGAACGGTGTCGACGAATATATTTTGCTAGCGTTTTTTGAAGATTTGGTATTTTGCTATAATTTTTTTTATTTTTTACGTATGACTAATTTATTCTATCCGTAGTCGCATAAATATTCACCAAACACGTTGTGGCCAAAATTATCGATGCTAAGGTCAATGTTACATTTAAAGGAAAAAATTAATGTTAAAATGTTCGATGAAGTAGAAGCATTTGTGAAAAATAAAAATAAAGGATACGTTCCTAAAAAATCAGAGGTGTTGTCCCGAGAACAGCTTAAAAAATTCTTGCGAGAAGCTCCTAATGAAATTTTTTTGATGTATAAGGTAAAAATTTCATTGTGATTCTCCTCTGTTGAATAGATTGTTACAACCGTAATTTTAAAGGTCGCTTTAATTATGGAAATCTTTGGCGCCTGCAGAACGAACGAATTGGTTAATATGCTCTCTTCCGATATCAAAGATCGTGGGTCGGTGATCGTGATCAACGTTTCAAAGACGAAGAATGATGTAAATAGGAAATTTGCAATTATTGAAGAAGAAGATCTGGGTGCTGTTCGTTTGGTGAGAGAATATTCGGCGTTGCGTCCGCAAGGTGTTCTTAGGTTCTTCGTGGCTTATCGAAATAAGAAGTGTACTCTTCAGTCGGTCGGCAAGAATACCTTTGGAAAGATTCCGAGTAAGGTTGCTGAATGGTTGGGTTTGGATAATTCGAAGGCGTATACAGGCCATTGTGGAAGACGAACATCCGCGACTTTGGTGGCCGATGCGGGAGCCTCAATGACTACACTAAAGAGACACGGTGGTTGGAAAAGTTCGTCTGTTGCGGAAGGCTATCTGGCTGACAGTATGTTGCAGAAAAATAAGGTAGCAAAGATGATAGCGGGTGTGGAGGGAGAGCCATCTGCAGCAACTGTTACGGTTCCTGGTGTGTCGATGACGAATTGCGAACAAGATTCTTCATCGTTTGTATCTGGTTGTAATCGCTTAAGCGGAAGGTTTGAGAATTGCAATTTTTATTTTGGTTCTGAAAAGTAGTGTTACTAATGCAAAGACTTTCTTAGTTCATTTGTTGCTTTAATTAGAAAATAAAACATTTCTGATTATTTTTGTTGCTTCAATTAAAAATTATAACATTTTTATGGTGAAATGTGACGTTTCATATTTCCCTTGGGACAATATGAGCGTTTCATATATCCCTTGGGAAATATAAGTGTGTTATGATATATCGTAACCAAGGCAGTATTATTCAATATTGTTTCAATCGGAAAAAAAGTTAATTATCGCCTCTTTTAGATTAATATCTGGATACTGGAAATTAGCTTTAATAAAGTTTAGCTGGTTTTGTAAATTTTCAATTTGTATCAGGTGTTTACAATTAGAAAAGCTTTGCGTATCATCTTGAAGATGAAAAACAAAGTTTTTTAATTCATTCAAGTGTTGTGAATAGCTTCTAGCCATGTTTCCCACCTAGTTAATACAGGAACTGGGGGTAAAGGCAAATTTGGAAGTATTTCTCTATATAATGTCACTCGTGAAGGTGCTTGGAGAAATATCTTTTTAAATGATGAAACCAACTTATCAACACTTGGAAAATGACCCCTGATGTATTCACATACTCTGTGTAGTGCACTGCTTCATTGGAAACAGCCTACTCAAGTAACTTTGTTATAACGGGTGTTCAGAAACATTCGAAGTCAAAGTGGTCCTTGAAAATATGAAGTCATGTTTTAGATAGATTGATTTTTGACAGACAACAATTGACATTTAATAATTATTACAAATCAGATACTTAAGTAAAGATATACGATTTTTTGTTCAGAGCCCACTTGACTTCGAATGTTTCTGAACACCCGTTAGTATCAAACTAATGGATTGTTACTCTTATGTAGATTTCTAAATAAAGGGACTGTGTGAATTTTTGTCTTCTTAAATTAATTTGATGAAATAATTATTTGTCATTATGTTCTATGTCTTTTACAGCAACGGAACTATTTGGAAAGACAGTGTATGTACCTAAAACACCACGTAATGAGTTTTCCTGTATTCATAAAACGCAATCATCTTATTACGCCCATATCACATACCGGTCACGATATTTGAAATGAATCCTAACAATTTCACCTACATAACGAGCAATTCAAATGGGCGATTCAGCAACCTAACACGAGCAATACCTCGATACAATAACGGCGTTACAGTAACATAGTTCTCGTGCATTATCGTACGTCCATATTAGCTCAAGAACGCCCGAGAATAAAGTGCGATAGGTGGATGTAAGAGAGAACCATCGACATAAAAATATCGAAGGTTCGGAACGGCTGCGAGAATGATCACGATCTAGAATGGCAATTCTACCCCGCGGCGAAGCAGATCGTGCTTGTGGGCTGCACCTCAATCTTCACCTTTGAACGAGCGTTCCATCGTTATGTGGTCTTATCTAACGTTGAAGTCTCCGATGTAAAGATACGTAAACTTACAGTCGTGAGTTTTCTAAACGGTTTTCGGCTTTAAATATAATATTTTGAGGAATTCTAAAAGTCTTAATAGTGTACTCTCTTTAGATCTATTATTTCAATAATTATTTGTATCATGAATCTTCAGTTTTATTATTACATACTTCATTAAGACAAGCAACTGAATCTATTTTTTTACAAGCATGATTTTGGCATTTCAATTTTGTGTTCAAAGAAACTTTTTCAAACAAAATTTTATGTTCGACTTATTAGCTTAATATTGTAGTTCTTCCTTTTGGTCTATAATTACGTACCTCTTGAACGGCTTCGGATAAGCAAAACGTTGTGTCCTGGATTGAATTCAAACTATGGAATTCATCTACATTGATGGACAAAATTAGCGCACCGCTTAATAAATTTTGAATTAATTCTTTCAATGTTTTCGAAAAAATTTTTGTTGAAAAAAGGACCAAAATAATAATCCATGTTTTGTTCAAATTTTCAGTGAAAACAAAGGAATGAAAAAAATTGAAAATAAACAAATGTTTCAGTTTTTAACAGTTTCAATATCGTATACTGCCGCCTCTAGATCGAATAACTTCCCTCAAATAGCATACAAAAACGTTATGCCATTCTTCAAGAGCCGCGTTTTCCAGCTAAGTCAAGATATCAGATCCGAAACGTGTACTATCAGATTCAAGTCAGGACTACTCGCTGGCCACTCCAAGCGTTGTATGCCAACCTCATTCAGATATTGGTTTACGATATGAGCAAGGTGCGGTCCGGAATTAACATCCATAAGCAAAAATTGTCGCTTATGTAAGATGTAAAAGGGGCGACATGTTCTTCCAGAATCTACTGGATGTACCTCGTAGCGTTTAATGGTCTTCCCCGAACCACTACAAGATCCGTACGGGCCTCGAAAGAAATGCCACCCCAAAACATTATTCCCCACGGGAAGTTACTTGGGAAACCATACATGCTTATCTGTATATTTCTCCTGGTCTTCTCCAGATAAAAGTGCGTCCATCGGAAGATCTTATGTCTATTCTGACTTCATCAGTAAACAAGACTCTGTTCCAATCATCCAAATCTCAATCTACATGTTCCCGACCAAACTCAAGCCTAGCTTGTTTGTGGGGTGTGGTTAAGAGAGGGCCAGCTTGGGGTGTCTTGCGCTCAATCCAGATTCCTTGAGCCTTCTTCTTACTGTTTTGGAAGAAATGTTGACCAATCCAATTTAATAGCAAGGCATCTAAATATGATTTTTGATAATATTGATCACTTATTGTTAGTTGTGTAATACGAAAACTAACGAAAATGTGCTTTCTGTCATAAAAATTCCCAAATCCAAATCTAAATCCTAACCTACACATTCCCGAGCAAACTTAAGCCTAGCTTGTTTGTGGGGTATGGTTAAGAGAGGGCCTGCTTGGGGTGTCTTGCACTCAATCCAGATTCCTTGAGCCTTCTTCTTACTGTTTTGGAAGAAATGTTTACCAATCCAGTTTAATAGCAAGGCATCTAAATATGATTTATGATAATATTGATCACTTATTGTTAGTTGTGTAATACGAAAACTAACGAAAATGTGCTTTCTGTCATAAAAAGTCCCAAATCCAAATCCGAATCTACATATTCCCGAGCAAACTTAAGCCTAGCTTGTTTGTGGGGTATGGTTAAGAGAGGGCCTGCTTGGGGTGTCTTGCACTCAATCCAGATTCCTTGAGCCTTCTTCTTACTGTTTTGGATGAAATGTTGACCAATCCAATTTAATAACAAGGCATCTAAATATGATTTATGATAATATTGATCACTTATTGTTAGTTGTGTAATACGAAAACTAACGAAAATGTGCTTTCTGTCATAAAAAGTGTAATTTCTCCTCGGAAATGTGTTCCCAAAAAATTATTTTACTACAATAAATGATTATAAGAATTGATTGTTTTATTAACCCAATAATATATTTAAAATTTTCTAGTAGTATAAGACACGAAAATTCTTTAAAAAGGACTGCCATTATTTTGAAAAGTTAAAGAAAGACAGCGTAAATGGCGTTAATAAAGTGTGTTTTAAATATCATTTCAATACTAAAGATCCATATTCAATTCTTGCTGAAAAAAAAAGTTTTGATAACATGTGGGTTAAGAACGCTAGCAATAATTTCAATATACTGAACCTTACGATTTACTTGTATGTTTCATACTTTTTGCACTTACAACCATACCATTGTGAACGAGGCCTTACAATCGTCAACTCATGAATTCTCAAAGCGAAGTACCTCATAGAACGATTGTAATGTTTACATTTATTTTTACAAACCCCACAAGAAACGTGATAGTGGAAATATTTTATTCTGAATAATGCTCATTATTATGCATCCCAAAAGCAATTTTCATTAAAAAAACCAAATTAAAAACAAAGCTAGAACAGAAATTTAATAACTTTTGTTTATTAAAGCACAAGTAATTGGATTTTTGCAATAAACAAAATAAGATACATATTTTCTTTAAAAACGACCGTCTTGATTTTATATATATATATATATATATATATATATATATATATATATATATAGGTGAGTTTTTTTGAATGTTTAGCATTGGGATCTCAGAAACTACTGGAGATAGAAAAACGCTTAAATGGGGAAAGATTCGCAGTTTTACGAGTTTGATTTAAAACTGCTTTTGTTTCTCCGATAACTTTCATGGCTTATTAAAAAAGTGTTCAGACAAAAGTTTTAGATAATTTTATGCCAAATAAAACTATGTAGCTAATATTTTTTTTTCGTTCACCATTATCGATTTATGACACAAACTTGTGTTTTTTTAAATGGAAACCATAGTTGGTTTTGACATCATTAAAAAGCTTATTTTTTGCTGATAACAATGATATAAGGTTTGATATGGTTATTTTAAAAAATAAAGAGGATATAGACATTTGTATGATTGTTCACTTTATAAGATAAAAACTTTAAAAAAAATGTTTGGTGTTTTGTAATTCAAAAAACGAAAAATCTGAGTTACAATAGTGTTCGTTGGAGCAGTCGAGATAAATATACTAACATTGCTTTCACGTTGAGTCACAGAAGTGAGAGCTGTTAATTTTTACTTTTAAGTCAAGTTAATTGTCCAACATTGACAATTAACTATTAATTAATTTAATTGTAACTTAACTATAAGCGGTGCAAACGGCCGTTAATCATAAGTTTGCATTGGCTAGGGAATTTTCTAACGTAGAAAAGCGTGATATGGTTGAATGTTACATTCAGTGCCAGAAAAATTCTACTAGAGCTGCTGAAGTTTATTTTGAAAATTATTTTGATCGACGTCAGCCGTCGCTACCTACTTTTAAGAGATTATGGGATAATTTAGCAGATTATGGTTCGTTCGTTAAACCAAAATCAAAAAAAGGGATGGATGAAGATAGAGAAATAAACATATTAGCAAGTGTCGCTCAGAATCCATCTACATCGACCCGACAAATTTCAACAGAAATGGGCTCCGCTCAACGCACTATTGTCAGAGTGTTGAAGAAGAATAAATTTCGTCCCTACAAATTATCAGTATCACAAACTTTACATGAAGGTGATAACATCAGACGAATAGCTTTTTGTAGATGGTTTAAAGATCAGTGTCAAAACGATCCACACTTTTCAATGAAAATATTATGGACTGATGAATCTCGTTTCACAAATTGTGGAATGTTTAATAGGCACAATGAGCACATATGGTCTCAAACAAATCCACTTCACGTTGAACATAGGAGACCACAAATTAAATTTGGGTTTAATGTTTGATGTGGTGCTATAGGATCAACTGTTCTTCCTCCTTTTTTTTTTGATGGATCACTAACTGGCAATCGTTATCTTAATTTTTTACAAGATTTCGAGGAAATGTTAGATAATTTAAATTTAAGAACCTGAGCAATGCTGCAATGGTTTCAACATGACGGAGCGCCTCCGCACAATCAACTGAATGTTAGAAATTATTTAAATTTGAACTTCCCTAATCAATGGATAGGACGAAATGCACCCATTGAATGGCCGGCTAGATCCCCTGATTTATCAGTTTTGGATTTTTTCTTGTGGGGTGTACTAAAGGACACAGTATACAAAAGAACATATGAAACAATCGACGATTTAAGAGAAGCTGTCTTAGTTGCTTTTAATAACATCGATAGGCGTAAAGTCCGCAATGCTACAAATTCTGTTGTGAAGAGATGCAATTTGTGTATTAATAATAATGGAGGTATCTTTGAACATTAATAATGTTGTGTGCCCTTAATAAAAGTTCTTATAGTTTTCATTTTATTACTACATAAGATTTCAAAATAAGTTTTCGTTTGGTTTGTATTTTATCAGTTCGAAATTCAATTGTTTTCCATAAAAACCATAAAAATGTCTATATCCTCTTTATTTTTTAAAATATCCATATCAAACCTTATGTCATTGTAATCAGCAAAAAATAAGCTTTTTAATGATGTCAAAACCAACTATGGTTTCTATTTAAAAAAACACAAGTTTGTGTCATAACTCGATAATGGTGAACGAAAAAAAAATTAGCTACATAGTTTTATTTGGCGTAAAATTATCTAAAACTTTTGTCTGAACACTTTTTCTCTAAAATTACTATTAACGATGCTAAGCATGTTTAAAGAAAATCGTAAAATTTAGTTTTCTTTGAATATCTAATAAGCCATAAAAGTTATCGGAGAAACAAAAGCAGTTTTAAATCAAACTCGTAAAACTGCGCATCATTCCCTATTTAGGCGTTTTTCTATCTCCAGTAGTTTCTGAGATCCCAATGCTAAACATTCAACAAAACTCACCCTGTATATATATATATATATATATTTTAATTTAGTTTGTAACGTATTCTTTAGCTGGAAGTACCTGAGGAAGCCACTGTGTTAGCGAAATAATTGTCGTGTTACGATTAAATATTAAAAAGTGAAGATTTGAACCGAAGTTTTATTTCTATTTTACATATTTTGCTATTAAATATTTTACCTTTCCTGTCTTCAATATTAATTGAAACTAAATTATTTGCATGTGGGACGCCGCAAATGGATTTTCCCATAAATGTCTTTCAATAACGTATACAATAGTATACAAGTTTGTCTATAATAGTTTCTAATTTATGACAGCGATTAGCATGCATTAGCATATTTTAACAACTTTTCAAATATGCAGGTGCGTATGTATAGTAGTAAAGGAATCCTACAATTATTGCAAAAAAACTTTTACGCGTAGATCTTCTTTAATAATCTTTAATTGCAATCTTAATCAAGAAAGATTAGAACGTGCTATTTTAATTAAGGATTTAGTTACTTTATCTTATATTTGCACAACACTGACTACATTGTTGCAACTACTGGAATGCAACTACTTGAAGGTCACTTGGATTATTAATAAATAGCGACAAAAAAGTTTAATGTTCTGATGTTGAAAATTCTATACGAGGGCTATATGAAAAGTGTACGCGTTTGAAAACAGAATGCGCTGCTGACTTAAAATTTGTTAACCATCGTTAAGTACCAACCTTCAAACATAAGCTGTCCAAATTTCAGATAGATTAATAAATGATGTTTGTTGTAACAACTGCTAAAAGTGTATGAATTGGTATTTTATTGAAATCATGAAAAAACGAACAATTTCGGTCAATTATTCTTCACTTGTACAGGGTTTCCCGGAAAGTTTTCCCCATTTATTTGCCGAATACTTTGCAATGTTGTAGGGGTAACAGTCCCTACATATGTTATCAATGTAGGTCACAGCTTGGAAAATTAGTTACTATGGAGCGCTTCACAGGTGAACAACGTGGTATATGTGTCAAAATGTATTAGGAGAGCAATAATCCTTTTGTGACAGGTCGATATCTATATCGTGCCCATTATAACCTTCATAACATAAAGCAGACATCTTCGCCCAGATGAATTAGATTTTGGGTTCAGAATTTTGAAAGAGAAAGCACCACCAACAAAAAGAAGCCTACAGGTTGACACAGGACCGCGAGAAATCCTTAAAACATGGAGCGTGTTTGTGTCGCAGTTACGCGCAATTTCCGGCGTTCGATCCGAAAACATGCAGCGGCATTGAATTTATCAAAAACGGTTGTTCACAACATACTGACTATCCACCCATACAAAATTCAGGTGATACAGGCTTTGAGGATTATCCAGTTCGGTCTGCTTTCGCGGATACATTACTTAACAATTTTGAAATGTTCGAGGATATCTTATTCAGCGATGAGTCTCACTTTCATTTAGACGGGTTCGTAAATAGATAAAATTGCCGCTACTGGTAGTCTAAGAACTCTAAGGAGAAGCATCAAAGACCACATCACTCTCTTAAAGTTACGGTTTGGGCTATAGTAAGCGTATACGGAATTATTGATCCTTATTTTTATGAAAATGCTAACGACGTTGCACTCACGGTTACTGCTCAGCTATACATGTTAGACAATTTTCTTAGACCACAGCTAGATAATTTTGCTGGATTCAATGAGAACTCTGGGTTTCAACGGGAAGGCGCCACTTCACATATTGCAAACCTTTCGATGGAAATCGTCAGGACCATGTTCCCGGGAAAAGTAATCTTTAAGTGGGGGGATATTAACAGGCCACTCAGGAGTCCCGATTTAACCCAAATGGATTTTTTTCTGTGGGGTTTCTTAAGGAAAAGTTATACAGTACGGTACCAAGAAATTTGAATCAGTTCAAACAACGAATTCGCGATGAAGTTCGGGAAATCAATCTAGACTTATGTAGATGAGTCATTGCGAATTTTCGGGTCCACTTTGAGGATCTGTTGCAACGAGAAAGACGACATCATGTTATTTTCCATAAATAATTTTCCTTTTTTTAAATTTTAAGATAAAATTGATTTCAAATGAATTTTTTTATTAGCGGAGTTATACCGTTTTCAAAAGGGGAAAAAATTTCAGGACATCTTTATTAAAATTCGTTACATTAAAAATACGCGAACAGCAATTGTGCGTTTCAGGAGTGTTTCAATTTTACGAGGCGTGGAATTAGAAACTACGTTATTATGTTTTATAATTTTAGAATTCATTTATCTGAAGACCAAATTCTTCTCTTGTCTAGTCGCGTAACTATAGATCTGCGTGGGAAAGGAAGTTCGTTACATGGTCTTAAATAATAAGTATCAGAGAGGACAGCATGGATACTAACGGGAGGACATGTATCTTTTGTTCTCTGAACATAGTTCTACAACCTTCCCTATAATTGGCACGAATCAATGCTCTAATTGCTACTTTCTGTTGTAGAAATATTTTTTTTGTATCTGCTGACAAACCCCACACAATTATAGCATACGTTGCGGCTGAATGGAAGTGAACGTAAGAGACAGCTTTCGCAGCTTCTAAATTCGATATTTGTCTCATTCTCTATATGGCGTAGATTGCTGTGGACAGTTTTTTTTACTGGTGTTCTATGTGGATATACCATTTTAAATGACTATCCATATACAGGCCCCAATATAAGAATATTAATATAATATCTCAATAACACTAAAAGTGGCGAAAATCGTTCAAACAAGCGATTGACTATTCCAAAGAACTGAACATTTCGTACAGGTTTGCGCAACGTTTGCGAAACAACGTAAGGAGAACGAGACTAGAAACTGGGCCGATGGCTTCCTCTTCATCATGACAACGCCGAAAAAAGGTTCCTGTCTGTCCACATCCGTTTTAGCCTCCGGAATTCGTGCGACTTCTGACTCTTCCCAAAAATAAAAACGGTGCTAAAAGGAACACGTTTTGACGGAATTTCCGAAATTGAGAAGGTCACGACGGAGCAGCTGAATGCCCTTCCGAAAGAAGCCTTCCGTAAATGCTTCGAAACATGAAATAAACATTCTGATAAGCGCATCGCTAGCCGAAAAAAGTATTTTGAAAGAGATTAATTCAAATTTGATGTAAACCTTACTTTATTCATAATAAAATTATTCACCGTATTTTTTGATCACACCTCGTATATTCCTCACATTTTACAGAGTAGGTTTGCATAGCATTATGTTAGTATGAACATGTACTGCATAAGTAAAACGGTCCAAAAATAAGGATATTATTTTAACGTCTGAAAATGCAGACGCCCCTGCATATTAGAAAATGCAAACATCGTTCAATTCAAATTTAAAAATTACAACAGTCGACGTTACGAAATGAATCTAATCCAATTTAAAACGGATTAATTTTCATAATGTTTACTTGCCAGGCGCTTTGATGGATCTGCTGACTGAAGCGCCGGTGCTTGCTCTTCAATCATATAGATTTACAATTAAAATAAAATGATTTCCGGATCGGAGAGGAAAAGAGAAAATACGAAGATAAAAGATCCGTCCTTAATCAAATGAAACTTCACGAATTGAGTTCTCGCGGGGACTACTCCATCCTCTCTCCTTCTACCTTTTATATATTTAATGTCATTTACTTTTGAACGATTCCAGGTTTTTCCATTCCAGAAGAACGAGGGGAATTGATCTCTTAATCGAAAAATTGTGAGTAATTTAGTTTTCCTTTTGAATCAGCTTTATTTCCTTCAATTTAGTTCAGTTCGATAATGATTTAGATTATATAGAATGTTGTTTCATTTGGACGAACAATAAAGTCGAAAATATATCGAACTTATTGGAGGATATATTATATATATTGTTATAGTACAGCTCATACCTACGGTATATAAACAATTTAATTAATTTAACGTGTGTTCATTTGAAAAGTCAATTTAGGTTACTTTGAAATTTTGATAGAATAAGACGCATATATATTAGTATGTGTTTGTTGTTCCGTAAACGTAAATCCAAATGACATTTGATAATATCAATCACAAATATCAGTTAGTGCATAAAATAATCGTGCGTCGATTCTGGTTTAAATAAATTGCTTCTCAGTTTTGAAATGGCTTTCACTTTAGAACATAAAATTTTTTTAGTCCAGGCTTATTTTCGAAGTGGTAATCAAATTGATGGTTTATGGGTTTATTCAGTTCAAGATTGCATGGTAGAATTTCAAGTTGAGTTTCCACATTTTGTAATAGATTATATACAATTTAAGAATACTTTGGATAGAACTTTAAAACTTTTTTCTGAAACTGGTAGTCTCTAAGAAAATCAGGGAGCGGAGCAGTTAAGAAACGTACACCTCAAGTTGTCAATCGTGTTGAAGAAATAATGGAAAATGAACCACAAACATCTGTTCGACATTTGGGTCAACAAATAAAGCTTTCTGTTGGTACAACTCACAAGTTATTATTAAAAAAAGATATGCAACTTTATCCATACCGTGTCACAGCAGTACAAGAATTGTTAGAAATTGATTACCCACGTAGACTACAGTTTTGTAATTGGTTTGTAAACATGAACAATAATGGAGAACTTTCGGAAAGAGTCATCTTTACTGATGAAGCATGGTTTTATAAAACGGGATACCTAAATTCACAAAATACAAGAATTTGGAGTAGTGAAAATCCACATGTAATTAATGAAGAATCGCTACATCCAGAGAAAATTGGTGTTTGGGCAGCGATAAGCCAAAGGCGAATCATTGGACCAATATTTTTTTGAGAGAACGTTAACTGCTCAAAGGTACCGTACGGAAATTTTACAACCATTTGTCAATCAGTTGCATGATGATGGACTTCAAAGTGCATATTTCCAACAAGACAGAGCACCTTGTCACTGAACTGCAGAATCTTTGCATTATTTAAGACAATTTTTTGATGAGCGTATAATTAGTCGAAATACTGAAATTGCCTGGCCTGCACGTTCATGCGATTTAACACCTTGCGACTTCTTTTTGTGGCCTTATCTAAAAAATAACATATTTCGAACACCTATATTGAATTTGAATGATATGCTACAGAGAATCGAACAGAAATGCATGGAAATTAATAACAATCCAGTAATGTTGCAGAATATCATCAGAAATTTTGAACGGAGGATTTTAAAGTGCATTGATCTTGAAGGACAACATTTTCAACATTTGTTATAGTTTTCAAAAGAACCTATTATTTGTTATTTATTTGTATGTATGAAACTGTCAAAATATACGACTTCGTAGGTTAAGTAGTAAATTTTAATTTACGACATACTTCAAAATGTTCTCAGTAAATCACATGCTACTAGATTGACTTTTCAAATGAACACTTGGTTATTGGCTTAAAAGAATTAAATAAACCACATTTAGAACACCAAGAACCATTTAAAAGTGCTAAATTAATTAATTAAAATTCCTTCTCACAAGCGATAAAAAAATAACAAAAATATTTAAGATATATTTTTCTCCAATTGTCAAAAAAGTGACTTTTTCATGAACTCAATATGTAAGTCATATTTTAACCGTTAAAAAAATTTTTTTCACTGTTAAAAAAGGCCTTCTTTACATTGTGAAAATTTTTTTCATATTGGAGTCTCGATTTTACGGCCAAAATGCTAGAAATTGCTTGATTATGTAGGTGACATTTTTTTTATTTATATTAATCTACAGTTTTAAATTACTACAATTGGAGAAAAAAAAACGTTGTTTCTGTTACGTGTGCAAAGCAGTTTTTGAGCTTTCAAATGTATTTTTTGTCTCAACCTTTGGTCTCGAAAAAAACCTATGCTTTGCGCACTTAATATAAAAATAACTTTTATCACGCAACTATGCGACCAACTATATCATAAACACTATCGGAGACGATATCTTAAACCTGGTGGACAATAACAAAACGAGTATCCTGTAATTAGTTATTATGACTGTTGGATAATGAACGTATTACTATTATTAATAAACGTATTATTAGTAATTTTGTTATTGTCGGCCTGGTTTCAAGTTTTTAACACCTGACTTTTCTCGAAACTTTAGCATACAAAACGGTCTAAACAATGTTATCTTCAAGAATTTTTATAAATAGAAACATTGTGTTTGGGTGTAATTTTTTTTATAGACATTCTGAATCCATATTAATATTTTATATTTGTTACTTCTAGTAACAAAAAAAATTACGTAATACACATGAAATGAAGAAATATGTAATATATAAAATATGAATCCACAATATTTTCCCATAATTCCTTTGGAAAAGCGATAAAACAATGATAAAGATATTTAGAAAATATTTGTCGTCTTCAGAGTCTCCGCGCTGAAGGCGGACACTTTCATTTAAGCTTCTCACCTGTTTAACTTAATTACAAATCAAGATTATACATAATTAACACCTGATATATCCGTATGTAATCGTATTGAGGTTACTGAACCCTAAAGTAAATAAAGCTGCTTCATGGTATAGTTTTTATAACATCGACAGCTGTCTAAACAATGTTATCTTTTGGAGTTTTTATAAACATAAACATTGCAACGTATTACTATAGACTTTTTCCCGCAAATATTTTGAAAAATTTTACTATTTATGAATGTATTTTTATGTTGAACTGATTTATATTTTTGACTAGTGTAGTTGAAGCTCGCCATTTTGCCTTTCTGTATCCGCAGACCCTAATGTACTCTGAAGTTAGAAGGTCGTGTTTTTTGAGAAGATAAATTCTTTATCTTTGTTAATTAACTTCGTGATTTGATTTAATTGTGTTGGTGTTTGATTTCATTACCGAGTTATTTATACGAGTTTGTTGATCTCGTAATTTATTAGTGGCTTTCTAACTCAGGTGTCTCGAAAAAGAAAAAATATATATTTTTTATATGTAAGTAAATTAAAAGATATTATTATTATTATTATTATTATCATTGTGAATGATTTGAATTGTGTATTTTTCACTGTGTTAATTTATATATATATATATATATATATATATATATATATATATATATATATATATATACATATATATATATTGATATAGGGCAAGCCTATCCATAAGAATGCCTCAGTGGGCAAAAGATTGAATTTAAATGTATATATGTAAGTTTTAGGATAATTTAGAAGTATAGAACTTGAATTCTTCATATGAAAAATCAATAAAGTTGAATTCGCGTAATTAATGGTTTTAAATTTAATTTCACATTTATTTATTTGTTTTTTTAATTTGTATCAGTCACTTCATTTCGATATTATACTTTTCTAATGATATTTCAACTTAATTGATAAATAATTATAGACGCCATAAATTTAGGCAAAACTGTACTTTTTTTTTAAAAAAGGTTATTGCGGGAATGTTTCCCACAATAAAATTAGCTTTAATAACAATAATTATTATTCAAGCATGAAATATATATTCACTAAAATAAACTAAATAATTAATATTAAGTATATGTATATTCAATATGTCTAAATTGTCATTTTAATTATTATAAAATACCGCGATTAATATGATACATACAATTAGACGAATCAGGACGAGGGATGAGAAAAAAAAAGATAGTTAGCGTAACTAGAAGTCCGCCATTAAAAACATCTGGACGTATTTGAAGTGCCTCTCTAAAAATTAAATGAAAAACATTAAGAATACGAATAAAACCATACGTCTACTCTAGTAAAAATCTTACCTATATATCCAGCTCCAGTTTTACCTATTTTTCAAGTCCAGAAGGTGACCGGGGTCCTGATGAACAGCAATTGAATTTCACCGCGAAGCTTGGCCGATTGGACCGGACTACAGCTAAGGTGACGCCAACAGATTGCCGCAAGACTCAGACCCGCTTTTATGGACCTGATAAGCAGATTCCAAACACCTTAAGTCCTATCCTGATTCACTTAAGTATTATTTAAAATACCTACGAATTTTTAAGAAAACGGAAAATTAATTCATCATGCACAAATAAAATATCATATTTCTATGATTCATTGAGTAATAATTACTTATATTATTTTTAAAAGATTAAGATATTTATATTACTGTTACGAAGAATACAAGTTCAGTTCAATTCAATTCAATTTTAGTTTTAATCTTGTAGATATTTTAAGATGTATCATAGATTTCACTCATAATATTATTTTATTCATGTCACACTAAGTTTGTTTATTTTTATTAACCGAGTTTAATCGCCATATTAATTTCATCACGTGACATGTTAGATATTTATTGATCATAATGTTAATGTATATCTCACTTACCTGTTATTTTGGCATTCATTTCATTAAAGTTGTTAATCAATAATCCATATCTCGATCGTTTTATTTTATAGTTTTAAGAATAAATAAATTCTATTTGTCTGTTGCATGACCATTAGCCGATATTGTAAGTGTTCGATATGGTGTCACCGAACCTACTATATTAAGGGGCACTTTATTAAGTCCCATAACAAGAGTTTGTATTGTTCAATTGACTAGCCGGAACCACATAACACTAAACATTACGCCCACTCAAAATACTTATAAGAAGTTTTATGTACATCTGAACAGCTGTTTTAAGGTTAAGTATATGTTGTTATGTGCAATTATGCGCTTTTGCATTGTGCGCAAATAATAATTGTAACATCATTCAACTCCATCTATATGTTATATTAGATAACTTATTTGAATAATAGATATTCATAATGCACATTTTCTAAATAATCATTCCAGTTTATTTAAAATATAAAAATTAGCCTTTTATGCGCTTTTATCAGGAATGACCGTTACAATATATATATATATATATATATATATATATATATATATATATATATATAATATATATATATATATATATATATATATATATATATTGTATTCTTTGTAATTTCAATTAAATCCCGGCAGAGTCTCTTTCGTCCGTCAAATGTCACTTACTAAATAAGTGCTACCTTATAGGATGAAATTTGCTTTATCTAGTATGGGATTCCGGCTTAATGGCATATACAGATACAGATCCATTTATAAAAATTTGTATCATTTGTATACATTGCTTCACTAGCTTAACTGACGACGCCTATTATAGATGGCAGAAACATATGTCTTAAGCAGAAGTAAATGCTGGAAATACTAGGTTTTGTCCAAGTATACAGTTACAGATATGTAAATTTTTTACATGTCTGTTTCATAATGAAACAAAAGCGTTATAAGTGCATATTAACGTATAGATATATTTAAAACCTTCTTTGTATATTTCAATTAAATGACAAAGATTGTTTTTTAAAGTTTCTAGTAAAAAATATCTGTAACTTTAAAATTTTATACGTTGGTATATCATGGGCATTTTTTTCATGTGGTTTGCACATGCGTTTAGAGGTTGTTCCGGGCTGTCATATCAGTTTGTTTACTTTGTTTATTGAGGGTGAAATTAACAAGCATCTTTGGAATTTATTAGTTGTAATTTTGCTCGGCTGTCACTTAGGATTTTTTTATCGTATGTGCGGTCACATCCATACGATATTTTTACCTTAATAATATTGTTTAATGACGCAATATTCGTCTTTATACTTCATAAAGATATTTTTTTATTTTTTTTTTATTGTATTAAAGTTTCATTTAAAGTTTATTGTGTTTTTTATTTAACATTACTTCATGAAGTTTACAATTAACTTTAAATTTATTAAAACATTTGTTAAAACTCTTTTACTGGCGCTATATAAATTTGTAGAAGAGAAAAAGCACGTTTTCCAATTGGAACCCTGAGGGAAAAGCAGTCTCATCTGGAAAATAAACCAACTGAATATCTAAGCTGGACAGATTAGTTGTGAATTGTGAATAAGCAATATTTAAAATCACAATTCATAGCAGTATGTTTGCGTCGTGTTCTTTTTTATAGATATTTTTATCCAAAAGCGGCATATAATTTAATTTTCAAGGGATTTTTAATTTTGGGGTTCGCATCGTAATTGTGTTGATTTATATTATATATACATAATTGCATCTTTCAATTTTTCATACGTTGTCTCTTTATTTCAACGATACCTGTATAGATATTTCATGATTGTATTGCTTTATATTTTTTCCGTTTAATTTTATTATTGCATATAACGCTTTTATGCATTCATATACAAATATATTCCCCGATGCATATAAATCTGTGCTTTAGCTAATGATTTAAACCAAATTAAAGCCGTGCTAACAAAATGTTTAAAAGTGTAGCAAAAAAGCACTGACCAAGTGACACACATAAACGAAATGTTCCATTCCTTTCATTTACTTTTGTATAAATTCCACTCTTTTTTCACATAAACGAAAGAAGGAAATAATATGCTCTTAGTGCTAGAGAACTCTCTAAAATATAGAGCGCTGCAGTTAATCGGAACATTGACCTTTACTATATAATAAAATATCCACACGGATGAACTAACTGTACAACGGAGAGTGACCATAACAGGTTTTATACATTACACCATTTCTATGTGTCTTCTTCTACTTCTGGTTATTACATTCGCTATTACGGTCGTTATTAACGAGAAGATTTCGTAAAATTGCAGTAAAATCCTCCTTCACTCGTCGTCGACTAAAATCCGAGCGACGATTTATGTAGGCTAATGAATGTAATGGGTTCTAAAAATGTACGCTGCCGTCTGCTATTCGTCGGTTTTGACTGCCGAGATTTTACGATAAGGCCGGTTATTAAATCAAATCTGTCCGTCTTATTAGGCACAGTTGTTCCATGCCATTAACAAAAACGTGTTAGATTTAACGATTGTCGTGGATTTCATCGCATAATTTTATTTAATTAATGTTTTAATAAACAAAACTTGTTTGGACTATAGAAGGGAGACGATAAAAGAACTTAAAATGTAGAAAATAAGGTAAAATTTTTAATTTCTTGATGTCATTTATCTACGAACACTGCAAACGAGGTCCAATGATTTAATTTTACTTACTTGCATTCATTACATTTCTGTCAGCAGTCCTATTCAAGACCTGTCTCACATCATTCTGTAATATATCATTACATCTTAATTACATCTTCGACCGATAGCGCTATGATAAGTAAGACCGAATCCAGGGCTTGCTATCTGAGAAGGTTTTCACGGTGTTCCATTTAGTTTAAGCTGAATGTAAAAGTCACCCGTAATTGACGTTAAGCTGTTAGGAGATGTTAAGGCAAGGATTACTATTATTATGGCGTCGACTTGTTTCGCACTTCCTAAGCGTATCGCCGGGAAACAGTTCACTTAACCCACATATCTAAAAGCTCGGTCGAACATGCCTGATATTGCTATGTTTTATATCCCACGAAACGGTATCATCCAACAAGTACCATGGTGTGTTGCATGTTTTTCCAGAGGTTCGTTTTATTTAATTGCTGGTAGTTGCGAATTAGATACTCAGGATTTTATGTTACAAGTTCCTGATAGTGTTGTCTTCTGAATCTGTAGGTATAATTTTTTTGTAAGTTGTAGTTTTTCCAGTGAACTGTGTAGGCTATCAGGGATCTGTTGTTGCTATTATTATGGGCACGATGAAAACCGTGTAAAGATTCTACAACTGCTTTAACTCGAAAACCAGTGGGTTATGTTTTTATATTTTTCCCCTGTGTTTGAGTTGAAGATTCTGTTGGTATCGTAATATCGGAAATGTACCTATTCTGTTCTCGTTTGGTTTTCTATGAACAGTATGTCGGGTCTATTGTATGGTGTGTGGCGATTGGTTACTATTAGAGATGCACATTCGGGAGGAAACGCTTCCTCGGAGTGGAAGGGGCTGAAACATATTGCTATGAATTGTGATTTTGAAATTTTCTTATTCACAATTCACGACAAATCTATCCAGCTAGGATACTCAGTCGGTTTAATTTCAAAAAATGGGACTGCTTTCCTCTCAAGGTCGGAAAAGTGGCTGTCTCTTCTACAAAATTTATAATGCGCCAGTAAAAGTATTGACAAATGTTATAATTATGTCTTTAAGTTACTTGTAAACTTCTTGAAATAAGGTTTAATAATAATAAACACAATAAATTTAAATGAAACTTTAATACAAAAAAAAAATCTTTATAAAGTATAAAGATTAATATTGCCTCATTAAACAATATTATAAAGGTAAAAATAACGCATGGATATGACCGCAGCATGCGATAAAAAATCCTTTGTGACTTCCGATCAAAATTAAAACTAATAAATTACAAAGATGCTTTTTAATTTCTCCCACAAAAAAACAAAATCAAAATAAACTATTTGACAGACCGAAACAAACTCTAACACATGTGCAACCACATGTAAAAAATTCCCTTGATATCCCAAGCGTACAAAATTTCTACATTTACAGAAATGTTTTTCATACTAGAAATTTTAAAAAACCTTCTTTGTCATTTATATCAAATAACTAAGATTAAATTTCAAAACGATAATGATAATACAATATAAAAATTACAATATTCAATTCGTTCAATATAAAAATAAGATATCTTTTATAAAATATATTACTTACGTAAAAAATATATATTCATATACTCGAAACACAGGAGTAAGAAAGTGTTAAAAATCAAATACGAGATACACAAACTCGTAAATAAATCGGTAATGATTTAAGCAAGCACAAAAACACAATTAAATAAAAAAAAACAAAAACCGAAATTACTAAAACAAAGATAAAGATTTATCTTTAAATAAACACACCTTTCTTACTTCACTCAACACTTGTGTCTGTCTCCGTAAAGGTCAAATCAAGCGCGCAGGCTTAGAATATAAAACCAATCTTTTTCAAAACATATGAATATAACAAATAATATACACTAGCGTTCAATATAATAGTACAAATATAAATACATAAATTTTTATAATATTTATGGGGAAAAGTTCATAGCAATATATACATATAATACATGGACGTGCAACCCATCCCTTTCCACTGCGACGAAGCTTTGCTCCCGAATATGCATCTCTAGTTATTATCGTACGATGCCAATATATCTTTCCTAATGTGGTTTCAAAGAGATCTTTTGGATAGAACTTATAGTAAGAACCAAGTTTCTCGCTATGTGCCAAGTGTCTGTGTAATCTCCGGTGTATGATTTTGGCTACACTATTATGACGCTTTGTGTATTCTATTGGTGCTAACATACTATAACCACTGATAAGATTATCTATACTTCCCATTTTCGAATCGCACCGTCTACACTTAGAATTTTTGGTCATGCGCTTCTTTTAGCTCCTTGCAGCTATCACTTGATCCTGAATCGACACAATAAACCCTGACGTTTCACAGAAAGTGCCACCTGCTTTAAAGCCTTTCACATGAAGCTGTGTAACAATCTGCTGTTCCTTTATACGCTTATAACAAATGAATGTCAAGTGGTAGACGTTGTAAAATGGAGACGATAACGACGAAGACATTGAAACGAGCAGGATGGAAGATAGCAGACTATCAAAAATTGCACGAGACGGAATCTCTGGAACACGAGAACCTTTGGGCAGACCTCCTAAACGCTGGGAGGACTCATGGGTATCAACATCGGTCAAAAGCCAACTTGAGATATACAAGCCTAAGATCTAGTTTAAAAGAACATAAAGACAGATTCCTGAGGAAAAAATATATTTTTTGAAGAAACCAGTTTTGCTATTTTTTATTAGATAACGAACGTACGTAATTTCTAATTTATCAATAATTAAGTAAATATATTAGGTTTCACTAACTAATTGGATACAAACAGCATTAATTGTCACATCTTCTAACACCAAAAATATTCTGTAGTTTCCTTCCGTTTAATCAATATTTAGTTTAATGTTCGAATTAACAAACGAACAAACAAAATCATTTGCAATGCTAAGCAAAGTAACAGCCATTTGGTCTTTGGAAGATTTGTTGACATGTATATCATTTACGTTTATGATAATCAAAACAGCACATAAGATAGATTCCTGAGGAACCCCTAATGAAACTGTTCCTACACAAAACTTAGTTCAATCAGACTTAGCTTCGTATGTTCTTTTTACCTTTAATTCTATTTTCAGTTTTTCCAATAATCAGTTTCTATTGAAAAGTCTTTCTTTGGAGACTGTGGTTAAGTAAAAGCTTAAAAAAAGGTTTATAACCCCTTACCATAATTACTAATCGTATCCTAAATACGTATTTCGACAACTAAGTTGTCATCATCAGTAGGTAAAACCACTAATCAAAGTGTCGTACATGGGGCACAGTAAAGCTAGCACATCTAATCACGCAACAGCTTTACACGGCTTCCACGTATAGATCCAAGTATCAGATACGTGGACGCCGTGTAAAGTTGTTGCGCGATCAGATGTGCTAGCTTTACTATACCCCATGTGCAATACTTTGATTAGGGGTTTTACCTACTGATGATGACAACTTAGTTGTCAAAATACGTATTTAGGATACGATTAGTAATTGTGGTAAGGGGCTATATACCAGTTTCTATTGATTATTTGAAAAACACTCTTTGCTCTCTTTCTTATATCGTCCAATTGCTTAACATACGAGGGACAGTTGCAATACCGAATTATGGAAATACGGTGGAATTATGCTGCATCTAAGACTTCTACACCTCTTTAACAGATGCTGTAGAACAACTGAAATACCAAAAGATTGGAAAAAAGCAGATGTGGTATCAATATTCAAAAAAAAAACGAGACCAAAACATATGTGATAATTACAGAGGAATTAGCCTTCTAGACTCAGTATACAAGATATATGCAAAAATTCTCAACACAAGACTGAAACATATCACAGAAGCACATTAGGAAAAGACGAGGTACAATACGAGGATGTATTGAAACATTCTTAGCCTACTATAGAAGCAAACAAAATTTGAAAATCAAAATATTTTATTATTCAACATACTCTCCTACTAAATTAATACACTTGATACAACGATCCTGCAACGCCTCTAGACTTCTGAAAAAGAAATTTTCATCCTGCTTTTCAAACCAGGCCTCCACAGCTTCTATCACCTCCTTGTTGGAAGAAAATTTACAACCTTTTAAACTTTTTTTCAGTTGAGGAAAGACAGGATAGTCGGACGGAGCCAGATCTGGTAAATAAGGCGGGTGTTCGAATAATTCGAACCTTAAATCACGAATTGTTTGCATGGCAACATGCGATTTGTGTGTAAGGACATTGTCCTGCAAAAACAAAACACCTTTGGATAATTTTTCGCGTCTTCTCTCCATAATTTTTCTCGTAGAGTAGTCAGTAACGTCGAATAATAATTACCAGTTATTGTTCCACCCTTATCCAGAAAATCAATCATGATTACTGATTACTCCATGGCAGTTCCAAAAAAAATGAAGCAAGAACTTTTCCAGCAGATTTTTGAACGTGAAACTTCTTAGGCCTTGGAGAATCAGAGTATCTCCATTCCATCGATTGTTGCTTTGTTTCTGGGTCGTAGAAATGTACCCAAGCTTCATCCATAGTAACAATACGACTTAAAAAGTCTGCATCACTTTCAAATCAAGTACAGATTGAAAGCGATGGTGCCACCCTTGCACGCTTCTGGTCAACATTCAGACGTTTAGGGATCCATTTTGCAGAAATTTTTCTCATGTCCAAATCGACGTGAACTATATGATGGACGCGTTCATATGAAATATTCACTGCCTCACATATTCGTTTTAGCCCAATTCGACGGTCTCACAAAATCATGTAATGAACTGCATCAATATTTTCGGAGACGGACACAGAAACTAGCCTTCCCGATCGGTGTTCATCTTCAATGGAAAATTTACCCCTTTTGAAACTTGCTATCCAATTTTAAACGGTCGCACACGAAGGACATTGGTCGCCAAGGGTATTAAGCATATCTTTGTAAATCTGCTTACCTCTTAACCCCTTTAAATACAGGTAACGTGTGTTCATTTGAAAAGTCAATCTAGGTTACTTTGAAATTTTGATAGAATAAGACGCATATATATTAGTATGTGTTTGTTGTTCCGTAAACGTAAATCCAAATGACATTTGATAATGTCAATCACAAATATCAGTTAGTGCATAAAATAATCGTGCATCGATTCTGCTTTAAATAAATTGCTTCTGAATTTTAAAATGGCTTTCACTTTAGAACATAAAATATTTTTAGTCCAGGCTTATTTTCGAAGTGGTAATCAAATTGATGGTTTATGGGTTTATTCAGTTCAAGATTGCATGGTAGAATTTCAAGTTGAGTTTCCACATTTTGTAATAGATTATATACAATTTAAGAATACTTTGGATAGAACTTTAAAACTTTTTTCTGAAACTGGTAGTCTCTTAAGAAAATCAGGCAGCGGAGCAGTTAAGAAACGTACCTCAAGTTGTCAATCGTGTTGAAGAAATAATGGAAAATGAACCACAAACATCTGTTCGACATTTGAGTCAACAAATAAACCTTTCTGTTGGTACAACTCACAAGTTATCAAAAAAAGATATGCAACTTTATCCATACCGTGTCACAGCAGTACAAGAATTGTTAGAAATTGATTACCCACGTAGACTACAGTTTTGTAATTGGTTTGTAAATATGAATAATAATGGACAACTTTCGCAAAGAGTAATCTTTACTGATGGAGCATTGTTTTATAAAACGGGATACCTAAATTCTCAAAATACAAGAATTTGGAGTAGTGAAAATCCACATGTAATTAATGAAGAATCGCTACATCCAGAGAAAATTGGTGTTTGGGCAGCGATAAGCCAAAGGCGAATCATTGGACCAATATTTTTTCAGGGAACGTTAACTGCTCAAAGGTACCGTACGGAAATTTTACAACCATTTGTCAATTTGTTGCATGATGATGAACTTCAAAATGCATATTTCCAACAAGACGGAGCACCTTGCCACTGTACTGCAGAATCTTTGGATTATTTAAGAGAATCTTTTGATGAGCGTATAATTAGTCGAAATACTGAAATTGCCTGGCCCGCCCGTTCATGCGATTTAACACCTTGCGACTTCTTTTTATGACCTTATCTAAAAAATAACATATTTCGAACACCTATATTGAATTTAAATGATATGCTACAGAGAATCGAACAGAAATGCATGGAAATTAATAACAATCCAGTAATGTTGCAGAATATCATCAGAAATTTTGAACGGAGGATTTTAAAGTACATTGATCTTGAAGGTTTCAACATTTGTTATAGTTTTCAATAAATACCTACTATTTGTTATTTATTTGTATGTATGAAACTGTCAAATTATACGACTTCGTAGGTTAAGTAGTAAATTTTAATTTACGACATACTTCAAAATGTTCTCAGTAAATCACATGCTACTAGATTGACTTTTCAAATGAACACTTGTTACTTTATGACGGCTCGATACTCCAATTTTTCGATTTTCACAATTTCGATCGACACCCTTTCTTTAAAATTTTATTGCGCAACTTTGGTTTGACTTTTTGACGTGATACTTTACACAGATACTTCTAGTATGTTATTTTTCGTTGCTATGGTATCGCAATATTTTTTTTATCCACGGAACCGGTCATTATTTTACAAAAAATAATTCATGAACGCAAGGTACACAATAAAGAAACACATGTGGCGTTCATTGACTTTAAAAAAGCCATTGATAACGTGAATAGGCAAAAACTGTGGAATATAATGACTATCCTTAATATCTGATAAATGCTATAAAGAGCTTATACCATAACACCACCACAAACGGAAAACTAACAGAAGACATACCAACAAATGAAGGAGTTTTGGCCTATTTCAATGATTGGTTTGAACGAATGCAAAAGTGTATATAATTTAATGGTGAATATTTCGAAACAGTATAACCATTTATTTGAATATTAAATGTTTTCTTCATAACTTTCCCCGAAATTTTTCGACTGTCCCTTGTACTTTAAACATTTTGTAATTGTTCTCAGTAATTACAACAATCTCTGATAGGTAGATTTTCGTATACAGAAAGCACATTCAGAGAACAGCACCTAATACTGAACTTAATTAGGAACAACAAGCTAATTTAAAGGAGAATCAATGCTTGTGGTTAACGCTCGGACATTCGACCTGATTTCCCTCTGCAATGTACTTACACGTAACCACAATGTGTATACGGAATCAATTTGCGTTGTATACTACAAAGAAATAACAACCGAATTTCCACGTGAATCCGGTAATATGCTCATGTTCAGTCAGATTAACTATTAGTTGCACATACAACATCCATTTACTCGTCTAAAATGTTAACTGAAAATTAAGAATTTTTAGTTAGATGTTGGATACTTGAAATACCCGTGTTTAATACTTGGCTCTTCAGAGTTTCCTGTATACACAGGATAATATAAGTATAACAGGAAGTTCTCTTCTAGCTTGTAAGTAGTAATTTGTAAATGGACATTACGTGTGCATTAATTAATATTAATAACTAGGTTTATAATAATTATGCACTAAAACACTTCAAAATATGCATGCAAATATGCACCAAAAACATTCAGAATATGCACTTAACATGCACTCAAAATCGGCTTTTAAAAATAAATACCAATTTTTTTCATTAGAACACACAAACAATTTTTTTACACTCAAAATTATTGGAATTATAGAAACAAATTAACTATAATGTGATGTAACAAATTTTCGAAAATAAATTTGCGTCTATTACACAAGTTTACAAATTCCGGTCAACTTTTGGATCAGAGCAGATGAGAACAAATCTTGACGTTATTTGAGGTGCTGAATTCAAATCCGGGTTTCGATTTCAAAGTTGGTTCTACTTTGTGAGTTCGCGCATGTTGGCAGCACTGCGCTATCATAATGACAGTCAGCTGTTGGCGTCGCTAGAAACATTATTTAATTTGTATTTTTAAAGTTTTTTTTTTAATCCAAAACGTGTGAAAATGCAAAGACAGAATTGTGAAGTTGATTCAAAGTGTTTTTGTTATGTTTGCGGATGTTATATGATCAGAAAAAGTGGCAAAGTTATTACTAATGTGATCAGAAATGCATATTTTTATTATTTTGGTTTCTCTGTATCAAGCACTCACAAGCCGTGGGTACCGAAATTGTTTTGTAACGCGTGTAGCACAATATTATACAAGTGGTCACGCGGTAAAAAAGTATGTTTTTCATTTTTATTGCCAATGTTATGGAGAGAGCCGAAAAATAATGTAGATGATTGTTACTTTTGCTTGATGAATGTCGTCGGTGTAAATGCAAAAAAACTATCAAAATATAAATATCCTGAAGTATCATCAGTGTCTAAGCCAGTTTCCCGTGCGAGCAATGATCCTTTGCCAATTTGTCCAGGTACGAGTGCAAATTACATGGAAACTTGTAGTTCATCACCGACGAACAGTGGAAGCGATTTTAACATGGAGGAAAAACATTTAGTTTCGCAAAGTGAACTCAATGATTTGGTTCGTGATTTGAATTTATCGAAACAAAAATCAGAATTGCTCGCATCACGGATGCAGGAGTCGAAATATCTTGACACTCAAACAAAAGTCACTGTATATAGAACCAGAAATGAGGCGCTTTTACCGTTTTTCAAAAAAAGAGGAGAATATATGCTTCTGCTATGACATCAACGGTTTGTTTGATGCGATGAATACACCATACGATGTAAATGAATGGCGTTTGTTCATAGATGGTTCAAAATACAGCCTGAAAGCTGCTCTGATACACAATGGAAATATAAAACCATCAATTCCGATTGCTCATGCAGTACAAACGAAGGAATGCTACGATACAATATGTAAAATTTTTACCAAGATAAAATATAAAGAGCATCAATGGAAAATTTGTGGCGATTTGAAGGTTTGAAAATAAATTTCAATTCAATTTTAAACAATAAATGATTTATATACTATTCCTACAGGTTATTGGTCTCTTGATGGGGATGCAATCTGGTTTTACCAAATTTTGCTGTTTTTTTGTGTCTGTGGGATAGCCGTGCAACTGACCAACATTATGTGAAAAAAGATTGGCCAAGCCGTACTAATTATGAACCAGGAAAACAAAACGTCTCTTCTATACCACTTGTGAACCCACAGAACATTTTCTTGCCACCTCTCCACATAAAGCTTGGCCTTATCAAAAACTTTGTCAAAGCGCTCGACCGTGAAGGACCGGCTTTTGAGTACTTGACCAAGTTATTTCCCAAGTTGTCGTACGCCAAAATCAAAGAGGGAATATTTGTCGGACCTGATATTCGAAAATTAATGGCCGACAGAAACTTTACAAAATGTTTAACGCCCAATGAAGCAGCGGCATGGGTATCATTTCAAGATGTTGTTCACAACTTTCTCGGTAACCGCAAATCCCCGGATTTCAAGCAGATAATCGACAGTTTGTTGCAAAATTATTGCAAGATTGGAGCTCGAATGTCTCTCAAAATACATTTTCTGCATTCCCATCTCGAATTTTTTCCTGAAAACTTGGGTGATACAAGCGACGAGCAAGGAGAGCGACTACACCAAGATTTGGCGAAAATCGAAAAACGATACCAAGGATTTTGGGACGAGGGCATGATGAGCGACTACTGTTGGACTTTAATGCGTGAAACAGATCCCAAACAGTACAAGCGACTCAGTTCGACTGCTCTTCATTTCTAATTTAACACTTTTTAATGAATAAAATGGAGATTAATTGTCAAAAATTGTAAAAATTGTGTTTATTTAATATCTCGAAAACTAGAACCAAAATCAACGGAGAACCAAAAAAACGGAGTGCAGATTCGGATTCAGCGCCCCAAATAACCATAGAAACAGCTTTTGGTTGCTTAGATCCAAAACCGTGTATACTTGTGTTATCAGCTAGAATATTTTTGTACTGTGAAAAACTCTGGACATCACACGGCACTATTGGTACAAAGTACAAATTCATATTTTACAGTGTCACTTGCATTTAACTGTTTTAAACATTTTTTTCATTAAGGGTTGTTTCATTTCGCAACACCTCACTGATATTCTTTAATTGTTGATAGGCCGTATCTTTTAACAGCACTGCGTTTAATTTATTGATGAAACAATTTTTATGGAGTTTTGCTAAATGTTTAACTACTATATTTTCTAGTATTTCAGTTCCGTTTTGTAAAGATAATTCTTTAGTTTCTAGCGTAGAGATTGCAGTCGAAATGAACGCCAGATTAGCTCGAATAAAAATAATCTCGAAATTTGATTTTCTCAGAACATTATGTACTTCTCCAACGCACTGCGTTTCCTCAGACTAGAATTCATTAACAATTTTCTTTAGAATTTCAAAATCTTCAGCGCAATATACAGCAGCGTCGATCCAAGTTCCTTCCCCATCTTGTAATGATTGGCGCGGATGGAAGTGCAACATCCCCTGAAATTTCCCGAAACCTCTGTAAACGAGTTGGTGCTTTAAGAAAAATATTTTTCAAAAACGGTATGAGCATATTATCATCTGGATAAAGAGTAGGAATTAAATCAAGTTAAATACCGTTACACATACATGTTACATGTTACACATGTATTTTTCTTTGTAACGATAGCGGAGATCTCCGATATTCGTTATTCACTCTTCAGGCATGTAAAGTCATAATATAACACCTGTCGAATATATACAGGTCTGTTCATATTTTTATGTATTGATTATTTGTTAATATTATTGGAATATATGGTATACATGACCGTTAATATTATATGTATTAAATATTTGTTAATAACATTTGCAGGGGAAAGCATTTCCAATAAATATTCTTATAATATTACTTATTGCGAGTATTGATTTGTAGTTCATATCTTGCTTGTTTTTTTTTCAATACGACACCTGGTGGGTACACTATAGCCTCTATGTCATCCGTGTGACATAGGACTTCTGATTACAGTTCAACAATAATTCACAGCGGCGTCCTCTTTATCTATTATTTCAATCAGTCACTAACAACGTTTCAAAAGGAACCCCGCGCCGTCTTCACTGACCTAGCCTGGGTATTGGCTAATTGGGTTGTATTTTTATTATCAACTCTCCTACAAAAGTAACTCTTTGGAACTCGTTTATCGTAAGTCGTTTATCGAAAAGCTACCGAAGCCAGTTTCGTGATATTTACTTGTGCTATTAACGGTAACATACTATAGGATGCAACAAATGTTTATTGCTCTGGACAGTTTTACATTGATTATATTATCAGAGAATGTAATTTTCCTTTAGTTTTTCGATTTATGTATTATTTAATTGAATTCCCTACAATAATTAATAACATAATAAAAAACTATTTTCTCATTTCATTATTTAGGAAACTTAAAAAAAGACTAAACTTCTAACAGTATATGAAGTAATAAAATGTTTTAAAAGTCCAGCGAGAATAAATTCTTGTGGGAATCGGTTTCTGTTAAATAATGTATTATTAGAGAAAAGCTAAATTTATTAAAGATACGTGAAGTTTTACAGCGAAAGTCCGGCGAGAGTAAGCTCTTGTGAAAATTGGTTTCTATTAATATTGACCGCAAAACCAAATAATAATTTCTTCACGCCTTTAATATTCAACATTTGTAATAAATTACCTAGTTTCTTTTTCCTAAGTTCTAAGACGAGATCCCAAACTACACGACTATTAAAACAATTCAAATTGCTCGGATAATATGCTAATTCGCTAAGTAACACCATATTTATACGATAATTCTTGCAGTCTGGTTTCGACCATATTGCCCGCTAGTCTAGCCGTAATTCTATTCAATATTAATGAACAACACCGAACAATTCCTACTGGAGGTTAGTTATTGTACAACCGTGGTTTGGCTATACTAATAAAATCATTGACTATATGATTAGTTCTAGGATTTATTACGTGCAATTCGGTTTTGTGGAAGAATATTATAAAAATAGTCTGTAATAGAAAAATGTATAATAACGAAATCTTAAAGAAGAGTAAATAATAATATCGATTGTAATTTAATAACAGTAGATTATGTCATTAGGCGTAAAAGTGATACTTTATGTCACGAAGCTGTACGTTTATTTTGCCGAACGTAATGACGCAAATAAGATCAACTAAGGCACAAAGAAACTTTTACACCGAATAACATACTATTTTATCTTCAAACGCAAGTATATTGAACAAAATGTAGTGATTTATATGGTAAGTGAAATGTAATTCATGATAAATCGTAATACATAATACAATTTGTCCATGGTTACGATGTAAACAAAAACAAAATTAATTTAATTGATTCGGCTTTTACTTAATGAAGATCCATAATTTAAAATAGAAATAAAACTAATTGTTAAAAAAAACGTAATCGTAAAACGACGACAATTGTTTCGCCAGCATAGTGGCTTCATCGGCTTCATCAGGTACTTAGAGCTAAAGAGCACGTTACAAGCTGTAAGTGCCTGATCTCGAATTCAGAACTTGACAGCTCCCTTCACCTCATCATCCGAGGTGTAATTATTACCCTTGAGATCTATCTTAAGTAAAGGGAAAAAATAAAAATCGCAAGGTGCAAGATTGGGGGTGTGAGGAAGGTGTGCAATCGGTTCAAACTTCAGGTTTCGCAGAGCCTCTGGAGATGCTCGCGAGGTGTGTGGACGAGCGTTGTCATGTTGCAAGATTCGTTCCAGGCTGCTTCTAACACGACAAACTCGACATCGGAGGTGTTTCAAAGTCTGTATGTACTGAAGAAGAATTTACCGTTGCCCCGCGTTCCAGAAAATCGGTCACATAATCTCGGCGAACATCCCAAAGCACAGTCAAAAGAATTGTTTTTGCGGATGCTCGTGTTTTGATATTCACCTGAGGAGAAGACGGATGTCGATATTCAGCACTATTCACTCTTTTCTCTTCCGGGTCGTAATGATGGACTCATGACTCGTCCCCCGTCACAATATTAAAAAAAGTCATCTCCTTCGTCACAGTAGCGCTACAAAAGTGGCTCGCACAGCTTTTGAGTAATTCGTCATTTTGAATCAAATCGTCGACGAGTTTGCGATGTTTATCGTCTGTGGCAGTGATCGGACATCCGCTGCGTGTTTTATCAACAATTTTCGTTTTACGAGGCTCGCAATTACGAAATTTTATTGCTCAGCGAATTACAGTAGACCTATCAATAGCATCGCCACCATAAACATCCTTTAATCCACGATGAATCTAGGAGTAACTTTTTCAGAAGTAAAAAATTCCATAACAGTACGCTGGTAATACTACGTTGTTAATGTATAATCCGAATACTTGCTCCAGAAGGAGACAAATGCTTTGTGGTCTAGCAAAGTGAACGGTAGATTACATATAATAAAACAATACACAACGACAAGTGGAATAATACTGCACAAGTGTGCTTTGATACGAACGCCTTGAGTTTCCGTGCCGCGCGCTTCTCCCCTCTGCGCTACTCTCGGAACTGCATTCGAAATTACCCCTCCTTGCCGAGTCTATTTATAAGTATACGTATCAGTACGCAATATTTTAAAGTAATAATTTTAATCGCTATGAGCCGTTAGCACCGCTATCGGAAACGTGTACATATAATAGATGCACGTGAAACCGAATTCCCTTCCACTGTGGCACAGCGTTTGCTCTCAAATGGGCATCCTTATTTATCACAATATATTATTCAATTTAAACTAAATCTCTTGCTAGATAATGACGTAAAACATAATGTTTTGACATCTTTCACATTGTCAAATGTTTAATAACTAGAGAACGGATGCAATTTCCATAAAACGCAATCGACAATTGGAATTGTGTATAACGTCGCACAGTACATCCCGGCGTAATTCAATGAAGTATTTGTTTGACTTACTCGGCCACCTGGTCTCGCAGCGATAACGATGGACAACTGAGCTATTGTATTCGGATAATATTGTGTTTTTAAAAGTGTTTTCATGCGCGTAGATAGAAGCGGGGTTTTTATAATGTATTTTATTTATTAGTTTCTATTTCGTAAGATAAATAAAGTGCTGTGAGTAAGTTTCTTGTTTTCATAATTTTAACTGTTAATTACATCGTAATTTTTGTGATAGATCCTGTTTAATATCGTTTGATTGAATCTATTTCTACCAATTATTTCGACGTAAGTGTGCATTGAATTTCGTTCAGTTTCAATAACTTACGCACACATTTTTAGTTTTCATTTATTTAGATCTAGAGCATTGTTTAAGTTACTTTTTCAGACATGATATGGAAGAATGTCGAGAGCGGCATTGTAAAACAATGGGCGAGTTGGATTGACGGTCATACTGATTGTATGTCCATTTCAGTGATTCCGAAATTTATTACAAAATCCGTAAAATATCGTCAAAAATTCGTCACTTAGGATCGCAAACACATCTGAACTCTGTAAAACTTTTATGGCGGCTAATATTCCATTAAATAATCTTAGCAATCCCACTTTAAAAATATTTCTTCAAAAATATACTGGTCGAAATGTTCCTGATGAATCAACTTTACGCAAATATTATGTTTCTAGGTGCTATACGAGAACAGTAGAATGCATTAGAAGCCATCTTTTAAATCAATAGATATGGATAAGCGCCGACGAAACGGTGGATATGTTAGGACGCTGTGTGGTAAATGTTGTAGAGCGTGTACTTCATCCAACTATTCCCTATAACTCATATGTAATAGCAAGAAGTGTTATAAATAGAGTTGATGCGGAAACAGTTGCTGAAACCATTAAGGAGAATATGCAAAAAATGCTTCATTCGGACGCCACGTACAAAGAAAAAATACTTTTATTTGTCAGTGATAGTGCTGCGTATATGTTAAAAACAGGCAGACTATTGAAGAAAACATATCCTAATATGCTGCATATTACTTGTGAGCACATGCTCTCCACAAAATCTGTGAATATATCAGAGACACTTTTCCGGAAGTTGATAGACTTGTATCAGCTTTTAAAAAAGTTTTCAGAAAAGCACCATTGAGAGTAGCTCTTTTCAGGGAAAAATTTCCATCTCTGTCACTGCCTCCCACTCCAGTAATAACTAGATGGGGAACATGGCTGGAAGCTACTAGTTATTATGCTGAGAATTTCGATAGTCTAAAACATTTCGTAACACTGCTAATAGAGGATGCTAGAAGTATTGGTGAGTGCAAGGAGCTCACACAAATCCCAAATTTAAAAAATCAGTTGTACTTTCTTCACGAACACTTTGGAAAATTGCCAAAACTAATCACTTATTTTGAAAATCGAAATCTCAAATTAAATGACGGATTAACCACATTAGATGTGGCTGTTAATAATTTGAAAAGTATTCCAAGTGACTTCGGATGTAGCCTTCGGCAAAAGTTTGAAGCAATTCTTAATAGAAATCGAGATATAATTACATTGCAGCAATTATGTATGGAGACAATTCTACAAAATCTAACGGCTAAATATGAAGAAATAAAAGAATATTTCCAGTATGCACCTATAACCAGTATAACCAGTTGCGATGTAGAAAGGACGTTTTCTATTTATAAGGATGTACTTAATTCAAAGAGAACAAAATTGACAGAAGAAAACCTTGAGAAACTATTGCTAGTCAATATTAATACTCCTTTACTCAACTTGAACGACAAAATGAACAAATAAAAATGTTATTATAGAAATAAAATTAAAAACTTTAAAAATACAACTTTTCAACAAATACATATGTATTTCATAATATTATAGATCACCACCCGTTTGTTTTCCAATTATATAAATAAAATTAAATATTTTAGAAATACAGCCTTTCGCCAGTACAGCGCTAGGCTTTGCGTCATGTGGTAAGCGTGTCCGTTCTATTTTTCTATTAATAACACTTTAACAATTAATCTTTTATCAATGCTCGATAAAAATTTGTTTATTTTACACAATACAATAATAATATTGATTTATACTGAATGATGTATTTGTATATGTAAATCTCAAAAAATCATCCGTGGTCAGAATAAATACAAACCGCCTACGTTTCCTCTTGTAAGTTTTTTTCCAACTTTTATTTGACAAGAGATACAATTTAAAATGAAATATATTCCGTGGCATATTTCCTGGATAGCAGAAATTTTTACGACCGCGGCGAACACTAATGAAATTTCATTCATTTTTTTTTTATTTTACTTCATTTTCGGTGTCCGCCTTCTGGCGCTATTTCGTTAAATTTTCATCCACTCTCTCGGCCATGTATTAAATTCAAAAGCATTCTCGAGACGGCATCAAGTCAAACACCGTAAATAATTTATATTAAGTAATTTTCCGATCGGATTTTCCAAATCGAATTTGAAGTTCTTAAATTTGATTTCACTCGTTCGAACTTACGATGTATTCTTTCAGACTATATACGTTGAGCGATTTTTTATATCCCAGTTTGTTTTATTAGTTCAACATTTAGCTAACTTTTAGTTTTGTATATTTTCCCAACTCTTCATTAAAACACCTTCCAATACTTTTTTATTTCGTATGAGACGCGAGAAAAAAATTTAAATTAGATATTAATGTATAAATCACTTTTATGACAAAAAGAAAGTCATAAAATATATTTTATTTTAAAGCGTATAATAAATTTCGATATTATACTATTCACAAGTTTATATTGAAAGAGTTAATTTTTGTCCGGCGTCAATTTTGTCGTTATTGTTGTACGGCGGAGCTGAATAAAATACATTTAAATAGCATAGGAAGAGTGTCTCCCTCTATGTATTCTCCCTGGTAGGTATCGTAAATTCATTCTGACAGATATTTGCGCAACTAACCTAAAATGTCAACATTTTCATTAATAATGAGAATTAAATGTGTAATCTGTTATTTGAGCCTAACCTAAAAGTAGTGATTTACAAAATCTGAAAGAAATATTCCAATTAAGCACTCAACTGTATGATATAATAGTTTTCTCTGCCTGATCTATATCACAGAATAGGTAGGTACATTACAGAAGCATCACTCATATTGGCAACATAATTTATATTTGTACGCATGCGTGACACAAATACTATCAAAAATATGGCGTGTTTTTAACAGCTGTTGTGTATTTTTGTTCTTTATTTAGTTATATAAATTATAAGAGCAAATTAGACGTTTCTCGCGCAGAATTTCAGAATTTTTTCATTTAAATTTTTAGTACTAGTTTTGTAATAACTTTTAACTAACTCAATTACTTGACATTTATATTCTGTCATTTATATTTTTTATATCCTTGACAAAGGCATCATTGCCGAAACATGTAGGATTATTTTAATATATACACTTTGAAGTAATAACCAGACCTTTAATCGCCGACTAATTAAGTTTACCTTATATATATATATATATATATATATATATATATATATATATATATAAATATAATAACTTCGTGACCTTGGTATGATATGGTAAACCTATCTAACATACAAGCCCCTACTTATAATATAGCAAAATTCCTAGGTGATAGCATATCTAAGATGTTAGGAAAAACTGAATATCATATCACAAAATTATATCACTTGATGTAGAATCTTTATATACTAACATTCCTACAGATCTAGCTATAAACATAATAGAATCCAAATGGGATGAAATTAGTCCACACACATCACTAAATAAAAACGAGTTTATTAGAGGTATACACTTCTGTCTCGATAACACATATTTTCAATACAAAAATTCTTTTTATAGTCAAACATTTGGTATTGCCATGGGCTATCCTTTAGCTGCTCCTATTGCAAATCTAGTAATGGAACATTTAGAACAAAACGTTATCAATTCATTAGACTTCCACCCCATTTTTTTCAAAAGATACGTTGATGATATCATAACATGTATTCCGACCATCAAAATAAACTATCTCTTAAATAAATTCAACAGTTTTCACAACAAATTAAAATTCACTATTGAAGAAGAATTTAATAACAGTATTAATTTTCTTGATATTTCTTTGAGCTATGATAGACAGGGTACTATTTATACAAATTGGTATAATAAACCCACAGCTTCTTTTCGATATATGAATTACCACTCAAATGCTCCTACAGTATTCAATAAAATGATTATAAATAATCTGACTGATAGGGCAGTAAAACTATCACATACTAAATACAGAAAAGATAACATCAAAAAAATTAAAACAATCCTAACTGATAATAATTATCCACCACAACTTATAGACCAAACTATTAAAAAAAGAGTACACCAAATATACAACACTGCAGACACCAATAAAAATTTGAACAATGACACAACATATATCACAATTCCATATGTTCCACAACTATCGGAAAAAATTAAACACACTTTAAAAAAATATGATATAGCTACAACATATAAACTTAGTAATACTAATAAACATTTATTTTCAAAACTTAAACCTAAAATAGAAAAAAATCGAGAAACACATGTCGTATATAAAATACCATGTCGCGATTGCGATAGTTACTACATAGGCCAAACGAAACAATATTTATACAAAAGAATACAAGCCCACAAATACTCTAGAACAGACAAAACTGCATTGTCTACACACAAACTACAACGCGATCACCATTTCGATTTTGAAAACACACAGATAATTGATAAAGAACAACACACAGTGAAAAGACAAATTAAAGAAATGATCAGTATTAAACAGGAAAAAAATTCAATTAACAACAGAAATGATATAAAAAATCTAAGCAGTATATACTATAATTTAATTTTGTAACGATCTACAATTTACCATCATATTATATATTTTTTTTTGTTATATACCTTATGTTATTTAAATATCATTTAAATATCATATACTTTTGCTTATCATGATGACTGTTCCGTGTTTTGATTCCTGTCTAGTTGTCCGAGCAGGTTTTCGTGGGTTTCCTTCTCGTTTTGAGCGAATACCGACAACTTTGTATCTTAAGTCGCTCCACGGGCGCATACGTAATAATAACTCATGTCTTGCTTTTCCCTGCCTATCCCTGTTTTCTGTTTTTTGCTGATATGGTCCTCTACTGGGTTGCAGCCTAGCATATGCGCTACAAAACTCTAGGGGGGTCTGCCCGTTGGGCAGTCAGGTGCCATTCCGCCTTTCCAGCAAGAGTGAGGAACCATGCTACGCGGCGCTATCTCGTCGCCGCGCAATGCACACACCACTAGGACCGGTCCTGGGCGACAACCTGGCTAGGCTGCCGTTAACAGCACACACACGTTCGACGTGTGTGCTATGCCCCCGCTTCGGCGGAAAACGTTAAGATGGCATAAGTGTGACCATCGTCGACCGAGGTAGCCACTAAGAGTGTTCCCTTAGTTGCGATGAGCAACCCCGTACAGGGTGCGCTTCGCCTGTCTGCGCCTTGCCTCGTTGGGGCGGGGGTCAGACCGTCGAAGTACTGCACGGAATTGTAAAGAAGTTGTCGGGAAAGGGTTGGCGGCCCTACGCAACGGCTGGTTATCCGACCTCTCTAAATTCATGCGACCGATCACTAAACACACGCACGAACGCACCGACATACAAAACCCTACACTTACGCTCTCACACAAAACCACACACCCATAGAGAGACGCAAGCTGCCAGCAGCAACCAACACACAAGTTCATACCCAGAAGGAGACACAAATTGCTAGCAGCGAACAACACATATTTTCACACCTTGTTATCTATTTTTTGGAATACTAAGGCATGATTTATTATTATTACTAGAATGTATCTTTGAATAATTTAAACCATAGCAACTTAATTACTTGACATTTATATCCTGTCATTCATATTTTGTATTCTCTTGAAAAAGGCGTATACAGCCGAAACATGTAGAGTTTTTTAAATACATATATTTTGAAGTAATATACAGACCTTTAATCGCCTACTGATTAGGTTTACCATATATATATATATATATATATATATATATATATATATATATATATATATATATATGTATATACATATATATATAGAGAGAGAGAGAGAGAATAAATTAAAAGAGAGCAAGCAGTCTGTCAATTAAAAACTCATTTATTAATTATCTCTATATTTCGCAACAACTTTGTTGCTTCTTACGGAGTTACTACAAGATTAATAATAAATAACATTAAATAAATAAAAGTATAAAGCAGTAGTAAAATACTTACAAAATATAGAGTTCAAAAAAATAATAAAAGTGACGTACAAGGACAATAAAATTAATTAGATTTAAAACATTAAAGTAACTATAGATACAAGCTCTTAAAACCTTTAAAAAACATGTATGTGTAAGAGTTAAAACATGAAAAATAAAAAATATGAAACGAAACATATAGCAAAAAACTAAAGTCACAAGAATATCAAAAAATAATGCATTATAAATTTAACAATATAAGGACCAAATAACAAAACAATTTTTACATGGTCAACTAACCGTCAAACCGAGTATATTAAAATAAATTATACTTAGTCCGTTAGTATCAGATCTATAATTTACGTTATTTGTGTCTCTGTTAATGTGGACCATTTCTAAAAGGTTATTTTTTTAAGGTTATTTTCAACGTCTACGATCTTCTACGATCTACGTCAACAAAATTGAATATATGGTCAAGATCAAGTGCATGGTCCACCAATGCACAAGATCTCTTTCCAATACGGACATCACTTTTATGCTGTGTGATGCGCTGTTTTAGCCATTGTGATGTCTGACCTATATAAACGCCAAAACAATCCGAACATGCTATCCTTTAGACAACATGACTATTTGAAAAGAAAGGTGTTATGTCTCTGATCTTACTATACAACTTCTTCAATTATGGGTTCGTCCATCAGCCCCATTTCAGCTCAGATAGTTATGGATCAGTTGTTGGAGAGTGTGATGGCTAAGCTACCATTTCCATTACCGTTCTTGTACAAGTATGTTAATGAAATTGTTTGCTCTGTGCCACAAGAAAAATAGATCTAACATTAAAAACTTTTAACAGCTACAACAAACATTTACAATTTACTGTGGAAAAAGAAAATAACAACAGCGTGCCCTTCTTGGACGTTTTAGTAATTCGTGACGATAATAATTGTATCATTTTGAATTGTTATAGAAAGCCAACTTCATTTGATCGGTTCATTAATAAACACTGTCACCATCCTCTCAATCAGAAGTATAACACCGTTATAGCTATGAGAAACCGAATAGCACATATATGCCATGAAACCTTTCTAAATGACAATCTTAAAGTACTTTTTAACATCTTCGTCAACAATGGCTATCCTAAGCACATACTTAATAAATTGATATATAGCTCAAACTTTGATGATGGCCCTACTGAGCACGTTCCTGCAAACAGTGTGATTTACAAAAAAATTCCATACATTGGTGGTCTTACTCATACAACTGTATCACATTTCAAACAATTTAATAACATTCAAATAGCTAAATACAACCCATACTTTGAAGAAGATAGTAAGATTAAAGACATAACACCTTTCTTTTTAAATAGTCATGTTGTCTACAGGATAGCATGTTCGGATTGTTGTGGCGTTTATATAGGTCAGACATCACAATAGCTAAAACAGCGCATCACACACCATAAAAGTGATGTCCGTATTGGAAAGAGATCTTGTGCATTGGTGGACCATGCACTTGATCGTGACCATACATTCAATTTTGTTGACGTTAAGATCTTAGACGTTGACAATAACCTTAACAAAATAATCTTTTTAGAAATGGTCCACATTAATAGAGACACAAATAACGTGAATTAGAGATCTGACACTAACGGACTAAGTATAATAATGAACTTGTATTGTGTTCTTCACACCAAATTTTTAATAATATTTTATATTATTAAAAACGCTTTTGTACTATACAAAATTGGTGAAGGTTTTGTCTATTCAAGTATGTTTCGAATTATTCGGTTATATACGCATGCAGTTGATACGTAGAGTAGTGAAGACACGATAATCCAGTTTCCAGAGGCAGTGCCATCTGATGGAAACACTTTGTTAGTTCTGCAGTTGTTATGTAGACAGAGCTAGAGGCTTCGGCTGTTTGCTAATATGCAGCGCTGAATGGACTTCTACGCTCGGTCTTAATCACTTCTGTGAGATCGCGAAGTTGTTCTCTTTTGTGAATGTATCCTTCTCCAGCAGGGGCGTACTGACGAATCTGTAGAAAGATTAAATACGTATCTGCTTCTCTGGAGAAGGATACGTTCACAAAAATATTAATAATGAACTTGTATTGTGTTCTTTACTCCAGATATACTCGTATATATAAATACTTTTGTATTTATTTTTAATTTTTTTATTTTTTAAAAAGAAGCTAATGTATTTATGATTAACTCAATAAAAGTAAAAATCGCATGCTTGTTAACCAGATGAGCTTGCGGGTTGCTAAAATCTATTAATATTAAAACCTTCTTACGAGAGACGTTTTGCCTTCAAATCCAAAATAAGCTTCGTATACTGGCCTCCGCTTTACACTTTTTTTGTTTTTTAAAACGATCTGAGCCTTCAGCGTGTTATTTAAATGAAATTTGACTACATAATGTGTCGAAATTATCATTTCACTTTCGAAAACACATATATATTTCAAATTTGCATACGCACGTTTGTAGCGTATGCAGGTACACACAAATTGAAATAAGAATAATAAATAGCCTACGGCCTTACCCAACACGAGCAGTCCAAACAACTATATTGATGGTGTTTTTTTACAAACGAACCGTACCTGAAACAATGAAAACAAAAGCACATTAATAAAACACAAAAGGACAAAATAGCAACGAGAACAACAAGACTCAATAAAATTTAATTCCCCTCACAAACATATGTATGTATACACCTATATATATATACGGGTGTGCGTTACAATCGCACCGGGCAATGTGTTTTTTTACGGCACATGAAAACATTTGATAAGCGATATCAAAAAAAAATTTCTTCTGACGAATATCGTTTTAATCGGCTGAAATTCTATTGTTCTTTGATACAAATAATGTACCTCCATTTATTATAGTATTAACTACAATATACTAAATGGAGTTCTAAATATAATATTGATCCTACGTCCTCTGTCCCGAAAATTTCCAGAATATCACGACTTTAACGAAGTTATTGGCTCCATCTATTGGCGAGAAATCTATTTATGAAGTGTCAGCCTTCCTAAATAATCTGTAAAAGTTTCATGACATTTCGTTCACTATAGTCTATGTCACCCAAACTTTGAAGTATTGCTCTTATGGAGATTGCATTTGTTGTTGCCTAATTTCTAACAATAGGGTTATTTCATTTATAGATTGGCTATACGTAAGATATTGATTTATCGATTTGACATTCAAAATGCATGTTGTTCACCTTTTAGGTTAGAAAACTCTCGTCTTAAATCTGTATTTACAAGACGTTCAATTTAGTTAAAATCATCAAGGCAAAAATAGGTAGATGTGCATAAATTAAACAAAATAGTTTCGACAAGAAGAATTAATACAAATAAAGGGAAAAAATCAAAGAAAATCAAACAAAACGAAATATACACAAAAGATGACAGATCGAAAATTTCAAGTGACAGGGAGTATATAACAAACACAAAATAAAAATTTTCCCCTAGAGACAAAGTGCGCCAAAATAAATGCAACGTCGTACTGTTAAAAAAAATAGTTATATGAGCATCGCTATAAGTTAATAAGAGAGGCTATTCTCCATAAGACCCAATACTTCGAAGTTTGGGTGAAACAGACTATAGAATCCAAAATTTTGTATACCTCTTCCGAAAAATGAATAAAGAACAAAGATTCAACTATAAGTTCTGTGTTAGAAATAGCAAAAATAGCTTCGAAAAACACTGTAAATTAAAATAGAAATAAAACTACGGTTCTATTTTAAATTATGGATCGTCATCAAGTAAATGCCGAATCAATTCAATTACACTGTAAATTGTTAAAATCCCTCATGGAAGTAATTGTTTATTACAAGTATAAGTTTTTTTATGGTAGTAGAGTTGGTGGTGGATATGGTTAACCAGTCCGGGGAAAGATGGGTGGCAGTGGTGGCACGGGATATTCGAAACGCCTTCAATTCAGCAGTCTGGGATAGGATACTAGGGGAAATGGCAAGAAGAAACCTACCGTTATATCTTCTGAGGATTATGCAATCGTACTTCAGCGAAAGAAAAATCTGCTTAAACAGGAAAATAAGCGTCGAGATTGGTGCCGGGGTGCCGCAGGGATCAGTCCTGGGACCCACGCTCTGGAACATTCTATACGATGGGGTTCTGAATTTGCGATTGGCGCAGGGTGTTACTTCAATAGCATACGCGGATGACCTCCTCATCATAATCGAGGCAGAGGACCAGAGGGAACTAATGCTTAAGACAAATGAGTCTATTGAGGAAGTGGTAACCTGGTTAGATGCACAGGACCTGCAGGTAGCTCCGCATAAGACAGAAGCAGCAATCCTTAAGGGACCGCGGAAACGACAGAACATCTGGTTCGAGGTGCAGGGCAAGAGAATCGTCCCGAGACGGGAAGTGAAGTACCTAGGTGTAACGCTCAATGATGGATTGTCATTTGGACCACATGCAATGCAACTCGTAAAGAAAGCAGAAATGAGTTTGGGGGCTCTGTCAAAGATAATGCCCAACGTTGGAGGACCGGCGAGTAAAAAGAGACTAGCGCTATATGGGGTGATGAGATCACAACTAATGTACGCGTGCCCAGCATGGTGGCAAGTAATGAAACGCCAAAAATACAGATATGTATTGGAGGGGCTTCAAAGAAGGGTTCTGCTGAGTGGTGGGCGGATACAGAACCGTGTCTACGGCTGCGGTGCAGGTGATTGCTGGGGTTCCTCCATTACTGTTACAAATGGAGGAACAGGCTGAAATCTTTAGACTTAGGCAGTTGCAGCAGAATCCGGACAAGCAAAAGATGGGGCGTGCCACAATTATTAAATGGCAGAATGTCTGTAGCGAACAAGATGGCACCGCGAGATGGACCAAGACGCTTATCCCGGACCTGACGGTATGGATTGAGTGTAAACATAGAAGGATGGACTATTATCTTACCCAGTTTCTTTCGGGGCATGGGAACTTCCGCAGCTACACCAAGAGGTTCAAGCTTACAGCAGACGACTTGTGCGGGTATTGTGGTGCTACGGACTCGCCGAGACATGCGGTGTTTGCATGCAGTAGGTGGGAACGGGATAGGGTTGGGCTGGCTGTGGCGGTCGGTGAAGACGTGACGCCAGAGAACATAATATGGAAAATGCTAGAGTCAGAAGGGAGTTGGAATGTAATCTATAATCTTATCGCTATGGTAATGAAGGATAGAGAACAAAGGGAAAGACAACGAAAGAGAAGAGAGGGACAATAGGGTGACGGAGGACTAGAGACTGAGCGAGGATGGGAGTTGTAGAGACCTAGCGTGTTAGCTGAAGTTAGGCCATATGGGCGGTTCCGGCGACACGTGTGAAGAAAAGAGGTGTTTTGGTGGGTAGGATAGGCTTGCACACCCCCCTGCCTGGGAGTCCCACACTGCTACAAGGCGATTGACCCAAGCTTGTAGCGTCCATAAAGGATTTCACCTCACAAAAAAAAAAAAAAAAAAATGGTAGTAAAGTTAGAGGAGTTAGAGAAGAAGGGGATGTAGATATCAATAAATTTACAGATCGATCAATTGAAGCAATAACCGTAGAAAATATCGAAAAAGTAGGTGATTTCGTGCGGTGAGGTTCATAGAAATTAATCTTGGAATCTCCTAGACAATAATTCATCGGATTTTAACTGAAAACGGTTACGTTTAGGGCATATATGAACTTTTCGACTCTAAATAAGTTCTGTAATTAATTCTTGAAATATTGCCAGTGCGTTTTGAGATATCTTGTATATGATATAAAGAGCATATAACAAGTGTTCATTTGAAAAGTCAATCTAGGTTACTTTTAAATTTTGATAGAATAAGGCGCAAATATATTAGTATGTGTTTGTTGTTCCGTAAACGTAAATCCAAATGACATTTGATAATGTCAATCACAAATATCATTTGAAAAGTCAATCTAGGTTACTTTTAAATTTTGATAGAATAAGACGCAAATATATTAGTATGTGTTTGTTGTTCCGTAAACGTAAATCCAAATGACATTTGATAATGTCAATCACAAATATCAGTTAGTGCATAAAATAATCGTGCGTCGATTCTGGTTTAAATAAATTGCTTCTCAGTTTTAAAATGGCTTTCACTTTAGAACATAAAATTTTTTTAGTCCAGGCTTATTTTCAAAGTGGTAATAAAATTGATGGTTTATGGGTTTATTCAGTTCAAGATTGCATGGTAGAATTTCAATTTGAGTTTCCACATTTTGTAATAGATTATATACAACTTAAGAATACTTTGGATAGAACTTCAAAACTTTTTTCTGAAACTGGTAGTCTCTTAAGAAAATCAGGCAGCGGAGCAGTTAAGAAACATACACCTCAAGTTGTCAATCGTGTTGAAGAAATAATGGAAAATGAACCACAAACATCTGTTCGACATTTCAGTCAACAAATAAACCTTTCTATTGGTACAACTCACAAGTTATTAAAAAAAGATATGCAACTTTATCCATACCGTGTCACAGCAGTACAACAATTGTTAGAAATTGATTACCCACATAGACCACAGTTTTGTAATTGGTTTGTAAATATGAACAATAATGGAGAACTTTTGCAAAGAGTCATCTTTACTAATGAAGCATGGTTTTATAAAACGGGATACCTAAATTCTCAAAATACAAGAATTTGGAGTAGTGAAAATCTACATGTAATTAATGAAGAATCGCTACATCCAGAGAAAATTGGTGTTTGGGCAACGATAAGCCAAAGGCGAATCATTGGACCAATATTTTTTCAGGGAACGTTAACTGCTCAAAGGTACCGTACGGAAATTTTACAACCTTTTGTCAATCAGTTGCATGATGATGAACTTCAAAATGCATATTTCCAACAGGACAGAGCACCTTGTCACTGTACTGCAGAATCTTTGGATTATTTAAGAGAATTTTTTGATGAGCGTATAATTAGTCGAAACACTGATATTGCCTGGCCTGCACGTTCATGCGATTTAACACATTGCGACTTCTTTTTGTGGCCTTATCTAAAAAATAACATATTTCGAACACCTATATTTAATTTGAATGATATGCTACAGAGAATCGAACAGAAATGCATGGAAATTAATAACAATCCAGTAATGTTGCAGAATATCATCAGAAATTTTGAACGGAGGATTTTAAAGTGCATTGATCTTGAAGGACAACATTTTCAACATTTGTTATAGTTTTCAATAAATACATATTATTTGTTATTTATTTGTACGTATGGATCTGTCAAAATATACGACTTCGTAGGTTAAGTAGTAAATTTTAATTTACGACATACTTCAAAATGTTCTCAGTAAATCACATGCTACTAGATTGACTTTTCAAATGAACAATTGTTATGTATCATACATATCAGAACAGACATCAAATTCAATAAACCGGACAAATCAAGTGTTTCCGGTCATGCGTTAGAAACCAATCATAATATAAGGTCAGATTGTTTAAAACTAACTAGAAATTTTAACAATTCAAGAGAATCATCTATGAAAGTTTTTGTATCATTAAAAATAAAAATAACATTTACAGCGCAGATAAGGGTCCAATTCTAATATACTTACTTGTATGGCTTCCTAAAATAGATACTAAGTGACTTAAATTTAAGTCTCTTAAAATTAAGTATTTACGTGGATATCTTCGAAAGTGTTTTGCGAGTGTTGTGTTAGCTTTGATTTTAAAACTTAACTCTGTTCTTTGTAGATATATATATATATATATATATATATATATATATATAATAACTTCGTGACCTTGGTATGATATGGTAAACCTAATCAGTAGGCGATTAAAGGTCTGTATATTACTTCAAAATATATGTATTTAAAAAACTCTACATGTTTCGGCTGTGTACGCCTTTATCAAGAGAATACAAAATATTCATATTTTGTATTCTCTTGATAAAGGCGTACACAGCCGAAACATGTAGAGTTTTTTAAATACATATATTTTGAAGTAATATACAGACCTTTAATCGCCTACTGATTAGGTTTACCATATATATATATATATATATATATATATATATATATATATATATATATATATATATATATGGTAAACCTAATCAGTAGGCGATTAAAGGTCTGTATATTACTTCAAAATATATTTATATTTTGTATTCTCTTGATAAAGGCGTACTGCCGAAACATGTAGAGTTTTTTAAATATCATACCAAGGTCACGAAATTATTATATATATATATATATATATATATATATATATATATATAAGAAAATTAATACTGGTAGCCGTAACTTTGTGGTAATTCATTTTGAAAATAATAAAATAAAATAAAACAATCACTTTGTTTTACCACTTTATTCGCATATAATTGTTTGCAGTTTGATAATGACATTGTATGTCGAAACCGCGGTCACAATTATATGCGAATAAAGTGGTAAAACAAAGTGATTGTTTTATTTTATTTTATATATATATATATATATATATATATATATATGAAGCGTTGTTCTTCGGGATATTTCGCCGCGTTTGGATGATTTCGTCCTGAGAAGGACAACTTTCTTCCTGACGTTTCGGTGACATCACTTTCACCTTTTTCTAGAGGATCTTCTCGTTGCAATGGTAACTTCAAGAGTGCGTTGATTTCCTGTGCCGCTCGTATTATATATACAGCTTGTTCGTATTATATAGCTCGTATAGTTCGTATTATATAGCTTATTATATAGCGTATTATACAGCTTGCTCGTATTATATATAGTATAATACGAGCGGCACAGGAAATCAACGCACTCTTGAAGTTACCATTGCAACGAGAAGATCCTCTAGAAAAAGGTGAAAGTGATGTCACCGAAACGTCAGGAAGAAAGTTGTCCTTCTCAGGACGAAATCATCCAAACGCGGCGAAATATCCCGAAGAACAACGCTTCAACAAACGACCGCGAAAACATTCGACGAAATATATATATATATATATATATATATATATATATATATAACTTTAATTTCAATCCATATAAGTCATACGCTAAATAATACTTATAACAGATGCATCATCTTAAAAAGAAAAGCTGAGCATATACGAGAAATTTTCCATATTGTACTAAACGTTAAGCTCTTTACGGTTAAATTGAAACATATGATGAAGAGTTTTAACAAGTATCAAAGCAGCATCACGAATAATAAAGCTCGGAATTTCGTCAACACCACTTAAATGTGAATTCTGGCTTTTTCTGTTTTACCAAGTGTTTTTTCACGCCTTCAATGCTGCGTTCTTTACTCTTGTTTACTGCCGTCTTGTTGTCAGTTTCCATTACATCATACTCTATTAGAAGTGTATTCCACCGTGTATTCCTTTATTTTTACTTTAGCGATGCAGAATATTAATTTTGAAGTTTTCACTGTGTTGACATTTTATTTTCAACGATTGCGACTGAAATCATATCAAAAATCTTATTTACATCGAATATACCTTTGATATATTGATACAAAAATATATTAGAAATATTATTACTTGGGTAACAGCTTAAAGAAAGAAGTTACTTTGCCTCAAAGTATTTGCTTTAATACGAAATTTAAGATGAAAACAGGGAAAGCAGAAGGAAACGATCAAAGAAACAAATCTTATTTAAGAAGCGTGATTTTTCAAACTTTATATATCTAAAGGATCTCGTCGCTCGAAATAGCGTTAATAATAAATACGAAACGCTTCTGAGTTTTTGCACCATATACCTTGAATACAAGCATCATCGACGTTTTCGATTTCCAAAATAACTTCCGAAATGAGTTTCGCGACCATCGGGGAACGACGAAATCCGGAAACGACATACAGATGCTCCAGGCAATAACCACCCGCGACAGACTTTTATCGGGATCGTTAAACTTCAACGATCCGAATAATTTTTGGCGTTAATATGACGCTGGTATTGCGTTTTGGGTACGTTTTTCCCAATCGTTCGACTCACACCACGATCGTTATGGGTTCACTCCGTTTATGGCTCTTTACGTTTTGTTTCCTTTGGTGTTGAACAATCGTCTCGTTAATTTGGATTAACGGGGATTCTGTAAGCTGTTAAATAGCTGCTTTAATTAGAGTCGTAATGGTTTAAGGAGTGATTTTCTCGAAAAGCTAAACAAAATAAAGTGTAATAGCGGTAACGTTAGTAAATTTATTCAAAATTTCTTTTCGGGGGAGCGGAAAGAAGGGGCGAATTTTAAAATTAAGATAAAAACTAATTTTCTAATAGTATTAAAATTTATTACCCAAAAATAAACAATTTGGAAGACTAAGATATGTATTATGCTAATCCCCTCTCCCCCAATAATAATAATAGTAATCAGAGAGCAGACTGAAGCGATTGAATGACCAATTGCCCCGATAAAACGGTGTCGGTGTCGGTTGTATGCATTTTATAGCAGCCCCACTCGATTGCATTCCTCGAGCAGGTGTTTTTAATTTCGTCGTTATGAATAGTACATTGTGTGTATTCCTTCACAAATAAAATTCAACAGTGGCATGTAGGACGGAATATACATTTATATATTATTTCGTTAGACTTCTTGAAATAATCGCTTAAAAAAAATATCCGCTAATTTACAAAGTGTATTTTCGTGTTTACATGCTGTTATACACGCATATACATATATGTATTTATTGTTCCTAAGATACTCGTAGTATATTTTCTATTCTTTTCTATAAAGGATTGTTTCTGGTTTCGTTTCTTTTAGTGTTATTCGGTTACAACGTTTAGTATTTTAAAATATTCATTTTATATTGTTATATTGTATCGAGCCATCGAAAAAATTCATAATTGGAGTGGACTGTGAAATTGGGTTGATACTTTAACCACTTCCACATAATGACACATTACTTGATGCTTGACAGTTTCATTTTGTTTCATTGTAAAAAAAGGTTATGGCATTGAAATGATACTACAACCAAAAACAAAACAAATAATTTATTTAATATCGAAATCATTATGTCTTGGTGCAGAAATGAAATTGTTTATTTCGTTCTAAAATTAATTTGGTCAGGCCATATGTTTGGGAAAATACAGTATATTTACATTGGGAAATTTTTTTTTGTGTGGTTGGGGTTGTCTTCTATTGTTTAATGAGCGGATAATAAAGTTTATTATCCGCTTTATTATCCGCTCATTAAACAATAGAAGACAACCCCAACCACACAAAAAAAAAATTTTCCCAATGTAAATATACTGTTTTTTGTATCCTTTAATTTTCCTTACTTTAATTATTATTTTAATTTTAATTCATTCATACAAATTGTAAATATATTTCTTACCTTCCGTTGAATTAATTTTTTAGTTCTAATCACTTGAAAAAGACTTAATTATATAAAAAAAGTCGAAACGTCGTAGTAAAAAACTGAAATTCATTAAAGGTCGCTAAACCAAGAAAATGTCTATTATTTTAATATTATGACATGGCCAATAAAATAAATAAGAAATAAATTTTAATTCTTATTAACACTAAATATATATATATATATATATATATATATATATATATATATACGGGGTTGGGCAGAAGTAACGCATCAGTCTAATAATTCCGTAAATATAAACTTTAGAATAAAATGTTGTCAACGAAAGTTTTTTGATTGGCTTCAATCATTTGCGTTTTTTTTCATCATGATTACATATGACAGCAAAATTTTTTTTTTTTTAAATGGAAATAATATTTTCTTTTAGAAAATTCGGAATCTTTATTAATTTCTTAATATGAATATGTACTTCTTTCATGGGGTTAGATAATAAAAATACTGAGAAAAAAAAATTTAATAAACGTACATTTGGACTAGTGCAGAGTTTTGTAGATTGCTTTGGAAATTGTAGATTTTTTGACTGTCATTGAATTATTGTCGTTTCACAATAAAATAGTTTCCATCGTAAAACTTGTTTTTTTAATACGTGTTTTGTGTGAAAATGGTCAAATTAACTACTAAAGAAAGAATAGAAATTCTTATGATGGTCGGATATGGTGACTGGCAACGTTCACATCAAGAAGTTTGCACTTTATTCAATAATGTTTATTTGGATCGAGATCCTATAGCTCAATCAACAGTTTCGAGATTGGTTACTAAATTTAGAGAAACGGGCGATGTTAGAGATATACCTGGCTGGCTGGCCGACCAAAATAAATCACTAATGATGACCGATCTCTTCATGTTTTACTTGCTGTAACGGAAAATCCCACTACGTCAACCACTCAACTAGGATTAGAAAATGATATGAGTAGCAGATCTATTAGACGAATATTAAAAGCGAACAAATACAAGCCCTATAAGATACACTTACTGCACGAACTTAACGAAGATGGCCCGGACAGAAGATTACAGTTTTGTGAAACAATAATGGAATTGTCCAATAACGATCCAAATTTTTTAAACATCGTATTTTCTGACGAAGCTACATTTTGTCTAAATGGATTTGTAAATAGGCATAACTGCCGTTATTGGGTGACTGAGAATCCACATTGGATGCGAGAAAATCATACACAGCATCGCCACAAACTTAATGTGCGGGCTGGCATTGTTGGGCAACGAATCATAGGTCCGTACTTCTTGGAACACAACCTAAATGGTGATTGTTACTTACATTTATTGCGTAACCATATTGTACCAGATCTGTTGATTTTATTTCCTAACGACAATCAACCAAGCATGCCAAACCGTAATCTATGGTTTCAACAAGATGGAGCACCACCACATTATGCTATTAATGTTCGACAGTATTTAGACACAATTTTTCCCGGTCGTTGGATTGGACGTCGGGGTTTTATTGATTGGCGCGCTAGGTCTCCCGATTTAAATCCATTGGATTTCTTTCTTTGGGGACACTTGAAGTCGCAAGTATACAAGGAGAAACCTAGAAACCTAGAGGATTTGAGAGCAAAAATTACTCGTGAGATACAAGCCATACTACCTAATAACATTTTGTTCTAAAGTTTATATTTACGGAATTATTCGACTGATGCGTTACTTTTGCCCAACCCTGTATATATAGGTGATATTGACTAAATATGTTGTGATTTCAAACGTGATTTCATTTTTTTCCTATCATATCCAGATACAACACAAATTGCGAGGGAAGTTTATCATGTAATCTACCTAGCTATGAAAGAAACGAGTTAGAAAACAAAAATAAAATTATTTTTCAAGGTAAGAACCATTAACACTAATCCACGTATTCCAACGTTTCCTTAATGGGGCACAGGTAATTTGCACGCTATTTAATCCGCTTAAGCTTTACTTATAAATGCGGTGCACATATCCAACAGGTAAAATGCACTCTTGCACTCTAATTATTTGCATACTCATTATGTCATTATCCTAGAATACATTATTCTAATTGTTAGAATGTCATGAATATTGTATTAATATTATTACTAAAATATTAATTTGTAATGTTGATATTGAATCCATTCCTTTTATTAAGGAATAAGCGGAAATATACATATATTAATGGCACTACGTGCTATCAAAGAACTATGTTTCCACAAATTTAAAGTGACTCTTGAAATCAAGAAAATTTTATCTAAGTTTGAAATAGCGATTTATGTTGCTATAAAAGCAATTTGGCCGAATGCTGATATAATTGGCTGCAGATTTCATCTAGGTCAAGCATGGTATAGGAAAATACAGCAATTTGGATTAGGTAATGACCATCTAACAATAAAGAAGTGAACGAGATTCAAATTTGGCTCAAAACAACTGATATTCTGATATAATTTATTTCTCTAGCAATAACTGAAACTTTTACTCGGCGGTTAGTCAACACCAAATGTTCAACTTTGTCTTCCACACTTTGGGTCATCATGAATGGATTCATTTTCGATATTATTAAACATGTTTTTGGCTTAATGTGCCTTCAAGTTCTCTAGAGATTGGATTTGTATCTTCTACATAGTCACCATAGGACTTTTTGTACCAACGTTGCATACTTCATGTACGGTAGATTCTTGTTATTTAAAAAATTACGAATAAACAAGTACTTATGTCAGTAATTACTTTTTTAATATATTACATAAACTTGCCAACAATTCATGGGGAGAAAAAGACCTAGCGAACGACAACCATTGCACTGTCTTAGTCTTCCGCGGAATACTATCTGGTATCAAGCTAATACTCGTAGATATACAACTTAACGAAACAATGAGGATCGTCACCGGTACAGTTTGATCCACACTTAGTCTTTGGTTACCCATTTCTTCTAACATTTCTCGCTGCAGCACAGCATTAATGGGCCAAGATTACGTACAACAATGATCTTCCTTCTGACCTTCCATTGAGCGTCCCCAGGACCCTATTAAAATTTAGAAAACTAGGCTAGTTACAGAAGTTCAGCACCCCATCAATGTAAATGATTACTAGATAGTCCTCCTCGAACAATACCCTGAGGAATAGAGATTTGATTTCTAATCCTTCAGAACCTCTACCGGGAGTAACTCCCACGTAGACAATGATCTCGATTAAATAGGTTCCGCAAAGACCACCGAATGCTGCATAAATGGAAACTAACAGATACTAGCCTCTACTGTGAAACAAATTATATATACACAAAGTATAAAAATGAAGAGTTATATTTGTCTCCAGGATACCATACGTTGACGCATATGTAATGGACGTGGTTTTTCACGAATTTTTAATTATGGATAATTTCAACAATTTTTTTTAACGAATCAGGTGATAATCCCAGAACGGAGTGATTCCTTGGCCTTCCCGTTCCCCCGACCTCAGAACGCGCGATTTCTTCTTACGGGGCACAGTGCGAAATTTAGGAAGTTTAGCGGAACTTTATTCAATTTATGAAATACGTAAAATGCATGAGATTATTTATTATTTTGTTAGGTAAATACCCCACCTGTAAAACCTCATACTCAGTTTGGGGATTTACCCTGCGAAAGAACCTCAAAATGCACCTGAAATTCGCATTACTTCTTCAATCATACTTTTTGCCTATAGAAAGCTATTCGATTTGTTAAAGTTAATAGAGTGGTACATAGAAATGGCAAATCAGTAGCCCATGATTTTTTCTTCATGATTTTATTAGAAAATTGTCAATTATTGGCATTTAATTAATTGCAAAATCTTTCCTTGCTCGTGTGTGATTTGTTCGTGGAAAAAGTGATTTTTAAGAAGTAAGTTAAATTTACATTTTTAACTTTAGTGGAGATTTTAAAAAGTGATACCACATAATACCAGTTTGAAACGCACAACATTATAAAGTTTTTTTTCCCTCTGTTGAGAACTCAAAAGATTTTCTGCGATATTTTGCGATCTTCTTTTAAATGAAACATTTTCCAGAATGACTTTGCAAGTTTCATATAAGTGAATATTCCAAAAGTGGAAGGAAGAACCGACGTCGGATGCCATCATTGGTTTTGTTTTGGAAAAAATAGGCTCACCAATGTTAAAATCTGATGCTCTTTACAGTTTAAAGACAACTCTTCGCGCACTGGTTTGTAAAATAAGAAAAAGGTGGAGGGAATCCAGTCGAAATTTAGCACCATTTCTGAATAAAAATGCTGTCTGGCTTGAAAATAATGTAAAGTTTTCAAATGCTGTAAGGGATGCATTGCCCATTGGATCGAGGACCAATGCAGGCAGACCTAAAAAAGAATTTAGGTATCGTCATCCTAAAGTGCAAAACAGAAAAGTGCATCATCTTTTGAAGTCCGGTAGTCAAGACGAGTTAGCCAAAGCAACCGTAACAAAGCTATCCGATCTGGAAAACGAAACTCTGCAGCGATTGTCAACGAACTGGCATCTGCTTCTCCAGAAAGGGGAAGCAAAATCAAAATAGCTCGCATATGTCTTCTTCAAACAGCCCACGAAAATTAACTCCAGACCAGGCTCTGGCGCTACTTATTGATGCAAACTTATCGTCAAATCAATACAACATTGTTCGGGATCAAGCAAAACATCACGGTTGCACTTTGTATCCACCTTATTATGTTGTAAAGGACGCAAAGAGGTTATGCTAACCAAAGGACATAATAATAACTGAAGTTTCAGCTGAAGTATCAGTTCAGTCGCTTATAAATCATACCATAGCAAGACTTTGTACAGGGCTAGAAGAGACACTTAGAACTTTGTCAAACGTTAAAGCACTAAATATTATCGTAAAGTAGGGTTGTGATGGGGCGGAACAAGTTAACTATCGACAAAAGTATATGGACAAACATAGATCTGATGATAGTATGTTTAGTGTATCAATGGTACCAATCCAAATGTGCTCCTTAAATGATAATGGTGATAATCAGTCACTAATTTGGAAAAACCCAGCTTCTTCTTCCACACGGTACTGTCGCCCCATTAAGTTCGTTTTTACCAAAGAAACAGTCAGTGTAATTACCTCAGAAGTAAAAAAAGTGAAAGAACAAATATCTCAACTTACTCCAACCACTATACTTGTAGATGGCAAGCAATTTCAGGTTACAGCAAATATGATCTTTTGTATGATTGACGGTAAAGTATGCAATGCTGTATCATCCTGTCCATCATCACAAACATGCTACTTATGTGGGGCTAAACCTAGTGAAATGAACAACATCTGCGATATACCTCAAAAAAATATAAACGAATCCTTTTTATCCCTTGGACTATCGCCCTTCCATGCATGGATAAGGTTTTTGGAATGTATTTTACATATATCGTACAAACTTGATATTAAAGCATGGCAAGCTCGTGAGAGAAAATATAAAAAAAGTTGCAGAGAAGAAAAAATACATTCAACAAAAATTCAAAGAGGAGCTTGGCTTGCTTATAGATATGCCAAAACAGCAGACCGGAAACACAAACGATGGTAATACCGCGAGGAAATTCTTTAGAAATGCCGAAAAGTCTGCCGAAATAACTGGCGTTAACTTAGAATTGATCAAACGTTTTCATGTGGGACATAATAATAACTGAAGTTTCAGCTGAAGTATCAGTTCAGTCGCTTATAAATCATACCATAGCAAGACTTTGTACAGGGCTAGAAGAGACACTTAGAACTTTGTCAAACGTTAAAGCACTAAATATTATCGTAAAGTAGGGTTGTGATGGGGCGGAACAAGTTAACTATCGACAAAAGTATATGGACAAACATAGATCTGATGATAGTATGTTTAGTGTATCAATGGTACCAATCCAAATGTGCTCCTTAAATGATAATGGTGATAATCAGTCACTAATTTGGAAAAACCCAGCTTCTTCTTCCACACGGTACTGTCGCCCCATTAAGTTCGTTTTTACCAAAGAAACAGTCAGTGTAATTACCTCAGAAGTAAAAAAAGTGAAAGAACAAATATCTCAACTTACTCCAACCACTATACTTGTAGATGGCAAGCAATTTCAGGTTACAGCAAATATGATCTTTTGTATGATTGACGGTAAAGTATGCAATGCTGTATCATCCTGTCCATCATCACAAACATGCTACTTATGTGGGGCTAAACCTAGTGAAATGAACAACATCTGCGATATACCTCAAAAAAATATAAACGAATCCTTTTTATCCCTTGGACTATCGCCCTTCCATGCATGGATAAGGTTTTTGGAATGTATTTTACATATATCGTACAAACTTGATATTAAAGCATGGCAAGCTCGTGAGAGAAAATATAAAAAAAGTTGCAGAGAAGAAAAAATACATTCAACAAAAATTCAAAGAGGAGCTTGGCTTGCTTATAGATATGCCAAAACAGCAGACCGGAAACACAAACGATGGTAATACCGCGAGGAAATTCTTTAGAAATGCCGAAAAGTCTGCCGAAATAACTGGCGTTAACTTAGAATTGATCAAACGTTTTCATGTGCTGTTAGAGTGCCTAAATTGTGGTCTTAAAATCGATTCAGAAAAGTTCGGCGAATATGCAAGAGAAACTTTGGAATTGTATTTGAAAGAATATTTCTGGTACTCAATGCCCGTAAGTGTGCATAAAGTCCTTTGTCATGGAAAGGATATTATAGCCTCTTGCATTCTTCCGATCGGACAATTTTCTGAAGAAGCTCAGGAGGCAAGAAACAAAGACTGCAGAAAATATCCCGAACTTTTTACTAGAAAAACGTCAAGAATAGACACAAATACGGATTTATTTTATCGACTGCTTATTTCGTCGGATCCGTACATCGCTAGTCTTCGTAAAGCACACAAAACCAAGCATAGATAAGTTACGCCAGAAGTTTTAGTGTTGTTAGAAAGATTTGCAGGCCCGTGTAATGATTGCGAGTCTTCAGACGATTGCAATGAGTCTAGTTCTGAATAGGTGTTCAAAATGTAATTATAAAATGTATGTTTTTTTAAATGTTCTATAATAAAAAACACAAATAAATTCAAAAACTTTAAATAAAACATATTAATTTTTATTAAAAATTTTAAAAACCAACAAATAGAACGGTTTTACTGTTTTGAATAATTAAGTTCCGGTAAACTCAAGAAATTTCGCACTGCGCGGGGGTATCTAAAGAGTAAGGTGTTCCAAGAACGTCACCGTACCCTTGGAGAATTGAAGGCAAGAATCCGTCGAAAGAATGTCTCAGCAGATGCCCCACGATGTAACGGACAACTTTCGAAATAGCCTGCAAGAATGTCTTGATCGAGATGGACGACATCTTACTGATGTTATTTTAAAAAATTAATTAAAACAGTTTTATTCAATGCTTTTTAACGTAACATAAGATTTCTTACAATTATTTAAAAAATGCAGGTTTGACTAGCACACCTGTATTAACAAAGGGAGCAAAATATAAATATTAAAGAATTTATTGCATATTACGCGTCTAATTAAAATACAAGTCCAGATCCCCCCCCCCCTACATCGATGCTTTTGAAAAAACCATTTCGATGAATTTAAAAGGGGAACTAACTGTACTATTTCGAAACCTCCCGGAGAAATGGATTCACCTTCACAACCGGTTGCATTTCGGTTTAAATCGATTTTTAATCTTCAAAGGGATTTCACCTTTCATCCGCAGTTAGAAATTTACAATGTAATTAAAATCTTATTACCGGATTTAATAAAGGGCGCTTTGTCCGGATGAAAATTGTCCTTCTCGTGTAATTTCTGGTAACGAACGTTGAAGTTTCGAAAAATACAGGCGCAACAAAAAGAAGATAATCAAATATCCCCTGGGTTATTTTTATCTTGTCGACCACAGCCGAGCCAAGCACACTAAAATTTATAACATCGAATTACACATACAGGCAGGATAACATCATGATGTCTAGTACAAAGTAAAATCAAATAATTTCTCATTTCTGCAATGATGAGCAACAAATGAAGGGCCATGATATTATGACCTACTGCTTTTAATCCAACACAATAACACACAGGAAATTTAATGTTATTATCAGAAAAGACCCATGGTAGATAAATTTTCTTCAACGAAGCGATTTCGAAATGTTATTGACAATATTTTAAAATATAATATTAAACAACAAAATGCCAAAAACAAAATTTATATTATAAAATATAACGCCACGTTTACATGACGCTTGTATGCGGACATGTGTGTTCAGTGTTGTTAGAACTACAGGGTTCCCCATATTAGTAAAAAAGTATTTTTGATAATATATGTATGTCTGTGTATTTGTCAGTTGTCGTCGTTTTTGTTCTCGTCGCGTCTGTGTGTTTGTCAGTTGTAGTAGTTTTTGTTCTCGTTTTCGTTGTTCTCGTCGTCGTTGTTGTTCTCGTCGTCGTTGTTGTTGTTGGTACTGTTCGTAGTGATCTTGTTGGAATTGTCTTGAGTTCATTTCAGCAGTGCCCAGCGGTGCAATAGTAGCAACTTGAGACAACATCGTCGGAAATTCTTTCTCTGTCATAGTAGGAACAAATACGCTAGCAGTTCTCATTACAGCTGCCCTCATAATTGTTCTGACTACGTCAGCAGGGGCAACGGTAGATAGTGCCGTCGATGGTGGAAAAGGTTTCATCGATGGTAGAGGTATCATCGTTGGTGGGGGAGGTGGTGGAGGTATTACAATTAATGTTGAAGCACCTCCAATATTTTCAGTTCCAATTCTATCTACCGCTCTATCTACCGCCATCGACAGTATTTCATCATCCATTTTTTCAAATTCCAGTTGCTCTAGCTCTTGCATAAAAGAATCTGAATTGGAAATATTAATATTGGAAATATTTATGAGGTTTACAGGGTTGTCAGTATCAGGAGGAAACACCTGTTGCTGTGAAGTGTGTGAATGCGTGAAATTTGGTGTTTCCTAAAAACTAATCAAAATGAGGAAAGGGATCAAATTAATTCGAATTAAATGGAAATTGACAAAAAATAATTTTGATAATATTTTCTTTCTGTCACTGTACGAATACTGAATTATAATTTTAAACTGAATTATAATTTTTAAAAATTATAATTTTAAAATTTCAAATAATGAATTATAATTCTAAAATTTCGAATACTGTTCAAAATCACTTTCGAAATACAATTTAATTACTTTGTACTTATTAAGTAATTCTTATAATTATCAGTTTGTAAACTAATTATTTCTTTGTAAAGTAATTATTTCAAATACATTAATATATAAATATTACAGTGAATTATAAATATTACAGTGAATTAAAATATATATATTACAGTGAATTACAGTGAATTATAAGTAAACAGTCTAAATAAAGAAATTATTTAAATACTGATACTAAACTTTCAATTTCAAATATTGAATTATAATTTTATTACTTTTCAGGATACGAAGTAATTACTTTCCTACTTTTAGAACACAAAAGAAATAAAATATTTTCAAAATTAATGTATTATAAATGTAATACATTAAGAAAATTAATACTGGTAGCCCTAACTTTGTGGTAATTCATTTTCAAAATAATAAAATAAAATAAAACAATAACTTTGTTATATATACCACTTTATTCACATATAATCGTGACCGCGGTTTCGACATACAATGTCATTATCAAACTGCAAAAGTTACAGGCCTACATAGAACTTATAAATGACACAAAAATATATGGGGGTGGTTTATGATGTTATTTAAAATTACTACTATATACTTAACTATTATATACAACATTGGAAAAGAGGTGTATATATAAGATCCAACTGGTCGTTTAAAACGATATCTATTGTGTTGTTTCGGCTTTTAAAAATTTCTAGGGCCTCTAAAAGATTTAATTTACGACCTTTCTCGGCCAAATGCAATATTTTACGGTGACCAAATGTATGCCTTTCTGTAATAAGATGGTTTGCGAATGTTGAATCTTTCTTCTTTAGTTTATATGATCTCATGTGTTCTTTTACCCGTATAATAAAACTTCGACCAGTCTGACCTATAATTATTATTATTAAACATTTGATGTGAAGAACACAATACAAGTTCATTATTAATATTTTTTTTAATTATTAAAAATACTTTTGTATTATACAAAAATTGGGGAGGTTGTTGCGTACCCTAGGATGTTTCAAATTATTCTGTTTCCCCATATTACCCATATCAAAGCGGGTAGCTTTGATATGCGATTTAAATCTAAACGAAATATGTGATTATTTTTTCTTTAGTAGGTCAAGTTCAGTAAGCTTCAGGATTACATTTTATCGAGTAGGTATCTGTCTCAAACCAATCGAGTAATTGCTAGACATAAATTCGCGTCAGTGTCACAAAGTGTTAAAATTTGTGTCAAATTTTATAAAATTTTTCATTAGTATGGATTATTCAGTGTAACAACTTGTGCTTTCCGTGGAAATTTACATTAGAACTGGTTCAGTAGAAGAAGTTCGGCATGCATTTCGAAGCCAGTTTGGTGATGATAATAAAAGGGATAATATACCAACGCGCAAAACAGTTATAGCATGGGTTCGTCAATGACGTGAAAATGGTTCTGTGCAGAACATTAAAAAACCTGGACGTCAAAGAACGGTTCGTGCGCTTGCAAATATTGAACAAGATGTTTTCACGAGAAGTCCTACCAGATCTGCAGATCGCTAATCACTTACTCTACGAATATCCAAGGGAAGTCTTCGCAACGATTTAAAATTTCATGCCTACAAATACCAAATTGCACAGTACCTTAGCCATGGAGATTAGGAAGCGAGATTAACATTTTGTCAAGAATTTTTAAATCGGTATCGAGAATCAATACACAATTTGTTAATGACGGACGAAGCAAATTTTCATTTGGATGGCGTTGTTAACAAAAAGGATTTTAGATATTGGGGAGCTGTAAATCTTCGCGAATTGTTTGCAAAGAATCTCTATAGTCCAAAATAACCGTCCTGTAACGGCCAATTCCGAGCGTTACATAGACATGTTACAAACGTTTCTCATCCCAAAACTGATTAGATGTTATCACCAACAGAATACACAAAAAGCCACAACAATGTAGTCAAAATCATAAACCCGAGATTACATAGATGATTGACATATACTATAGCTTTCAAAAAAGTTATCCGTAGAAATGCTTGCAGCTCAATTAAGAATTTGCAACATAATCAGAAAAATATCGAACATCTAAAGAACAATCTAAAACTACCAACAATTAAACAAAATACTCAAATGATACGTGTGGTATGATACCTTTTCCTGGAGTATGAAACACCGCAATATCAGACGAGTCTGACCGAATTCATAGCCACAGATATGTGGGTTGAGTGAGCTGTTTCCCAGGGATAAGCTGAGGAAGTGTAAGACAAGTCAACGCTATAATAATAATAATAATATTTATTAATACGCGAACAGTAAATACTGAAACATATATTGTATAAAATTCCATACGAACCAGATCTTGGCTGATCAGTACACAATTTTTCAGACTTGAAGAAGGCAAACTATATATATATATATATATATATACAGGGTGAGTTTTTTTGAATGTTTAGCATTGAATCTCAGAAACTACTGGAGATAGAAAAACGCTTAAATTTGGAAAGATGCGCAGTTTTACGAGTTTGATTTAAAACTGCTTTTGTTTCTCCGATAACTTTCATGGCTTATTAGATATTCAAAGAAAACTAAATTTTACGATTTTCTTTAAACATGCTTAGCATCGTTAATAGTAATTTTAGAGAAAAAGTGTTCAGACAAAAGTTTTAGATAATTTTACGCCAAATAAAACTTTGTAGCTAATTTTTTTTTTTCGTTCACCATTATCGAGTTATGACACAAACTTGTGTTTTTTTAAATGGAAACCATAGTTGGTTTTGACATCATTAAAAAGCTTATTTTTTGCTGATTACAATGATATAAGGTTTGATATGGTTATTTTAAAAAATAAAGAGGATATAGACATTTCTATGATTGTTCACTTTATAAGATAAAAACTTAAAAAAAAAAAAGTTTGGTGTTTTGTAATTCAAAAAACGAAAAATCTGAGTTACAATAGTGTTCGTTGGAGCAGTCGAGATAAATATACTAACATTGCTTTCACGTTGAGTCACAGAAGTGAGAGCTGTTAATTTTTACTTTTAAGTCAAGTTAATTGTCAAACATTGACAATTAACTATTAATTAATTTAATTGTAACTTAACTATAAGCGGTGCAAGCGGCCGTTAATCATAAGTTTGCATTGGCTATGGAATTTTCTAACGTAGAAAAGCGTGATATGGTTGAATGTTACATTCAGCGCCAGAAAAATTCTACTAGAGCTGCTGAAGTTTATTTTGAAAATTATTTTGATCGACGTCAGCCGCCGCTACCTACTTTTAAGAGATTATTGGATAATTTAGCAGATTATGGTTCGTTCGTTAAACCAAAATAAAAAAAAAGGGATGGATGAAGATAGAGAAATAAACATATTAGCAAGTGTCGCTCAGAATTCATCTACATCGACCCGACAAATTTCAACAGAAATGGGCTCCTCTCAACGCACTATTGTCAGAGTGTTGAAGAAGCATAAATTTCGTCCCTACAAATTATCAGTATCACAAACTTTACATGAAGGTGATAACATCAGACGAATAGCTTTTTGTAGATGGTTTAAAGATCAGTGTCAAAACGATCCACACTTTTCAATGAAAATATTATGGACTGATGAATCTCGTTTCACAAATTGTGGAATGTTTAATAGGCACAATGAGCACATATGGTCTCAAACAAATCCACTTCACGTTGAACATGGGAGACCACAAATTAAATTTGGGTTTAATGTTTGGTGTGGTGTTATAGGATCAACTGTTCTTCCTCCTTTTATTTTTGATGGATCACTAACTGGCAATCGCTATCTTAATTTTTTACAACAAGATTTCGAGGAAATGTTAGATAATTTAAATTTAAGAACCCGAGCAATGCTGCCATGGTTTCAACATGACGGAGCGCCTCCGCACAATCATCTGAATGTTAGAAATTATTTAAATTTGAACTTCCCTAATCAATGGATAGGACGAAATGCACCCACTGAATGGCCGGCTAGATCCCCTGATTTATCAGTTTTGGATTTTTTCTTGTGGGGTGCACTAAAGGATACAGTATACAAAAGAACATATGAAACAATCGACGATTTAAGAGAAGCTGTCTTAGTTGCTTTTAATAACATCGATAGGCGTAAAGTCCGCAATGCTACAAATTCTGTTGTGAAGAGATGCAATTTGTGTATTAATAATAATGGAGGTATCTTTGAACATTAATAATGTTGTGTTCCCTTAATAAAAGTTCTTATAGTTTTCATTTTATTACTACATAAGATTTCAAAATAAGTTTTTGTTCGGTTTGTATTTTATCAGTTCGAAATTCAATTGTTTTCCATAAAAACCATAAAAATGTCTATATCATCTTTATTTTTTAAAATAACCATATCAAACCTTATATCATTGTAATCAGCAAAAAATAAGCTTTTTAATGATGTCAAAACCAACTATGGTTTCAATTTAAAAAAACACAAGTTTGTGTCATAACTCGATAATGGTGAACGAAAAAAAAATATTAGCTACATAGTTTTATTTGGCGTAAAATTATCTAAAACTTTTGTCTGACCACTTTTTCTCTAAAATTACTATTAACGATGATAAGCATGTTTAAAGAAAATCGTAAAATTTAATAAGCCATGAAAGTTATCGGAGAAACAAAAGCAGTTTTAAATCAAACTCGCAAAACTGCACATCTTTCCCCATTTAAGCGTTTTTCTATATCCAGTAGTTTCTGAGATCCCAATGCTAAACATTCAAAAAAACTCACCCTGTATATATATATATATATATATATATATATATATATATATATGTTTCTATATTTGAATTTCCAAATAGTTCTGATATTTTTGAAGGGCCAATTCACCAATCTAAATACTTGTAAATTGTTTATAAATACAAATTCTGATACCATTAGCCGTTCAAAAATATAATTAAATAAACCCCTTTACTTCTCATAATTTCGATGCTGCGACTACACCTGTTAGATATCAAAAGAAATATATTTTTAAGTCGGACAAAAACAAAACTTCATGGCGTATATTTTTCTAGTCTACCTAGTCGGCATCATATTTAATTAACATCCATAATCAATATTGAAATACCTGAAACAATATCGTTCAATTATGACCAACCATGTGTATATTTAATTAATTGGAAGCGAATCAACTCGCTGGAAAACGCGGACAATACAGGCGAAATCTGTTGCATGTTCGAATAGTTCTATGAAAATGATAATTGTGCTAATTATTATGGTTAGTTCATTAAATCAGTGTATACGTAATTAGAGCCAGTTTAATATACGAGTAATTTAAACAAATTAAGACTTTAATTTGCAATTGTGAAAGAATTGGATAGATTCTGCATCAATTTGTAACTGCTATATACTACACTTATGTTTCTTAAAATTAGAACGCCCTTCTAACCGGAAACCATTAAAAATTACCTCAAGATATTTTTTTTGGATGAAATAAGGTTTCCAAAGAAAAAAATCCACATTCTTGCAAATTGTTGGTAGATTGTCATGCAAAGTAAAGATGACTATATTACTAACAAACGGCTTTTTTTGGAAAACATAGCTACGTACGTTTTATTTTAAAATCGGATCTGAACTTTTGCCATCATCCAATAGAATAACTAGTAAATAAATCTTGCTTAATATTGATTTTGAAAAGTCTTTCTTTGGAGACTGTGGTTAAATACAACCATAATAAAGGCATAAAACCCCCCACCATAATTAATACAGGTATACTGAATGCGTGATTCGATAACTAAATTGTCATCCTCAGTAGGTAAAACTAATAATGACAGTGTTGAATATTAAGCACAGTATACGTGGACTCATTGTAAAGTGTTCCGAGATTCTTTATGTTACCTTTACTGTACCCCATGTTCAAAACTGTGATTATTAATTTTATCTACTGAGGTTGGCAACTTAATTGCCGAAATACGTATTTATAATGCGATTATTAATTGTGGTATTTAATGCCTTTTCTTAAGTAATTGAATTTAATAATAATAATATTATTTATTTACCCAACAGAGACCATTTACAGGGTATAATATAAATATAAATGTGAATGTATGCACGTAAATACACAAAAAAAATTACAAAAAACAAAAGTAACCAAAATTAAAGTTGATTAATAATATAAAATGAAACTAAAGCAAAAATATCCAAATTAATTAATTTAAAAACGAGAAAAGAAAAACGAAAAATGAAAAAAGACGAGCATAAATACCTAATACAAAGGTTTTTTTAATAATATAAAATATTATTAAAAATCTGGTGTGAAGAACACAAATACAGGTTCACTATTAATATTTTTGTGAACGTGTCCGAACATATCCCTCCCCAGAGACGTAGATACGTATTTCGCCTTTCTACAGGCTCATCGGTACGCCCCTGCTGGAGAAAGGATATCCTCAGACACATTCACAAAAAAAAAGAACGGCGAAATACGTATCTACGTCTCTGGGGAGGGATATGTTCGAACACGTTCACAAAAATATTAATAGTGAACCTGTATTTGTGTTCTTCACACCAGATTTTTAATAATAATTTATATTATTAAAAATACCTTTGTATTATACAAAACTGGTGGGGTTTACCTACTCATGTATGTTTCAATTATTCTGATTATTTTACACATACAAATATAAACCAATCAGATTCGCGGATTACTGAAGCAACTCGAAATTACAGCGGTAATTTATCGATAATTTTCATAGTAGAATAATTAGGCGTTGTTATGGAAATGCGGTTAATAAGGATAGACATTTCTAAAGATCTGTCAAAAAACTGATTTCATTGTCACAAAACAATGCTGAGATTTGGGGAAGAATCAGTTGTAAACATTGATCAAATAGTAAAACAAGCTGAACCGGCTAATACGAAAAAGAGTAAAGTGTCAATTTGGCGACAATTTTGTGAGTTTTGTGATGCGAAAAACTACAGCGTCGAACAAAATGTTACAGAAGAGGAACTTGCAGATATTCTGAAAGACTGGGCCTTCAATATGAGGAAGGTGAATGGGGAAGAATATAAAGAAGGTGTTGTTAAAAGGATGTGGAATGTCACGGCAAAATTGCTACAAGAGAAGTTTAATAATGAATATAACAGAAAAATTGATCCTTTTCAGAGCATCGTATTTAAAGCAGCCCGCGACGCAAGGAACTCCAAAAGGAGAATTCTTCAAGCGATACCTGGTAAACGGAAAATGAGTTCTGCAGCTATACAGAAAAACGAATATGAAAAAATGATAAATGTTTGGGATGAAGAAAATCCAGATGGACTACAAAAGAAATTTTACCTGATAGTGTCGATTGAATTGGCATGGCGAGGAGGAGAAGGCGCGGCATGTTTGATTCACTACTTCCGAGAAGAAATGAACGTATACAATACACCGACTGGAAGAATAGAGTACAATCCCATATTCACGAAAACTACCCAAGGTGGAGCACAAAAATGTGCCAACAGTAAATGGTTGATTCCCAACAAAGTAAAACCAAGTAATTGTCCAGTCAGACTTTTTAAAAAACTCATTTCAAAGAGGACAGAAAACGCTCGTATAAAAAGTGATAGACTCTTTTTAACTGTCAATCCAGCGTGGAATAAGAAAAAAGGTAGCTGGTATAAAAATATGCCTATTGGAAGAAATGAAATTTTGAAATGGTTTAAGAAAAGTGCTGAACTCGCTGGTTCCAACACAGAAAACCAAAAAATAATTAACTATTCCAGTCGCGCGACAGCTGTCTCAAATTTAGCAAAAGCTGGTGTAAATGAGCAACAATTAATTAAAATTTCTGGCCATAGTAGTTCGCATTCTATTAAGCCGTATCTACAACTAGATAAAGAACACCATGAAACTATTATTAATCAAATGCGAGGAAATAGTTACAACAGTGCAAATATTGATCAAGCACATCCAATAAAAAACAGAATGTATATAACAATTGTACCTGTCAGTGTACTAATTTATACATGAATTAATAAATAAAGACTTTAGATAAATTCCATTTTGTATTACGTAAAATAATCTAATCAAATACCATACGAGCTTTGAATTAAAATCGATAATTTCGCTCATACTTCCTGCATAACGACTTCGACTCGTGTCAATTTGACAATTAAACCACTCCAGCCCCACGGGCTGTCGTGATTTAAATGCTTGTCAAACTGACACTCGTCTTCGTCGCTATGCAACAAGCAGTCGTGAAATTATCGATAAATTCAAAGCTCTTATGGTATTACTACAGATAAATACCTAATGTAATAATCACCACAAAATCCGACAATCACATGAACAAGTCATCATAAGTGCTATAAGGAGATCGGCTCATTCTGTAAAGAGGCGAGTTAAGCAACACGTTGGTTCTGGGAATCGGATGTATTGACAAATCTGGAGAATCGGCGCAGGACATAGAATTTTAATTGTGATAACAGTGATGCATAGTCAATAACCCCATGAAGAATCTTCCAAACAAACCGCGTACCATGCGTGTTACGGCGAATAGTAAAAGATTGCATGTTGTGCCTTTCAAGAAAGGAATCATAATCGATACGCCCAATCCCTCCCCCTTGGAGGATGCGTCCCGTCGAGCTTATAAGACAAAAATTTTAGGAATTTCCCTGCAGGCGTTCAATAGAAAGCTGATGAGAAGCGTAGTATGGAGACCAGACGGGAGAAGCATATTCCAAAGTACTAGCAACGAATGCAAAGAAGAGCGATTTAAGTGTGTCAGGATTAGTGAAGTACTTAGCAGCACGCATAATAAATCCCAATTTTCTTGTAGGTGGAGCTGCAAAGTTGTTCGATGTGGAAGATAAATCTAAGTTCGCTATCAAAATGTACACCAAAATCCTTGAACGTATCGGATTGTGTTATGAATTCATTATGTATTACATAAGAAGGGGTTAAATTTTGCTTTCGCGTAAATGAAATAGAGCTACATTTAGCAACATTAATTTTTAATTTCTTAGAGAAGCACCAATGAGTCAAACGATCAAGATTTTGTTGAAGAAACACGGGGTCGTGCTCAGACGTGACGAAAATATAAATTTTAACATCGTCAGCGTATGCAAGTACATGACACTCAATACAATCGAGAAGTCATTAATCTACGTCAAGAAGAGCAGAGGGCCCAGATTAGATCCTTGAGGAACGCCAGATGACGTATGCATTATAATGAACATAATTTGATCGATTACTCAGATAAGATGCAATTAAATTAAGGAAAGCGGAACCCATTCCAAAGTTACCAAGCCTCGCCAATAATATTCCGTTGTTGATAGAATCGAAGGCAGCTGACAAGTCAGTGCAAAGCACGTCCACCTGCTCCCGCCTGTCCAAACACTCACTAATAAGAACAATAATAAAAATAATAATAACAAGCTCTAGTACCCAACAGGCAATGCGTAATTGCGTATACTGGTCTGGAAAGAATTTATAGACAATCACTCTTTCCGTACATACAACGAACATTGTTGCAGCTAGTGATAGACATCGTAGTGCGTGATCTATAATGTGAATGCCAGAGTTTGGTCAAACAGTGCCTACACTGTGCCTATGTATTTCAACAGAAAACTTCCTACGGTACGGTACTTTCCAGCCCGATATACCAAATTTAATTTAAATATTTAGCTAAATTAAAAATATATATCTCGTAAATATGTTAAATGAGAGAAAAATTAAAAGTATAAATTAATTTGTAAAGAAATATATATCGTTAATTGACGAAGGAGATACTTGTTGAAACTTCATTATAACGCTAAGAAATAAGTAATTAAACTTCTAGTTTCAAAAATTCTTTTATTGTAAATACCACTACAATATTGTTTCGCCATACAATGGCTTCATCAGGTGGATGAAATACTGAGTATTTCATCTTATCTGAGTAATCGATCAAATTATGTTCATTATAATGCATAACTCAAATTATGTTCATTATAATGCATAACTTCATTATAACGCTAAGAAATAAGTAATTAAACTTCTAGTTTCAAAAATTCTTTTATTGTAAATACCACTACAATATTGTTTCGCCATACAATGGCTTCATCAGGTGGATGAAATACTGAGTATTTCATCTTATCTGAGTAATCGATCAAATTATGTTCATTATAATGCATACGTCATCTGGCGTTCCTCAAGGATCTAATCTGGGCCCTCTGCTCTTCTTGACGTAGATTAATGACTTCTCGATTGTATTGAGTGTCATGTACTTGCATACGCTGACGATGTTAAAATTTATATTTTCGTCACGTCTGAGCACGACCCCGTATTTCTTCAACAAAATCTTGATCGTTTGACTCATTGGTGCTTCTCTAAGAAATTAAAAGTTAATGTTGCTAAATGTAGCTCTATTTCATTTACGCGAAAGCAAAATTTAACCCCTTCTTCTTATGTAATACATAATGAATTCATAACACAATCCGATACGTTCAAGGATTTTGGTGTACATTTTGATAGCGAACTTAGATTTATCTTCCACATCGAACAACTTTGCAGCTCCACCTACAAGAAAATTGGGATTTATTATGCGTGCTGCTAGGTACTTCACTAATCCTGACATACTTAAATCGCTCTTCTTTGCATTCGTTGCTAGTACTTTGGAATATGCTTCTCCCGTCTGGTCTCCATACCACGCTTCTCATCAGCTTTCTATTGAACGCCTGCAGCGGAAATTCCTAAAATTTTTGTCTTATAAGCTCGACGGGACGTATCCTCCTAGGGGGAGGGACGGGACGTATCGATTATGATTCCTTTCTTGAAAGGCACAACATGCAATCTTTTACTATTCGCCGTAACACGCATGGTGCGCGGTTTGTTTGGAAGATTCTTCATGGGGTTATTGACTGTGCATCACTGTTATCACAATTAAAATTCTATGTCCTGCGCCGATTCTCCAGATTTGTCAATACATCCGATTCCCAGAACCAACGTGTTGCTTAACTCGCCTCTTTACAGAATGAGCCGATCTCCTTATAGCACTTATGATGACTTGTTCATGTGAGTGTCGGATTTTGTGGTGATTATTACATTAGGTATTTATCAGAATAATTGAAACATACATGAGTAGGTAAACCCCACCAGTTTTGTATAATACAAAGGTATTTTTAATCATAAAATATTGTAGGTGTAGGTTTCCGCGGTCGTTCTCTAGATGTAGATCTCGGTTTCCGGCTTGGAACCGCGTCGAGTTAGGCGTAATTGCCAACGTTTCGTCCACTGTTTCAAGGGACATCTTCATGTGTGCCTCACTTCCACGTACTTCCAATTTCGAAACAAGTTCTATGAACAAGTGTCAGGAGCCGCTATGGGTTCCCCCTTATCCCCGGTTGTCGCTACTGAGTATTTCATCAGGTGGATGAAATACTGAGTATTTCATCCACCTGATGTAGCCATTGTATGGCGAAACAATATTGTAGTGGTATTTACAATAAAAGAATTTTTGAAACTAGAAGTTTAATTACTTATTTCTTAGCGAAATATATATCGGATTTCTGTACCTATTCTATTTGCTTATTAGCCATCGTTAAGAGAGTGTACACTAGCACTGGCTTCATTACGTTTGGTCTTAGAAACGAAGCTAAAAAGATGCTGGTATATATGGAATTAATTCTAGGTACTCGACATAGGTACAGTTCATTTCAATGAAATCGAGTACACGTTAAAAATCAATATACCCTTTTTTTTAAGAATTTTTAAGTCATGTAAATTTGACTTTCATCTAAATGTCTAACTCTTCAAAGCGGTTATCCATGACAATCAAAATGTCATTATTATTACTTACAAAATACTTGTCATAGTGACAGGCAAGTCAAACAAAAGTGATTAAGAAGAACGACTTAAACCATACAAAATGGTGCACGTAGCACTCGATTTCATTGAAATTAACTGTACGTCCTAATATGAAAGAGCAATATACATTCTATTGTTTAGAAATTTATACAAACATTTACAATATAATGTACTCTTCTTGTAATTTGCTTAATGAGAAAAAAACGTGAATTAAAACGAAGCCATGAAATATGGCTTTGATGTTTATATCTCATCAGTATAACTTCTGACGGAAGTCAATAAATTGAGACAGTTAATAAACGTAATTTACGTAAAAATTAAAAAAAAATGTTCTTAGAATCACATAAGTCTCCAGTATCTCAAATAATAAACGAGACCAATATATTTTTAACATGCTAAAATGCTAAAATAAGTGTAATAAATAATATGTGCAAGTCAATGCCACAGAAAATTATATTTTCTTCCCCGGTGTTCCGCAAAAAAAATAGCAACAAATACTATGAATAGCATCAAATCTAGTGAAGAAAATTTGAATTCATTCCACCTAACACTAATAAAAAAAAAGTTTTACGTCTTACTTCAGAAATACTTGTTGACGAAGAGAAAAAAATATGCGTTCTAGACCAATCACCTTATAGGCGAAACAATGTGTATGAGCGCGACCTCTATCGCCAAATTGGAGTTTAGTAAGTGTCTGATTATCTTTTCGACCGAGAAGTAAATTTTCCAACAGATTTAGAGGAAGAAGCAGTAGCTATTGTTACAAGGGATCCAACTCTCAGTGTACGTCGAATCGCTAGAAAACTAGGAGTGCCACGAACGACAGTTTGGCGAATTTTAAAACGTGAGGGCTTATATCCATATAATCGCAGGGGACACGGTTTGCATGAGGCAGACCACTATGCTCGTCTAGTTTATTCTACCTGGATATTAAGACATTTTAATTTCTGCAGAACAGTCCTCTGGACAGATGAATCTACGTTCACGAGAAGTGGTGTTACAAATCTGAGAAACCTGCACAGGTGGTCATCAGAAAATCCCGAAGCTATACGCCCATCTAAATTTCAACATGAATTTTCTATTAACGTTTGGGCGGCCCTAATCGATGACTTGTTGATTGGTCCTGTCGTTCTTCCTGGGAGATTAAATGCGGACAATTACCCTCAATGTCTTATTGACGAACTGCCAGGTCTTTTAGAGGATGTCCCAGTGAATGTTCGACGAGACATGTGCTTTCACATGGATGGGGCACCACCATATTTCGGAATTGCTGTCCGAAATTGGGTTAACGTCAATTATCCAAGATGGATTGGTCGAGGTGGTCCTGTTGCATGGCCACCCAGATCACCCGATCTTAATTCTCTTGACTTTTATTTATGGGGTACATAAAAAATTTAGTCTACACGCAAGTTTCGAACAAAAGAGAAGAGTTGTTGGAAATTACAAATTTAGAAAAATCCGGTGTATACCAAATTAGCTGCAAAGACTATATAGGTCAAAGTAATAGAAATATAAATACTAGATTAAAAGAACATAAAAAGTCAATTATTCAAGGAATAAAAAATACGGGATTTGCAGAACACTGCATAGACAATCTCCACTTTCCCGATATGGATAGCGGCAAACTGTTATATAATGTTAACTAAAGTCAAAGATTGAAATATTCAGAAATATTAGAAATCAAACAGGCAAATTATAGGAAACAAAACCTAAGAAACACACAAATTGAATATTTAAATACACCCATAACAGACGCAGTCATTAAATCGTAATTATTGCTAATTCCACTCACACACATTCATATCTAAATATTGGAAGTTGATCCCTTAATTGAGTTGAATAAACACTTTGATAATGATAGAATTGGCCGAAACAATTGCTAGGGTAAAAATCTAATAAGTGAAACTCAACAAATGTTTCCTTATTTACCTAACTTAATTAGAAAATTCAAATCCATTCCACCCAAAACTCCAGACAACTAGAAAAATTATTTCCCAATAGCAATTTAAAACAACGTCGTGCACAGACCACAATAGATTAAATACTTGAAGACGATCGCGTCTGTACGAAACGTTTCCAGGGAAACATACTTACGCTTCAATTTCTAACTAGATTGCAAAGAACCTCTTGTGGGTACTTACTCGCGTTGTTTGTGGGATACATTACGACTTGAATGGGAAATTATTGCATCTCTGAAGAACAATACTTCACCATGGTTTCATTTCTCGCAGACGAACACTGGCGAACGTAACTGAAAACGTTCAGTCGGAGTATGTATGTAAGCAAAAACACAAGAAACAAGTCGTGTCAAATAATTTTGAATGAGAAAAAATAAAAAGACGAAAACTGAGTCTCGACTAGTAACGGGTTTTACGAGTCGTCGTTTATTAAAATGGTCAGTTCCAGTCGTAAAAATGTGCAGTCCCTTTCACAGAACAATTTATCGTTTCACAATTTACTTGATTTTATCGGTTAAACTGGATATGTGTATGATTTTAAATGAAGTTACTTGATTAACGGCATCATTCGAACTGATCTATAGTTTTTTCTTTTAATTCAAAGGAGCTTAAAAGCTACTTCGTGGTTGGTTACTCATAGGCCAGAATAACACGAGTAAATTATAAAACGCGACTGTTCTCTACACTCGATTTTTAATAATATTTCGATATTATTAAAACTAGCAACAAATCACTATAACCTCTCGTAGAGCGTGAAATATTTAACAGATTTGGCGTATACTGATTTCAAAGTTTGAGGAGCTTGTAAGGGGAAAACTCCCTTACTGGCAAAATAGTACCTTCATTGCGGCGTTTCTTATTCGGAACTCCGGCGTAATTAAAACTTCCCTTGCGAATACAAATCCTAGACACCCGATACCTTATAGTTTGCAACTACCGACGAATTGGATTCTCCAGTGTCAATTAGTGGAGAAGAAAAACAAGAAAAATTGTAATCTTTTGAGGACTGAATGTCTATCTGACTCCCGTCTCCGGTTGTTGGCTGTGGATACCGATCTGTGCGCAATTTCCTGAGGACGTATCGTAGAAACAAATGTAACTCGTATGAACTTTCTTAAATGCTATAATATTTATTATTTCTAGAACTAATTTAGCGTTTTATTATTCATAATTTATCTTTTGATTTAATAATAAATTCCCCATTTAATCTAAATTTTAATTAACGTTTCGAATTTAAAATTCATTCATATTTGTAGGAATTGTGTAACGAAATATTTTTTATAAGATGTTTGAAATCTAGTTACGATTTGAATTATATTTATAATTAGCTTTGGTGGTTAATGATTTTAATTTTAACGTAATATTTTTTTTCTGTACTTAAATTTATTCTAGATTTCTATTCATTTTGGTACATATATTTTAAAGTAAAATTTCTTATTGCATTGGTTGTTGTTATGTTAAAAACTTAATTTTTTTTCTCGCACACCTGTTGTCTGTGTCAACATTTGCTCTCGGCTTTGTGAGACTGGTATAAAAAGAAACTCTTGTGTGTGACTTTATTATTATTATAACTTCGTATTATGTTTTCATATCAGTGTAATGTTATCATGTTACTTCAATAGAAGAATGTACTACATCACGAGTGATACTGCGCGCAAATTTCAGCAACTAAATTATCGCACCTTGTATACTTGAAACAAAGACTCATTCTTTGTTCCAAAACTATCTTCATTCATACACGAAGCATTTATTTATTTTCATGCTGGAATACATCCTGTTGTTATCTACGATAAACTTGACATTCAGACAAGCAACATCTCATTAAAAATGCGAAAAGTATACGTCCTTTTTCACGGTAAAATGAGTCGTATCTACTTCCACTTCCTATCGATCATCGCCGAATTAAAAAAAAAACTATGTTTCTTCCATAAATTCTATCTTCAATGTTAAAATTATAATATATATAAACAATATCCGAGGCCGTTCGTCAAAAGAATATTAAAATTATAGAAACAATAATGATCTTCCTTAATATTATCCATAATTCCAGTAATTCATTATTAAATAAGACCTTCGATTTTTCTTAGAAGCCTGAAGTGGATTTTTATGTGGTATTTACTATGACGGAAACATCTTTGCATAAATTTACTTAATTTTTATGGGTTTTTAACATTGTCTCATTAAATGGTTACTAATAAAACGTAATTTAAGATACTTCAATATGTTTGCGAAAGGTTAGTAGTTTGTAGTGCAGCATACAATGTATTTCCAAGCAACAAAGTGGAATTTCCACGCGAACAATAACAAATAAATTTGTCGCGGTCATGGTCCGATTGACTTACGAAATTTATGTAACGTTATTGATGCAAAATTGTAGGTGGTACTGACGATACCTCCTTGTAATTTATCGTGTTTTTTTGAGTATTATATAAGAAGAACTGGATTATCGTTTATTATTAAATTATAAGTTTGATAACTGTAGTGTATACGAGGGTCATTTTTTACAAAATTTTTACAAAATCAGGGAAGAAAACAAAATTTTTATTGTTTTTCAAAACATTCGCCTTAATGGTCTATACACTTTTGCATACGTACGAACCAGTTCTCAAAACATTTTTTCCACTCTGAAAGTTGTATATCAGAAACATGGCTTTCAAAGACTTCAATTGCTTCTTGAGGTGTTGAAAATTGCTGTCCACGCATTTTTTGTTTCTCAGTTGGGGACAAAAAGAAATCATTCGGCGACAAGTCAGGTGAATATGGACAATAAGACATTATTTCAACACTTTTGTCCTTCAAATAGTCAACTATTAGACGTGCTGTATGGGAACTCGCATTGTCGTGATGAAGAATAATGCGACGTTTTCGGTTGTTCTTCCTGATTTCGTCTATAACTTTGGGCAAACAAATTACTGTATACCATTCAGCGTTAACAGTTTTTCGATCCTCTAAAGAAATTATTGCGATGTGTCCTGTACAGCCGAAGAAACAAGAGATCATTTTCTTGGAAGTGCTCCTTGCCCGAATAACTTTTGTGAGGTTCGGTTCGTCTTGGAACACTCATACAGTAGATTATTGCTTGGTTCATACGCATATATCCATGTTTCGTCACCTGTAACGATGTTGTATACGGATTTTGCGGTCACTACGTTGAATTTTTTGGGCATCTCTTAACACCAATTGACACGAGCTGCTTTCTGTGCTTCGGTTAAGTTATGTGGAATCCATCTGGAACATATTTTTTTACAAATAAATGATCATGTAAAATCGAATAAATAGCAGTCTGCGATATGCCAAGAGATGTCTCTTTCTCATGTCGATAATGTTCTATCATTTTCCCCTCTGCATCGATTTTTGGAATCACAACAGTTTTTGGTCGACCTTTACGTGATTCATCACTCACTGAGGCACGATCATGACGAAATTCTGCAAACCAATTGTAAACTGACTTCTCTGATGGTGCTTCATTACAAAAAGTTGACCGAAGCGATATAATGCATTCTTGTGGAGTTAAGCCTTTTTATAATAGTAAAGAATCATCCAACGAAAACCTTCACGAGTAATCTCCATTATTTTACAAAGTCACTGTCTTAAAACTGTCAATGTCAACAAGCTACTGACTCAATTTGCTATCGTAGATTTCTCATTGACAAATTTCAAACATTAAGAATATAGTGATTACATATTGCTATGGCTTTTTCCCCGCAACATTTCGTGAACATTTTTTGAAAAATAATATTTTTGTAGTGTACTATTATTTATAACAGTGTATGATTTTATTGTATGAACTCTAATTGTATTTTGGTTTATTTTGGAATTCTTAGGTTTTGATTAGCGCAGTTCCGGGAAGCCATTTGGACTTGCTGGGCAAATAATTTTTAGCTGTAATTTTTTTTTATGATTGAATGCGTGCCGCATGTATCCTCAGACACGTTTTGGTATTCAAATAAGAGAGGTGTATATTTGGAGATATAACTTTTTTATCTCTTAGTTCATTTAATTACGGTTTTTGTTTTGAATTAATAGTGGATGTGTTTATTGAGTTAATTACCGTATTTTTACGAGTTTGTATACTTGTAATTTTTGATTTATTTAATCTCTTATTTGCACGTGTTCTCCTTTGTAATATGTGATAAAAAACCGATGTAAGTTTTATTTCACATTAATAATATTATTTCTTTATTGAAAGCATTTATTGTAATTTTCATTGTATGAATTTATATATAGTTTATAGTAATTAAGACATAGATGACAAAGATACTTTTTTGGTTCTTGTAAATTTTTTTAACGTTTAAATTCTAGAACGTTTGATTTTCAAGGTTGGTTTTTATATCTGTGGTATTGCGCAGGTCTTTGTTATATTTTTCGGTTTGACAGATTTTATTCTGTTTACATTTTGACTTTGTTATTCTGGGGTGTTTATTAAAAATATCTTTGTGATTTATTAGTTATTATTTTTGCTCGCGAGTCATAAGAGGATGTTTAAATTTGCTTAGCGGTTATTATCAGCAAATTAAGTTTACCTCTATGTGTAATTGTAATACACAGGCCTTTATATTTCATAAAGATTAATTTTTTTTAATAAACTCTAATTTGGAAACTGTGACTTTATTTTTACCTTTGTGTGAATTATTGATTTTGGCGCCCAGTATTTTTGTAGAAGAGAAGTACCACTTTTTCCATTGGAAACCCTGAGAGGAAAGCTGTTTTATAAAAGAAAAGCAACCGATTGAGCATTAAAGTTGGACAGTGTTGTGGTGAGTAGTGGTACAGTCAACTACGAACTCACTATTCATAGCAATATGTTAAAAGCACCATCTAGTGGTCGATTGTAAAAATATAAAAGGTGTCCCTCGTATAAAGAAAGTAATTACAGTTAGATGCATAAATTGGCATACGAAAAGCCTCTTCTGTTGTATACTTTAATCCCAAAAAGTTCTATAAATATGTAGAAGCGTAAAATATAATGAAAACATGTTATAAAAAATTTTAGCGAAGAAAAATTGTATTACACTGGCTTGAGATATTAGATCATTAGTAAAGATCAGAAACAAGCTAATGTCTGACATACAGGGTTAGGTATATATATATGGATCTATTCGAATGTATTTGACTTGATACATATTCAGAAAGCCTACGGAAATTTCACCATCTTATAATACTTAAAACAACCAGAAATTGCAAGAAATTTACATTATGGCTTATGAAAAATATTTTAATAATTTGCTTTCTCAACTGTCAAAAAATAAAACCGGTACAGCGACATCTATCGCCCACGAAATTCGCGAGTATTTTCATTCGCTGGTTTAAAACCGGTTTGGCACGTGCTTGTGCCGTGATCACTCTACCTGTTCGGTGAACAGATCATAACGATAAGCTATTTGGGGGACAAATTAATTGCGACTTATTGAATTTATGCAAAGACATGAAAATCACGAAGGTACTAAAAATAATCCTGATAAATATTGATATCGGTTTCTAATAGTTGAAGGAAGGTGGTACAAATGATTTCTTATTGCCGTATATCTCACATATAACGTAGTGGCTAGTGTGCTTCATTCAGTTAAAACTTTGGAATTTCAGACCAGGTTCACGTCTCAAAGATTTGCTTATTGCTGTATGATATCCGCCAAATAACGTAGTGGTTAGTATGCTTGATTCAGTTAAAACTTTGGAATTTCGGACAAGGTTCGAGGCTCAAACAGGTACATAAAAAAATTGTGAAGACATATATGTCAAACATGAGTTTACCAAGAATCAGTTCTTCTCAGGGCTACCCTGACGATGGCAATAAATTGACTGGCGAAATGTCGAATTATTCAAATCTACAAACGATAGAAATAGCCCAAACAATTACTCAATTAATCATTCTTCATCAACAACTTCTCGTCACGAAATGTTAGTAATATGCTTAATATGTAACACGTGCATATTGTCGTGGTTTTTTCCCCATAGAAAAAAGAAGAATTAAATATTGAACAGTATTTGTATAATTTGGATTTAAAATACATTGTTGAATTTTATGTATATTTATATTTATTGTGTTTGAATTTATATTTTGACTGGCCCTGTATTCATATTATATTAGATTGATGGGTGCGGCCAGATTTTGTACTAGTGAATTCGATGTATGAGATTTTCGCGGTAATTTTATTTAGAGATACCAGTACTGGCAAACCAGATGGTCAGAGAGAATAAAAACCTCATTTTTATTCTCCTGTTTTTAAGTAAATTCGGGTTATTTGTTTTTGATGCTTTAATTTGTGCATTTTAAAATTAATTACGATTTGCACGAGTGTTTGTGATCTCGTGATCTGGTAGTAAATTTAAATAATGGTATCTCTCGCGTAGTTTAGTGTTGGATGTGATTAGATCGATGTAAGTACATTGAACAATTAATTTATATAATTGCTACTACGATAATTTGCTTATGTTTGTAATGGTAGTTTAGAATTTGCATAAATTATGATATAAATATTAGTATATGAATAATTCAAGAAAATTGTCATGTTTTTGGTAATGGAGTTTTTTTTTAGTCAAGATGTTCTAGATCGTTTTAAATTCAGGTTGGTTTTTTGTTGCTGGGTTTGATTTTGTCATGTTTTATTGCGCGTGTAAGGCTGTCACGCGTACTCGATAACTTGGTGGTTGTTGACATTTGATTTTGTTGGGGATACAGTTAGAGGTCAAACTTGACAAGTTTCTTAATTATTTATTAATTATATGTTTGCTCGAGAGTCACAGGGGGTTTTTCTCTTTGTGCGTGCCATTATCATAAAGAGTGTTTCCTCCTAAGCTACTGTTAATTTTGCTTTAGCTCCCTATACACTCGGTAAAGGGATTTTTTTAAATTTTTTATTTTTTTAATAAACGAAAATGATGAAAGTGTGACTTTTCTATTAATGCTAATTGTTTTACTTTAAATTTAAACTCGGCCCATATCCGTGAGGATGACCCCTGAAGTAGAAGCTCAAGGAAGGCAACACGACTGAAGTCAGCTGGGAGAATAAGTTGCGGTGTATAGATTGCAGTGCGAACTTAAGTTAAAATAATAATTAAAAGCACATTCCACTGCAATATGTTATATAATATCAAACGGCAATAAGCAAATAATTTATACTCCCGACTATCAACTATTAGAAACCGATATCAATATTCATCAGGATTATTTATAGGACGAGTACTTTCGTGATTTTCATGTCTTTGCATAAATTCAGTGCGTCGCAATTAATTTGTTCTCTATCAACATCGTTCTTTGTTAATAATTATGCACCTGCCCTTCCTCCACATACTTCCCATCGACTTTTTCTGCCCCACACACGACGTATCAAACGACAAACAATTCTGCAAAATTCACGGAAATCCGAACTCGCAAATGAGTATTATTAGTTGTTTACCCGTTGTTTCGACGTTACGTAATCAGTTAGCCGGCTTTAGCGACTGAATATACGAACAGAGTTTATGGAGAAATAATTAACACTCTCTCGCGCGGACAAAGGCATTCGCTCGCTGTCAACGACATGACCGGTGCCGGTGATGTGCGTACAAGAGTATTAATATGCTGCATCACGAGGACTCTGTCTATGAGAAACGTACTACATGGGTTGTATGTGTTGGACAAAGTGCGAGGGAATTTGGTTCTGTCGGTTTCTCGAAATGTTCTCCGACAACAAATAATATCCTCTCTTTTATATGAGTGCATAATTGGACAGGAAGAGATTTGACATTCTGGATTAAGTGGCTGTGTAGTTAGCCGTACATGCGTGCATAACCATCTGGTTGCTTTCATTAATTACGTATTGTTATTGTGAGCTATGGAATCGCGCGAGAATGAGATTATGTTCATACTTTTTCGAGAGATTGTGGCGAATTAGTCTGCAATGCGTGCAAAATATACTCATAATATAAAATAGTCAGCAATTTCCATATAAACTACTGAATAGGAGATAAAAAATGTATTATCTATCCATATTAGGATTTTTTTAGTAATAATATTAATAATAATAATAACAGTAATAATATTAATAATAATAATAACAGTAATAACAGTAATAACAATAATAATAAGAAGAAGGGAAAGAAAATCTATGTAAGAACGCATGACTAAATTATTGAAACTTTTTATGTTGAGACATTAGATTACTTCACTAGAGTATAAAGTCCTTAATGCGGCAAAGACATAGGATTGAATGATACTTACAGCTGATTCAAGGATTAATAATAAAATTTGTGTTAAGAGTAGGATGTTAAGTATTATTATGGATAGTGAAGGTCCAGTATTTCCTAGTAGGGTTTCTTAACTTTTCTTCACTGTTGATGCAAAAGACTATCAGCGCCGCCACGATATATTTTTGAATTACCGATTCATGTACACTCACTGACGTAAGTTTTGTCTTTGGTATTTTAATTCACTTATTAAGAAGTGAAAGTTAATATTATAATTAATATTTAATTATGCCGACTCCGATTAAAGTACAAAGGAATCGACAAATAAATCATGTTGATTTATTAAGTAGTTAGTAAGATATTTTGATTATAATTAGTTATAATTAACAGACAGTGAGAGATATAAAGCGATCCCGTTTCAATTTGATGTTCTTAAGCAGAAACAAATAGAAACTGGTAAACTTTTGACGTGCCCAATCGGGCCAGGTAATAAACCTCGCCACAAAGTGTCATTGTTTCTTCTTATAAACGAAACCAATTTGTATATTATATAGTAAATATAAATATTATTCATTTTGTATTATATATTAAAAATAAGTATTATTCATTTTAATATTACACATTAAATATAAGAAATCATAGATTATAGTATTTAAATCTAACAGTCAGAAACAAAATTAAAACCTTTGTATAATTATATTTTCTTATTGTATTAAGATGCAAACGTTTCACTAAATTTAGGATGCTGCGTATTACATATTTGTCAACTGTTATTCATGCCGGCACTTATTTATTGCCGCATTCTTTAGATACGTTTCAAATTATATTATTTTATCAGTGAACGTGCCGTGCCATGTATACAGTTAGAAGCAAAAACCATCTGCAACGTTTGTTTGTTTAGTAGGCACAATTTACAATCAAGGCGGTTCTTTGTAACTTTGCCGACCTTTTGTTCGTCATTTAGCCGCATGTGGCCTATTTTGTTAATTGTTCCAAGGTTAATTGAAGGGAAGGGTAAATTTTGCCTACAATGCTTAAAAAGTTTTTAAATAGCTCAGCCCGCGATGACAACAGTCGCAAGTCGTCAAAGCAAGTCGCCAGTAGCAATTCGCCACAGAACAACGTTCTAGACAACAGTCGTAAGAACAATGTTCAAGACAACAGTCTACATTTATTAATAACAGTCGCGAGTCTTAACATAATAACGTTCTAGACAACAGTCGTAAGAACAATGTTCAAGACAGCAATCGACATTTAATATCAAGAGACACCAGTCTCATATGTTATCAAAAGACAACCGTCTTTCATTATACAACAAAATTTATGTATGAAGTAATGTAAATATGTAAATAAAGGTGTTATATTGGATGTGCCGCATTTCATTAAAAACTGTCACCGAAGAGTAAATAGTTAAAGCGTATACGGCCTTACAACCCTTGAGCGGTGAGTCAACACAGGAGCGACGAAAAACCACGAGTTGCCCCAACAGTCATATACAATCTTAGTTGTGTATAGCGACAAAGAAAAAAGAGGTGAAAGATATATATGAGTAATGCCTGCAAACAAAACTTGCGATTCAATGACGTAGTAACGAGAAAATTAAAAATTCGTGAAAAGTCACTCTATCCGGGAACGTACAGATGCATTTCGCCTTTATTGGAGCTTGTCAATGTACGGTATCCTGGACAGACATGACTTTTCACTTCTATACTTCGTGTATATAAAGTTAAAGTCCGCAGTTAAATAAATAGGCGGCAATACGGCTTCCACCTCTAATTCACCAGTAATTCTCTTTACCGGCGAATTATATTGTTCTATCGGTATTTACCAGTACCACCACTAATTTAATTATATAATTTCATTAACTAAAATGCGCCTAGGCTTGTCGACATATTCAACGCAAAGGTTATTAACTAAAAGTATGATAAAATAAATAAGAACATCGCAATAAAAACACCATATGTGTGGGCATAAATGTTTTGATATGAAAATATCAACATTCACTATTCTTACGAATAGGAACTTATGTTAAACGTATCGTCTAAAGTCTAACCAATGACTAGGAATTTAATCAATTTTTTTGAAGGTCAGTGAACTTGAATTACAGCTACATTTTGGTGAATATAAAATAAACAAAGACGTGGACCGACGTGGACATTTTGGCCCTAAAAATTTGGAAACTTTTGATGGATTACAAATAAATTTCTTTTTTGTTTTCCAGTTGGACATTTATATGTATTCGTCAGATTCGTATAGCTTTGTCGCTATTCATGGGTAACCCTGTATACTTAAATGAACCACAATGCACCACTTATAACATGTTTGAATCGATTGCATAATGGGCCTTTGTAAATTGTGTTCTTTAAAAGAACTTTTCTGAAATGTCTCAGGAACAGTGGCAGCATTGCTTTAAGGACTGGTTTCATCGAATGCAAAAATCTATTGATGTTAAAGGGGGAGATTTTGAAAAACTATAAAATCATTTAATTTTTGTTTGAATTAATCTTTGATTTTCTAAAAATTTTCAGTGTTCCCTCGTATAAATTTAAGAGACATGATTGACAATGTTAACCCTATATTGCACAATATTTAATTTTGTCATATCTTTTGGCATTCTCAACATGTAAAAAATATCAATTTTTTTTGTTTATATTTTCAAAAATTTTACAATTATATTTTTTGACTCAATTTGCGAACAGAGTGTACACAAAGCATTGACGTTGGTGACAATAATCGACAATAAAATGCCAATAAATTTTTGGATTTCCTCGGTTGTAGTGACAAAAGGGCAGTTCGTATTGGAGTTGAACACAATAAAGTATTGACATATCTACTATCATTTTTAGAAATTCATCAGTGAAAAATCGTCTGAATACTGCATAAGACGTAACTAATTCTAAAGCATCTTTTGGTAAATCCCTGTTACCACAAAACTGTACATTGTTATTCCCTGTGAAAGTTTCTTCTTCTCTCCACAATAGTTTCACACCTTTAGATTTTGCAGATGATGTGACAGTTGCGAAATTGGTCAAAGGTATCTCGTCTTCAGAGTCGAAGTCGTAGAAATTTTCTTGATTTTCATTTTTATGCTGATCTTCCAGGGTTTCATCAACATCTGACAGAACGAAATCTTCACTATCAGTTGGAATATCTGTAAGTTTATGAATATCATTTTTTCCCATAAAATTGGTTTCCAACTTTGGTCCATTTTATATTGTATACACCTGTGCACGGTGATCCAAAATGATACAACGTATCTACGTCATAATTTAAGATAGTAAGAAACAGACATTTTCAACAAAACTGGCACATCAAACAATTTTCACAACTACGCTCAAAATCATTGACATCATGATCTGATCTGTTCAAGTAATTTTAGACAAAAGAATGTCCTGCCACCTATAGTTGGGCAGCTTAATTTGAAGACGAGCGTTCCCAAATGGGAATCGTGTGCATTTAAAGCTTAAACACCCTAAAACTTAGTCTTCACGAATTTTTGATGCATGGTGTTCTCAAACGAAAACAGAATGCGATGTAGAGTTAACAATTCAAAACGATAATTTGTGGAATTTAAATCATGAAGCAAGTAACATTTTCCGATAGCTTAATCTATAAGAATTCTACTTAAAAAGACCACTCAAATATCAATTATAATATATTTTAAAACAACGTTTGCTTAAAATAACAGAACGCGTAGTTTTGAAGTATATGTGGATAAAATAATTAAAACCACAACATGACACGACACAAATTAGATACACGTCCCATCAAAATTTATAATTAACATGACAGGTCACCAGAGTGGAACAATTTTGTTTTTGAGGCAATAGTTACACGAAATGTGTACGAATAATAGGAAATATTAGCGCTGGGGATGGGTGACGAGCAAGGCGAGCAAACCGACCGGCATAATGGCATAACACACGTTCCCTCCATTAAACTTAAGTCTGGCTAAGTGCTGGTGTGTTTGCCAGAGCCCTATTATGTAGAATAATTTATATACGACAAAGATATATCGTCCGAAGCATACTAGTACATCCTTCATTATGCAAGAGTTCGTATATGAATTCGTTTCAGCATATCGTGTTATATGGTCTGACTCGTGTACAATATTAAGCTCCCCTTGTGATTGCGTTAGAACAGAGGAGGGTGACTAAAAGAGATAAAACCAGTGCAGAAGAGGGGAAATAGAAGACCGATTATTAAGATAGTAACGTCAGAATTTAAATAATAGCTTCATATGTTCTGCTAACGATGAACTTTCATATTATGTAAATTAATTAGAAATGATGTCATCTTGCGAGATAAAGCAATACCATGCACGGTTTTTTATATAATAATTTAGACTGGCAATGAAAACGAAATGCTATTTTGGTAATTTTGTTATATTAGGCCTCCAATCTGACAGAATATTGTGAAAGTTTTGGGAAAAAAATTGTGGTATACAAATCAGTAAAGCTCGGATTATATGCATGTAAAAATAGCAAAATATGCACATATGCTATGTACAGTCGCGAACATGGAATTCCAGACAACTAGTATAGCAGTTTTTTTCAAAATATTTACTATTTTAAACGGGTATTTTACTGTCACTTGTTGTTGTAGGTTATGTATCAATGTCATGGGTGCGTAAGTCATAAACAATTCAATAAAAATTTACGTCAAGATACTGAAGAAATTTAATGTTTAAATAAGAATACAATTCTATCAGTATTTTATTGAAGTACCATTATGATCTAATACCAATTGTAGGCATCTTCTCATTGTTTGAATTAATCATCTTCAATGAATAGCGACAGGTCACCAATCCCTTTCAGCTGCCTCTTTTCATTTTTATTACCCTAACTGTGTCATCGTCGTTTTTAAAATTGTAGTTATTGGGACATATTCATTGCCATTCCCTTTGATAGGAATGTTGGTCGTCTCTCGGTTCGACATACTTCAACTCGGAGACTTAACACATGTGTAGACCTTTTCCTTAGGGATAAGTGTTTTTTCGACCTCCCGTAGTTTAGAATCGCATGTTTAAAATTAGTCTATACGTGAACGCGATGTAAAGTAGTTATTGCGTTAAGCGGTTCTCTCGCTTTACTGTGCCCCATGTGCGACTTTTTAATTAGTGGTTTTTACCTACTGATGATGACAACTTAGTTGTCGAAATACGTATTTAGGATACGATTAATAATTGTGGTAAGGGGTTATATACCTTTTTTAAGTTTTTTACTTAACCACAGTCTCCAAAGAAAGAATTTAATCATCTTGTGTTATAATTTTCCATCTTGCTAAGCACCTTAAACAGTTTGCCAAAAATTTAAAAAAGGTATATAACCCCTTACTACAATTATTAGTCGTACCCTAAATACGTATTTCGACAACTAAGTTGTCATCATCAGTAGGTAAAAACTATTAATTAAAAGTCGCACATGGGGCACAGTAAAGTAAGAAAAACGCTTCCGCACAACTACTATACACTGCATCCCCGTGAAGACTCTCTGAGTTTGCCAAAGCTCATTTCTATTCATTAGTCTAAAATTATTTCTATATAGCTTTTTGACGATATATCTTCAAACATTCTCAATTGGGTTCAAGCCTGGACTCTTCGCAGGCCAACGCAAAACTTGAATACACCCATACCTCGCTATAAGGCTGCTCTTTATACGGCATTTCGCTATAACGGCCTTTTTTAATGACACTTTTTCGATTTACGTTTCATTAGACGTCCAATAGCTTGGTTGTATTTGCTTTATTTTTGTATGTATGTACATATTCGTAACTGAGCAAAATGTAGCGCGCACGACAAAAGAGACCAAACGTTCGTACACGTTTATAAAATGGGGAACCCCAAAATAATGTTTTGATAAAAAAAATCAAAAGCACACAAGAGCGCACGCATTTGATGGAAATTGCGCATGGTAGTGACCACCATAGTTATTAATTGCTAAATTAAAAACATAGTTGGTACGTTTTGTAATTAATTCAAAAATTCTTTTGAATATAATCGTTCCTTTTTTAGTAAAAATGCCATTGATACGTTCATTCAATTTGGAGATTGATGCTGCTAATAATAAAAATAGAAGCCGAAACTCTATCACGCTAGAGACCATATTAGAAGTTTTACGGCGTATTGAAGCTGGTGAGAAAATTGTTCAAATTTGTAATGCAATTGCACTGGCAAAGTCTACCGTTCAAACTATTCGTGATAGAAAAAAAGAAATTGAAATACATTCGCTGTCCGCTACACCTTCAAGTGTTTCAAAATTAACTCGCCAAAGAAGCAGTGTTATGGAAAAAATGGATAATTATTAGTTATGTGGATTGAAGACAATAATGAACGAAGGATGCCAATGAGCCAGATGACTATCCAAGAAAAGGCTAAAAGTATTTTCGAAAATTTAAAGAGAGAGGATAATGATGAATGTGCGAAAGATGAAAAATTCAAAGCAAGTCGAGTTTGGTTTGAAAAATTCAAAAATTGCCACAATTTGCATAATTTAAAAATGAAAGGCGAAAAAGCTAGTGCCGATGAAACGCAGGCAAAGAATATTCCAACATTTTGAAAAAAGTTCACTCTGAGCATTACCAACCAGAACAAGTTTTAATGTAGACGAAACAGAACTCTATTGGAAGAGGATGCCTGAAAGAACTTTCATTTCAAAATCTGAAAAGTCTGCATCTGGATATAATGTCTCTAAAGAACGAGTAACTTTGCTTCTTGGTACAAATGCTGCAGGGGATTTTAAACCAAAACCACTGTTAGCATATCATTCAAAAAATCCAAGGTGTTTTAAAGGGCTGAACAAGAAACAATTGCCTGTCATTTCGAAATCCAATAAGAAAGGTTGGATTCTTTTCGAGGATTGGTTTAAAAATAACTTTTGGCCAGAAGTAAAAAAAATATTTAAAGGAAAAGAGCAACAAGGTATTGCTCATTTTGGATGATGCTCCACGACACCAGGTTGATTTACCAGAATTATTGGAAGATGTAGAGATTGAGTACCTTCCCAAAAATACAACAGCTCTGATCCAACCAATGGATCAGGGTGCTATAGCAACTTTTAAGGCTTATTATTTACGCAGAATTTTTCGTAAACTTATTCAGCAAACCGATGGTGAATCCTTGACAAAACAATTTTGGAAAAACTACAACATCAAAGATGCCGTCTACAACATTAGCGAATCATGGAGACTTAACCACAATGAACCATGTTAGGAAACAAATATGGCCAGAATGCATAAAATCTAATGAGTCTGAAATTAATTCTCTTCCTGAAGTTCGACAAAACATATTGAGCTTAGCAAAAGATCTGGGTTTTGAAGATTTAGAAGAAAGTGATTTGATTGACTCGCTCAATGCTGACAAAGAACCTCTTTCAAACGAGGAGCTGATCCAGTTAGTAACCGAACAAACTCTTGATGAGGAGCCAGAGCCTGCTATATCCAGGCAACTAACAGCAAAAACCTTGACGAATGCGCTTTCTTATTTCGAGAAGCGAATTAACATCCTTCTTCAAAATGACCCTGACGAAGAATGCAGCGGTAAAGTATCTCGAGAAGTAAACTCAGCCATTAGATGTTACAAAACGTTGTAAAAAGAAGCAGAAAGGAGGGCGAAGCAGACAAAGCTGGAGGAATATTTTAAGTTAAGTCATTCAACAACAACGGAAATTGATGACGGCAGCATTTTATCAGATGAAAAAAGCTTCCAAACATTTTATAATTTTTGTATGTGAATATGATGTACTAATAAATAAAACACACATAAGATGTTTTAGATTTACACTTTATTAATAAAATAACGACAGCTGTTTCGCTAACACAGTAGCTTCTTCTTAGTCTTAAGTTGAATTTGAAGAAGCTACTGTGTTAGCGAAACAGCTGTCGTTATTTTATTAATAAAGTGTAAATCTAAAACATCTTATGTGTGTTTTATTTATTAGTGATATGGATTTACATCAAGCAAAGGTCGAAACAATTAAAGAATTGAATATGATGTCTTCTGTTTTTCTTTTTTGAACTATGTAATGTGTTTGTTTTTTATGTATATATTCTTATTTGTTGTGTTATTTTGTCTTTAAGTATGTATTTTTATAGAAAACGAAAAGAATAAAATGCCTGATGAACTAAATCCTTTAAATACTTTTTTTTTTAATTTGAGCCGATCTGATTGAATTTGTATTGATTTGTATGATAATAATAGATTCAATAAACTTGGCTTTCCGCTTTTACGGCCAACATTTTCGGAACATAACTAGGCCGCTAAGCGAGGTACGGGTGTATTTTAGGTAGCCAACGGTATGACATGGGCAATTATCATGTTGAAATGTAAAGTTACCATCCGGAAAACTTTCCAAGACCGAAGGAGGCATTACATTTTCCAATAAATGTCTATGTACAAGTTAATCGTTCTTCAATTTGATGGCAATTTCCTAGTTTTTCAGAGTTATCCATGTCCACACGTTAACGAAGAATCTTCCGTTCGATCGATCTTGTTGAACATATCTTTCTTGATAGCGAGAATTTGGAGGAATCTGGATTCATGTACCAGATACACACAAAAATTGGATAAGAGATCCTTTTACAATAAATATTTACGAACTTGAAGGACTAACTTCATTAGAAGAAAATATTTTGATAGAAATATGGACAGATGAAACTGCAGTTTAATTAAATGACTCTTCCAAATTTCTGGTTAAGTGTAATAAATGACCATCAAGAGTTATCCAAAAAAAGCCTTGAAGATTCTGATGCCGTTCCCCACGACATATTTTTGTGAAAAAGCTTTTTCATCTCGTGTATGCTTTAAAAATAAATATAGAAACCGTTTGAAGAATGTGGAATCAGAACTGAGATTTCAATTATCTAATATTGCACCAAATATAAGTAAGCTGATAAGCGACATACAACATCAGCCTTTTCAATAATAAGTGCAAAACATTTTCTTTTTAACTACTGAATGTAAAGTTTCAATAAATATTTTATTTTAGTAAAAATATTGTCAATTTTTTGTGTTCCTAGATAAATAATTTACCTAATTTCTAAGTCTCGTATTATATTAAATTTTTTCATAATATAAGTTATATTTGTAATCCGTGATTTGTAAATATTTAAACAAGGGGTCCTTGATTCACAAAAGGTTAAGAACCACTAATCTAGGCTATTATGGGTAACTGAAGTATTCCAAATTCTATGTGGAAAAAGATTGATATCATCCAGGTTGGTTAAATGAAAATAGAATACAATATGATGACATCTCTTTGAAACCACAACTCCTGCAACTTGTTATGCAGTTAGTTTTTTTTTAACTTCTATAATGAGCACTTCTTAATTATTAAATTTAAGGTATAGACCAAGAAAAGTGTATGTGACAGATAAGTTGGCTGAAAAGTATGGACACAACATACTTAGATTATCCCCATATCATTGCACACGCAATGCAATTGAAAATGTATAGGTAATTGCGAAAAAATATTACGATAATATAGGGATATATGGGGGAGGGACAGAGAAGGTTTTGAGACTACGGCAGGATGTACTCTAATATGTAACACCAGAAGTGTGGAGGAATTGTATCAACCATGCTGGCTGAAAACATCATAGAAAACTAGTTTAAAAGGAAGATTGTGATCGATAAAAATGAAATTGCAGCATTTATTATTTATTGTGATACTGTGATATTGTGATATTGTGATGATTTCGATTAATTTTAAGTAAAAACCTCAAAATTAACTTTTCGACCCAGTCTCTAATAATGCTGTGTGTAATTTGTATCAACAGATCTTAAAGCAAATGGTTTCATTACTGTATTTGTGTAATATGCATATAAGGAGTGAGCCACAAAAAAGTTTTCAGAGTATGCCATGGATTAAATCAGTTATGTCTTGGATTGATTAAGTGATCTAATCCACATTTCGTACTATTAGTACTAGGTTAAATCGTAACTTGTCAATTTGACTTATACCTGAATTGATTTGGCTTTTACTTTATAAAAATCCATAATTTAAAAACTTTATTTAAAAAACTACGATTAAAATCTTCACTTTTTAATAACGGGTGTTCAGAAACATTCGAAGTCAAAGTAGTCCTTGAAAATATGAAGTCATGTCTGAGATAGATTGATACATTTACTTAATACAATTTTATAGGTTATCATACACGCAAATTACAAATCAGATACTTAAGTAAAGATATACGATTTTTTGTTCAGAGCCCACTTGACTTCGAATGTTTTTGAACACCCGTTTTTTAATCGTAACACAATTGTTTCGCCAGCACAAAGGTTTCCTCAGGCACTTACAGCTACAGACTAAGTTACAAACTTGCTTGAAGTTCCTATGTAAATACACTCAGATTGCAGGGCTATCTGGTTCATGCTTATTTAGAATCTACCACAGGGATCTTCTTTAATAATTTGACGACACCTTCACTAGCAAACCATCAAATTTGTTCAGGTGTGGAATCGAAAAATTTCCAGATCGTTGGGAGGCAATAGTAAATAATGGAGGAGAAGATATGCTTGATTAATTAATGTATTTTGTTTGTTACGAAATTAATCAATTTTCAGTTCAATGAAAATGGTTATGAACTTGGACGCATACGAGTTGCGCTAAAGTACCTGAATTAATCCTAGAAATAAAATTTTAGGGATTATCCGACCCTCTTAAATCCGTATACGAGTTGCGCCAGATTCACCCCGAGGATGGTAAATGTTCAGGTGAAGTAAAGTAGACATAACAAACTTTTAAACTTTAATACAATTTATTTATGTTTATGTTATTATTACACTTTGAAATTAAAAGTAATGAACTAAAATAATTACAATTAAAACAAACTCAAATATATATATATATATATATATATATATATATATATATATATATATTCAAATTGTTATATATATATATATATTACACCCACATCAATATTATATTATAGAGCTAGGCAAAAATTTATGTGAAACGCATTTGATAAAATCTATTTTACTAATTGTCTTATACACATATAGTTCATCGATTTTATGTTTTATATATGCTTGCTTTCCTTTTAGGTCAGTTCTAATTTTCTTCGCAAACTTATTTTCTGTATTAATTTTAACATATATTTCTAACTATAAATTTACAAGCATTTCTACAAAATTTATAATGTTCGGATGTGAATTATAAAAAAAATTGCCAAATTTGGAATGAAATGACTCACAATTATTTGTAGTTTTAGTCATTAAACAAGAGGCAGAAGCCCACACACTGGGAGGAAATGCAGCATTTTCATCAATATAATTATTTAGTACATAATCGCAAAATTCTATCACCTTATCATCGTCAGGTGCAGATTCAAATATCTCCGTAAAACATTCACCTACATCATCTGGTTTTATTAATGACAAACCAAAAAATTGTTTTAAAAAAATGCTAATTTCAGAGTTTTCTGTGGTATATTGATTTTTCAAGCCAAGTGATAGAATTTTTCTAAACCAAGCCTGACTTAAATGAAACCGACGAATATCATCCATAAATATGTAGGTAATATTTAAGGAAAATATTAACTACCCCTACTTAATGACCAACTTTCACATTTACCACCCTCGAGGTGTATCTTTGGCGCAACTCGTATACGGATTTAAGAGGGATTACTAATTCCTAGAATCTGTGGCGCAACTCGTATACACCGATGAACTTATACATCAACCTGATATAATACCCAATCAAATAAGTATTATTATTCACACAATACCTAAGTTAAAATAACTTTTTTAACCAGAATAGTGACATTTTGTAAAATTAATTACACCTTGAAATATAAACCTATTAATTCAAGGTCCTTTCTACATTCAAACTGGCCTTCGACGCTAGAATACTAAACAAAAAATAAAACAAAAGGATGAGTTTGTAGGTTAATTTGGAGAATTAAGAAATAGCAAACAGGAGCATTAGCATGTAGATGTTTATTATAGCGATCAGGCATTTTACGACTAATGATGTAAATGCAAGTCAGCGATGCAATTAACCGACATTTCCACATAGAGAGAAAAGTACGGTGGAGGTGGTAACTGTGTGGTACCATGGACAGACAGGTACGACGATACCGGTTTGTGAATCTACTATGCGGGCAACTTCTGCACCAATGAATACACAGACGATGTTATTACTGATATTATATCAGCGAGAAAGAGAAAGAGATGTTTTGGTAAACTAATGCGTGTAAATTATACAAAACTCCTGGCGTATCATAATAAAATACGTATCAATTATGTTGATAAATATACCATACAATATTAACGTTTTTTTTTTATATGACAATCAATATGATTGTTGGAAAAAACGCTAAAAACAGGAATGTTGTAATGCTATTTTAAATATGAAATCATCGTTGACCTTATTCAGACTTGTCATTGGATTATAGTTTCCTGCTAGCGACTCAATTTATTATAATTTATAATAGATTACCATCTGCACGTGTGGAATTAAGAAAACTAAACATTGCTTACTTAAAAATAGCTATTATTTGCTCCTTTAATTGTCTATATGCACAATACAAGCGCAATTAATAATGAACCTCAAACATAGTTTAAAAAGGTGACACTCTAGACATAATTACAGGTTGTTTATGAAGTTTTATTATAACACTGACTTTAATTACATCAAAAATATTTTTTTTTCGATTGAAACAATATTGAATAATACTGCCTTGGTTACGATATATCATAACACACTTATATTTCCCAAGGGATATATGAAATGCTCATATTGTCCCAAGGGAAATATGAAACGTCACATTTCACCATAAAAATGTTATAATTTTTAATTGAAGCAACAAAAATAATCAGAAATGTTTTATTTTCTAATTAAAGCAACAAATGAACTAAGAAAGTCTTTGCATTAGTAACACTACTTTTCAGAATCAAAATAAAAATTGCAATTCTCAAACCGTCCGCTTAAGCGATTACAACCAGATACAAACGATGAAGAATCTTGTTCGCAATTCGTCATCGACACACCAGGAACCGTAACAGATGCTGCAGATGGCTCTCCCTCCACACCCGCTATCATCTTTGCTACCTTATTTTTCTGCAACATACTGTCAGCCAGATAGCCTTCCGCAACAGACGAACTTTTCCAACCACCGTGTCTCTTTAGTGTAGTCATTGAGGCTCCCGCATCGGCCACCAAAGTCGCGGATGTTCGTCTTCCACAATGGCCTGTATACGCCTTCGAATTATCCAAACCCAACCATTCAGCAACCTTACTCGGAATCTTTCCGAAGGTATTTTTGCCGACCGACTGAAGAGTACACTTCTTATTTCGATAAGCCACGAAGAACCTAAGAACACCTTGCGGACGCAACGCCGAATATTCTCTTACCAAACGAACAGCACCCAGATCTTCTTCTTCAATAATTGTAAATTTCCTATTTACATCATTCTTCGTCTTTGAAACGTTGATCACGATCACCGACCGACGATCTTCGATATCGGAAGAGAGCATATTCACCAATTCGTTCGTTCTGCAGGCGCCAAAGATTTCCATAATTAAAGCGACCTTTAAAATTACGGTTGTAACAATCTATTCAACAGAGAAGAATCACAATGAAATTTTTACCTTATACATCAAAAAAATTTCATTAGGAGCTTCTCGCAAGAATTTTTTGAGCTGTTCTCGGGACAACACCTCTGATTTTTTAGGAACGTATCCTTTATTTTTATTTTTCACAAATGCTTCAACTTCATCGAACATTTCAACATTAATTTTTTCCTTTAAATGTAACATTGACCGTAGCATCGATAATTTTGGCCACAACGTGTTTGGTGAATATTTATGCGACTACGGATAGAATAAATTAGTCATACGTCAAAAATTAAAAAAATTATAGCAAAATACCAAATCTTCAAAAAACGCTAGTAAATATTTTCGTCGACACCGTTCACCAAATTTTCTCTTCTCCACTCTTGAAAGTCTTCATACACTTTAGTGTAAGCAGCTTTGGATTTCGCCGGAACCAAACATTCACGGGCTTTCGCCGCTTGTATTAGCACATTGTTTGACATTTCATCAATTTTATTTATAACAGAACGCGAAAATCAAACCAGTCAACCATGATATTTACAAACACGGCCCTTAGCAACGTCACCAATCCGATAAATTCAAAAATATACAATCCAATATTTTTCCATTTTCACAACAATATTGTTTCAATCAGAAAAAAACTATTGATTACAACACGGGGAATATGAATACATTTCCCTTGGTTGTCTATACATCCCTCGGGTTTCACCCTCGGGATGTAACTAGCCAACCACGGGAAATATACTATTCATATTCCCCTAGTTGTAATAATAGCTATTAAATACATCTTAATGTTTGTTCGTTGATTTTGTTTGTAATCGATTTCCAAAGAGAAGGAGGTTAACAATTCGTCTTTTATATTTTTTTATACGTTCATTCGCGCATAACTAACCAACGGGTTGATCGATTGGAAGCGTTTGATAGAGGATGCATTCAAGATAGTCTCATATGAATTTAGGGACCGGACACGAGAGGCCGAAATTACGATGGATCATTAGCAGTTCAGTAAAGTTATACTAGCTCTGCTAATTTTGGCCCGGCAGGCTGGAAATTTGTATACACCTTCGTTTTGACGTTTCAAATCTTGTGTCAAAAGTCAAGAACTCAGATGTTCCGGCTAGCAACGTTAGTCGAGGTAAAATGACGCAAAATTCGATTTTTCGCGAATAACTTGTTTTCTATGCTCTTGATCACTTCGATACCTGTTACTAAAATTAAAGATCATAAAATTCCCTACAAGTTTACTGTAGAAATTTTTTTCTAAGAGCAACCGTTTTTGTATTTCACCTCAAATTTTCGATTTTTCGCTATTTTTCGATAAAATTCGGTTTTTCAGACTTCAGACCTATTAGAAAAATTCTCAAGCGAAAAATTTTCTATAAAAATAGCATACGGTGATACTTTTCACGTATAGCCATCCTTGAAATACAGCGGGCTGAAAAAGACTCTAAAATGGACGATTTTCGGCAATTTTCGGAAAAATTGATTTTTCGTTATTATCTCGTTTCCTATACTTTTTTGACTATATAGTGAATGAGAGAAGTTGTAGAGCGTGAAATTCTCTTCAAATTTTCTTCGTGCTACTTTTTTCTACGATTAACCGTTCTTGTGATACAGAGCTCTCATTTTACCTCAAAAATTGCGATTTTTCAGTCTTTTCGAAAAAATTTGTTTTTCATGAATATCTTTTTTTCTGAGCCCTCTACGACTTTAAGACTTATTATAAAATTTGTAGTGCGCGAATTCTCTATAAAATTGATAATTTTTTCAGGTTATCGTTCCTGCCATGGAGCGCGAAGACCGAGATGCGGTTAGTCATACATGCTATAACACTACGTCAACTGTATAATCGAGTGTTTATCTCGATTTAAATACTTGTCACTAAGAATATCATATACAACGTGTCCACTTAAGTATGAGACAAATGGGAAATATTTTTATTTTTGATTACACAGAAAACTTTATAGAAAAGAAAAGTTCGTGCATCCTAAGAAACTTGATATTTTGTATTCAGGGTTGCGTTGTATTACTTGGTTAGAGGAAAAATTAAAAAACATTGAAGTTGCCGTAAGAGTACGCTACACTTATTTTTAAAGATATCAAAAATATTCATTTAAAAATGTTGTTTCAAATTTCAAAATATGCTCAAATACGAATTGTTAATTAAAATTTCGAAAAAATAAAAATTAAATTATCGAGCAATAATAATAGCAAATACGCAATAGTTTTTAACATCCATCTATGTGACAGTAGTTCTATGGTTGTCATTTGTATTGTTACTTTAATAATAAATTTTATGTAATTGCACGTGAAATCATTTACATTCGATATCAATTTTTTATCGCTGAAATGCAATAGAATGAAACAAAAATCATTTGCATATAACTTTATGAAAATACATTTTTATATTACAAAATAAATATGAAATTAACAAAAACAACAAATTCAGAAATACAAACAAAAAAAAAGCTATTCAAAATGATGCCCCTCTCGTTGAATGCATATGTTTGTACGCCTGTTGAAATCCTCGCATGCATGTTGTAACACAATAGGATTATTTCTTAAGAACAGTACCGCATCTCCTATTTTGTTTTTCAATTCTTCTAAATTCTGAAACGGCCTTTCTGAATATACTTTATTCTTTAGCCATCCCCAGATAAAGTAATCCATGGGGTTTAAGTCGGGCGAGCGCGCTGGCCATGGAAAAGGTCCATTTCGTCCCAACCATCTTTCTCCAAATTTTTCATTTAAATAGTCTACAACTATTCGTGCACTATGTGCAGGTGCTCCATCATGCATAAACCAAAGGGTTCTTAGAATATTTAGTGGCAATTCGTCTAATTCGTTATCGAGGTATGTTTGTAGAAATTCCAAATATCGTTGTGAATTTAATGACGATTGAAAGAAATACGGACCAAAAATTTTTCTGTTTAAAATTCCACACCAAACGTTTACCTTTTGCGAATATTGATTCTTGCAGGGAATTCTAAAATGTGGGTTGTCAGATCACCAACAACGACAATTTTGTGCACACGCAACACCATTAGTAGTAAAGGTTGCTTCATCAGTAAAACAAAATGCTTTTGAAAAACGTTTTCTGCGTTTCTAATGTACCTTGAATATCCAAAGAAAATTCAAATCTATTGTTGTAGTCCCGTTCCTGCAAAGTTTGAATATATCTTGGCTTATAGGGGTGATATCTATTGTTAACCAAAATGTTGCTTACTGATGATTTTTTAATATCCAAATTGCTTGCAATTTTTCTGACAGAAATTTTGGGATTTTCAATTACACTTTGCATAACGCGTAAAGAATTTTCGAAATGTCTCACTTGCTTTTCCCTACTTTTTTTGTAACGCATTTCTAAACTACCAGTTGCTTTAAACTGATTTAAAATTCTTGAGACGCTTTGGAAACTAATAAATTTGTTGGGATGTCTTTCATTAAAAATATCAGCTGCGTCTCTACATGTTTTGTAGTTATCTCCGCAAATAAGAATTAATTCAGCTCGCTCTTGCGTAGTTAACCGTTCAGCCATAGTTGGTAGGTAATAACTTAATGAATTATCTTAAAATTACTTAATTGTTAAAGTGACAGCGGATCTGACAATCACATAAAATTTATTACTAAAGTGACAATACAAATGACAACCATAGAACTACTGTCACATAGATGGATGTTAAAAACTATTGCGTATTTGCTATTATTATTACTCGATAATTTAATTTTTATTTTTTCGAAATTTTAAATAACAATTCGTATTTGAGCATACAGTACAATCCCGATTATCCGAATCGCGATTTTCCGAAATCCGGTTTAACCGAAACAAACTATTTAAAAACAAAATCCCGATTAACCGAAAAAATTCGCATTATACGAAACGCGTCTGGGATTCACCTATACTGCTAGGTGGTTCCCCTCGGGGTTTCACGGCAATACGACGGTCTAAAATGCGAATTGTTTTGGTTAGCCGACATAGTGTTACAAGTACATATGTATTAACGTCTATTATTATCGCAAAAAGAGTAGTTTTATTCTCAAATATTTTACAAAATGCAGTGTCAGAGCAATAAACGTAAACGCGTTGTTATCAGCTTGCAGGAAAAACTTAAAGCGGTTCGACGATTAGATAATGGTGAATTGCTTAAAAATATAGCAAAGGATTTAGGCGTAGGCGTAAGTACGGTTGCAGAATGGAGAAAAAATCGCGAAAAACTTGAAAAATGGTGTAGTGTTTTGTCATCGCCGACCCCGGCACGAAAAAGTATGAAAAGAGGTGAATACGAAAAAGTGGATGATTCTTTATTTTTATGGTTTACACAGAATCGAGAACGTGGAATACCAATTTCGGGGACCATTTTAAAACAAAAAGCAGTGAGTTTAAGCGAAGAATTGCCGGTCATTGAAGCGCCTGAAAGTTTTTCTGCAAGTGATGGATGGCTAGACCGATGGAAAAAAAGACATGGTGTACGTCAACTGAAAGTTTGTGGGGAAAAGTTGTCTGCCGATGTATCTGCCGCGAAAAAATTTGCAGAGAATTTTATGGAGCTTATGAAAGAAAATGATTTACAACCAGACCAGATCTATAATTGTGACGAAACCGGCTTGAATTACAAAATGTTGCCCTCAAGTACCTTAGCTTCAAAAACGGAAGCTGGAGCACCTGGTTATAAACGTAGCAAAGAACGTATCACTGTTCTTGCATGCGCTAATGCTTCTGGGAGACACAAACTTCCATTATTATGTATCGGTAAGTCAGCAAAACCACGAGCCTTCAAGAATATTCGTCCCAATGCTTTTCCTGTTTTGTATAAAAATCAAAAAAAAGGCTGGATGAATGCAAATCTATTCAAAAATTGGTTTTTTGAAGATTTCGTACCAAAAGTAGAGCCTTTCTTAAAAGAGCACGGATACCCCAGAAAATGTGTTTTGTTACTAGACAATGCTCCCACTCACCCAAGTGCGGAGCAACTTGAAAGTGGGGAAATAAAAGCAATGTTTTTGCCTCCTGCTGTAACTTCTCTCATTCAGCCCATGGATCAGGGTGTGCTGGAAAATTTAAAACGTAATTACAGGCGTTTGCTATTGGAGCATATTTTGGAAGAAGTAGATGAGGCTGCCAATCTCACTGAATGTCTAAAGAAGTTAAACTTGAAAAATGTTGTATATTGGATAGCTTCAGCTTGGAATCAAGTAAAAGGTAGAACCCTGGAAAAATCTTGGTCAAAATTGATTCAACACGAGGAGGGACGTATCACAGAAGCAGAGTCCGACCATGAAGAAAGTTTACAGCAAATTTTCACGAAAATACCAGGATGTGAAAATGTTACGGAAACAGAAGTTAATGAATGGTTAAACAGTGATAATGTAGAAGATGAAATGACTGACCAAGAATTAATTGAAAGTGTTTGCAAAAATGCTAATGAAATAAGCAGTGATGACGATGACGAAGTAGAATGCACTGACAATATTCCAGTAAAAATGTCACATTCAGAAGGACAAGAAGCCTTGGAGAAAGCGTTAACTTATGTAGAACAACAAGAAAATGCAACTGCCGCGGATGTTCTTTTTATAAAACGTTGGAGAGACATTGCGGCCAAAAACAGAAGTAGTGCTAAACGAGTGCAGTTAAAAATTACCTCATTTTTAAACAGTAAAGTGTAGAATGGGATATATATCTTATATTTTACGTTGCATTTAACATGTCTTTTATGAATGTACATACATATTTAGGCATTTATGTACATACTATGTTAAAAAAAATTAAGTAATACAAATTAAACAAATTATTTGTTGATGTTTATTTTTAAATTAATACATAAATTCAAGTAAAATATTTCATAAATGTTTTTAAGTCGATCTAATGATATACGCATCCTAAACTCCTATTTTCCAAAAAAAAATTCGGATTAACCGAAATTTTGATTATCCGAAATCACTTTGGTCCACATTATTTCGGATAATCGAGACTGTACTGTATTTTGAAATTTGAAACAACATTTTTAAATGAATATTTTTGATATCTTTAAAAATAAGTGTAGCGTACTCTTACGCAAACTTCAATGTTTTTTTAATTTTTCCTCTAACCAAGTAATACAACGCAACCCTGAATACAAAATATCAAGTTTCTTAGGATGCACGAACTTTTCTTTTCTATTTAAGTTTTCTGTGAAATCAAAAATAAAAATATTTCCCATTTGTCTCATACTTAAGTGGACACGTTTGTATATTGACTATATGAACACGAAAAATCTAAAATACATTTAAATTTGTAGGTGTAGGTTTCCGCGGTCGTTCTCTTGTCGAATGCTTCTTCAAGCATTCTTCAAGCTACTGCGAAACGATGAAAAATAAAAACAGTGTTAAACGTAGCGTCTTTAGTTAAGGTACAACCTTTGAAGATATATATCAAGCGAGCCACAAAATTTTTATCCTAGGTAGACCATGAACGACTGAGATACATATAAGTCACGTCTGAGCTTAGAGAATTGACGAAGGGTCATTTGTAAATAATTATAAGTCAAATTGACAAGTTGGAAGATATCTTTGCAATTTATTAGCTATTTTGCTGTTAATGATGGAGGCATTAAAAAGGTTATGTTTACTGATGAATCCTGGTTTCATCTCTCTGGCTACGTAAATTCTCAAAACATGAGGATGTGGAGCGCAAATAATCTGCACTTTTTTGTCGAAGCACCACTGCATCCACAGAAAATTGGAGTTCGAGCAGCTGTTTGTCAAAGAAGGATTATTGGACCTAAATCTTTTGAAGGCACGTCAATTAAAAATACAAAACTTTAAACAGAAGCCAAAAAATGCTTACATCTTTTAGCAATATTAAACGCTACGCGTTACAGACTGAAAATCTTGATACCATTTGTAAATATGTTACAGGATGATGAGTTACAGAAAGGGTACTTCCAACAAGATAGAGCTCGTGTATATACTGCCAATGAAAACATTGTTTTTCTGAGAGGATTTTTTGGAGATAAAATTATTAGCTTAAATTCAAACACAATTTGGCCACCTCGTTCCAGGGATTTATCACCGTGCAATTTCTTTTTATGGCCATACTTAAAAAATTCTATTTTTGTAACACCTGTTTTTGATCTTAATGACCTGCAACAAACGATCACTAATAAGATCTTAGAAATTGATAATTCATCTTTGGATCCTAGAATATGTTATTAACTTTAATGTTAAGCGAAGAACTTTACGCTGTAGAGATGAAGGCGGTGGCCATATTACGCACCTTATTTATTGAACACGACAAACTCAAATGGATGACTTCACAGATGACGAAGATTAATTTCTCCAATAAAAAAAAACGTTTCTTTTCAGCACCAACACATTTGTGTTAAAAGAAAAATATTATACTTGCTTGTTTTGTATACTGCATTAATAAATTGCTGTGCTTACTTTAATTATTAATTCATCTTTATTCTGAATATTGTAAGATTTTACATTCATAACTTGTTTAATCTGATTTGGTTTTTGATGTTAGTTTTCAAATTTTATTTTTCGGTATTTTGTCATTTTAAAACAGACAGCACTCCAAAAAAATATATTTTTTTATAATAAATCGTAATTGACACATTTCAACAACCAACACTTTCAAATAACCGCCATTTCCCTGAAATTCAGTTTTTCCGTAGACTTGAATATTAAATTAACTTAATGAATCTCACTTAGCAACTCTTATTTAACGATTTAACCTATTACTAGTATACGACATGTAGGTTAAATCACTTAATCAATCTAAGATATAACTGATTTAATCCATGGCATAGTCTGAAAACTTTTTCTGTGGATCACTCAATACAAACAATACAAATATGCATAAACATATCTGTATCTGTACACATGGACATACACCACGTATTAACCAGTGAACTTCAACCACAGACACATGCGTTTCTGTCTTACGACTTCATCAGTGCGGGTTTATGAAATAACGTCTAAAAGTTCGCCTTTCGCCAAGTAGTAAATTTTATCCAATCAGGTGTCACCAGATAATCTCGTGACATCTGACAGACAAAAGAAACTACGCCGATAAAAGCGGTTTCTCCTTGAATGGCTACGCCAAAACATAAGAAGAAAAAGTACGCAAATTAGTGTAGAGTCCATCAGCTTGTATTAGCAAGACTTTTGTCATTTAACTGTTAATAACTTAAATATATGCATATACCAAAAAATATTTATTTAGATTGGCCCGAGTTTAAAGTCTGAAAATATGCTAATTATAAATTTGAAACAAATATACTAGATTACTACAAGAACGGTGAATACCTTATGACATAGGTATATTTGTAACTCGAAATCAGTAAAGTCAATAATAAGAATTCGATAGATACATAAATAGATATGAAATAACCTTCGTGTTGACTAATTTTTTGCAAGATCTTTAATAAGAAAAGCATCTAAACGTTGACACATCCTTGCTAATAAAAATGTGGAAATCCAAACAACTAAGTTAAACATTGTTATAATCCGCTAAAGGTACAAGAAAGTTATGATTAGTATACGAGGGATGTACAGTATTTATTGCCCCTAACATAGTAGGCGCTGAAATATAGTTTCCATAACACGCAACATATTTGTTACTTATTTGTCAATCGAAGTGTCAAACCTGGTTTTTGTAACTCTATAAGTTAAAAGGTTATATTAAGCCAAAGCAGATATTCCGCATAGATTTAGAAAAATTAAGAAAAGTTAAATATCTTAACATAAAAAAAGTTCATCATGAAGATAGTATTAGTGTACTTGGAGATGATTTTCCATCGTATCAAGTAGTAAAGAACTGGTCTAGAGAGTTTCGATGCAGTAAAATAACTTGTGAACATGCCAAAGATGCTAGTCGGTCGCAAACTGTTTGCACACAGTAAGCTGATCGTGTATGTGACTTGATCAGACAAGATCGTCCGTTAGCTACTAAACGTCTTGCAGATATAACAGGCATTTCAAATGGTATAATTTGAATCATAATCAACGACTCTTTGGGACTTCATAAGGTCTCTGCCCAATGGGTGCCCCGAATGTTGACGCCCAAACAAAACCAAGAGAAAGTCATGACTTCAAAAGCGAATTTGGTGTTGTCTAAGAGTAATCCGAAGTTTTCTGGCTCGCTTATTACGGTTGATGAAACGTGGGTTCATCATTCGATCTCGAGTGTAAACTCCAATGTAAATAATGGCGACACAAAGCATCTCCACCACCTCGCAAATTTAGGGTACAACGCTCAACGGGTTATGACTACAATGCTGAGGAAATACTATTATTTGACTGACCTGGAACATGGTCACATAATCACGCCAGTATTGTGTAAACTTAGTAAATAAACTTTGTTACTTAAACTGCGTTAAAGAAAAAAGAAGGAATTCTAGGATAACGCACCGGTGCATAAAAGCCCTGTTTGCTTACAACCAATTAACGACGCTGGTTTTGAACTGATGATGCATCTACCATATTCACCTGACTTAGTACCTAGTGATCTTTATTTATTTCCGAATTTAAAAGAAAGTATTCAAGAAACCAGATTTGAGGCTGAAGATGATGTTATGACGACAGTTGGAGAATTCTTCTGTGACAAAGACCTGGACTTTTTTTAAAACATTTGTCTCTATGCTAGAACATAAGTGGAATAAGTGTCTTCAAGTGCAGGGCATTTATACAGAAAAATAACGGTGTTTTATATGCTAGGGACAATAAATACTGTACATCCCTCGTATGTAATGTACTAAAGAAAAAGAAATTGAAATGGGAAATTCTTGTAGTACTATAGGCATTATCTTGTATGAGTAACTTGTACTTCATGTTAAAGAAAAGCAAACATTTTTATAGCATAGTTCTTTACTTAATAAATCATTGTAGTGTATATACAGACAGCCTGCATTATCTTAAATATATAAATATTGCATTTATCACGACAGTGTCGTTATAAACACATACTTTCAACACATTCTAGACTATGCGATAAGTGTGATAACCTTATAAAAATCATAATAAATTTAATATCCCGAAAATACAGTTATTGAAGTGAATAGTTTGAAAATGAAACAAGTAATGTGATATAGAACTGATATTAAATAGTCGAACCAGTGCTAGAATATAATACCAAAATGTTGTATAAAATAGTATATTAAAACACAAGATTACTAAGGCACCATTTTGTCGCACAAGTTCAGTTTAGAAAACGAGCGCGGTGAGTTCTAAAGAACGAGTGCAAAAAAGACCTTTTGAAACGAGTTACACGTCATGGGGCAACTACCGCAAGTTAACTCATAGACTCCTGACTTTTTATTGTAATTTGTTAAATCCTTGTTTTTTATAAATTTTGATAAATCGTTATTAAGTTCTATACGCTGTATTAATGTCTAACTTTCTTAAATATTTACAAATTTTTGTGCTTGAAGAGCCTATAAACGTGATTATTTTAAATTTTTGGGTGTTATCTAATATTGGGTAAACTTGTGATATGATTTTTGTAAGGAGTTTTTTAATTTTTTTTATGTTATCTATTATATTACTTTTATATCCATTGTTGCTTGCTATTCGTTTAATTAAATTTAACTCTTTTTCAAAATCTGTTTGGTTCAACGGAGTATTGATTAATCTATGTATAAGACTGTGATACGTCGCTAATTTGTGTTGTATCGGCAAGAAGTGTTATGAATAGTTCTATCTGTATTTGACGGTTTGTGGTAAATTGCAAAGTTACATTTGTTATTAATTCTAGTAATCGTTAAATCGAGAAAGTTAATACTATTATTTGTTTCCTGTTCCATTATAAACTTAATATTGTGATGCAATGTATTAATATAATCAAATCATAAATTTTTTAATTGTCTCTTTGTTCCTGTGAAACCTAGTAATATATCGTCCTCGTATCTGGACCAAAATAATACATTATAATGGAATTTCATCAAGTAAAGGCTAAACAATCCTATACTGATTTAAACTTGTCTCAACGATTCCTTGAACGATTCATATTTAATATTTGGCACATGGAGATTGAAAGTCAGTGCAGAATCGAAGCCAATTTCAAGGTCCTTAACCCTATCAAAATGTGGAAGTATCACTTTATTAACAGAATAATTGTAATGAATTATTGAGAGTCTCCTAGTGAACGATAAAGCTTTACACCTGTTTACATTTAAATGAAGATGATTTAGGTCATCATTTACATAAATTATGTAAAGAAGAGGTCCTAATATACTGCCGTGGGGTACTCCCTTTCCTATTTCACCTAAATTTGATTTTATTCCCATTATTTCAACTTAGTAATATGTTGTTCTGCGATTGTTTAAGAATAGGTAATATTTTTATAAGTTTTATAAAATACTATTTCTGTACATATCATAAATTGAATTTCTAACTGCGCGTTGACTGAAACTGTGAATATTAACAGTCGATTTATTCTTAAAACGAGAAAAATGAAATGAGCAATAGTAATAAAAAACGGTGACTGACTGATGACAAGCGGATATCATATGATAATCATGCGTGACAACTAGAGCAAACCAATTTCCGTGTACGCCATGTGCGCCGATGTGAGGATGATTGTATTGCATCAGAACTAATAAAAAGCATTCAGTATCTGTTTGGTACTTGCTTAGACTGCATGTAAGTATAAGCATACGTAATAAAATGTCGTCGACACATAAATCGAGAAAACGACCGTTGTCAGACGAAGTGAATAAGTTTATTATGGATTTCCTGGACTTAATATACGATGGCTCAAAAATTAAATGTTTAGTGTGCAATACATATCTAATGTGTTGGTCAAAAACACATTGTAAAGAACACGTAAGCAGTTCGAAGCACAATAATAACAAAATTAATCGACAACAGTTTATACATGAACTATGTGTAACTATGATTGTGTGTACACTGCCGTTTACCTTGTTAAGTAATGATTCATTTATTTCATTTTGGAATAAATACGCGAATCAAACATTACTGAGCACGACAACGTTACGAAGGAATTTACCATCGGTGCGTAAACAGGTTGAAATAAAATCAAAGCCGAACTGAAAAATAAAAACTGTGGGTATGTGTGGACGAAACAATTGACAGCAAAAAACAATCTGTAGTTAATGTGATGGCGCGTAATATGGAACCACATCAACCAACGTATTCAATTTTATTAGCATCCAGACGACTAGAACAATGTAATGCCGAAAAAATTTCTGAGGTGCTATTAGTATTCCAGGATTCCTGAAATCTCCAAAACGTATTCGGAAATTTCACAAATTGTCCCTGAGCCACCACAGCCGATTCTGACACGTTGGGGTACATGGTTACGGGCGGGGCTTTACTATCATGAACATTTTGAAAAAAATAAGGACGTGGTTTTATCATTCGATCCAAAAGAAAGTGCAGCTATCAATACACGCCAGACAAAATTTCAAAATTCCCAGATTAAAATGGATTTACAAAGTATTCGTGAGAATTACTTGGGACTAGAAAAAGCAATAACAAAATTAGAAAATTCGTCGCTGTCGTTGAAGGAATCACTGCAAATCGTTAAAGAGTTAAAGATGTTCATGTTGTAGAAGACGCAAAAAGTGAAAGTGTTCGAATTAAATTTGAAAGTGTTTTAGACAGAAATGCAGATTTTGACACCTTAACACATATTTGTGAGGGCACGTCTACAGATGCGTTAAGTTGCTTAAAAAAGTATTTTGATTATGCAAATATAACATCACTAGATGTAGAACGCTCGTCTTCCGAATATAAACATATTTTTTTCCTCACGGCGGACATGTTTTTCAGAAATAACTTTAGAAACGCACCTGATGTCGCAAATATACAATCGGGCTTCTCCAGTTTGTCAATCCTTGGAAGACGCTTAAAACGGTAAGTGTTTTTTAAATCCTCTGTCGTGCACACAATCACTGATTTCATACATTTTCCATTTTATTTATAGGTACATACAATGCTGCTATAATATGTATCGTACTATTCTTATTTTTCGTGTGTTTATGCATATTACTTTAATAGCAGAAAACCAAATGTATATGTATTTAATTATTTCTAATAGAATAAATGTCTATACTTATATCGGTAACAAGCTCATGTTGCGTCCCTATTCTATCGCATATTCTAATATATTTCGAATTACACTCCCATACCGGCGCTCATGGCGCACACGGAAATGGGTCTGTTCTAGTGACAACACTGCGCGGAATAGGAAATATCACTGGAAATACTAACTACGGAAAAATTATAACAAGTGTTCATTTGAAAAGTCAATCTAGGTTACTTTGAAATTTTGATAGAATAAGACGCAAATATATTATATGTGTTTGTTGTTCCGTAAACGTAAATCCAAATGACATTTGATAATGTCAATCACAAATATCAGTTAGTGCATAAAATAATCGCGTCGATTCTGGTTTAAATAAATTGCTTCTCAGTTTTAAAATGGCTTTCACTTTAGAACATAAAATTTTTTTAGTCCAGGCTTATTTTAGAAGTAGTAATAAAATTGATGGTTTATGGGCTTATTCAGTTCAAGATTGCATGGTAGAATTTCAAGTTGAGTTTCCACATTTTGTAACAGATTATATACAATTTAGGAATACTTTGGATGGAACTTTAAAACTTTTTTCTGAAACAGGTAGTCTCTTAAGAAAATCAGGCAGCGGAGCAGTTAAGAAACGTACAGCTCAAGTTGTCAATCGTGTTGAAAAAATAATGGAAAATGAATCACAAACATCTGTTCGACATGTGAGTCAACAAATAAACCTTTCTGTTGGTACAACTCACAAGTTATTAAAAAAAGATATGCAACTTTATCCATACCGTGTCACAGCAGTACAAGAATTGTTAGAAATTGATTACCCACGTAGACTACAGTTTTGTAATTGGTTTGTAAATATGAACAATAATGGAGAACTTTCGCAAAGAGTCATCTTTACTGATGAAGCATGGTTTTATAAAACGGGATACCTAAATTCACAAAATACAAGAATTTGGAGTAGTGAAAATCCACATGTAATTAATGAAGAATCGCTACATCCAGAGAAAATTGGTGCTTGGGCAGCGATAAGCCAAAGGCGATTCATTGGACTAATATTTTTTCAGGGAACGTTAATTGCTCAAAGGTACCGTACGGAAATTTTACAACCATTTCTTAATCAGTTGAATGATGATGAACTTCAAAATGCATATTTCCAACAAGACGGAGCACCTTGTCACTGTACTGCAGAATCTTTGGATTATTTAAGAGAATTTTTTGATGAGCGTATAATTAGTCGAAATACTGAAATTGCCTGGCCTGCACGTTCATGCGATTTAACACCTTGCGACTTCTTTTTGTGGCCTTATCTAAAAAATAACATATTTCGAACACCTGTATTGAATTTGAATGATATGCTACAGAGAATCGAACAGAAATGCATGGAAATTAATAACAATCCAGTAATGTTGCAGAATATCATCAGAAATTTTGAACGGAGGATTTTAAAGTGCATTGATCTTGAAGGACAACATTTTCAACATTTGTTATAGTTTTCAATAAATACCTATTATTTGTTATTTATTTGTATGTATGAAACTGTCAAAATATACGACTTCGTAGGTTAAGTAGTAAATTTTAATTTACGACATACTTCAAAATGTTCTCAGTAAATCACATGCTACTAGATTGACTTTTCAAATGAACACTTATTATGTACTACGTTAGTCAATTGAATTTCTTAGGTTTTTGTACCCGATATTACTGGTTATGTCGTGTCTGATCGTAAAAATACTATAGCTGTGCAGTTGCACTACATGCATCCCCACCTGTGTCTATATGTAAGGGGGAGGAGCCTGCTATGCTATTTCACATTTTCTTACTTCGGCAAATAAGCAAATCTATTTCATTTTAATACATTGGATAACTTAATGTCAAGATGTAAAAAAAGTGTACCCTGGTACACTAATGTCTCTCTTTCTATTAGGGTTAAATCTCATGCTGCGTTAATTACGGTGTAGTGAATAGGATTTAAATTTTACTTAAAAGTCAAGGATATATTTCTCGACACCTATACATTTACTTACCCTAGTATCCATTTATTTTTCTAAATCAAATGGAGTTAAAACAAACGCAAGAGTTTTAATCGTAGGATGTAGGCATATGGAGGCAAACGTACATCTAAACAAAATTACAAGAGCTTTTTCTTTTGTATACAAAACGATCAATATGTGCTATACATTTCTGTTGTTTACAAAAAAAAGAGAATGTATTCCTGATAAATACAGGTAGTACATACATACATATGAAATTCAGTCGCAGTTGTAGGTGTCTGCGCAACATAAATAGACTGACTTCAATATTTACAAATTCCGTTACGAGTTAGTTATATATGTTATATGTACTAAAAACCCGTATTAAATGGGATATATCTCCAGTTCTGAGCATAATAACGAAAGCAAACAAAGTTGTTTACTGTTATGTACATAGATATATATTTAAATAAAGCTAACAATGAAATAAAATCGTTGGCATTCCAGGCTTTATATATTAGATACGGCGAGAATTTCTCAAGAATGACATGTATGTACACGATGAAATAACAAATTAAGAAAAATATCGAATATTAAATATACGAGGCACGTCCGCAAACTAAAACGGGTTAACTGGAGGAACATGTACAAAAAAATCATGTATTATTTTGCTATACAGTATCCAGTGAATGAGGATAGTGGCAATAATCGAAAGACTTGGAAGAAGAACGACTTTGAGCAGATGTCTGAAGCTCTTTTCTGTAGTTTTAACAGCTTCGAGAGATGGGCAGTCCTGTGAGTGGGCCAATGCTTCAAACTAAGACGCTTGAATTCCACAAGAACTCTAAAGACGGCGAGGAATCATTCACTGCAGGTGATGGATGGCTGGACAGGTGGAAGAAAAAATATCACATAAGGCAGCTTTCCATTAATGGGGAAAAACTGTCAACTGCCTGATCTGAAGTTACGGAATTTCAGTCTAAAATCGAGGAAATAGTTTTTAAGAACGGCTTAACCTCAGATCAAATATTTATCTCAGACGAAACTAGTCTTAACTCTCAAATGCCAATATCGGAAACATTAGCAGCAAATTCCGAAAAAACTATCAACGCCGCCAGACAAAAGCAATACACCATCTCTCTCAGACATTTATCTGTACAAGAAAAACGAGATGTCCTTAATATTTACAAAGAAATAATTATTGAAAGTTCTAAAATAGAACAAGGTTTCTGTATAACGGGTTACTATAAATGTTTGAAACTTTTGTCAACAATTCTGCAAATTTATGCTGACATGCTTGATTCTTAAAACTAAATTTGTCAAAAATTTGACAAGTAAAAGCAAACAAGTTATTCTAATCATATGTGATCCATGTTTATATAAAATATTCTAACCAAAAAAGGTAAATCTTAAGCGAATGATCAGACAAGCCAATTTCTCAGAGTTGTCAAATTAAATATTTGCTTGAATAATTTATATTCTATTTACGATAATAGACGAGGCGGATCATAGTTAAAAGACTGGCAACGCAGTCGAGAACGTGGTTTTTCCGTGAGGTACATAAACTATTTTTCCGTACAAATTAATTGCATTTTCGCGAAGTGATGTGAATGAAATAAATGTTTTCTACATATACGACGCTAATAATTCGAATTTTTTACTGAAAAAAAATTCGCTCTTATGCAATATTTGAACCTGCGTCCTTTGGTTTGCCGGACCACGCTCTTAACCATTAAGCTATTAAGGGACTCTAGTTCGAATCGCCTGGACTGTAAGGTGGATGTTTCAGTTGTTCCCATTCAAAAGACCTGATTAGACGTTGTGTTTGTGCAGAAACATGTGGCTTTCCATTGTCATGGAGCAAGGTCACACCGGAAGACAGTAGGTCAACCAGCTTGTTTTGGACGGCACGCCGGAGTTCTCTCAACGTCTCATAATATGCATTAGAATCGATTGTGATAAAACGCACTAACAAAATCCCTTTTCTGTCCCAAAATATAGTTGCCACAACCTTTCGTGCCCAAAGTGTCTGGTTTGACTTTCACTTTGGTTGGCGACGATGCGTGTCGCCATTCCATTGCCTGTTGTTTGGACTTAGGAGTCATGTGAGACACCCAAGTCTCTTCTCCTGTAACGATGTTGTCCAAAAATTAATGTCCTTCCTGATCGTGTCCAGTCAAAAACGATAAAGCACAGCCAAATCTGTTTGTTTTGCGATTGTCTTGGAACGCATCGACAACACAATTTTCGATATTTAAGTTGTTCTGTAGCAATGGTGTACAAAACTGATCTTGAAACCGACGCTAAATCAATTGTTAACTTTGAAATCGTGAATCGGCGCTCCTCTCGAATTTTGTTGTCCACTTCACGAACCAAATCTTCAAAAATTAAATCGACCAGGGCGTGGATCATCATATGCATTAACCCGTCCGTCCTTGAACATTCTCACCCACTTTCGAACATTACAAATTTCCTGCCCTCAAGAATCGAATTACGAGGTGCATTCAAGTTCTAAGGCCTCCGATTTTTTTTCTAATTAACTACTCACCCGAAAACTATGAAACTGGTGTTACTTCTCGACGCAATCTCCCTGCAGACGTACACATTTTTCCCAACGTCGACGCCATGATTCCATGGCCGCGGCGAAGGCTTCTTTAGGAGTCTGTTTCGACCACTGGAAAATCGCTGAAGCAATAGCAGCACGGCTGGTGAATGTGCGGCCACGGACAGTGTCTTTCATTGTTGGAAACAGCCAAAACTCACTAGGAGCCAGGTCAGGTGAGTAGGGAGCATGAGGAATCACTTCAAAGTTGTTTTCACGAAGAAACTGTTGCGTAACGTTAGCCCGATGTGCGGGTGCGTTGTCTTGGTGAAACAGCACACGCGCAGCATTTCCCGGACGTTTTTGTTGCAGTGCAGGAAGGAACTTGTTCTTCAAAACATTTTCGTACGATACACCTGTCACCGTAGTGCCCTTTGGAACACAATGGGTAAGGATTACGCCCTCACTGTCCCAGAACATGGACACCATAATTTTTTCAGCACTGGCGGTTACCCGAAATTTGTTTGGTGGCGGTGAATCTGTGTGCTTCCATTGAGCTGACTGGCGCTTTGTTTCTGGATTAAAAATAGCATCCACATCTCATCCATTGTCACAATCGACGAAAAGAAAGTCCCATTCATGCCTTGGTTGCGCGTCAACATTGCTTGGCAACATGCCACACGAGCAGCCTTGTGGTCGTCCGTCAGCATTCGTGGCACCCACCTGGAGGACACTTTTCGCATTTTCAGGTCGTCATGCAGGATTGTGTGCACAGAACCCACGGAAATGCTAACACTGGAGGCGATCTGTTCAAGTGTCATTCGGCGATCCCCCAAAACAAGTCTCTCCACTTTCTCGATCATGTCGTCAGACCGGCTTGTGCGAGCCCGAGGTTGTTTCGGTTTGTTGTCACACGATGTTCTGCCTTCATTAAACTGTCGCACCCACGAACGCACTTTCGACACATCCATAACTCCATCACCACATGTCTCCTTCAACTGTCGATGAATTTCAATTGGTCACACCACGCAAATTCAGAAAACAAATGATTGCACGCTGTTCAAGTAAGGAAAACGTAGCCATTTTAAGTATCTAAAACAGTTCTCATTCTCGACGCTGCCGCTACAATTCCATCTGCCGTACAGTGCTGCCATCTCTGTGACGTATTGACAACGAACGCACGCTCATTTTAAAACAATGCACATGTTTCTATCTCTTTCCAGTCTGGAGAAGAAAAATCGGAGGCCTTAGAACTTGAATGCACCTCGTACATATCATATCCCACAGTCAGCGAGCAACTAAATTTTCTTAAACCTTAAACATTATGAACTTATTATTTTAGCTCAGCACACAGACAGACGATACCGCTGCAAAAGGTGTCCAAACGCGCGCAAAGAATGTTGGAGTAAACGCGCATGCGCACTGTGGCGATCACGCGTCATTCTTACTTTCACGACCTTACTTACAAACGGACCTTATTTACAATATCCTTCGTATGTATCACTATTCCTGTTATACCTCTTATTATTTTACATTTTGAATCTTTTTTAGTCGCCGTTTTCTGTATAAATTTCCATTTTCTCTCAGATTTCTCGACAAATTGTTACTGCTCTGTATAACTTTACTGCTCTGTATAACTTTCCTTGAATACCTCGTCAAATTTTCTACTTGATAGTGACTGGTGTGGCCAAAATAGTAACAATAACATAATTAATATAATAGAAAATGAGGTGAAAATCTGTTTTTTAAATTTACCTTGACAAACACAAATTTAACACAATATTAAATTTGATATATTGCTTCATTCATTGTTCAAACTGAAATACTAAACTAATAAAATATTTATCATTGAAAATAGTTTTATTGTCTTTCAAAATATTCTCAGTGATTACACTGGCCTACAACCATTTTGGTGCTGGAGATTTTAGACCAGATTTTAAGTATGTCTTACATGGCGATATCAAAAATGTTACCCGTTTTCTTCTGTCAGCTCTAGTTCCCGAGAAAAAAAAACACAATTCACGAAAAAAAATATATTTTATTGACATTAAACATCAAGAAATTGTCTTTTGAGTGATTTTCTAGAATGAAACTGACTCGGGCAATCTCGCATGATTCCCCAGCAATAGTCAGCCATCATATGACTGTCTCACCTTCCTTGGTATCTATTCTCCATTGTTTTTAGGTCTTGGTGGAAACGTTCCCCTTGTTCTTCGCTTAGATCTCCTAAATTGTGTTGGAAATGATGTAGATGACTATTGAGATAGTGTAATTTTATACTCATATTACAGTCTAAATCTTTGAATAGCACCAGTATTTCCTCTACTAGTTCTACATAGTTGTCAGCCTTATGATTTCCGAGGAAATTTTGTGCAACTGCTACAAAAGATTGCCAGGCAAGCCTCTCCACATCATTCATGCAAGTCTCAAAATTAGTTGTGTCTTTCATCAATTTACGTATTTGAGGTCCATCAAAGATACATGCTTTTAGTTTTTCAGTACTTAAACCAGGAAATTTGTGGAAACATTGGAAAAATTTTTAAGAAAACAAAATATAAACATTGCATATAAAACCAACAACCATATTAGTAACTACATCAAAAACAATAAAAGTAAAACAGCACATCATAATAAGTCAGGTGTGTATAAACTAACTTGTGGCACATGTACTAAAACATATATCGGGCAAACAGGTAGAACGTTCAAAAAGCGCATATACGAACATTATTATTCGTTTAGAAATGGGAAAACAGATTCAGCATACTCCAACCATTTAATTGAAGAAAGCCATAGTTTTAATAATAATTTCAAGATCCTACACGAAGAAAAGAAAAGTAAGAAACTCGATTTATTAGAAGCAATGCAAATTAATAAACAAAAATTTTCAAATAAATTATTAAATGACAAAACAGATCTTAATTCCTCCCCTCTGTTGAATTTATTTCCTATTTTTTATTGAAATATTTTGTTAGATATGTGTCACTCATAATATAATTTATATTATCTATATGTATCCCTTATACTAAAAGAGGCGGGTAAAAATATTTCGGTTTCCAATTTCTGAGAATACCATTAAGTCATAAAATAAAAAATATTTACGTTTAAGTAAAATGTTTTATAGTACCGCTTGTTATATCTGAAGAAACCGTTGTACGGTGAAACAGCTGTTATATAGTCATTATTAAATATTATTAAATAAAGTGTAAATCTAATACAACATTGTGCGTTTTTATCAATTAACTATTGAATAATTAAATATATTCGCAGATTGTCAATTTAATCAATAAGTGACAGATGACATTTCACAAACTAGATATGAATTATACTCCGACATTACTACTATAGTTATCTTTCTCGTTCATAGTCTATTAGAAAAACCTTTTTTTGCCTCACATATTATTTGAAAAGGTCTTCTTCATACACATTTTTCTAAATTTTTGAAAGTCATCAAAGAAGTGGAAATTTTAGTATAAAATTTCCACTTCTCACTTGATCACAAAGTAAAAACTGGCTTCTCAAAATGGACATCCTTAACAATAAACTCGATATTAAATTATTTCGTTTTATTTACATTTTTTTTGTAGAAACATTTTCTGTAACATTCCAAAAAAAACTATTACATCCAAGATTCAACAAAAAAATTACAGAAATAAAGATTAAACATCCCCCATCCACGCAATGCAAACACTACTGCTTTTCATGCTGATATTTCGCCAGTTTTTCTAAAGCACTAATTACAAAGGGATCTCATCTCCTCTCATCCCAACGTTTTGAAGCTAACGATAAGTTGAAGTAACAGTAACATTACAATTCTAACGTTGAATTGTCATTACGTCAGTATATAAACTCCTTCACTCGTTCTTCCGTATTTGTCTTCGCGCTAACAGAAAGTCATTTTTGTTCTACATCCGTGAGTATCACAGTCATTACAGCTGCGAACATAATACAAACGTAAGGTTTCACGTTCGCACAACTGTTACAGGTACCATCATACAAAAGCACCCAATTTGAATTAGTAAACAAATGATTTTGTTGACAATATATGTTGATGCTATTCAAGTTCTCCTGTATTGTAATCATACCAACCAGTAGAGTAGCCATTGTAAAAATATAGTCTTGAAATAACAACGAATGTCATTAACATAAAGTTACATACAGCGTGCCCTAAAACGTACCAGCAATATTTCTAGGATAAACGGCAAAACTTATTTAGGGTCGAAAAGTACACATAAATATAACGAGCCATCAAGATAATTTGTAATCGAGTCATTCTTGAATCCGAAATCGTATGTCATTTCTTGAACTGCACAAGTCAAGTAAAATGTCAGTCGAATATACCGCATGTGTCAAATATCATTAGGCATAGGAAATGTATATGTATGTGTATGTATATGTAAAAGCCGATTCAATGCCGGCGAAGACCGCGACGGCCGGCAACGATTGTCTCCGATTGTTTCGCAAATACAAGTTAGCAGTAATCATTTGACCATCGACATAGGTATGTACTTGTAATGCGTTCTAAAATAACATTTACGAATTGCAAGGGATTTGCTTTCCTTATTTCTTTTAGTAGATGCAGGAAATTTTTAAGCTGCGGTGCATCGCATAAACAAAAGCGTAATTCTAATAAAATTAAAGAATAATCCTAATAAAATAAATAAAAAAGGATTCTAAAAATTATAATAAATTATACAAGAGGTTCAAAAATTCCTCCTTGCACAGCAAGACATTGTCCTAGGCGGTCGTAGAAGTTAGCTCTTACATTTGCTAACATGTCGGCAGTTAAAGAATTCGCAGCCTCAGTTATTTTTTCTCTCAAGGCAACTAGATTTTCTGCTCTACCAGCTTCATGAATATAAACAATATTTTTTAGATATCCCCACAAAAAGAAATCATTTGGAGATAGATCAGGAGATCGCGGGGGCCATTTAATGTTTCCTGTTCCAGTAATAAGACGGTTAGGAAAAGTATTTCCTAGAAATTCCTTTACCCTCACTGCATTATGTGCTGGACAGCCATCATGTTGAAACCAAACGATTTCCTGATTTATTCCAATGTTTTGAATGGCGGGAAGTATTTGATTTTTCAGTAATTCAAGATACTTGTCGGCATTTAATATACCATCATTAAAATAGGGGCCTATAGAATGGTCACCTAAAATACCTGCCCAAACGTTTAGTTTTTGAGGATACTGAGTGCGATTTGCAAAATGCCGGTGTTGATTTTCCGAACCCCAATATCGAAGAACAGAGGGATTGTGCTTTCCGTGAAATGGAAAAGTTGATTCATCGGTGAAGAGAATATTTTTAACGAAATTTTCATCTCGATGTATCTTTTCCATAACGTCTTGACAAAACTCCATTCTCCGGAAATTGTTCTCGGGAAATATTTCTTGAGTTTTCGAATATTTGAAACATTTTAAACCATTACGTTTCCAAATACGTGAAATAGTTGTGTTACTTGTACCCAATTCCTCGGCAGCACTTCTAGTAGATCTCGTGTTATCAATTTCCACAATACTACAAATTAATACATTCCGCCGTTCTCTTTCCTCAATTTTTTGTGGTGAATTCCTCTCTTGGTCTGCATTTCGTACAGTTATTGAGACAGAAACAAGTTTCAAATTTATTTATAATATTATAAATTGTTTGTCTGCAAGGTACAGAACGGTCTGCAAAAGTCAGCGCAAACAAATTCATGCACTCCATTGCAGACTTGCCAGCATAAAACCATTTTACTAACTGAAGCTTTTCAGTGGGTGTATAAAGAGCCATTATACATTAATTTTATTATACGCTTTCAAACTGTAACGGCCGCAGCTAGACTGAATGCAAAATTTCCAGTTAATCGGTATCGGAGACAATCGTCAGTCGTCGCGGTCTTCGCTGGAATTGAACTGGCTTTCTCATGTACGCATACATTGTATGTACTCATACGTTGATTCTCTATGCCTAATGCTAATGATATTTAACACATACGGTATAACTATGCAACGGTTACAATTGGGAACGACAAACGGACTCAAATTCGTGAATGACTCGATTACAAATTATCTTGATCGTTCGTTATGACCTAAACGAACTAAACGAGTTAATGTTTATTTCATAATTTGTGTGGTTAAAATTTTAGTTGTACGCAATTTATTGAAATACTATTTTTTAATAGATTTTTTAATCCATTTTTATTATTTTTTTTATAATAAATGTTCAAAATTATCACGCGTTTTTAATATGGTTCCTAAGTTATTTCCAATAATATCGACAGCCAGCTGTTAAACGTTTTTCTGAAATACTAATCTAGTTGTCACGATGCCATGATGATTAACAAATTATTGTTTATAACTTGTCAGTTTATTACTGTGATACTGATGTTATTTGATTCCTTTTTGTATCCCTATTCGGATCGTAATTCACAAGTGATTCAAGTGATTCACAATGCCAACGCTATTTTTAAATGAAGAATATGCAGATATTCTTTATGTTTACAGTCTGTGATGGAAATGCTTTAGCAGCACAAGAATATCAATTGTGGCTAGTGTTGATTTTTGCTTAAACATTTTAAAATGTCGTGTTTTCCTAGATCTGCATCGAATTATGCCACTAAATAGTCAAGATGTAGCTAAGATTATGGCACTAGTGGAAGATCTACAGCATTGATTCCCAAAGTGGACAGGTGGACCCCCAGGGGTCCACGGGAGACTCGACGGGGTCTACGTTGGCGTGACAAAGAAATGGGGGTTCACAATTCGTAAGCGGGGGTCCACGAAAATTTATTTGGTTTCGATAGTGAAGAACTAAAATGTTGGCTTGAGTTCACCTATCGATGTAGGCAGATCATATTTTAAGAAGCTCAGCGACTGTTACTTGTAAAAACTTGCATATTTCATATTCAGTACAACGTGTCGAGACTTGCAAAGCACTGCCGCTGCCGCCTTCCGCAATGCTTGTTCAGACGTGCAAAGGGACGAAGTACGACTTGTGGCGTGTGTGCTTGCAATCTTGCATGAACTTGTTTGATTCTTCACCAATATAAATACGAATGCCACGGATAAACGTTACTCAATTGTTTCCCGAATTTCGAAAAGAAAAGTAAAGTAAAGTGAATCGATGTTAGTGTTTGCCACTGTCGAAAAAGTAAGTACTTACCTGCCTATTTGTTATACATACTTTTATTTTATTTACTATTTATCTATTTATTTTACAATTTATTGTACACGTAAGTAAACAAACAATGGACAAATTACAAAAAAATACGTAGGTACAAAAGGTGAGGCTTATTCCTAAAAGAAATCTCTTCCAACCCACCTGCGATAGGAGATATATTTATGTTGTAATAAGTATATTTGTAATGTTTGCGTCCCCATACACCTGAGCCACCACAGCCGATTCTGACACGTTGGGGTACATGGTTACGGGCGGGGTTTTACTATCATGAACATTTTGAAAAAATTAAGGACGTGGTTTTATCATTCGATCCGAAAAAAAGTGCAGCTATCAATACGAGCCAGAAAAAATTTCAAGATGCCCAGATTAAAATGGATTTGCAAAGTATTCGTGAGAATTACTTGGGACTAGAAGAAGCAATAACAAAATTACAAAATTCGTCGCTGTGGTTAGAGGAATCACTGCAAATCGTTAAAGATGTTCACGCACCACTGTGTGCTGTAGAAGACGCAAAAAGTGAAAGTGTTCTAATTAAATTTGAAAGTGTTTTAGACAGAAATGCAGATTTTGACACCTTAACACGTATTTGTGAGAGCACGTCTACAGATGCGTTAAGTTGCTTAAAAAAGTATTTTGATTATGCGAATATAACATCACTAGATGTAGAACGCTCGTTTTCCGAATATAAACATATTTTTTCCTCACGGAGGACATGTTTTTCAGAAATAACCTTAGAAACGCACCTGATGTTGAAATTATACAATCGAATTTCTTCAGTTTGTCAATCCTTGGAAGACGCTTAAAACGGTAAGTGTTTTTTTTTAAATCCTCTGTCTTGCACACAATCACTGATTTCATACATTTTCCATTTTATTTATAGGTACATACAACGCTGCTTTAATATGTACTATTCTTATTTTTTGTGTGTTTATGCATATTACTTTAATAGCAGAAAACCAAATGTATATTTAATTATTTCTGATAGAATAAATGTCTCTACTTCTATACTTATATCGGTAACAAGCTCATGTTGCGTCCCTATTCTATCGCATATTCTAATATATTACGAATTACACTCCCATACCGGGGCTCATGGCGCGCACGGAAATTGGTCTGCTCTACTAATGAATGAAATTCTTTATAGCATAATAAAGACAAGATATCAAGCACAACACCCAATAAACCTCTACATCTTGTACAATCACATTCTAATTAGAGCAATTTTTTTAATTGCTGTGCAGATAAATAGACCATTCTCTCGAATTATAATGGGTGAAACAAGAACATTGCGGATCTTCTTGCAAAGTCGAAAGCCTTGATTATTTTAGTTAAATAGACGCGTTTGTTATCTGGTTTGTTTACGGTAACGCCACTTACAAAGCTACGTCGAGTGCATCAAGGAGGAAATCCGCTTATTTAGAACTGATAGTTCCTTCAATATTGTTTTTTGGGTGCGAATAAGAATAAATAAATAATTAGGTGTAACTTTTACACGATATTAGGTATGTCAAACATGTTTTAGTTATTTTTTTAAATGATGTAACAATTTCCTTACATTATGCGCGAAAAATATTCTTATCAATTTAGTTTATTGATGTACCAAAATTAAATAAAGCAATGTACGAAGACTCAAGTACCATTACAATAAAGAATAAGACAACTTTATTTTTAAAGGCTTTCCGTATATCAAATTAATGTCCCTTTTGCGTATATTAAAAGTGCGTAGTTTGTAAGGTCTAAAGCATATTGTAATAATCAAGAAAATTAGCTCGGAAAGGGAAATTTGTGAAAAATATTACTATTTTGAGAATTGTTTCTAATATTGTGATTAGAATATCGAAGCTCGTCATGAGGGGTCTTCATGCAGTGCGTCGTAATAATTGACATTAATAAATGATTAGCCATGTTTATCTGGCCCTACAGCAGCGTCTACAAATTTTTGACAGTTACCTTACTTGCCTAAAAATTTGGATTAGTAACCCATGCGACATCACCAGAGCACCAGAAGCATCTACCGAATAGGGCATTGATGTTTAATACCTATTCGTCCATTCAATGGTTTGTAATGATAACACAGGCTACAAAAAAAAATTTTTTTTTGGTGCATATCTGTTTGTTTGAATTGTCGATAAAGTAGGTAATGTACAGTATATTGACATACGTCATTTTAACTCATCAGCTCTAGTTTACCTACTACCCTCATTGTGAATTGTTGTCGGTCTTGTTATGGTCTTGTTCGTAACTAGTCATTATTACAATATCATCGATATAGTTTGTGTTACTATTTCATTATGGCTAGTACGTCCAGACGTTGTGTTAACGATCCTGATATATTTTGTTATGTTTGTGGGGAATACATACTGAAAATCAGCGTAAATCGATTACAAACACAGTGCGTCGTTTGTATTTTGCTTACTTCGGTATTGAAATTCTACACAAAGATAAAGTGTGGGTGCCTCATAGTGTTTGTAAAATATGCGTTGAACATTTGCGACAATGGGAGAGAGGGAAACGTAAGTCTTTGAAGTTTGGAGTGCCTATGATATGGCGAGAACAAAAAAATCATTATGACGACTGTTACTCTTGTATGATTAACATAGTGGGCATCAACAAAAACAATCGCCATAAATGGAAATACCCCAATATTTCTTCAGTACAAAGACCTGTTCCTCATTCAGAAAATGTTCCAATACCAACTTTTCACCAGGTAGTGCAGCAATCTCAGGAGGATGAAGCTGAAATTCCTATTTCTTCCCAAGTAGATGATGACTTTCAATACTGCGGAATATCATCAGATCCTAAGCCATTTTCGCAGAATGAGCTTAGTGACCTCATCAGAGACTTAGGTCTTTCGAAGGAACGTGCTGAGTTACTAGCGTCAAGATTAAAAGAAAAAAATTGTCTTTCCTCAGATGTTCGAGTGTCTACATATCGCACGAGAGAGGGAAAGTTATTGAAGTTTTTTTCATCTGATGAAAATTTTGTGTATTGCTGTAATGTGAGTGGTTTGCTGGCTTTCATGGGTTTAACGATCTATCAGCCCAATGAATGGCGTCTCTTTATTGACAGTAGTAAACGAAGTCTAAAAGCAGTTCTTCTACATAATGGAAATAAATATGCTCCCGTTCCAATTGCTCACTCAACATGTGTAAAAAAAGAATATGAGGTAATTTCAATTCTTTTACAAAAAATAAAATATATTGAACATAACTGGGTGATCTGCGTCGACTTGAAGATGGTTAATTTTTTATTGGGTCAACAGAGTGGTTATACTAAATACCCATGTTTTATTTGTCTCTGGGACAGTCGAGCTAAATCACGTCATTGGACTGCAAAAAATTGGCGTGTGAGAGATGCTCTTGTTGTTGGGGAAAGAAATGTTATAAATGAACCCTTAGTTTCAAGAGAAAAAAATCATTCTTCCGCCATTGCATATAAAATTAGGGCTAATGAAGCAATTTGTTAAGGCTCTCGATAGAAATGGTCAATGTTTCCAGTTTATTTCTCACAAATTTCCTGGTTTAAGTACTGAAAAACTAAAAGCAGGTATCTTTGATGGACCTCAAATACGTAAATTGATGAAAGACACAACTAATTTTGAGACTTGTATGAATGATGTGGAGAGGCTTGCCTGGCAATCTTTTGTAGCAGTTGCACAAAATTTCCTCGGATATCATAAGGCTGACAACTATGTAGAACTAGTAGAGGAAATGCTGGTGCGATTCAAAGATTTAGGCTGTAATATGAGTATAAAATTACACTATCTCAATAGTCATCTACATCATTTCCAACACAATTTAGGAGATCTAAGCGAAGAACAAGGGGAACGTTTCCACCAAGACCTAAAAACAATGGAGAATAGATACCAAGGAAGGTGGGACAGTCATATGATGGCTGACTATTGCTGGGGAATCATGCGGGATTGCCCGAGTCAGTTTCATTCTAGAAAATCACTCAAAGACAATTTCTTGATGTTTAATGTCAATAAAATATATATTTTTTCGTGAATTGTGTTTTTTTTTTCTCGGCAACTAGAGCTGACAGAAGAAAACGGGTAACATTTTTGATATCGCCATGTGAGACATAGTTAAAATCGGGTCTAAAATCTCCAGCACCAAAATGGTTGTAGGCCAGTGTAATCAATTACTATTTCACCTACTTTTGGCTCCATCTATCGTACATACGATCAATTGCTGGCCATCAATGATTACTTTTTTTATATATGCCAGTATGAAGTGGAGGTGGATCTCTTGAATTATGTATTACTTAATAAAATATAATACATGTTGATATGTCGGGGAATCCCTAAATTCATACCTAGTTCACTTGGATCAAAATTCGAAGTACCATATATTTCTTTTTTTAAGTTTGCGAAACAAAGCTATATCTCGGTCATCTGGGCACAGTCTAGGTGATTGAGAAAATTATTGAGCGTTATAGAAAGAATGTATGTGTAACATTTCAAAAGCTCAATCGCGAGAATTGTATAGTTTGGCGGAATCAAAAATGGAGAACGTGGATAAATTTCGTGAAAATTGGTCTTTGAGACTGGATAGCTAGTGAAAGACAAAAAGACCCGCATTTTTTCCTAGAGATTCGTAATCTACACGCTGAGTCGACTAATTTTATGTGTGATAAAGCATATTTTAGAATATTATAACAGTAATTGAAATGTTGGGCAAGATGTTACGTCGTTGCACTATTAAATTAGGGCAAGTTTCTAATTTTGAGAAAATGAAGCTTGCCGTATTTAAAATTAAAGCTCGCTTCGCGTAGATTAAGAACATGTAGAGTTTATTAGATCTAAAACGTACTGTAATCGAGAAAATGAGCTGGAAAAAGAAATTTGTCAAAAAATAGTTCCACTTTTAGAATGTTAACTGACATTATAGATTAGAATAAATATAATCACGCAAAAAATCTAACGATTTTATCTTGTCTTTATTTCAAGTCACTCAACAAAGATAAATATATAGTGTGAGTCCACAGTTATGGTCCGTTCCAAATAGGTCTAGATTTTTGTCAACCTTTGCATTCGCTGGAGGACTGAGTTTTACCAGAAAATAAATGACAGGATTATTTTTAGGAGGCAAAAATACATTCAAGACAGCTCATGGCTTGCCAATGCCCTCTGTAATTGGTGTCAAGCTGTTGGGGAATGCTAAGGCATGAATTATTATAATTAAACTTGAATATATTTTTGAATAATGAAAACAGACCTTAAATCGCCGACTATCTAAATTGCGTTATTGGCGAAGTGTGCAACAGCACATCTTTGAAAATATCATATCCGTGCTTTTGATGAAATTCTAGATCATTTTGAGGTGTCGATCGCGTGAAGCGCGACCGACTTCTCTCTCACCACGAGAACAATTTTCGAGGTAAAAATTGCGTTATTGGCGAAGTGTGCAGCAGCACATCTTCGAAAATATCATATCCATGCTTTTTATGAAATTCTAGATCATTTTGACGTATCGATCTATCTTATCACGAGAACGATTTTCGAGGTAAGGGTTGCGTTATTATTATTTTAATTATACGAAATTTTATTTGAAAAATTTTTGTCCACGTTGGGACTTCAACCCAAGTCTACGGATTGCCGGACCGTCGCTCTAACTAACTGAGTCACGAGTACCTTGTTTTCAAGTTTATTGGAAACGCCCTATATAGCATCGATGTTAATATTCAGATGGCAGTTTGGAAGTTTGAAAGTTTGAAATTGCTAAATTTAAATCCTTAGCTATTAATATATAGAGATAATTTCTTTATTATTTAGTATATCATTTGATATATTCTTGGAGTTTTCAACCTGCAAACTGATAACTGAATATTAACATCGACGCCTTATAGGGTGTTTCCAATAAACTTGTAACCAATGTCCTCGTGGCTCAGTTGGTTAGAGCGACGGTCCCGCAAACCATAGACTTGGATTCAAGTCCGAACGTGGACGAAAATTTTTCAAATAAAATTTCGTATAATTTTCGTTGAAATTTGTAGACAGCAATGTTTACATTCATATTTACTTCGCAAAATAACATACTAATTTGAAAATATTTAAAAATAGTTAATATAAAAGCCGAAAACTCCAAGAATTTATCAAATGATATCGTTCTGTTGACTGACGTTTCGATAACATCGCAGTTATCGTAGTCTTGAACTTCTCGCGACGATTGGTGACGAGTAATGCTACAAATTCCATTATTCTATATAATGAGTCATCAAATTCCAGTTTTCTAACTTTTATTTAAGAAAAAAACACAAAATGCAACTTCATCTTATTTTGTTTCTTTATTAATCTAATATTTGGTATTATTCATTATTTATGGAAAATTATTTCAGACAAATATCCGCCTTTGGACTTTGATTCGTTCGTAGTAATTTTACTAATTACTAATACTAATTACTTTTTCGTAAGTTTGGGGGTTATCTCGGCTATAACTTGGCGGATATTAGTTTTTAGGTGCTCCAACGTTGCAGGTTTGTTGGCGTAGACGCGACTCTTCAGAAAGCCCCATAAAAAAATCTAATGCCGTGTTAAATCGCGTGATCTTGGCGACCAGCTTACGTCACCGTTACGTAAAATATTTACGCTACGGCTTACCCTACCTCCAATGCTTCTAGTCACCTCAAATTTTTTCACTAGATTGCGAATTGTTCGCTCAGTAAGACGATTAAATTGACCATAATCTTCCCGTAAACATCGATACACAGTTCGTACAGAATTGTTATTACCGCAGAACAATTAAACAATTTTAGCACCTTGAGCGGTGGTTAAGCGAACCATTTCGTAAATGCGTTGTTTCAAAAGCTAAGATTTGATGTGTCAAACAAGCGCCATTAATGACAGCTGTCTAATTTACAGTGTAGCCAATATATGAAACTGGAATTGGATCATCCATTATAAATATAAGGCGATCGTAAGATGTGTGTTAGGTGTGTGATCTTCCAGGTGTTGTACCGCGTTCAGGAACGGTCCTGAGGAGGACACCAAGAGTCCTCTACAGGACTGTCAACGATGTTAGAACCAATTGGATTATAATTTACTAACACCTTTCATATATTTAACCTTAAAAATAAAACGTCAAGTGTTAGTTAAAAATGCCCAGTATTAAGACGATGGACTACTGCTTCTCTACAAGAAATGCTGATACAACTTGTCATAACAGGAACAAAACTATTTTTATTTAAAAATGGAAGTATCAAACACTATTTTTTCATCTATTTTAAGTAATAAATACATAGATCTTTCCCATCTGCTTCACTGTTTCTTAATACAGAATGAATAGAAAGCCTCATTAAGATTAAATTTTAGAACAAGGGAACGGCGTATAAATTCATTAATTACTTAACATGAAATATCGTTTTCACGAGAAAAAAAAACAAGAAAAAAAAGTAAATAAAAAAGTTGCCAACACTCTCTTTTCGGTACTCATTCATTATTTCGCGAGCGCTTTTATTGCTTACATTGGACAGACTGACGGACACCGGGGGTAACACTATCCTTTCTTGTTGAAGATAAAATTCATTTGTTGCCCGTCTACTACGTAATGACGAGATTTAGTGGGCCCAACACTGACGGCACAGAAAAGAAGCAGGAAGAAGTGGAGTCGTTGAAGAAAGAAAAGAGAAAATAGAAGATAACGAATGATTTGCACGAATCGTTTTTTTTTTCTATTTTACTACAACAGTTTCCGGCTTGTTTTAAACGCTTACCGAACGGATGTACGGTTTCTAGAAATCGAGTCGACCTGAAAATTACTTAACGCTAGATTTAACGCAAAGATAATGACGGACATACTTTTAATAGATTTACACTGAAAAAAAGGAATTGAAAATATGTTATTGAAATCGTTTATGAAGATATAGGCTGCGACTAAATTTTATGCCGATGCGAAATACATTCTGAATAACACGCATTTAATAAAAGAAATGAAGATAATAATTTTGGAAAAAACTGTATGGCGGAGTATATACGAGGAGTGACAATTAAATAACGGGGCTGCGCATACCCTAACCGTTAGGCTTGGTGATGGGGGATTAAAGATGGATTGTGGTTAACATCGATGCTTACAATACAGATGGAGTCATATTCAATCAATCAATATTTTTATTCCTTATGGTTACATAGTAACAGGAAATGTCAATACATTACAATACTTGAAAATATACAGTAATTATATGTATAAAATAAAACCAAATGAAAAAGCCAGTGCATTCGTAAAGTAGCAAGTAAATTCAATAAAAATGAAAAGGGAGGTTTTCAAAAAATCCTCGGACCCGTCGATTTTTAATTTAGAATTTTCTTACATGCAGTTGGGTTTCTCCAAAAATCGATATGACGTCGTTTTTTTTTTCTAAATATAAACAATCTTTTTTATTACAGAATTAGAATGGGCAAATTTTTTTACATGCGACAAGCTAGTTTTAAATGAGGAAGGAAATTTTGAAGCAGGGTTGGCAAAAATCATGATTTATTTAAAAAAATTAAAAATCATTGATTTAAAAAAAAATAATCATGATTTTTTTTATCAGTAAGGGAAACCTATGTGATTTTTTTATATATCTAATTTTGTCTAAATAATATATTGTCCATTTAATTAGTAAATTATCCCAATTATAGAAAAAAATATTCTAGTTATTTTTTTTTCTTACGTAAACATATAATTTTTCGTATACAGGCTAAGCCTTTATTGTTATATTACTATCTGATTGGAGTATCCGATTTTGTGAAAACATTGTGTATTATTATTTTTCAGATTATTAATTTCTATCTGTGCGTACCACCTAAAAATTTATTGCATATACTGAGTGTAACGAACCTATGTAAGGTACATTAAAACTTTGATGGACTACCTATGCAATAATTTATAGTGTAGAATACGATGTTTATGTGATCTATGATATTCCAACTATATAAAAATATTTTGTTGGCTCACTACTTATACTTCTCTGGTATATGATATATATATTTTTATTTTTTTTCTTTGTTGCTTATATAATAAATATAGTTGTTATTGTTATGAACTCTGTTTTTCTTTTCTTTATTTTTTTAATTGAGTATCAACTTATTCGAAATTACTAAGTTATCCACTTACTACGGCAGAGTCTGTGTTCTCTGTTGGCTAAAGGTCATGGTGGCGCCCTTTTTTATGTAAGAACCTCCCCGCAAGTCGCCTCTTAACTGAGTTAGCCCTTTAGCCAAAAGATCTCCGGGGCAACCATGAGTTGTAGGTAAGTTGGCGAAGTTTAGAGAGATATTTGTCGGCGCAAGTCTAGTGCTCGTGGGGGCACATAGCAAGGTACCTTCATCATTTCATTTAATTTTTAGATATTTTTATATGCAGAACATTATTAAAATTTTGCAGTAAATAAACACATTTTTTTATAATTTGATTTTTTTGTCATCTATGATAAAAATCAACGATTTGATTTAAATCATCATTTTAATCGTGATTAAAATCAAATGTTTTAAATCAGGCCAACCCTGTTTTGAAGTCATACTATCGTAAACCTTAAAAATGAAAACATAATCATCTAAATTAAATGTTCGAATTGAGCACCATTAACACAAGGCGATTAAGAAACTCATTTTGAACGTTGTCGATGACATCTGCGATAATGTTTCTAATTTCTTAGCGTATTCGTCCTTTTAAATCTTCTAAAAATGGAACGACATTTAATATTAACAACATATATTATAGTAATAATTAAAACTTTACGATACCCCCTTGTATTTAATTATTTACTCCTGGTATAACATTTTGTAAAATAAAATATTTTCACTATGTAAGAAATGAAAAAAAATAGATTCTCAACAAAGAGAACAAGTATGTCTTGTTTATAAGACATAAAATAGTTAGTGGTCGAAATAAGAGAGGTAGATACTAAGAAGAATTTTAGAAATTCAGTTGCTGCAAATATCTAATTAAGGAAACGTGATATCTTGAATTCCCATTTGTAATAAATCAACCGAAAGGAAACACAAAAGTATTTTAACTCGAGAGTTTTTAATTTACATAAAATATGTTAAATTACAACATAATCCGTTAAGAAATAGAAACCATCAAATTCCTTCAAAATTAAGGTAAAATAATTATTTGACTTTTCACTAACTTTCTCTTACCTAAATTAAAAAGCAATCAACATTATACAATTTAAGTCGGCAGCATTTAGGAAATGCTTACTAAATAAATTTCCTCTTTCAAATGTCATATTTTTCTTATAAAACGAAAACATTTTTAATCATATAAAAATATTATTAAGAATCGGATGTCCAGAACACAAAATTCATATTTATGTGAAAATATCTTTCCAAATATGTAGAAATATGTTTCATCTTGTTATAGTATCATCAGTACATGATGATTAGAGACCGGATACATCAGGCCGAAATTACGATGACCTACATAAATAGTCTATAATAACATCGCTAAGTGCAACACGCAAGTTATTGAATAGCACTATTCATTCGATTAACCGCGCGTCTACTTTTTGTCGTTGAATTGCGACGCAATAACTTCAATTTTACAGTAAAATTTCTTTCTTCATAGGCGTAGATAGCGTGAGGAGTTTTAAAAACTAATTTTATTTAATAGTTTATATTTCGTAAGATAAATAAAGTACGGTGAATTAGTTCATTTTTTTCATTGTTTTAACTCTTAATGAAATAGTGAATTTCGTTAAGTTTCAATAACTTACAGATACATTTTTAATTTTCATTTGTTTAGATCTAGAACATTGTTTAAGTTTTTCAGATATGATATGGAACAACGTCGAAAATGGCATCGTGAACCATACTAATTGTATGTCTATTGCCAGTAATTCCGAAATTTACTTCAAAGTCTGTAAATTATCGTTCAAAAATCCCAAGAAATCGCACGTAAAACGTCACTTAGCATCGCAAACACATACACAGAAATTAGACCCGTTGGAATCGGAAAATTTTAACGAAGAACTCTGTGAAACTAATGGCGGCAAATATGCCATTAAATAAACCTAAAAATCCCACTTTCAAAACATTTCTTCAAAAATAGACTGGTCGAAATGTTCCCGATGAATCCACCTTATGCAAATATTATGTTTCTAAGTGCTACCCGAAAGCCATCTTTCAAATCAGTACCTATGGATAAGTGCCGACGAAACTGTGGATATATTAGGACGCTGTGTGCTAAATGTTGTAGCTGGTGTACTACGTCCAACTATTCCATATAACGCATATGTAATAGCAACAAAAGTTATAAATACAGCTGATGCGGAAACAGTTGCTAAAACCATTAACAAGAATATTCAAAAAATACTTCATTTGGACGACAAGTACAAAGAAAAAGTAGTTTTATTTGTCAGTGACAGTGCTGCATATGTTAAAACAGGCACATTACTAAAGCAAACACATCCTAATATGCTGCATATTACTTGTGTAGCACATGCTCTCCACAGAATCTGTGAATATATCAGAGACACCTTCCCAGGAGTTGATAGACTTGTATCCGCTTTTAAAAAAGTTTTCAGAAAATCACCATTGAGAGTAGCTCTTTACAGGGAAAAACTGCCATCTTTGTCACTGCCTCCCTCTCCAGTAATAACTAGATGGGGGACATGGTTGAAAACTACTAGCTTTTATGCAGAGAATTTCGATAGTTTACAAAATTTCGTTGCATGCTTAAATGACGATGCTCGGAGTATTTCTGAGTGCAAGGAACTACTACAAATTCCACATTTAAAAAATCAATTGTACTTTCTTCAGGAATACTTTGGAAATTTGCCGAAAACTAATCACTTATTTTCAAAATCAAAATCTCAAGTTAAATGGTGGATTAACCACCTTAGATATGGCCTATTACTAATTTGAAAAATATTTCAAGTGACTTCGGATGTGGCCTTCGGTAAGAGTTTGACGCAGTTTTTAATAGAAATCCAAATTTAATAACATTGCAGCAATTGTGTATGGGGATAATGTCCCAAAATCTAACTGCTAAATTCGCTGAAATAAAAGAATATTTCCAGTATGCACCTATAACCAGTTGCGATGTAGAAAGGACGTTTTCTATCTACAAGGATGGATTTCATTCAAAGAGAACAAATTTTACGGAAGAGAACCTTGAGAAAGTATTGCTAGTTAATATTAATAATCCTTTATTCAAGTTGAACTACAAAACGAACAATTAAAAATGTATTTCGTATTTTATAGATCACCACCCGTTTGTATTCCGATTATATAAATAAAATTAAAAACTCTTTAAAATTACAAATTTTTAATAGTACTTCCGTGGGCGATGAATCATCGGCCTCTCGTGTCCAGTCCCTAATTATTAGTAATATTTGTCTTAGATTTGTTGATATTTCATGAAAATATCCGTTGTTATAATAGAAATGTTGTTCTGTCAGATTCTTTTAGAATAAGAGAAAAGGCATATATAAAACATCTGGTATAAACAGCAGAAACAGTGTAACCTGAAAAACCAATAAATATCTATACCAAATGCGAACTAGATTTAGAAATATTTAATATAACAATTGGAATTTCTTACGTTTGAAAATACGTAAAAACTGTCGATTCGATAAAAGGTAAAATTGCGGTTTAAAGGGTTAGAGACACACTCTTTTCAAATAAGTAAGAAGAATGGGAAGGACGAGGAAAGCAAAATACAAGAGACATCTAATAGAAGACGAGTCAATCTCTGTAGGCTCAAACATGCAAGCTAGGTCAAAATAGAAAAATTCATAGAAATCAGAAAGGGAAAATAAATTTGATGTTGAAATAATAATGTAAAATAAATTAAATTACCACAAACGAGAATTTACGTAAACAAAATAATTTCAAATAACGAAAGAAAGAACAAATTCGCATACAGTAGGTCAGGGATGCACAGACTTATAGGGAACAAGGGCCACACGGGAAAATTATAAGCCAAGGACGGGCCACTATAAAGAATACTTGTTCACACAAATATTTTTATTTTTAAATAGTATGAATTACTACAAATGATAAAAATAAAAGAACATTCAAAAATGTTTGTTGTCATTATGTAATCGTAATATAATCTAATCATTACAATGTAATATTTCATGTTTTATTATTTTGATGACATTGCATTGACCTAACAATTTTGTTTATGTTTGGCTCCACATTACTTGTCGCCACACGTAAAATTGCTTCCAGATTTTCATTTGCCAGACGGTTTCGATTTTTTGTTTTGTTAAGTTACATCACTGAAAACGTTTGCTCACAAATATACGTCGATCCAAATAAGCTTGCGCATTTATGCATTTATTCGCAACTCTTTATAAGCGGTTTTGTCAACGCAACGGCAAAAGTTGAGTAAATTACCTTCATTAAACTTGTTTCGTAAACTATCATCATTTTGTATGTCTATCAATTCCAGCTGTATTGATTCCGGAGCATTTTCGGGTGAAATGTTGAAAGGATTGCTGAAAATGTCTAATAGAGGTTTAACTTTTTTGAAGTCTAGAAAACGATCATGAAAATCTTGTATTAAAATATCAATTTTTTCAACATAAGCGAAATTGATATCAGTTTTATTGAATTTCTCCATAATTTTTTTGTAGTTCGGAAAATGGCTGTAATTGGCTGAATTAATTTGTGTCCTGAAAAGACTCAATTTGCATTGAAAGGACGAAACATAAGAGTATAACTGCGAAATCAATATCTTTGCCTTGGAGTCGCGTATTTAAGACATTCAAGTGATTTGTGATGTCGACAAGAAGCGCTAAGTCACACAGCCTATCAGGGTTATCGAGTTCGAGACGTCCTTTTTCTTTTCCGCCAGAAATATTTTGATTTCTTCAATCAAGTTAAGAAACCGTTCTAGTGACAACCCACGACTTAGCCACCTTACTTCAGTGTAAAACAGGAGATCACCATATTCGCTTTCAATATCCTCGAGAAATTGTGTGAATTGCCGGTGATTGAGACCTCGTGATTTTATAAAGTTTACAGTAGGTACTACAACTTTCATCACATTTTCAAATCCCAATAATTTTGATCAGAGGGCCTCTTGATGTATAATGCAATGAAACTGCATTAATTCCTTGGTATCTATGTTTTTAGTTTGTAAGTACTCTTTCAACATAGCTATTATCCCAGATTTACTTACAACCATTGAAGGCGCTCCGTCAGTCGTAATTCCAGTTAATTTCGTTAAATCCAAATCCAATATAGAACATTTTTCCAGAAGAGCGTTGAGCACTCCCCTTGGTTTGACATGTCAAAGAACTCATACCAATCAGTTCTTCACTCACTTCAAAATTTTGCGTTACACCTCGTAAAAATATTAAGAGTTGAGCAGTGGAACTTATATCTGTAGATTCGTCGAGTGCTATAGAAAAATACTGAAAACTTTTCGATTTCGTTGCCAATTGCTCTTCCATATTAGCTGCTAATGTGGTAAGCCTTCTTTGAACAGTCATCCGATTTAGTTGAATTTTCTCCAACATCTTTGCATCTTTCGGACACATTTTTTTGCGGCGACATCTAAACACTGCTTAACAAACTCACCATCATTAAAAGGCCGACAAGTTTTTGCTATTATTCGAGATATTATTATTAAAGCTAACTTCAGTAGCTGTTTCAGCATCTTGAATTGGTTTTGTAAACATTGCTTGCTGGCCTATTAGTTCCCTTTGTAAAGTGGAAAATTTTCGCCGGTTAATTTGGTAAAAGTATGATGCTGGGTTTCATAATTCCTTTTCACATTATATTCCTTCGGAATAGAAACACTACTCTTGCATATTAAACAGACACTTTTGTTATGCGATAAAATAAAAAACTATTTTTCGGTCCAAATATCTTGAAACTGTCGATTTTCATCTTCAACCTTACGACTACGTTTTTTACTGGGGCCGGTTTATCCATATAAAAATTGATATTATATTGTTACGTAGGTAGATGCCAAGTTCGAACGACGAAATATTTATTCTTCACAGATTACAATTCAAACAATATAACGTTCGCTTGTCCGTAGTTAAAACTTAACTGCCCCGATAGCGGGCGATGCGTTGTATTTATACGAGTTACCTAACATCGAGAACCTACCACATTGTTCGGGGATAATACCAACGTGTTTCGCGAATCTTCGAGTAATCTAGTTGGTTCGACAGATTTCTAGTCTCGTAACAATATGCTTGGAACGAGGAAGAGCATACCCGTCCTACGTAGTAAACCTGAACAAGAAAGTAGTAGGTACTTAAAGATACATATCTTACTAACAATTACAAAAGTTAGAATAAAATAAAAAGTTAAGAAACATTGATTTTTTGAAATTTGACTTTTGTAGTTTTTCGAACAATTTATAAAATTCGTTGGCGGGCCGCATGCGGGCCGCGGTATGTGCATCGCTGCAGTAGGTGAATCAATACAAGGGTTGAAATGGAAAAATACATGCAATAAAATAAAAATCGGAATTAAATATGAGAAGTGGGAGAGGAAAGAGATAGCGTTTACCAAGAAACAAAAAGTGTCCAGTATAATAGTGTAACAGTAGTAGTAGTAACAGGGGAATAGTGCTAAGAAAAGGAAATCCATCGATCATTTATCGTTCATACTACAAAATGAGCAAATAAAAATGTATTTCGTATTTTATAAATCACCACCATCATAAATTTTCAATAGTACGTCCGTGGGCGATGAGTCATCGTCTCTCGTGCCTGGTCCCTAATCATGATAATAACTACACGGCAATCAATTTGCAAAACATTAAAATGTAACTGCCAAACAAAAACTAAACAAACATTTTTTGAGAAACATGGCTATTGTAGATGTTCCGCTCGTATATTTCCTACATTATTTTTCCTAATTAGCTTACATATCTCATTTCTTATTAAAATATTCCTTTCACTTCTGTTTACCAAAATCTAGGCGAGAGGAATCAACATTCCCCGGTCCCTCCCACACCCCACTATATCATTGTTTTAATTAACAAAGCTCCTAAAATAAATACCAGTCGATAATCACTTTCCGTGCCATCAAAATTCATCTCCTGCGGGTAAAATGAGGCTTGTTTATTTACTTTCCGCGAGGACGCCGATGATGGCGACCGATTTGAAAGATTCATCTTTCCGGCATCTCATCTGAAATCAGCACGTTCCCATCGAAACACGACAGGAGCACCCGGTTCGTTCGCGCAATTTTAATTAACATTGAAAGGCTTTCAAGAATATTAGAAGACAGTCTGGCCGCACAGAATTGGATCCACAATTTTAAATATCTATTTACGTTGATGCGAAATTTGAAAAGTTCCCCGGAGAGAAATTAATTCCAGAAAGAAATTTGAATATCTGAATATTCTACGAGATGGAATTTATGAGATGTGAAAGATATTTTAAATTTAGGAAAGCAATTGTTATTAGTAAACGGTAGCTTGTTATTTATGTATAACGACGTTGTTATGAAGTAACATAATAAGTCGGAAAACGCGTAACTGAGCTGTTAGAGGCAGCGTGTGACGTTTCCAATTATATTTAAACCATTGTGACTGCCTTAAAATAACGTATGCTAATTTTGTTAGACGAAATAACACCGCTGGTAAATCATGAAAATTAAATACTATCCAAACATGAAAACAGTAGTTACATTTGAAACATTTAATAAAATATATCTCTACAACGTGTTAGCGAATGCTTTAGCCAAAATTAAACGACAGATTCTTCATAAAAAGTTCTGCAAAAATGCTTATTATGGCTTTTCTCCTAGTTGTATGATTTTCGAAACACGATGTACAACATAGATCCCAAAAATTTAGGCAACTACTGATATAATCTCCTTTTATCTAAAATTCTTTCAATGGAGACTGTGGTTAAATAAAAACTTAAAAAAGGTATATAACCCCTTACCACAATTATTAATCGTATCCTAAATACGTATTTCGACAACTAAGTTGTCATCATCAGTAGGTAAAAACTACTAATTAAAAGTCGCACATGGGGCACCGTAAAGCAAGAGAAACGCTTACGCACAACTACTATACACCGCGTCCCCGTATACACTAAATTTAACATGCCAATCTAAACTACGAGGGAGATCGAGACAAACACTTAAACAAAGGAACGGCAGACATTCCTCTCTAAGGGGGACGGCACTAAATTTGATTTTTAAAAACTACGATGACCCACTATTAAACTTAAATAAAACACCTTATATTTTCACAAAACAATAGTATATTTAACTATATGTACATTTCATGTGCACTGCACACATCATCCGTAGTTGCTACTACGGATGATGTGTGCAGTGCACATGAAATGTACATATAGTTAAATTATTAAAGTTTGTTTGTTTATTGCTGAGAATTACATAAATATGTACAGTGCATTTAGAATTATAAGAAACACACTTTTTATGTGTTTACAACTCTCCGTACATCCCCTGTGTCGATAATCCTCTCATCACCACAGGGAGTGTAACAACAGTTGTAAACGCATGAAAAGTTAGTTTCTTATAATTATGAATGCACTATACATATTTAGTCATTTAACGTTGTCAGTATGCAACTGTCTACAGCAACTCATGGCCCACTGTGAGTGACAAAATTTGCAAAAAACTTTTTATTTTTATTTATCAAAGTATGTGTTTTTATTGCGTTACTGGAATCTGTAGAAAATTTCCTTTTGTAAAAATCAAGAAAAAAAAGTTCATTTTGAGAGGGAAAAATTTACTCACGCTTCTAGTAAATTATATGTGACAAAAAGATAATTCGCATTGATGTATGTAGTCTTTCCGAAACCGTTTAATTTGATGTATAGATCATTAAAATCAGACAATAAATAAAGATGTTATAGCCTTTGGAAATTTTTGTGGAACACCTGAAATATACAGGGTGTTAGGAAATGCTTTAGCAAAAATTTACACGTCGATTTATTTATAAAATACAAACAAAAAAGTTATATGCCATTTTTGTGAAATATGTAGCGTTTTGGAGAAAAAGCATAGTTAAATTTGTTACTAATAAAGACAAGACACAAAGAATAAAACTGCCATATAAGCAAAAATTATTTAGATAAGGGATGGCCATGGTTGCGAGGATCACTATCTTTGCAGCTTGTTGTTGCCAGCTTCGATTTGAGGTAGCTATAATTACATGGTTATGTTAGCTAAAAAAACTGACATTTAAATCATCTCGAATAAAAATCGAAAATGACATTTAATTTATGTCAAATAAAAATTTAAGTCGAAACTAACATCTAACCAACATGTAGAATCGACAACAGGCTGAACCTATCAAAGACAGTTATCCTTCCAACTATGGCCATGCCTTATATAAATAATTTTTGCTCATATAGTACTTATAGGCAGCACGTTTATTTGTTACAGATGCCTATGATATCTGTGACATTTTAAGCACTGTCAATATGACATTTAGTTAAGTTAATAAAAAAAAATCAACGCAAAATTGTTGCAAACAAGGAAATGTTGAAAATGTCCACAATTTGCTTCAAGACAAGCTTCAGCACGCCTGTTTAGTGACTGACTTACTCGAGCTAGTTCATTTTCCTTATTTCTTATAAATTCTGCAGTCGCCATAACGGGATTTTCAAAATCTACATTTTCTACAGGAGCCTTGCAGACCAGTGATTTCATGCAGTCCCAAAGATAGTAATCACAGCTGTTAAGACCTGGTGATCGAGGGTGCCAGTCATGTTGTCCACCTCGTTCCATCGTTCACCATAAATTTAATTTAAAAAGTTTCTGACCTGCAGACTAAAATGTGCAGGGGCCCTGTTATGCATAAACTACACTATTCTACCTAATTCCAAAGGCAATTCTTCTAGTAATCCTGGTAATACTTCTTGTAAAAAATGTAAAATTCCTCTCTCCATTTAAACATTTTGGCCCTTAGTTTAGTATATCCTAAAGATAGTGCTAATTTGAAACAATTTGTCTCGTTAACTTACTTCGGTAAAATAAGCGAGCAAATTGGAAATATAATTTCAAAAAATAATAGTAATGTTAGTATAGCTTACAAACCATATGTAAAAACAAGTAATTTCATTTTTAACGCAAAACCTAAAACAGATATTAATAATAAATCAGGAGTGTACAAATTATATTGTAACGATTGTAAAAGTGTATATATAGGTCAGACTGGTCGAAGTTTTATTATACGGGAAAAAGAACACAGGAGGTCATATAAACTAAAGAAGACAGATTCAACATTTGCAAACCATCTTATTACAGAAGGACATACATTTGGTCACCGTAAAATATTGCATTTGGCCGAGGAAGGTCGTAAATTAAATATTTTAGAGGCCCTAGAGATAATGACATTGTATGTCGAAACCGCGGTCACGATTATATGTGAATGAAGTGGTATATATAACAAAGTTATTGTTTTATTTTATTTTATTTTCAAAATGAATTACCACAAAGTTACGCCTACCAGTATTAATTTTCTTCAGAATTATTGATTGTTGAGATTCTTATTATTTTCCTTTTGTTCAAATTAAAGCACTGTAGCATCATTTCCTTATATATATATATAAATATATATATATATATATATATATATATATATATATATAGTAAACCTAATCAGTAGGCGATTAAAGGTCTGTATATTACTTCAAAATATATGTATTTAAAAAACTCTACATGTTTCGGCTGTATACGTCTTTTTCAAGAGAATACAAATTAGGTTTACCATATCATACCAAGGTCACGAAGTTATTATATATATATATATATATATATATATATATATATAAATATATATATATATATATATATATATATAAATATATATATATATATATATATATATATTCATATATATATTTTACTTGTATAGTTTTTCTAATATCTCGTAATCTACTTTCAATTTGATTGCAAGGTATTGCTTAGTAATTTCTATATCGACTATCAATGTCATAATTTGTTTAATCTTTAACCTATTATAACATTTATTTTTTTTGTAAGAACATCCAGTGTACAGAGTCATATATAGATGAAAAAATCCGTGTGCATTTTGTTGAGTTAAAAAATCATTACCGTTTAAATTTTAATATATTTATTCTAAATTTGCGAATTATATTTTCTTATTGTGTAGTTGTAATTATAATTTTTATTAAGATTTTCTTGGTATACCATAGAAGACTTCAAGTTTAATTTTGTTTATTTAATCTGTTCACATGACTTTTGAAGTCATTCGTTTTCTTTTTTGGTTTTTATCGCAATCATCTTTTAATTTTTGAATTTAATTATTAAATCTTTATTTAGTTCGCATATACGAGATACGAGATATATACGAGAGATCGCATCTTTTAGATATGGTATTAACTGCTTCCTTTCTTCTTGTATTTTCCTAGGGTAATCTTCGTCAATCCAGATTTCTGTATTTTTTAAAGCTTTTGCGTTTTTTAGGATATCATTTCTTTTATTTTCTGTACTTAATTTTACGAGTACCGACCTGTTCACCTCTGCTTTATATTGACCAATTCTTCTTATTTCCTCAACATGCACTTCATTATTAATGTTTACTCCAATTCTTTGTATTATATTTAGTATCTTTTGTTCTGTTTCCATGGGGTTTTCATTTTCTTGATCCTTTATTCCTTTCACCAGAATGTTTCTTTTCCTAATTTCTCTTAAAAAAAAAATCAATTCTTTCATCCTGTTTTGTAATCTGTTTCCTCAATTTTGTATTTTCTTCCTTAGCTGATTTCATGTCCTGCATCACTTGCGCTAGTTTTCCATCCATTTCCTTTAAACTATTCCCTATTTCTTGGAACATCTTTTCTATACTGTCCATATCTGTCATAATTTCGTTTAATTTATCTTCAGTACTTTTCCTAGCTCTGTTTTCCGGCTCTGTTCAACTATTTACATTCACGAACCTCTTACTCGTATATATATTTTTTTTTATTTTCTCTGTAGTAATTTTACGTTCAAGATATTCACTTTTATGTTTTTTTATTATTGCATTTCATTACGAATTATACAAGTGTCCCGTATCGTTATGTTCAAATTTTAGGAGTGTAAAGCAGACTTCATTTCAAGTAACAAAAACGCAAAACGCCATTTTTATTTCTTTCAAAGTTACAGATCTATGAATGTAATTGTCAGATCATGAAAAAAAATGTAATCCTAAAATCAATACAAACTGATTCTATTTAAAAAAAGTTATACGATTCAATAACAGGCCTGTGATTGTTAACGTCGAATAATAAAATAAATAAATAAACACGTGTCGTAGTGCATACAGTAATTTCTTGGAGATCTACAAAAAAGAGTACCGAAAATTCATTTATGATAAAGAAGGGTCTTACTTATTTCGTAAGTGCTGAACCATGAATATCATACAATAAACAAATGTTCAGATGACTGTTAACGTTGCATTTTTTAATAAAAGATTACATTACGTTTCAGTTCACAAAACAGCTTATAAGTGAGTGGACACGTTTTCTTTATTCAAAATGCCTTACCGATGTTCATCTCAAGAGTATGCGGACATGCATTTTGTGTATGGCTACTGTAACGGCAGTGCACGTCAAGCAGTTATCGAATACCGACATCGGTTTCCCGATAGGCGCATTTCTCATTACAGAACGTTTCTGGAAGTGTTTTCGAGTTTTCGGGAATGCGGACTGCGTGATTATCTTTTCGGCCGAGGAGTTAATTTGCCAACAGACTCAGAGGAAAAAGCAGTAGCTATTGCTACAAGGAATCCACTCCTGACGAATTTTAAAACGTGAGGGCTTATATCCATATCACTATCGCAGGGAACACGGTTTGCTTGAGGCAGACCACTATGCTCGTCTAGTTTATTCTATCTGAATATTAAGACAGTCACGGCTTCATTTTAATTTCTGCAGAACAGTCCTCTTGACAGATGAATCTACGTTCACGAGAAGTGGTGTTACAAATCTGAGAAACCTGCACAGGTGGTCTTCAGAAAATCCCAAAGCTATATGCCCATCTAAATTTCAACATGAATTTTCTATTAACGCTTGGGCGGCCCTAATCGATGAATTGTTGATTGGTCCTGTCGTTTTTCCTGGGAGGTTAAATGCGGACAATTACTTGAAATTTCTTATTGACGAACTGCCAGGTCTTTTAGAGGAGGTCACATTTCGAAATTGCTGTCCGAAATTGGGTTAACGTCAATTATCCAAGATGGATTGGTCGAGGTGATCCTGTTGCATGGCCACCAAGATCACCCGATCTTAATCCTCTTGACTTTTATTTATGGGGGTACATGAAAGATTTAGTCTACGCGCAAGTTTCGAACACAAGAGAAGAGTTTTTGGATCGTATTCACCTGGCTGCCGAGCAAATCCGACAAAACAAGTATGAAATTCGGATAAGTACTTCTGTTGGCTTACGGGCACAAGTCTGCATTCAACAAGGAGGTGGACATTTCGAAAATATTATTAATTGAATTTTTTTAAATAAAATTAGTTTTATGACTTTAGGATTACATTTTTCTTCATGATCTGACAATCACATTCATAGATCTGTAACTTTGAAACAAATAAAAATGGATATACAAGTTTAACGTTTTTGTTACTTGAAATGAAATCTACTTTACACTCCTAAAATTTGAACATAACGATACGGGACACTTATATATACTTTTCACTTATACAAGGTGTATGTTACAATATTTTTTTTAATTTCTTATGCTTTTGAACAAAATTTTGTTTTGATGAATTGAATATTTGTTAATATACGAGTTAATTGTTTCCAAGCTTTGCTTATTTTTTTGCCTTTGGTTATCCTCTCTCGAAAGTTCTTTTCAAGTTTCGAGATGCACTCCGAAAGTGAGCCATAAGAATATATGCATCATGTTCAGTAGTAAACATTTTAATAGGTATCAAAAGATCGATGCCAAATAATACACAAAACCAACATCAATTGGCTGTGTTAAAATTGACATAAGCGACAATATAGCCACAAATTGAGAAATTTGCGGACGTGCCAACACAATTGGCGTACGATCATTTACGGACACAATATAGTACACCGGGAACTTTTGCTAAAATACAACAGCAGCACTAAGTCAAGCTCGTAAAACTGCATCTTTCCCCATTTAACCAAATCTCTATCTATTGTAGTGTCCGCGATCTCCATACAAAAAATAAAACAAAAACTCACCCTGTATAAAAAATTAAAAATACACTTGACAACAGCGGGACTCGGATTTAAAACAAAAAGAGAGTAAGCGGTGTTTTTATTAGGTGAAACACTTCCAAATGCAATTCAAAACTGGCACACATTCCATATTGATGTTGCAATTCGAAATTTCACATGGTGGTACTTCCATAATTAACATTTAATGACTGAGGAAATGACGCGTTCTTAAATTGAATACAAATCGATTAAATATTAATATATGCTAGTTTCGCTACCGTCTCCAAAATTTCCAAATCATCTAGATTTAGCATCCGCTAATACCATGGAACTACTGCCCTCTCGAAATTAAAAAAAAACCTTTACTTTTCCACACGCACATCTCAGCGCTGAATATTAGTCATTATTCCCACTAGTGAAAAGAAAGAAAGTCCCATTCATCGAATCAATAATTAAAAAGCAGGAATTAGAAATGTATTGGCCGTGTAGACATAATACAAGAGATATAATAATAAGACATATATATGTAGATGGCGGGGCTAATAACCTCTTAATGTATTCAAATGGCGACTCACTGTATGTATTGTAGGTACAATATACGTATGTGTCCGGATTTCAGTTCCAATGACTAAACTAACGGTTCATCGAAGCTTATACATACATAATATATTACTGCACATAGGTACATTATAAAATGGAGGCGGAGAAATGTTATTGAAGGTTAGCTCTTAAAAAGGATAATGGTTTTGAACGCGTTCTTGTCACACATGCTGGTACGAGCACGTACAGATATAAGAATAAAACCGGTCTTTGTGTTACTTTGAAAAATTATGTCTTCTCGGATAATACCCATGGTCTGGCACACCTTTGGATTATATTTTATTCTATTGAAGTTAAGTGTGATTAATTTTTCTTTTATTACTATTATAACATATACAGTGTGGTAATTTTTAAATGTACTGCTTCTGCTATTTTTTTTTTGCATAAGAGGTTATAAATGTCGAAAATAAAACTATATCGGAGATAATGTAATAAGAGACCCGGCACCTTGTATCTGTGCCATAATATTAAAATCATCCGCTAACAATGATAAATATCAAATAGTCATGGGTGTAAGTGTGGATTACCTCCTCGTGGTACACCCTGGGCAATATTGAATTAGCTGACCGGCAAAAAATCCACACACAGAGGGATGCCATATTGTAATACAGGCTGATTCATTTTCGGCCCTCACCATGGGGATCTCTCTTATTATTGGAGATACAGTATAGGTTTAAATTTGGCAAAGTTGTTAAATTTTGTGTTTGTTATAAATCCGTAAAGAAAATAGACCTGTGACAAATGACCTTCGTTATTTAAAAAAAAAAAGCGAAAACCCCATTTTCTTCTTTTACCTGTAGCACCGACATTTGGCCTTGTAGAGAAAATATAAAAACACATCCTTGTGCCCATTTCTAAACCTCTATCCAGTGGTGTACTCTAAATTTTTATACGACGTTTCGTTTCTTTCTGGCCATCATCAACTATCTAATTTCTTATAGGCGCCATATTGGATTTAGACATCTTCAGAAAGAGTTTTTTTTTCTGATTTCAACCATGTACCACATGCTGACTATAGTTTTTGACATTAGGTTTTATTTGAAAGAATAAATTATAAGATTAAATAAGGTAGCCTTTGGAATTTCAATATGTCAAACATTTCATTTATTGTTCATTAATAATACAAAAATGTCATACACTAACGAAGAGAAACGAGATATGATAAGTATTTTTTATTCTTCGAAACGAAATTCAACACTAGCGAGTACAAGATTACAAAAACATTAATAAAAGTACATAGAAAAGTAAGCAATAAACAATTACAGTAAATGTTCAATTATCTGGCCATCTTCGGTAATGCACAATTGGGCACGCCTTCTGGCATTTTGTACTGCCCTTTGTATAGTTCTTCTAGGAACTGCATCGAAGGCATTCTGAAGTCTGTCTCGTAATTCTTCAATGTTTTGAGGCGCATCTACTTTATAAATATTATTTTTAACATATCCCCATAAAAAAAAATCTAGCAGACTTAAATCAGGTGATCTTGCAGGCCATTCAACAACTCCCCTATTTCCAATCCAACGGTTTGCAAACTCTTGATTTAAGAAATTTCTAACAACAGCTGCATTGTGTGCTGGTGCGCCATCTTGTTGCCACCACAAATATTGTAATTGATTTAATGGGATATTGTCGTCAAGATAGTCAGATACCTATGTACGTAAAATGTTTAAATATTTTTCTCCATTTAAATGTTCTTCATACATAACTGGTCCTAAGAGACGATTTGCCAAAATACCCATCCAAACGTTTATTTCAAAACGATGTTGTGGTCCCTCTAGCCCTGTTTTGTCGGGGATTTTGTACTGCCCAATAGTGCTCCGTATTTCTGTTGAACATTCCAGAATTTGTAAAGTTTGTTTCATCTGACCAGATTATTTTGCTTAAAAAATTTTCGTCATTTTCTCTCCTTCCCATTAACCAATTACAATATTCTAGCCTTCTCAAATTATCTCCAGGCAGTAAAGAGTGACTAACATGGATCCTGTATGGTTTAAACCTACTTTTATGTAAAGTTCTCCAAACTCTGGACTGGCACAAATTTAATTCTGACGCTACTTCGCGTGTAGAAATTGATGGATTATTATTTATCTATAAAAATACAAGATTAACATGAAATTTGAAAACACGCTTTTAATTTACCATTTGTAAAATATCTTGTCGATTTTCATTTAAATTCCTGTTGTCTTGACCATTACGCGGCTTAGTAAACGATCCATTCTCGACCAAATTTCTGTCGAGATCTAGAAAAATGGTACGATGAGGCTGTTGTCGTTCTGGATATAATTGTAGATATCTTGTACTCGCTACTGTTGAATTTCGGTTCGAAGAATAAAAAATACTTATCATATCTCGTTTCTCTTCGTTAGTGTATGACATTTTTGTATTATTAATGAACAATAAAAGAAATGTTTGACAGATTGAAATTCCATGGCTACCTTATTTAATCTTATAATTTATTCTTTCAAATAAAACCTAATGTCACAAGGATGTGTTTTTATATTTTCTCTACAAGGCCAAATGTCAGTGCTACAGGTAAAAGAAGAAAATGGGGTCTTCGCGTTTTTTTAAAATAACGAAGGTCATTTGTCACAGGTCTATTTTCTTTACGGATTTATAACAAACACATAATTTAACAACTTTGCCAAATTTAAACCTATACTCTATCTCCAATAATAAGCGAGATCACCATGGTGAGGGCCGAAAATGAATCAGCCTGTATACAGAGCAACATTCCTGCTAAATCCACAAATACAAAGTGGCTTGCACAATGTTTTTATACTCGTATATCGCCTGGCGAAGAACTGTTTGTGCTCTGCCTGCAGGAAACCCGCGTTTACAGGCTGGATCAATGGAGACAATCCTACTTTGAAGCTACCTTAGATATATTATTTTCTGTATTTATATTGGATCTCATTCGAAATAAATAAATAAATAAAAATAGTCATTTGTTGCGGCATTTCCTATTCTATGTATTCATTTGTACCGAATCTCTATGCATCAACCCATTTTTTTCAAGTTTGGAAACAAGAAAAATCACCTGAAAACCAGATCAGGTGAATATGGTGAAGGAGGCATCCTGATTCGACAAATTTAGCAATTGGCATTGCGGATAAATGAGAAGTAGAGAAGTTCATTCGATAACCACTAGCGACACCGCAGAATTTTCGAATTTTTTTATTGCCTCCATTAGTCCGACTTAATTGTTCTGAATAGTTTCTAAATCTGTTTTGACCTGATTCTCTTGAAATTTCGACTGACTTTCTTGATAGTTACAGCTTGTTTGGGATCGAATTTAAACACAACGTTCTCAATATTATCAAAATATTTATGATAGTAGAACTCTGCCTGTAATCATGTTCCCCAACGTATAAGAATCGGCTGTAGTGGTTCAGGAATATCGGGACACAATCTGTAAAATTGGCGAACACGTTGGGGATTTGAGAAACACAGCCTTTGTACTTGCAATTAACGCATCTATATTTTGGATAACATCTACGAATAGTTTCTGCTCCAGTTGTAAAGCATGGATTTTACACGTAATACACTGATGGAAAAAAGTGACGAGCACACCCTGTATAATCTGAACGTGTCAAGATAAATACGTAGATTTAGCGGAGCATTAAGGTTTCCTCTAGACGAGATTTCGCAGCGAGTTTTGACTTTTTCTATCTCTGCATTTTTTACTGAGTGTCTCCAACAGCTGCAATATGTTGTCCCCATGGAGACCGATGCGGGGAGGGAGAAACCGGTTATTGTTAGTGTGGTGGAAGCGGGTAGTTGTAGCCGTACTTTGTGCGCGATGGAAGGCCGCTCGCGTTATCTGAGTGAGTTTGAGCGAGGAATGGTTGTGGGGATGCACATGACAGGAGTATCCTTCCGTGATATCGCGCGCCGTGCAGCGGTCATGGCGAGAATGGATGGAGCAAGGACGTACGCGCCTTCAGCCGCGAGCGGGACGGCCCCGCGCGAGCACAGCACCTGAGGATCGCGCCCTTGTGCACAGCGCTTTAAGCGTTGCGTACGTCTTCCTCAAGACAACTTGGAGCCGTATGGCCAGCAGGAAGGGAAGGTGTACTCACTACGCGAACTGCACGGGGACGTTTGTTAGAAAGTGAACTGCGAGCGCGCTGTGCGTTTCAGTGGATTCCACTGACTCGCGAGCACCACCGCACACGGCGCCAGTGGGTGGAGGCTAGACATCGGTGGGTTGTCGAGTGGAGGCACATTTTGTTTTCCGATGAATCAAGATTCGAATTGAGCACCGGTGACGCGCGAATTTTGATTCATCGGAGACGTGGTGAGCGTCACCTCGAAGAGTGCATACAACTACGCCCTATCCACCGCCAGCAGGGCATTATCGTATGGGGTGCTATTACACATGGTGGACGTACACGTCTGGTGCGTATACAGCATACGATGACGGCTTGGTGATACGTAGATGAAGTGTTACGTCCCGTTGTGCTTCCCTACGTTCGACGGCGCCCACGTCTTCTATACATGCATAACAACGCCCGACCGCACACTGCACGTGTTGTCCAGACCTTGGTGGAAGAGAACCATTTACGGATGTTTCCATGGCAGGCACGTGCTCCGGATCTCAATCCGATCGAACATGTCTGGGATATGATCGGTCGGAGACTTCAACGTTATCCGGCTCCCCCGGGTAACGTTGCGGAGCTATGGACGCGAATTGAAGCAGCATGATTGAACATCCCTCCCGCTACCATACTAAGACTTATTGACTCGTCGTGTAGCGATGGTATGCGCCGCTCGCGGGGGGATACTCCCGCTATTAATGCATCCCTTCCCAGCAGGGCTGTGCCGCTCTCCAGGTGAGGGTAAGTTATGCCACGTTAGTACTACTTCCATACCAAATTTCATTGCGTTAGAACCACTTCTTCAGATTATACAGGATGTGCTCGTCACTTTTTTCCAACAGTGTATGTAACAAGTTAGCATAATGTTTCTCTTAAAGACCGACTCACAGAGAGCATGTTTGCGGCACCATCACAGACAAACATCGACAGTTGGTTTGTTGAAAGTTCAAACTTTTCCAATGCTTTTAACACTAACTCTAAAATTACTTCGGCAGTACATTGTTGTACTCTTCTGCAAGCTAGTAGAATTGAAGGTGGCAATTCATGTGGTCCCATTGTACGTACCATAACATCAATAACCGAATTTCATTTACAATCTGTTGTTTCGTCCACAGATAATCACAATTTCTTACTTTCCAATTCGGATTTAATCATGTTCAACACGGTCACGGGGGGATGGTACAAGACTATTATTTATCACTGTAAACCAATGAACGGTGTTCGTACGGCGACCGACAAAATATGCGTACCTGTAGAGATACTTTCACACAAAAATGAACATATTTTCTCCACACCCGATTTTTAATAATATTTTATATTATTAAAAATATTTTTGTTTTACAAATGAAATCAATTATCACTTTAATTACTAGAAAAATAGGAAGAAGCGCGTAGTATAATCGATCAAAGGAGAAATCTACAAATTATGCGCGTATGTATTTTCAAGAAATGTTATAAGTATTCAGTTACTAACGAACATTGACTTTTTTAACATCTTATACGTACGACGTCTCGAAAATCTAATTAAGTACAAGAAGCACTCGTCCAAGAGCTATTCAAAGAAACTTACTACCAGCATTGCTTTGCTTCTCTCCGTGTACGAAAAGCATCGGCCGGCTTTGTGTATACAACGTACATACGAACGTACATTCATGCAAAGAGCAGTCCTTCTTACTTGAAGGCAGTGTATGCTAGAGGCGCAACTCAGGTGAGCAACCTAACATTACCCGTAATGAAATTCCCCGGTGAAATGGCGATACGATAACTTCGATGCAGCGAAGACTCCTCGGAAACGTTACGGCAATTACGTAGCTACAGAACAACGGACGTGCAAGGAATTTATTGGATGTATAAGAACATACAACTTAACTAATATATTGGCAATGTTTTCCAAAGTACTTGTGCAGATGCATACTAAGATGTAACGAGAGATGCCTTAAATCAGAAAATGGGGCGGTTGAATTTGAAATTATTATGGACATACATAAAGTAGAACAATTTTACTTTATACGAGGGCTACTGGGAATATTTCTGGAAAGGATATAGATTTTTTAATAACTCCATGTAAATTGCATGATCTACCCAGGGTTGGTATTAAATGAAAGGACAAAAGGACATGAGTTAAAAGCCTACTACAATTCACTACGATAAATATCACTATAAAGTCAATTGGCTGTGTGAGTTCACTATGTCTAAAGGCGTTACACATTTTAAACGGTATATTTGTACACTATTATCCAAAAAATTCAATGCCAAAGGATTTGAATGTGCGGCAAGGCGTGAGACACTTGGTACTTGCGTGTTTTGCTTCCTCGTGTGAAGATCATGATGTAGCGTGGCATCTGTTACAAACCAGGGTACATTTGTAATTGTTCTCAGTACTTTGGATTAAAACCGTTGAAGAATTTCCAGATTAGAGACACTCGCGGTTTCCCACAAATGAACGCCATAGGTCCACACTGGCTTAAAAATCACCTTGTGCACAATAAGTTTGTTTTCCAGAGATAGTGAAGATCGCTGGCCAATGAGCCACTGTAGTTTAGAAACTATCAACCCTAGCTGCTTTCTCTTCGAGAAGAAATGCTTAGTCCACGTTAGCCGTCTATCCAAATGGATTCCGAGATATTTAGCGCTTTCATTCTGGGGTATCTAAACACTGTTTAATGAAACAGGAGGACAAGTATCTCGACGTAATGTATATTCCACTTTCTTTGCCACTCCTTCGCATTTTTAATTCCCACTCTCCATCAATATATGGCTTATCAAAAATTCACAAAAATAATATCCCTTTAAGACCAATAGTATCTAACATACAAGCCCCTACTTATAATATAGCAAAATTCCTAGGTGATAGCATATGTAAGATGCTAGGAAAAACTGAATATCATACCAAAGACTCATGGCAATTTCAAAATTTCATCAAGGAACAAAAAGTACCAACTAATCACAAAATTATATCACTTGATGTAGAATCTTTATATACTAACATTCCTACAGATCTAGCTATAAACATAATAGAATCAAACGAATTTATTAGAGGTATACACTTCTGTCTCGACAATTCTTTTTATAGTCAAACATTTGGTATTCGTCCTTTAGCTGCTCCTATTGCAAATCTGGTAATGGAACATTTAGAACAAAACGTTATCAATTCATTAGACTTCCACCCCATTTTGTTCAAAAGATATGTTGATGATATCATAACATGTATTTCGACTAATAAAATAAACTATCTTTTAAATAAATTCAACAATTTTCACAACAAATTAAAATTCACTATTGAAGAAGAAATTAATAACAGTATTAATTTTCTTGATATTTCTTTAAGCTATGATAGACAGGGCACTATTTATACAAATTGGTATAATAAACCAGTAGCTTCTTTTCGATATATGAATTACCACTCAAAATGATTATTAATAATCTGACTGATAGAGCAGTAAAACTATCACATACTCAATACAGAAAAGATAACATCAAGAAAATTAAAACAATCTTAACAGATAATAATAATTATCCACCACAACTTGTAGACCAAACAATTAAAAAAAGAATACACCAAATATACAACACTGCAGACACCAATAACAATTTAAACAATGACACAACATATATCACGATTCCATATGTTCCACAACTATCAGAAAAAATTAAATACACTTTAAAAAAATATGATATAGCTACAACATATAAACTTAGTAATACTAATAAACATCTATTTTCAAAACTTAAACCTAAAATAGAAAAAAATCGAGAAACACATATTATCTATAAAATACCATGTCACGATTGCGATAGTTACTACATAGGCCAAACTAAACAATATTTATACAAAAGAATACAAGCCCACAAATACTCTAAAACAAACAAAACTGCTTTATCTACACACAAACTACAACGCGATCACCATTTCGATTTTGAAAACACACAGATAATTGATAAAGAACAACACACAATGAAAAGGGAAATTAAAGAAATGATTAGTATTAAACAGGAAAAAAATTCAATTAACAACAGAAGTGATATAACAAATTTAAGCAGTATATACTATAACTTAATTATGTAACGATCTGCAATTTACCATCATAATATATGTTGCTGTTATATAATTATGTATCTTAAGTTATTTAAATATCTATACATTTGCTTATCATGCTGACAGTTCCGTGTTTTGATTCCTGTCTGGTTGTCCGAGTAGGTTTTCGTGGTTTTCCTTCTCGTTTAAGGCGAATGCCGACAGCTTTACATCTTAAGACGCTCCACGGGCGCATACATAATAATAACTCATGTCTTGCTTTTCCCTGTTTTTGTTTTGTGCTGATGTGGTCCTCTACTGGGTTGTAGCCTAGCATATGCGCTACCAAACTCTAGGGGGGTCTGCCTGATGGGCGGACAGGTGCCATTCCGCGGGCGCGTACATAATAATAACTCATGTCTTGTGTTTCCCTGTTTTTGTTGTCTATCTATTTTAGAATACTAAGGCATGATTTATTATTATTCAATTGGAATGTATCTTTGAATAATTTTATCCATAGCAACTCAAATGTATGACATTAATATACTGTCATTTATATTTTATATTCCTTGATAAAGGCATCATTTGCCGAAACATGTAGGGTTGTTTTAAATATATGTATTTTGAATTAAAACCAGACCTTAAATCGCCAACAAATTGAATTTACCCTATATATATATATATATATATATATATATATATATATATATGTTTCCTTGATGTAACTCAACCACAAAGATTCGAAATTACTGCCTTTGATAGCTTAGTGGTTAAAGCGATGGTCCGGCAAGCCCTGCACGTGGGTTCTAATCCTACTCAGGGCAATTTTTTTTCTATAAAAAAATTCGAATAAATTAGCGTCGTAATATGTAGAAAGCCTATTTACATTTACACTATATTAACAATAAAACAAAATACAGTATATAACACTTAAAAACCAATAACCAACAATAAGAGCATTTATTTCACAATATGTATTTATATATGAATATTTACATTTATATAATATCACACGACGGCGATTACTCGTTGATTGAATGGCCTCCCTTCGAACGCTTCTTATATAGTTGTATAGCTTATTCCAGGGCCTTCCAGAAGCTCTTTTCTAGGAGGTACGCGAGACTTGACCACGTATTCGGCGCGTGATCTGCTCACCTGACGTGTCGGATGACACATCACATTATAATTTAAAAAAACCATTTCAGAAGTGTAACTACAGTCTAAGTCGGCTTAAATCGGCTTGTTTTGTTGTAAGGAATATGTCGTAGATTTTTGTAAAGACCTTTTACAGACACCTTGTATAGGCGCCCGTCGAATCAGACGTGATAGGAGTATATACGATGATGGGAAACTGTATCTACGCCGTTTAGTTACCTCTCTTCTACGGTATATATAAAGAATATATAGTACTTTTAAGAATTTTCTATTTACGCTTTAACACGACTACAAATTCTATGCAAATTAAACAATACCCTTTTAGCTGGTTACAAAGGCAATTATTCACTTAATTTTCACATACTTAATTTTGTGTGTGTTTTCACAATTTAAAAACTGCTACTAGTTTGTGTTAATGAAGTCAATTTTGTAATTTATACAAATTTCTACAAGTTAATTTGATTAAACCTTTATATCAACATCGCTCAAGGTTATATAATAAAAAGAATATGCAGGTAGAAATCATGTATACAGATTTACATATACGAGGGGAGTTTTTTATGCTATCTACCTATCTGTGAAAACAAAATGCTATCGTGACAATTTTCTTAAGTCAAGTTTCTGTGACATTTTATAGTGTCATCTCCAAGTTTGGTTCGAGTCGCTTAACATTCGTTACTTCTACGTTCGTTTAAAGAAGACAAAATGAATGATTTGAAACTTGAATACAAGCGTCATAAAACTTTCATCAAAAGAAAGCATAGTCCTGAAGAATATTCAAGAGAGAATGGTGGTCAGTGTACGGAGAAAATAATCCGTACTATTTCCAAGTAAAATTTTGGTGAAGTAGTGCAAATGGGACAGAGAATCCATTCATGATGACCCAAAGTGTGGAAGACCTCGGGAAGCGCGAATTGAAGAAATCATCAACAAAGTTGAAGATTTGGTGTTGACTGACCGCCGAGTAAAAGTTTCAGTTATTGCTAGAGAAATAGGAATATCAGAAACGAGTGTTTTTAAAATTCTACACCAAGATTTGAGAATAAGCAAAGTGTCGGCAGGATGTATTCCCAGGTTGCTCAGTCTCGAGAAAAAAATTTTGTGTAGATGACAAATTTGTGGAGAGAATTTAACTGTTTTATCTCAAGATGAAAGCTTCTTAAATAGAATCGTAACTGCGGATGAAACTTGGGTACACCACTTGGACCCTTCCACGAAAGAAGAGTCCATGCAATGGGTTCATAAGGGCTCACCACCACCCAAGAAGAGAAAAGGACAACTTTCTGCGGGAAGAGTGATGTGGCCACAGTTTTGTGGGACGCAGAGGGAATTCTCGAAACTGACTACATGCTAAAAGGGACTACAATAACGGGAAATGTCTACAAAGACACAATTAAAAACTTGAACACAGCTATACGCGATAAAAGATCCTACAATTTTGCTCAGAAAACTCTGCTTCTGCACGACAACTGCAGGATGCATAAGGCACGAATTGTTCAAGCAATGATTGCGGCTTTGAGAAATTAAAACGTCCACCCTACAGTACCGACCTCGCCATCTGTGACTATTATCTCTTTCCAAAACTCAAAAACACTTGAGAGAGCGTCGATTTTTATCGAACGACGACGTGAAAACCGCTATGGAGTCGTACTTTCCTGAATTATCAAATTATCGAAGACATAGCGTTATTAGAGAAACGTTGGGATAAGTGTGTTAGTATTAATGGATCTTACATTGAACTTTTTTTTTGTTCTAACTCGTTTCTTTCATAGTTAGGTAGATAACATAAAAACTGCCCCAGTTTGCCTTTGATAAATTAACTCCTATATAAAAATGTCCATTTGATGGTGACATTTTTGTCACTTTGACAGCGATAAAAAGCTACATAGCTTTTTATCACCGATAAAAATGCTTCTTCCTCAAAATTGGATTACATATCTAGTAGCCCTGCATCACTTAATTTATTTTGGCAGCTGTCAGTTATAATTATTAAGTATCGTTGAACGTAAAATGTATGAGTCGGTTTGCGGAAATTTCAACAATTATTAAAAGATCAATACCGCAATCCACATGAATACAAGATCGTCAATATGGAGACAAACTAAAGAGTTTTATTCATGTCGTTAATTTATCTTGCCAAAAAACACTCGAGCTTTTCTTTCACGGATAACTTTCTTTTAAACTCAAAATTTTTCCAATCAGTAATTTTGCTCGAAAAACTTACATTAGAAAAAATCGCTCGACCTGTCGGTCTCGCGATTTTTTCATGTAAGTTTTTCGAGCAAAATTACTGATTGGAAAAATTTTGAGTTTAAAAGAAATTTATCCGTGAAAGAAAAGCTCGAGTGTTTTTTGGCAAGATAAATTAACGATATGAATAAACAAAAACAATAATTATTTTTATTTGAAAGCAAGAGAACAGTTATTAAATGTACAATTATTATAAATTGTTTGGTTTGGTGTACTAATTTTAATAGTATTTTCTTTGTTGCTTTCTACACATGTTGAATAATTGTTTTGTCCTATTTTATCGGATTCGCGTAAATTACTGACAAGATTTTCGTGATGTTCAGGGTCAATTTGGAGATCAGGTTTAATTAATGATGATGAAGAGTGTCCAGTTATCTTTATTAATTGTTGGTCACTTACTTCTGCTTTGGCTAAGTGGGAAACAGTACTAGCACGGTTTGAATGATTGGTAATTTTAATTGGTGATATCCAGTCCAATTTTAGATGCAGAATTTTTGGTCCAAGTAGATATCAAATTTATTCCTATTGGAACATTTTTATACCAATTATTAGAATGTGTCTTGTTCCAAAAGGGATTTGGAGTTAAAAAAAGTCGTTCAGATGTTATATTTTCTTTTCTTTTTTCTAAGAGTAATTTTAATAATTTAACCGGACAAATACTTTCATCCATATCATTTTTTGTCAACCATTTACTGTCCGTCAATTTTTTCGACCCACCTTTTGCGGTCTTCGAAAATATAGAATTATATTCAATTCTTCCTGTTGGAGTTCGATCTTGATATTTTTCTTCTTTAAAATGGTAAATTTTACATTTTACAGCTTCTCCTCCTCTCCACGCTAATTCATATGAAGCTATATGAAAGAATCTTTTTTGTAATCCCTCCGGTTCATCTATATTCCACAATTTTGCCATTTTTACTATATATTTCTTGTCTATTGGCATAGAACTTACTTTTCGTTTCTCGGGAAGAGTTTGTAATTCCCTTCGTTTACAATTTTTCGCATCGCGGGATTCTTTAAAAATTATGTCGGCAAAAGGATCAATTTTAATATTGTACTCACTGAAATATTTTTCTTGAATCATCTTCGCTGTTGAATTCCAGATTGTTTTAACCGTATATTCTTTATAATCTTCTCCGTTTTTCTTTTTCATATTATAAGCCCAATCTTTTAATATATTTGCTATTTCGTGCAAAGGAGTTGTTTCTGAAAGTTTGTAATTTCGAACTTGACAAAACTCGTTAAATTGTCTCCATATTGACGATCTTGTATTTTTGGTTGATTGCGGTATTGATTTTTTTATATTTGTTGTAATTTCTTTAGATGAAATTTCCCCAAACCGACGACTCATAATTATACGTTTTACGTTTAACGATACCTAATAATTATAACTGACAGCTGCCAAAATAAATTAAGTGATGCAGGGCTACTAGATATGTAATACAATGTTGGAAGAAGCATTTTTATCGATGATAAAAAGCTATGTAGGTTTTTATCGCTGTCAAAGTGACAAAAATGTCACCCGCAAATGGACATTTTTATATAGGAGTTAATTTATCATCCTACGTTCGTTAGTAAATTAAGATGAATTCTTACTTTGATAGGACAAACACTCGAATTACAGGAAAAGGGGAAATCGGCAAATCCAAAGACGAATGGGGATTGGCCTTGCGTAAATCATTGTTAAAACAGGACTACTCATAGAACGAAATAAAGTAAAAAGCACAAAACAGAAAAGTATGGAAAGTGTTTTTTAAGACAATATTTGAAGAGGACTGAAATACGCGGTTTATGTAGCATCGCTAAGTGGTAAATCTGAAACACCACCTACTATCATATGCTTGCCACACAATAGAGCTACGAGAAAAGAGAAAGATGCTTCGCCTTTACGGAAATGCGAAATACAATTACAATGCAGGATCTTAAGTTTAAATATTTGTGTTTCTTAACTTTTCTTTTAACTTGATTTTCATTGTGTATTCAATGTTATTCATCAAAGAAAAATCATTAACTTTATATTTATTATAAACATTAATAAATTAAATGTATCTAAAAATTACTGAATTTTATTATTAAGAATTATACCTAGGCCTAGAATAACTTTAAAAAACTTTAAAATATGCACCAAAAACATTCAGAATATGCACTAAAAATCAACTTTTAAAAAATAAATATTAACATTTTTATTTTTTCATTGAAACTCACAAACCATTTTATTTAGATTCAAAATTATTGAAATTAGAGAAACAAATTATAATTACATTTAACCACAACATGATGCAACAAATTTTCAAAAATAAATTTGCGCCTATTGTCGGCTAGAATATTTTAGTACTGTGAAAAAACTCGCTCGACATCACACGACATTATTCGTAGAAATTCATATTTTACAATGTCACTGGCATTTAAATGTACATTTTTTTCATTAAGGGTTGTTCTATTTCGTAACACCTCACTGATATTCTTCAGTTGTTGATAGCCCGTATTTTTTGACAGCACTGCGTTTAATTTATTGATGAAACCTTTTTTTTCTGGTGTTCTGCTAAACGTTTAGCTACTATAAAATAAATGTTTTCTACATTTTACGACGCTAATTACACAGGTCTACAGTGATTTTGATGTTTGAAAGCTGTTTGCTAATTTGTATATGTTTGGGGGCCCTTATTCCAAAAAACGCCATGTTTTTGCTCTATCACGTAAATTTTTTTTTATAGCGATCTATATCTTAAAAATGTTAATTTATTAATATACATACCTATGACAAGAATATGTTTGTTCCATGTTAGGCATGATTTTGAAATGAATTGATTTTTATGAAATTAAATGTGATTTGGCAACACTGGTTAATATTAGATTTCTCAGCAAAGCAACAGAGTCGGCGCAGAAGCGTCAATACAACGTTGAAACCTGCTTATGTGCAGTTTGGTTGTGTTAGTCGTCGTGCTACTGTGTCCGCGCGCTTGTTGTCTTCGTTGTTGCGTATTTTAAGTGTTCTAGAACGTATAAATATGGAAAGAAGACATTGGGTGAACAATCCGAATAACTTTTGTTATATCTGTGGTAGTTATGTCGTAGTAAAGCAGAGGCAAACTATAACTTCGTTTATGAAAAATGTATACCACACTTATTTTGGTGTAAAAATTGGCGACCAAGACAAGTCCTGGGCTTCTCATACTGTTTGTTCCGTTTGCGTTGAAGCATTAAGAAACTGGCAAAAAGGTAGGAAGAAATGTTTAAGCTTTGGTGTTCCTATGGTATGGCGAGAGCCTAGAAATCACAGTGATGATTGTTATTTTTGTTCGTGTAATGTTCAAGGATTCAACAGAAAAAATAAGAAACAAATTGTCTATCCCAATCTTGACTCTGCTATTCGACCAGTTCCTCATGGACCAGATGTACCGATACCTGCCGCTCCAAAAGCACCAGAAAACGTCATATCGTCAGAATCAGAGGAATCTAATTGCGACCCAGATGACTCAGATTTCACACCAGATTTCAGAGAGCCCGAAGTGTTTAACCAAAGTGAACTAAATGATTTAATTAGAGATTTGCACCTTCCAAAGGATGCATCCGAATTGTTAGCCTCCCGACTTCGTGAGAAACATTTACTGGCACCTGGCGTCACATCAAGCTTTTACCGGGATCGCGAAAAAGAGTTATGGCAATATTTTACTCAAGACGTGTATTGCAACAATATTCCTGACTTAATTTCATTCAAAATTAGGAAATGTGCCGTATGTAAAAGAAGAATGGCGCCTGTTTATTGACCCAAGTAAGCGTAGTTTAAAAAGGCGTTTTATTGCACAACAGCAACGAGCTGGCCTCGGCTCCCGTTGCCCATTCGGTACATTTAATCAACGGTGCGTAAACAGATTTAAAATAAAATCAAAGCCGAACTGAAAAATTAAAAAAAACTGTGGTTATGTGTGGACAAAACAACTGACAGCAAAAAACAATCTGTAGTTAATGTGATGGCGCGTAATATGGAACCTCATCAACCAACGTCTTCAATTTTATTAGCATCCAGACTACTAGGACAATGTAATGCCGAAAAAAATTCAGAGGTGCTATTAGATATTTTGGAAAAATTAAAACTTTCGAAAGACCAAGTATTAATGTTTATGAACGATGGTGCGCAACCATGTGTTCTGTAGGTCGGTCTCTTAGAAAATATTGTCCTAACTTGTTACATATTACTTGTAAACTCCATGCTCTACACCTTGTGGCAGAACAGGTTCGTAGATGTTATCCAGAGGTAGATGCTTTAATATCGAGTACAGAGGCAGTATTCCTGAAATCTCCAAAACGTATTCGGAAATTTCACGAATTGTGTCCCCATACCCCTGAGCCACCACAGCCGATTCTGACACGTTGTGGTACATGGTTACGGGCGGGGTTTTACTATCATGAACATTTTGAAAAAAATAAGGACGTGGTTTTATCATTCGATCCGAAAGAAAGCGCAGCTATTGATACAAACCAGAAAAAATTTCAAGATGCCCAGATTAAAATGGATTTACAAAGTATTCGTGAGAATTACTTGGGACTAGAAGTAATAACAAAATTGGAAAATTCGTCGCTGTCGTTAGAGGAATCGCTACAAATCGTTAAAGATGTTCACGCACAACTGTTGGCTGTAGAAGACGCAAAAAGTGAAACTGTTCTAATTATTTGAAAGTGTTTCAGACAGAAATGCAGATTTTGACACTTTAATACGTATTTGTGAGGGCACGTCTACAGATGCGTTAAGTTGCTTAAAAAAGTATTTTGATTATACAAATATAACATCACTAGATGTAGAACGCTCGTTTTCCGAATATAAACATATTTTTTCCTCACGGCGGACATGTTTTTCAGAAATAACCTTAGAAACGCACCTGATGTTGAAAATATACAATCGAGTTTCTCCAGTTTGTCAATCCTTGGAAGACGCTTAAAACAGTAAGTGTTTTTTTAAATCCTCTGTCGTGGCCACAATCACTGATTTCATACATTTTCCATTTTATTTATAGCTGCTATAATATGTACTATTCTTATTTTTCGTGTGTTTATATATATTACTTTAATAGCAGAAAACCAAATGTATATTTAATTATTTCTGATAGAATAAATGTCTCTACTTCTATACTTATATCGGTAACAAGCTCATGTTGCGTCCCTATTCTATCGCATATTCTAATATATTACGAATTACACTCCCATACCCGCGCACGAAAATTGGTCTGCTCTATATATCACCTACTGCTATTTCCATGTAATTTATAAATATGTTCATTATTAAGGAACAATAAGGATTATTGATTAATGAATAAGAAATTAAATTAGGTTATGTTAAGTAGAATTAGTAATGTTTTTTTTTCCATATTTTTAATTTCAAATATATATATAAATTTAACGATAGACAGTAATTTTAGTTTATTCCATTTATTATTCAAGGTTAGGTGTAAGAGCAAGGGGAAGCTATCTCACCCTAAATCTCGCCTTGGGGTTGTAATACAGTTATGAAGGTCGAACTTACAATTTGTTATTTATACAACTGACAATGTATTATCTATATGTGTAACTTTTATTGCAATAACATTTATTATTAATATTATTATTATTACTTAAAAAAAAACTTGAATACATTTATTTATAATATTTTTTGTCTCTTAAATGATCGTTAAGAATTTATATTTTATTTAAAACTTGGCATGTACCTTCAGAACTAGAATAATAACAAATAAAAAATAAATAAATTATGAATTATACGTAATACCAACATAAAGATATAATATCACGAAAAAGTACAAATAAAATTACAAATCAGTGCAAATCCAAATACAGGGTGGCCCAAAATGACCGAAGGGGTTTTAATTCCTTATAACTTTTTTATTATAATTTTTTTTTTGTTTTTCAGTATTTTGGGGAATTTAAAATGGAACAGTACACAATTGAACAACGTGCCAAAATCGTTGAACTTTATTTCTCAAATCAATGATCCATTGTTTTGACTCAGCGTGCATATCGTCGTTATTTTAATGTGCGGGTTGGACCCTCAGAGTCAACAATAAACCGTCTGGTTGCAAATTTTCGAGAACAAGGGGCAGTAAGGAACCTTCCTGGTGCCGGCAGACGAAGAACGGTGCACACGGATGACAATATTGAACTGGTACAGGAGAGTATTCGGGAAGATGGAGCAACATCAACCAGGAGACGTTCGACACAACTTGGCCTCTCAAGAGAGTCGCTGCAGAGAATTTTGATACAATAATAATGTTTCCATACAAAATTCAGCTTGTCCAACAATTGAAACCGACAGATTACCAGCAACGACTTGATTATGCAATTTATTTTCGTCAAAAAGCAGAAGAAAATCATGATTTTATTCATTTCATAATTTAATTATGAGCGACGAAGCCCATTTCCAATTAAATGGGTTCGTTAATAGGCAAAACTGCAGGATATGGGCTACGGAAAATCCAAGAGTAGTTCAACAGCGAGAATTACACCCACTTAAGTGTACCGTTTGGTGCGGTGTTTCGTCGGAAAGGATAATTGGCCCATATTTTTTTGAAAATGAACACGGTGTCGCCGTTTCCATCACTGGTGTTAGATATCGGACAATGTTGGAAAATTTTTTAAGGCCAGCCGTGGAAAACCATCCGCAAGTATGGTTCCAACAGAATGGAGCCACAGCGCACACTGCGAGGGACACAATGGCTCTTTTACGCGACATCTTTGGTGAACGAATTATTTCCCGTACAAGCGATTTTAATTGGCCTCCGCGTTCACCGGATTTAACCGCTTTAAACTGTTTCCTTTGGGGTTATTTGAAAGGAAAAGTCTATATTAATAAGCCTCGAACCATACAGCAATTAAAAACTAATATACGCGACGAAATCAACAACATAACACCTGAAGTTTTGCGAAAGCTTATGGAAGATGTTTTGGAAAGAGCACGAATATGCGAAGCAGAAAATGGCTACCACTTGCGAGATATAATTTTTCATAATTAAAATAAAAATATTCTCCATTAATATACTGTATTTAAAATTTAAAAAAATTAATAATTATGTCTTAAATAAGAAGTTATAATGAACTCAAACCCCTTCGGTCATTTTGGGCCACCTGTACATATTACTTTAATAGCAGAAAACCAAATGTAGGTATATTTAATTATTTCTGATAGAATAAATGTCTCTACTTCTATACTTATATCAGTAACAAGCTCATGTTGCGTCCCTATTCTATCGCATATTCTAATATATTACAAATTACACTCCCATACCCGCGCACGAAAATTGGTCTGCTCTATATATCACCTACTGCTATTTCCATGTAATTTATAAATATGTTCATTATTAAGGAACAATAAGGATTATTGATTAATGAATAAGAAATTAAAAAAGGTTATGTTAAGTGGAATTAGTAATGTTTTTTTTTCCATATTTTTAATTTCAAATTTATATAAATTTAACGATAGACAGTAATTTTAGTTTATTCCATTTATTATTCAAGGTTAGGTGTAAGAGCAGGGGGAAGCTATCTCACCCTAAATCTCGCCTTGGGGTTGTAATACAGTTATGGAGGTCGAACTTACAGTTTGTTATTTATACAACTTACAATGTATTATCTATATGTGTAACTTTTATTTCAATAACATTTATTATCAATATTATTATTATTACTTAAAAAAAAAACTTGAATACATTTATTTATAATATTTTTTGTCTCTTAAATGATCGTTAAGAATTTATATTTTATTTAAAACTTGGCATGTACCTACAGAACTATGAATAGTAACAAATAAAAAATAAATAAATTATGAATTATACGTAATACCAACATAAAGATATAATATCACAAAAAAAAGTACAAATAAAATTACAAATCAGTGCGAATCCAAATACAGGGTGGCCCAAAATGACCGAAGGGGTTTTAATTCCTTATAACTTTTTTATTATAATTTTTGTTTTTTTTTTTTCAGTATTTTGTAAAGAAGACTTGGGGAATTTAAAATGGAACAGTACACAATTGAACAACGTGCCAAAATCGTTGAACTTTATTTCTCAAATCAACGATCCATTGTTTTGACTCAGCGTGCATATCGTCGTTATTTTAATGTGCGGGTTGGACCCTCAGAGTCAACAATAATCCGTCTGGTTGCAAATTTTCGAGAACAAGGGGCAGTAAGGAACTTTCCTTGTGCCGGCAGACGACGAACGGTGCACACGGATGACAATATTGAACGGGTACAGGAGAGTATTCGGGAAGATGGAGAAACATCAACCAGGAGACGTTCGACACAACTTGGCCTCTCAAGAGAGTCGCTGCAGAGAATTTTGCATACAATAATAATGTTTCCATACAAAATTCAGCTTGTCCAACAATTGAAACCGACAGATTACCAGCAACGACTTGATTATGCAATTTATTTTCGTCAAAAAGCAGAAGAAAATCATGATTTTATTCATAATTTAATTATGAGCGACGAAGCCCATTTCCAATTAAATGGGTTCGTTAATAGGCAAAACTGCAGGATATGGGCTACGGAAAATCCAAGAGTAGTTCAACAGCGAGAATTACACCCACTTAAGTGTACCGTTTGGTGCGGTGTTTCGTCGGAAAGGATAATTGGCCCATATTTTTTTGAAAATGAACACGGTGTCGCCGTTTCCATCACTGGTGTTAGATATCGGACAATGTTGGAAAATTTTTTAAGGGCAGCCGTGGAAAACCATCCGCAAGTATGGTTCCAACAGAATGGAGCCACAGCGCACACTGCGAGGGACACAATGGCTCTTTTACGCGACATCTTTGGTGAACGAATTATTCCCCCTACAAGCGATTTTAATTGGCCTCCACGTTCACCGGATTTAACCGCTTCAAACTGTTTCCTTTGGGGTTATTTGAAAGGAAAAGTCTATATTAATAAGCCTCGCACCATAAAGCAATTAAAAAATAATATACGCGACGAAATCAACAACATAACACCTGAAGTTTTGCGAAAGCTTATGGAAAATGTTTTGGAAAGAGCACGAATACGCGAAGCAGAAAATGGCCACCACTTGCGAGATATAATTTTTCATAAATAAATTAAAAATATTCTCCATTAATATACTGTATTTAAAATTAAAAAAATTTAATAATTATGTCTTAAATAAGAAGTTATAATGAACTCAAACCCCTTCGGTCATTTTGGGCCACCCTGTATTTCTTCTTCTTTCATTTGCAAAAAAAAAAATTAAAATATGAACCGATGTTTTCTCTAAAACATCGATATTATCGATCAAACATTGATATTATCGATCAAACATCGATCAAACATCGATGTTAAAACATCGATATTTTAAGATCGATACATCGATTTTTTCAAAACATCAACATCAATATCCCAATCCTACTCTAGATATAGGGGTTTAAAAATTACACAGTCTTATCTGGTGTGGTAGAAGTATGGAAGAATATAGACAGAATAAATATATCGTTGTCTCAAATTCTTATATGATTTTTCAGTTTACCTATATTTTTAATGTTACTAAAACCAAATTTAAATTGATTAGTGCAGAAAATGAACAGGCAATCAATAACGTGTCTTCAAAAACTTTTCTCATTGAAGACGAACATGCTCTTTTTAAATGGTTGGTGACAGTGCACGTAATCTGTCACAAACGTATAATTTTGATAGTTTGGTTATGCCATGTAAATGTGTGTAATAATTACAATAGTCAAAATTAAAAGAAAATAACACTAAAGCAGCTGTTTGAAATGCTGACCATTATTTTGTAGATAAAATTAAACGCTTCATGCCTTCCAAGCCATTTATTAGGATTTCTTGGGTTATGTCAGCACAAGCACAATAGCATTATGACGCTCTTCGATTGTGCGATGCTTGGTCTTAAAAATGATATTCTTAAATATGGAAAAATAAAATAGTCTAAAATTGTCAAATCTGGAGATCTTGGACATCGAACAATTCTTGCAAAAAGCTATTGTTTCTCGAGATTTTTGCGCTGGTGCATTATCTTGCTGGAAATATCCTTCCGTAAGTTCACCATCACGAAGTACATTAATAAACGGCTATAATAATTCATTTCCATATCTTTCGGCAGTTATACTGTGAATGCTAGCTAAGCGCCTATTTTTTATGGATGTAGCGTAGTTTCCACAAATTCAAGAGGGTTTTTATGCAGATCAAATTCTCATGTTGTGCTTGTTTAAATATCCTGAAAGATGGAACCAAGCCTCATCCTAAAAGAAGCATTTTTCGAGAATGTCATTGTTATTGATGTTATTCAAAAACCATAGACAATACTGTGTTCTCGTAACAAAATCTACATGTTTCAGATTCAAAACTGCTTGAATTTAATTTTGAAACAACTTTAAGTCTTTTTTTTAAAATAGCATTGTATAGTCCCACTGAAAAATAAACTTGTGATAGTTTTGCGATTGATTTTTTGGGTGAGTGTCCAGTCGACATCGAATATCCTCTATCCAATTTGCTGTTCGTTTTCTAGGTGCTCCATCTCCAGGTTTACAAGTTATTGCCCATGTTTCACAAAATTTAATAACACAAGCTTGAATATTTTCTGCAGTTGTGCGTAAATAACTAGCAGATTAAGATACCGTTGCCAGAAATTAAGCACTGATTAGTGGAATAAATCCAAACTCCATTTTCTAATTTTTGACCCGTTCTACAGACTGTCCCGTAAAAAACGCCAACATTCATAATTCCGTTATTTATTGTCCGGTTTTATTTAAACAATTTAATAACATTTTTAATAGCATCAAAAACACTATAAGATAGCAGTGTTTTATTTGTTTTCAATTGTTTTCATTAATGTCAAACGACAGTCAAGTTTTTTATTTTAAATGGCAACATATATATTTTTGGCTATATTCGGATTGGTTTTTTTTTCTGAATTCAACGATGTATATAACGTGTTTATTTTTGATAAACGTTTATTGCAAAAAAAAAAAACTTTATAAATTTCATCTTTGTCTTCCATTATTTATAAATATTCGAATGTGTCATGAAACATTTGAAATGTAAGTATTATAAATATTATTATAAGAAACAAAACACTTTACAATAAATGTTGAAATTGCCCGCCACCTTGTTTAACACATATCGCACATCTCCTAATAATAAAAAATAAAAAAAAAACTTTATAAATTTCATCTTTCATTATAGTAGACTTGGCCCAGTCCACTAGCATTATGTCAATGTGCCTTAAGTGTCAGTTTGACTTTATTAAGTTTTCTGTATTATCCTGTTTGAACGTTTTGCCGCAACAAAAAGCGTATTTTCGTTAAAAATTAATAACAATGAATTAACGGACATGTTACAAGTGTTCTTTGAATGTAATAAAAATCGCCTTCAAGCAGTTCGTCGGTACAGTGCTCGTTTTCCGGACAGAGAAGTTCCAGGTTCGAAAATATTTCAGAGAATTGGAAAGGATTTAAGAAATTATGGATCATTTACCAAACCAAAAATCCCAAAACGGAAATTCTCCGAAGATAATGAATTAGATGTTCTTCTTGCAGTACAGCAAAATTCACGAACTTCGATTCGCGAAATTGCCCATAATATTGGGGTATCAAAAACTACAGTTCATGGTATTTTAAGAAAACACAAACTTAAACCGTACATAGCTCGAAAAGTTCATGCATTAGAACAAAATGATCCTGGCCGAAGAATCCAGTTTTGTCGTTTTTATTTAAATGCATTAGAACAAGACCCGAATTTTTACAGAAGGATAATTTGGTCTGATGAATGCACTTTTAGCAACAACGGTATTTTTAATAGAAACATACATCGACAGTGGAGTGCAGACAATCCGAGATTTGTAATTGAAAATAATTTTCAAAGACGTTTCAACGTAAATGTTTGGTGTGGCATTTTAGGTGATCAATTAATTGGGCCATTTTTCATAGATGGTTGCTTAAATCAAGAAAAATACTACACTTTATTACACGAAAATCTCCAAAACTTTTTAGATGAATTACCTTTGGCAAATTTAAATAGAATATTTTTTCAACAAGATGGGGCTCCCGCGCACAACGCCAGAGTAAATACTGATTTGTTGAACACCCAATTTGGAAATAGGTGGATAGGAACATCCGGTCCTATCGAGTGGCCTGCGCGTTCACCGGATCTTACGCCCCTCGATTTTTGGTTGTGAGCTTATCTACAAGATCGAGTTTATTTAACAACTCCAGAAAATGTTGACATTTTATGACAAAGAATTATTAACACTTGTCAAGAAGTACCTGCCGCTTGTCTTTTAAATGCGACCTTTGGAGTAATTAGGAGATGTGCGATATGTGTTAAACAAGGTGGCGGGCAATTTCAACATTTATTGTAAAGTGTTTTGTTTCTTATAATAATATTTATAATACTTACATTTCCAATGTTTCATGACACATTCGAATATTTATAAATAATGGAAGACAAAGATGAAATTTATAAAGTTTTTTTTTTGCAATAAACGTTTATCAAAAATAAACATGTTATACATCGTTGAATTCATAAAAAAAAAAATCCAATCCGAATATAGCCAAAAATATATATGTTGCCATTTAAAATAAAAAACTTGACTGTCGTTTGACATTAATGAAAACAATTGAAAACAAATAAAACACTGCTATCTTATAGTGTTTTTGATGCTATTAAATTTACTTTTTGTTTAAATAAAACCGGACAATAAATAACGGAATTATGAATGTTGGCGTTTTTTACGGGACAGCCTGTATAGTAACTTTGAATAATAAACATTTTATGTTGTAACTCTTAACATTATAATAAAATAATTTAACAAATATAAGCGTTTATAATTTGAATTTATGTATGACAATTGTCAAAATTTGAAAATTTTTGAAAGCACGATACAGTACAGCGCAAGAAATGTATGAAAATAATGTACATATTACTGACGATCATATTAAAACTTCAAGCAAACATGGGACCTTTTTCAGTAGTTCTGTTTTCAGGAGGACCTTTTTCAGTGAGGTAATATGAAGTGCTCTAGTGTCTTACTGTGATGAGAAAAAAAACATTTTGATATTCTACACTAAAACAATTTTTATGTGCTGTCTCTTAATCAGTTTGGGTTGAAAGAGTATTTTTTATATTTTAATCTCTTAATTTCAATATACGATATAAACTAGGCATAGTCAAAGCAGGAAAATTAGTGTTCCTATATTACAATAAAAATAAATAATAATTATTATTTTGGAACTGTCTTATTTAATTTATATGTTGCAATAAATATTATTTTTAATTTTAGTTTCCTTTTGATTTAAATTTAAAAAATTATTAAAAATATTGTTTAAAATTACTATTTTATTAATAATAATAATTAATAATCGTGCTATTTATTTAATCACATACATTTCTAAAATTCGCTTCGAATAATATTAAAAACAAAAATAATCAACTCTAAAATTTCTAATAATGAATCACTTCGTTCAAATATTATTTTCAGAAACACCGAGAAGCACCAATATAATTATTTACTAAACATAAATAATCCGCATAAATTATGGCGATATAAACATTAGCGTCCGAGCAAAGTGCATTTTAAGTACAGTTTCATCTAGGTAAATTACACGTAAGCAAAACCTAATTACAAACGAACTGCTTGAAATGCGAAACTTGCTTATAAAAGAATACGATTAAAATTCGATAAGATTCCCTGAATAAAGAAATGAAATTGTAGAACGAATACAATCAAGTTGATAGTTAATGTTTGTTATAATTAAACGTCTAACATTTCACGATATCTGGAAATTAGTACCGTTATATCCAGTAGGTAGGAATAGGTTACTTTCATAATACTAGGTTAACGCAGCACATACCAAGCTTTCCAATTTATACCTTTTCTTATTTAACTTTAATGTTCATGTTTATTATTCAGACGGGAGAAAAAATAATAAAAAAAACTAGTTCATTGTTTGCGAATTCGACTTTTTGTTGCACATAAAGTTTTAATGATAAAAATTTAATTCCACGTACGTAACAGAGTTGAGAGAAATAGACTATTACCTGATAATCCTCTGACATCGGCGAATACAACAACAGCCGTCCAGTAAGAAAAAAGGGCCCATAACAGGAATCCCATTAAGTTTCTGGGTATATCCCAACTCATTTTGTTACACCACTAACACATCAATTATATTTAATTACGAATATAACCTACAAATAAACGCACGAGAAATTCCTTAAGCACTCAAAACATAGTCAATATAATCGTTGCTATGTGGAAAAGAACTTATTTTATTATTAAAAATCCTTTATTTCACTTCAGCGTAACATCACGTTATAGTCGAAACAAAACCGTTTATTAAACGTTTATATATTAGATTTCGATTTTAAAATTGAACTATTGGTAATGCAGGTAACTAATTTTTAGTTTCTTTTCTTTATCGCAGAATTTTATAGTTTTGTCATTAAAGTTGGTAGAGTTTTACGTATTTTTTTCTTGGTGCAGGTATACACGATGTGCCTTATACGGTATACAGTCGCGCACTGGACTTCTTCAATCGGCAGCGAAACTTACACACACACCGGGAGTCTAACCTTACACGGAAAATTTTGTGCGCCTGCCTCACTTCAATATTCGTACTTTCGTTCAGGTGGTTTTGCTTGCTTGAATGTTGACTGACCACGCGTTTATGACTAGGCAACGCGCAAAGAACTCAACAATAATTGACTGTAAATGCTTGCGACTGTAACTCTTTCCAAGTTAAATTAATTCTAGAATAATCTCGAAAATTTCTGCCCGGAAAGACGACTTCAATGATCAGTAAAATTCTAAACTTTACAGTCATATCCGTAAAGGAATTCTAATTTATCGTTAGGAAATTGATAAAAGACAAATTACAAATTAGTAAATTTTGTTTTTATGAATGTTTGCGCTTCAGGCGAAACTCTTAACATGTGACGTTAACATACATAATGTGGAAACGCTGTTACTGGAATAAACAAGAAAACAATTTTATTGTAATTTCGTAAACATAATCAAGGAAATTCCAGTGGGTTTTACATGCATGCTTTTAAAATATAATTAGCTTTAAAATTGAAAACGTTCTGAATTTTTAAACACTCGTACAATAGAACGATGAACAGTTTTGAGGTTAGGGATTTATGTTTAATTAGATAATGTAATTGATGTGATTTTGGAATAGTACATTGTATAACGAGTAGGAAAACCCTATATTCCTGTACAGATGTAAGTAGTTTTTCTTCTATTTTTTATTAAATTTTATTAAATGTTTTTTATTTAATTTATTAAAAATATACAGGGTGTCATTTTGAAAACGTACCACCCTCTATATTTCGGCCCCTATAGAAATTCCAAAAATATGCAAAAACACGTCAAACTTATTTTTAAGGGGGACATTTTGTAGGCTGGTTTTCAATTAAATTACATCAAGTCATCAACCCTCTAGCGGGGGTGGACATAACCTCTAAAAATTTAAATGGAAATGGGGGTTGAGTGATACCTCATTTTAAAGGTCGTTTAACCCGCTTTTCAAAAATGCTAAATTCTTGCCTTTTCTTTTTAGCAGTTCGCGAGATATTTGGTGAAAACTGTAAAGAAGTTTAGGTATCAAAAACACTTTGTGATATTGCTTTAATGAATTAAAATAAATGAAATTGAGGTATTACATAACGGTAAATTTTTAAACTATTTTTACTTCTAATATCAAACGAAATAATAAAGACGCATACTATTCAGTTAAACATTATTATTGGAAAGAATGTGATTTACCTAAACTAGTACTTGTGATAGTCGTACAGGTAGTTTAACGTAGAAAAAAAGAGCCCTGGTTTAAGCATTCTTGACATTCTTGTCAAATTTTTCTTTATTTGTCACTCCATTTATTTTAGCCGAAATTACTTTATTGTAAAATTAGTTTTGCGAGGTAAAAGTTGCGATTTTATTACAATATTTTTAAAAATGGTGTTTACACTTCAACAAAGAATTGAAATTATTCTTATTTATGGGGAATGTGGAAGATGCGCAAGAAGAACGTCAAGAATGTTTAATGAAAGGTATCCGAATAGTAATTTAAATAATAAGTATGTTCTACAATTAGTCGCTAAGTTTAGTGAAACTGGTTCCGTTGCTAACAAAAAAAGAAATATTAGCCGTGTCTTGGATGAAGCAGCACAAATAGAAGTATTAGGTACCTTTACTGCAGAACCCTCCACATCACTTCGCATTGTGGTACGCCAAGTAGGAATGTCTCACGAAACAGTAAGGAAAGCACTAAAGTTAAATAAGTTTCACCCCTATAAAATGCAAATTCTACAACAGCTTTTTGACGACGATTTCGACAGAAGGATTGAATTTTGTGAAACAATGACGGATTTTATAAATGAAAACCAAAATATCTTGCACAATATTTGCTTTACTGATGAGTGTACTTTTTTTCTTAATGGGCATGTTAACAAGCAAAATTGTCGCTACTGGAGCGATGAAAATCCGCGACTTTTTAGGGAAGGTCACACACAGTATCCAGAAAAAGTGAACGTTTGGGCTGGTATCCTTGGGAATACTATTATTGGACCTTCATTCATTGAAGGAAATCTAACTGGTGAGCTCTACTTAAATTTGCTTGAAGAAATAATAGACCCCTTAATAACAACTAGTTTGGAAAATCAAATTGACGCGGCTGGTAACATGGTTTTGCAAGAAGATCTTCTACACTTCCAACAAGATGGAGCTCCACCACACTACTATCTTCCAGTTAGACAGTGGCTAAATGATAGATTTCCTGGCAGATGGATTGGTCGAAGAGGAGCAATAGAATGGCCACCACGATCACCCGACTTATCACCTCTAGATTTCTTCCTATGGGGGCATCTAAAATCGATTGTTTATAAAACACCGCCTCGAGATTTGCAAGATTTAAAGAGAAGAATAACAGCTACATGTAGAGAACTTCAGGCAGAAGTGTTTCGAAATGTTAGAGAGGAGTTTGAGAGTAGACTTTATCACTGTTTAGAAAATAATGGACAACATTTCGAAAATTTTATAAAATAAGTTACTTTTTATTAGTTTTTTAATGTTTTATTGCAAAACACTTGATACTTGTATGTTCATGGTTTGACTTGATTTCTTCAAAAGTATTAAAAATAAAGGACAAGAATTTAGCATTTTTGAAAAGCGGGTTAAACGACCTTTAAAATGAGGTATCACTCAACCCCCATTTCCATTTAAATTTTTAGAGGTTATGTCCACCCCCGCTAGAGGGTTGATGTAATTTAATTGAAAACCAGCCTACAAAATGTCCCCCTTAAAAATAAGTGTGATGTGTTTTTGCATATTTTTGGAATTTCTATAGGGGCCGAAATATAGAGGGTGGTACGTTTTCAAAATGACACCCTGTATAATCAAATGAAAATTTTTATTCCACGTTTCGTAGCATTTTCAAATGTTTAAAATTATGTTTAAACTGTTTCTTTATAATATACATAGATGATCTTCTTGGTATTCTTAAATGTCCTGCATTGGCTTATGCTGATGAAATCAAGATATATTACCTATTCTATATCGTGCGTGATGTTAAAGTCTTAGACGTTTTCTCAGTGGTGTCGGAATAATAGCTTGAAATTAAATATCAATAAATGTCAGGTCGTTACCTATACTAGAAAAACTGCAAGCATTTCCTCATTATATAATATTGATGAAAAAGTTTTATTTAAGGTTGATGTGTTTAAAGACGTGGGTGTAGTTTTTGATCGACGGCTGAACTTTAGGAATCATATTGAATATGTTTCTACAATAGCTTCGAAACGAGTGGGATTTATAATACGCAGTTTAGTGACTTAGGACTAGAGCAGACCAATTTCCGTGCGCACCATGTGTGCCGATGTAAGGATGATTGTATTGCATCAGAACTAATAAAAGCATTCAGTATGTGTTTGGTACTTGCTTAGACTGCATGTAAGTGTAAGCATACGCAATAAAATGTCGTCGACACATAAATCGAGAAAACGACCGTTGTCAGACGAAGTGAATAAGTTTATTATGGATTTCCTGGACTTAATATACGATGGCTCAAAAATTAAATGTTTAGTGTGCACTACATATCTAATGTGTTGGTCAAAAACACATTGTAAAGAACACGTAAGCAGTTCGAAGCACAATAATAACAAAATTAATCGACAACAGTTTATACATGAACTATGTGTAACTATGATTGTGTGTACACTGTCGTTTACCTTGTTAAGTAATGATTCATTTATTTCATTTTGGAATAAATACGCGAATCAAACATTACCAAGCACGACAACGCTACGAAGGAATTTACCATCGGTGCGTAAACAGGTTGATAATAAAATCAAAGCCGAAATGAAAAATAAAAACTGTGGTTATGTGTGGACGAAACAACTGACAGCAAAATACAATCTGTAGTTAATGTGATGGCGCGTAATATGGAACCACATCAACCAACGTCTTCTATTTTATTAGCATCCAGACGACTAGAACAATGTAATGCCGAAAAAAATTCAGAGGTCCTATTAGATACTTTGGAAAAATTTAAACTTTCGAAAGACCAAGTATTAATGTTTATGACCGATGGTGCCACAACCATGTGGTCTGTAGGAAATAGAAAATATTAGAAAATATTGTCCTAACTTGTTACATATTACTTGTAAACTCCATGCTCTACACCTTGTGGCAGAACAGATTCGTAGATGTTATCCAGAGGTAGATACTTTAATATGGAGTACAAAGGCAGTATTCCTGAAATCTCCAAAACGTATTCGGAAATTTCACGAATTGTGTCCCCATACTCCTGAGCCACCACAGTCGATTCTGACACGTTGGGGTACATGGTTACGGGCGGGGTTTTACTATCATGAACATTTTCAAAAAAATAAGGACGTGGTTTTATCATTCGATCATTAGATTTCAAGATGCCCAGATTAAAATGGATTTACAAAGTATTCGTGAGAATTACTTGGGACTAGAAGAAGCAATAACAAAATTAGAAAATTCATCGCTGTCGTTAGAGGAATCACTGCAAATTGTTAAAGATGTTCACGCACAATTGTGTGCTGTAGAAGACGCAAAAAATGAAAGTGTTCTAATTAAATTTGAAAGTGTTTTAGACAGAAATGCAGATTTTAACACCTTAACACGTATTTGTGAGGGCACGTCTATAGATGCGTTAAGTTGCTTAACAAAGTATTTTGATTATGCGAATATAACTTCACTAAATGTAGAACGCTCGTTTTCCGAATATAAACATATTTTTTCCTCACGGCGGACATGGTTTTCAGAAATAACCTTGGAAACGCACCTGATGTTGAAAATATACAATCGAGTTTCTCCAGTTTGTCAATCCTTGGAAAACGCTTAAAACGGTAAGTGTTTTTTTAAATCCTCTGTCGTGCACACAATCACTGATTTCATACATTTTCCATTTTATTTATAGGTACATACAACACTGCTATAATATGTACTATTCTTATTTTTCGTGTGTTTATGCATATTACTTTAATAGCAGAAAACCAAATGTATATTTAATTATTTCTGATAGAATAAATGTCTCTACTTCTATACTTATATCGGTAACAAGCTCATGTTGCGTCCCTATTCTATCGCATATTCTAATATATTACGAATTACACTCCCATACCGGCGCTCATGGCGCGCGCGGATATTGGTCTGCTCTACTTAGGACTGTAAAGTCCTTATATTTCGCGTTTGTCTTGAGGTGTTTGAAGTATTGTTCAATTATCTGGTCACCATATTACGTCTGTTATCAATTTAGAATTGAGAAAATACAAGGACGATTTTTGAAATATGTCCCATTTAGGGCTGAGGACCAGTATCCTTTTGGGTGTCGACTGTAATTTATTATTAGAGCGTCATGGTTGCCAATCGAGACAAAGACATCGATCCATATTTTTCTATAAACTACTTAATGGGATTATTGACTGCAGCTATCTACAACTGCTTCAAAAAGAACTTCATCTCAGTAGGCACTGAGTAATTAATACTTGTAAGTAATTATAAACAACTTGCTTTTTATTTATAACTAACTACATATTTATCTCATGTCATTTTGTGACTAGCAATATAATTTTTTCTCACAAATATTTTTTTTACTTAATAAACAATACTACTAAATAATGTACACATTGCAAGAAAATATTTTTATTGTTGAAGCATATTTGCGAAGTGTACAATTTCTTAACGGAGAATGGCAATATTCCTATGCGGAATGTAAGCGACAGTTTGACTTGCAGTTTCCTAATAGAGTTGCGGAGAATACCGCTTTACATCATCACATTAAGAAGTTTCAGGTTACAGGATCTGTGTTAAAAGGCAAAAGTTCTGGTAGACCACGTACACAGCAAAATAATGTTGAACACGTTGAAAACCTTGTTAGAAAAAACCCACATACATCAGTTCGTCGTTTATCAGTTCAAACGAGCGTATCTTCTAGTACCGTTCATAGAATTTTGTAGCGTCGTTTGCATATGTATCCAAACAAAGTATCAATTGTTCAACAGATCTTACCTAGAGATCACGCTAGTAGGCTTAATTATTATTAATCTTTTCAAGAAAATTTAAATAATGACGAAATTCTTGATCAAGTTTTTTTACTGATGAAGCATGGTTTCATTTAAGCGGGTTTGTAAATAAACAAAATCACAGAACATGGTCTATAAACAATCCAAACAATCACATCGAAGTTCCTTTACATCCTGTTAAAGTTTGGGTTAGCTGTATCTCGTCGTAGAAAAATAGAACCAATATTTTTTCACAATAACATTAATAGCCAACGATACCAAGGACGGTTAATATTTTAACTCAAGTGTCACGTGACGAATTCAATGGGGATTACTTCTAGCAAGATGGGGCTACTGCACATACAACTCTTGAAAATTTAGCACTTTTAGAATATTACTTTTCTCATCGAGTTATAAGCAGAGATGTTTTGCCAGCAAGGTCACCAGATCTTACTCCGTTAGAATTTCTATTTTCGGATTACTAAAAAAATGATGTATACAAGTGTCCCGTATCGTTATGTTCAAATTTTAGGAGTGTAAAGTAGACTTCATTTCAAGTAACAAAAACGCAGAACTTGTATATCCATTTTTATTTGTTTCAAAGTTACAGATCTATGAATGTGATTGTCAAATCATGAAAAAAAATGTAATCCTAAAGTCAATACAAACTGATTTTATTTAAAAAAAAGTTATACGATTCAATAGCAGGCATGTGATTGTTAACGTCGCATAATAAAATGTTATCCTAAAATAAATAAACACGTGTCGTAGTGCATATAGTAATTTCTTGAAGATCTACAAAAAAGAGTACTGGAAATTGATTTATGATAAAGAAGGTTCTTACTTCGTAAGTGCTGAACCATGAATATCATACAATAAACAAATGTTCGGATGACTGCTAACGTTGCATTTTTTAATAAAGGATTACATTACGTTTCAGTTCAAACAACAGTTTATTAGTGAGTGGACACGTTTTCTTGATTGAAAATACCTTACCAATTTTCTTCTCAAGAGTATGCGGACATGCATTTTGTGTATGGCTACTGTAACGGCAGTGCACGTCAAGCAGTTATTGAATACCGACATCGGTTTCCCGATAGGTGCATTCCTCATTACAGAACGTTTCTGGAAGTATACAGACAATTTCGGGAATGCGGACGGCGTGATTATCTTTTCGACCGAGGAGTAAATTTGTCAGCAGACTTAGATGAAGAAGCAGTAACTATTGTTATAAAGGATCCAAATCTCAGTGTACGTCGAATCGCTAGACAACTGGGAGTGCCACGAACGACAGTTTGGCGAATTTTAAAACGTGAGGGCTTATATCCATATCACTATCGCAGGGGACACGGTTTACTTGAAGCAGACCACTATGCTCGTCTAGTTTATTCTACCTGGATATTAAGACAGTCACGGCTTCATTTTAATTTCTGCAGAACAGTCTTCTGGACAGATAAATCTACGTTCACGAGAAGTGGTGTTACAAATCTGAGAAACCTGCACAGGTGGTCATCAGAATATCCCAAAGCTATACGCCCATCTAAATTTCAACATGAATTTTCTATTAACGTTTGGGCGGCCATAATCGATGACTTGTTGATTGGTCCTGTCGTTCTTCCTGGGAGGTTAAATTCAGACGATTACATTCAATTTCTTATTGACGAACTGCCAGGTCTTTTAGAGGATGTCCCACTGAATGTTCGACGAGATATATGGTTTCACATGGATGGGGCACCACCACATTTCGGAATTGCTGTCCGAAATTGGGTTAACGTCAATTATCCAAGATGGATTGGTCGAGGTGGTCCTGTTGCATGGCCACTCAGCTCACCCGATCTTAATCCCCTTGACTTTTATTTATGGGGGTACATGAAAAATTTAGTCTACGCGCAAGTTTCGAACACTAGAGAAGAGTTGTCTGGCTGCCGAGCAAATCCGACAGAACAAGTATGAAATTCGAATAAGTACTTTCTCTGTTGGCTGACGGGCACAAGCCTGCATTCAACAAGGAGGTGGACATTTCGAAAATATTATTAATTGAACTTTTTTAAATAAAATCAGTTTTTATTAATTTTAGGATTACATTTTTTTTCATGATCTGACAATCACATTCATATATCTGTAACTTAGAAACAAATAAAAATGGATATACAAGTTTTGCGTTTTTGTTACTCGAAATGAAGTCTACTTTACACTCCTAAAATTTGAACATAACGATACGACACACTTGTATAAGACAAAAATTAATAACTTAAATAACTTTATGAACACAATTACAACTAAATGTTATGAAATAACATCAAATGTATTGCAGAGTATGTTTGACAACATGATACGTCGTATTGTATTTAGCATTGATTCTGTTCAAGTTTTTCTGATTTATCATATTTATGCAATTGGCCCTATTATTGGATATGAACCTGTTGAGCAAATAGACCATTCTTCTTCTTCTTCTAGTTCTTTGGGTTGGACTCAGTAAGTCCAGATACTTGAGCACAGTGTATTCTCTTTGTACCACCCCCAATAGATCTCTCAGTTCCACTGTGTTAGTCTTGTGTTCTCGATAAAGCTGCTATGCTCCTTAGGGAAAATTTGAGTGCCCTCGTAGGATCCAATAGATCTCTTCCGAAATGTTCCTGTCTGAGTCCCTTCAGTTACTCACAAGTATATATTACATGAAGGCTACATCATCTACACCAGGGCTGACTAACCCAGTCCATGCTGTACAGATGCTTCCTTAAAGGAAAATGTCCGGTTATCAAGCCCGTAATAATTTTTATTTCTTTTTTATTACTACTACGAGTTAAATTGACTGAAAGCCCAGCGCCCAGCTCTTCTAGTAGTGTCTTAGTATAGAGTTGACCTCTCCGTACTCCGTTAGAGTACATTTCTTTTTAGGTTATTTTCTAGCCATAACCAGATCTCCCTTCTAACAGAATCCTTGGGGATTCCACATACAGATCCTGGTCCTATGAAGTTCCTTTTAGAACAAAGAAGTCTCAATAGACTCCTCAGGTTTTGGATTCTCCTTAGACTCCATCTTTTTGTGTTTATTTTTTCTTTCTCGGTTTATTATATTCCCACGAGTACGGAAGAAGTCAATGCCCGTATAACTTCCATTACGGATACTAAGGGGTGCCGCCTGGTGTCCCCCAGGGGAACGTTCGAGACCACGTATGCCTCAGTGGCCATTCAGATCTGAGCACGTTGCCTTACACCGTAGCTTGGGAGAGCTAATCCGCGGTGACAGCTTTTACTATGGATTTGAGGCCATCCCATCCTGCTTATAACTGGCACTAATCAGGTCCCCCAAGAGAGGCTGGCCGTTCCGTTATCCACCACCTAGAGACGCGCTTGGTGGATAGCTCAACCGCCGAGGAAGAGGTCCGCAAACAGATATAAAATTATTGTTGTTAAGGACTTGTACTGCCGTCCCACCTTATACTAGCTGAAGAATACAGAAGTATTCGTTCTGTTACGATGTTATTTCTTTATTCTATTGTTACAACACTTTATTTCTTGATTACTATTTTTTGCATTTTTCTAGATTTAATTGCATTCCCACGTATTCTAATTATTCTGCCCATTAGAGACGAAAATTCCTCTTGCTTAAATGATCCACTCATTTAAATTCTCAGATTCAGCTAATAAACATTTAATTGCAATATTTAAAATTATGTCCGAGCATACATCTGCAATAACTAACTTATGCGAATGTGTAGGAATAAGTCTTCATTTTTACAACTGCACAATCTTCTTGAAAAGTCAATTATACAACGTTTGTTTACGAGATTTCAAAACAAGATCATAAATGTCTCGCTAATAGTTTAGTACGAGGTGCATTCAAGTTCTAAGGCCTCCGATTTTTTTTCTAACTAACTACTCACCCGAAAACTATGAAACTGGTGTTATGACGCAATCTACCTGCAGACGTACACATTTTTCACAACGTCGACGCCATGATTCCATGGCCGCGGCGAAGTCTTTTTTAGGAGTCTATTTCAACCACTGGAAAATCGCTGAAGCAATAGCAGCACGGCTGGTGAATGTGCGGCCACGGAGAGTGTCTTTCATTGTTGGAAAGAGCCAAAAGTCACTAGGAGCCAGGTCAGGTGAGGAGAGAGCATGAGAAATCACTTCAAAGTTGTTTTCACGAAGAAAGTGTTGCGTAACGTTAGCCCGATGTGCGGGTGCGTTGCCTTGGTGAAGCAGCACACGCGCAACCTTTCCCGGACGTTTTTGTTGCAGTGCAGGAAGGAACTTGTTCTTCAAAACATTTTCGTAGGATGCACCTGTCACCCTCGTGCCATTTGAAACACAATGGGTAAGGATTACGCCCTCACTGTCCCAGAACATGGACACCATCATTTTTTCAGCACTGGCGTTTACCCAAAATTTTTTTGGTGGCGGTGAATCTGTGTGCTTCCATTGAGCTGACTGGCCCTTTGTTTCTGGATTGAAAAATGGCATCCACGTCTCATCCATTTGTCCTAATCGACAAAAAGAAGGTCCCATTCATGCCTTGGTTGCGCGTCAACATTGCTTGGCAACATGCCACACGAGCAGCCTTGTGGTCGTCCGTCAGCATTCGTGGCACCCACCTGGAGGACACTTTTAGCATTTTCAGGTCGTCATGCAGGATTGTGTGCACAGAACCCACGGAAATGCTAACACTGGAGGCGATCTGTTCAACTGTCATTCGGCGATCCCCCAAAACAAGTCTATCCACTTTCTCGATCATGTCGTCAGACCGGCTTGTGCGAGCCCGAGGTTGTTTCGGTTTGTTGTCAAACGATGTTCTGCCTTCATTAAACTGTCGCACCCACGAATGCACTTTTGACACATCCATAACTCCATCACCAGATGTCTCCTTCAACTGTCGATTAATTTCAATTGGTGTCACACCACGCAAATTCAGAAAACGAATGATTGCATTTTAACTATCTCAAACAGTTCTCATTCTCGACGCTGCCGCTACAATTCCATCTTCCGTACAGTGCTGCCATCTCTGTGACGTATTGACAACGAACGTACGCTCATTTTAAAACAATGCACATGCTTCTATCTCTTTCCAGTCTGGAGAAAAAAAATCGGAGGCCTTAGAACTTGAATGCGCCTCGTATTTATGAGAAATTCTTGAACATATATAATCGATTTGCAGTTAGATTTCTTTCGGTCCTAAGGCGATTTGTTAAAAAAAAATTGGTTTATTCGAATATATTCTCACTTATTAGTAATATAATTAACTTTTTTGTAGTTACTAATTAATTACATAATGTGTAGTAGAAATGTTTATCGTGGAAGAATTCTTGAAAGAATGACTGGCAAAACTGTACTATTTAATCAAATTTACGTTTCGTAGGAATGAAAAAACTGAATTAACAAGACATTTGCCTAATAAAAATAAACCAGAAACAATTCGGAATAACCCGTAAAATGTTATACTTAGCATTTTTTGAAATATGCAACTAGTTTGAAAACTTTTTCTTTGATAATTTATATAATGATTTTACATTTAAATCCGTTTAAAATTGCTGACACATATTTAAGGCAATTAAACCATATAAATATTTAATTACTCAATCAAATTCGTCGTGCAAGATACAGTTTTAAAAACCAAAAGTTAGATTCTAATTTAAGTACAGTAGGATAAGCTTTTATGCGGTTAAACTACAGATAGATATGAAGGACATTGAAATTATTCAGATGCGTTAACACCTAAATACTAGTTTGTTATCGCATTGATCGATACCATACATTAGCAATATGTGCACTCGGACAATTTTATTTTAACATTTACGAATTTCACAAATGTATCTAAGCACGTGAAACTAAATTAAAGCAAACCCTTACTCAAAGTTACGGAGAGGGCAACACAATTGTTCTGGCGTTGCAGTAAGACTTGGAACTAAAACCAGGAGTAGTACACTGATCATTAGAGCAGACCAATTTCCGTGCGCGCCGTGCGCGCCGATGTGAGGATTATTGTATTGCATCAAAACTAATAAAAAGCATTCAGTATGTGTTTGGTACTTGCTTAGACTGCATGTAAGTGTAAGCATACGTAATAAAATGTCGTCGACACATAAATCGAGAAAACGACCGTTGTCAGACGAAGTGAATAAGTTTACTATGGATTTCCCGGACTTAATATACGATGGCTCAAAAATTAAATGTTTAGTGGGCAATACATATCTAATGTGTTGGTCAAAAACACATTGTAAAGAACACGTAAGCAGTTCGAAGCACAATAATAACAAAATTAATCGACAACAGTTTATATATGAACTATGTGTAACTATGACTGTGTGTACACTGCCATTTACCTTGTTAAGTAATGATTCCTTTATTTCATTTTGGAATAAATACGCGAATCAAACATTACCGAGCACGACGACGTTGCGAAGGAATTTACCATCGCTGCGTAAACAGGTTGAAATTAAATCAAAGCCGAACTGAAAAATAAAATGTAGTTAATGTGATGGGGCGTAATATGGAACCACATCAACCAACGTCTTCAATTTTATTAGCATCCAGACGACTAGAACAATGTAATTCCGAAAAAATTTCAGAGGTGCTATTAGATATTTTGGAAAAATTTAAACTTTCGAAAGATCAAGTATTAATGTTTATGACCGATGGTGCCGCAACCATGTGTTCTGTAGGCCGGTCTCTTAGAAAATATTGTCCTAACTTGTTACATATTACTTGTAAACTCCATGCTCTACACCCTGTGGCAGAACAGGTTCGTAGATGTTATCCAGAGGTAGATGCTTTAATATCGAGTACAAAGGCAGTATTCCTGAAATCTCAAAAACGTATTCGGAAATTTCACGAATTGTGTCCCCATACTCCTGAGCCACCACAGCCGATTCTGACACGTTGGGGTACATCGTTACGGGCGGGGTTTTACTATCATGAACATTTTGAAAAAATTAAGGACGTGGTTTTATCATTCGATCCGAAAAGAAGTGCAGCTATCAATACAAGCCAGAAAAAATTTCAAGATGCCCAGATTAAAATGGATTTAAGTATTCGTGAGAATTACTTGGGACTAGAAGAGGCAATAACAAAATTAGAAAATTCGTCGCTGTCGTTAGAGGAATCACTGCAAATCGTTAAAGATGTTCACGCACAACTGTGTGCTGTAGAAGATGCAAAAAGTGTTCTAATTAAATTTGAAAGTGTTTTAGACAGAAATGCAGATTTTGACACCTTAACACCTATTTGTGAGGGCACGTCTACAGATGCGTTAAGTTGCTTAAAAAAGTATTTTGATTAGACGAATATAACATCACTAGATGTAGAACGCTCGTTTTCCGAATATAAACATATTTTTTTCTCACGGCGGACATGTTCTTCAGAAATAACCCTAGAAACGCACCTGATGATGAAAATATACAATCGAGTTTCTCCAGTTTGTCAATCCTAGGAAGACTCTTAAAATGGTAAGTGTTTTTTTAAATCCTCTGTCGTGCACACAATCACTGATTTCATTTCCATTACATTTTCCATTTTTTTATGGGTACATACAACGCTACCATAATATGTATTATTCTTATTTTTCTTGTGTTTATGCATATTACTTTAATAGCAGAAAACCAAATGTATATTTAATTATTTCTGATAGAATAAATGTCTCTACTTCTATACTTATATCGGTAACAAGCTCATGTTGCGTCCCTATTCTATCGCATATTCTAATATATTACGAATTACACTCCCATACCGGCGCTCATGGCGCGCACGGAAATTGGTCTGCTCTACTGATCATACACGGTGGTAGTAATAACTATTACCTCTGGGGTTGTAGTCTAGTGAAGGAAGATAGAACTGTCTCTAGCAGTAAGACTCCTCACTACTCTCCAACTCTACTAGGAATCACAGAAACAATAAACAATCACCTCCTTGGAGACAATCAGGAGTCTCGCTGGAGCTATTTGTAAAAGGAAAGGTCATGACTAGAATAATAAAGCTGAAGGCTAACTGTTTATGATATTTCATATAATGTAATTGGGGGTCACACAGATACTACCGAAACAGTACTGGACAAGCCGTTATTATAAATGCTAGCGAACAGAGAAAATTAATATCTCAAAACCGACCAGGAAACAGGTGAAGAGTCTCTCAAACGATCGTGGCACTAGTACTTGGTTTATGGATGGATCGCAATCCAATCATAAAACAGCAGCAGGAATCTGTTAGTTGTTCTCTAAAAGAAATATATCACAGAGCCGGAGGAAATATATAATGCTTTTCGAGGCTAAGTTGTTTGCATTTGTAGCTTGTACCGACGGAATTCGCAAAGTTTAATATAATGACTGTCGTCAGGTGACCATTGAAACGATTATGAATCAAATTATCAACCTAAAAAATCTCGAGCATTGTACGGAAGTCCGCAATAGACTGGCATAAGAAAATACTGTGTCACTGATATGAGTGCCAGGATATGAAGAGATTAAAAGCATAGAGATAACCGACAAATTGGCCAAAGAACGCGAAGAGGAAGAAATTCGGAAAGTTGGTTGTGCAAAAAAGAAGGATTAACATAATGACAGTTAAGCGACTATTAAAAACATTATAAATCCAATTATCGATTTGAAAAAGGTCAACTACTGTAAAGAAGTCCTCAATAGACTGGTACAAGGCAATACTGTGTCTCAAATATGGATGCCAGGAGACATGGAGACGGCTGATAACCAAGAGGAACTTCTTAGGACTAGAATTTGTATGTGGGATTGCTAATAATTCCACCAGAAGATAGATCTAGTCATAGCTGAGATGGGAACATTAAAGGAAATGGAGGTACTAAAAAAATATTAGAAAAGCTAAATGCTAATCTGTCAAGTAAGCAGTGTGAGATGCTACCAAGAAAGTTGGGGCGTGAACATGTTAGCTAACTACTGTCGGATGCTCAAGCGGGAAACAGAAAATGTAAAGAGGAAGTATGTTCGGAGAAATATTAAAGAAAAGAAGAAATAGTTGTACAGGCAAAAAAATTAACAAAAGAAGAAATTGTTTGTTCAATTATAAGAAATGTTGTTTAGTTCAATGTTACTGTTAGACTAGAAAACATAGCATTTACCAAAAACACCCTTTGCAGCTGAAAAGAAATATTTTTTTGCCGACTTGTGTTGTCGATTGTATAACTTCCCCTCTGTACGCAGCTTGTTCTAATTTATTATTTAGTGCAATTCTAAGTTTCTTTTCTATTATTTTAATACGTAGTTTGAATCCAGTAGATGATAGACATATTATTCTATTTGTTAGTTGTAGTAATTCGAATAATTAACGTCGTAAAATGTAGAAAGCAATATTTACATTCACATTACTTCGCGACAATGCAATTAATTTGCAACAAGTTCCGACTACAGGCAAAAATATTAACATCTGTTTCCTTAATGTACCTAACTTAAGGCTTCCCGATGTATATGGAACCATAGTCCTTAATAGCTCAAGTGGCAGAGGAATGGTCCGGCGAACCATGGACGTGGGTTTGAATCCTGCTTAAGGGCGAATTTTTTTCAATTAAAAACTTCGAATAATTAGCGTCGTAAAATGTTGAAAGCAATATTTACATCATAGTTGTTACAATTTGTAAAGCATTCTTTCTTATATACAGGGATTATGATATTGATTATCAAAGCTTCACAAGAACTAAAAATCGCACGGAAGATATTCCAACATATTTTTTATTTCACTAAATGTTTCCATATCCATTTATATATTGTTTAAACAAAGTTTATCCAGTAATATCTGTTGTTATTTTGACACACCTGCACATTATGGCGTAGCACCTAAGGAAAATTTCACTCCGCCGTAAATGGTAAAACGCAAATGCACGGTATGGATTGTAGTAATAGCATAATGGGTTCACTAAAGGTTATAGTTACATTATGTAACAATCAACTGTATATAATACTAATGTATTACAAAATGAGTCTTGCAACCAGCAAAATCTCAGAGCGAACTTATTGTTTCGCAGACACTAATGTTGGGAACATTTTCATTCATTTTATTCATACATTTTATATTAATGTGCATAATAATAGAACTATTAAAAGAACTATTAAAACTCTCACTGTACGATATACAATGGCACGTTTACGGTATTTTATATATTCATTGTTTTAGATGATATATATGTACAGACATAACAAGTGAACGGATAGGTAAGTACATATTTACTTATCTTTGATCTAGAAATTATGCTAAATGATATTAGAATTAGGTCCGTTAATATCGTTATATTTAGGTTTTTCAGAAAGTTCTGTATTGTATTATGTCCTAGAAAACAGCCATTAAGTACCGGTCGTTAAAGGTTTTAAAAAATTCTTATGGTGGAGTTAAAATTATCGACCCCTATCCCAACAATACAATGATTTGACGAAAGGTGAGGTCAATGTTTATTTGTGCAAAAAATTTATATTATTTTCAAGGAATTCATGCTTTTACAAGAAGTGTTTAAATTTTCACAAGCGTCTGACAGATACAGTTATAGCTGTGTTAACATTTGATGGCACTTGCGTGGATAACAATTTTAAGACAAAAAAGAGAACGCAGCATAAAACGAAAGAGATAGACATATTTTAACAACGCCTCATACATACTATGTAGGTGCCTTCAGATATTAACCGAGCTAGCTCGATTAACATCTGATGGTACTAGCGTGGATAACAATTTTAAGACAAAAAAGAGAACGCAGCATAAAACGAAAGAGATAGACGTCAGTAGCAGAATTTTGCATAGCGTTGCCTCGAAAAGAGAATTCTCCGTTTTTTTAAATATATTAAATACCGAAATATAAGTGATACAAGTTAAAATATATATATATATATATATATATATATATATATATATATATATAAGGTGTAAATAATATTAGCGCAACGTTTAAATCAATTTTTACCAGAATAAAATCGGTTACCGGCAAGAAAACTACAAAAGCATCATTTGCTGTGGGACCCCGACGAACACCATAAACTTCTATGTACCTGCATCATTCCATCGTACCATATCCTACATTGAACCATACTAAAAAGCATCGGAGCGATCCAAGAATATCTCTCTCGATCCTGTTTGGCCGGATATCCTAATTTGTCGTAGTCCAGCCTGCTATACACATCGCTGTCTTTCCTACAAACCACAGGTTCATTTATTTTCTTGTAAAAGCCTAACATATAACTCTTTATTATCAATTCAAAATTTAATAATTATATCTTGATTTTGCTTTAAAAGTATCACTATTTTCATTTATTTAACGTAAAGAATATTACCTATTGAGATTTCTGTAGTACTTACCATATAACATTGTTAACTTATTTATATTATAACAAACTTTGCTTAAGAATATCAACTAGTAAACATAACCTTAATTACACACATATGTTATTATATTCGTAAATTCATAATTCCTTATTTTGCCATTTAGCTAAGTTGCACATTATAGTCTAAAGATATCTTGCGTTGAATAAATATTTTATACTTGTTATTTTAAAGAAGTTCTTTTATTTATCTATGCGTAGCTAAAAATATCTCATTGATATTATTAATTTATTATTTATCAATTTTATAGGAGTATAATATCACCGGCGATGATCCAGAGATAAGAGTCAAATTAATTCAGTATCTTAGACATGCTCTAACGACATCTATTTGTAATTGAAGATACTGCGTACTATCGGCTGGTAGACTAATATCATATGTTCAAATAAAAGCCCCCATTATAATCTATTAGTTGAAGACGATTTATTTAATATTATTCATTTTATTCACGTATTATTATTTCACCGATCCACAGCTTCTTTTCAATATATATATATATATATATATATATATATATATATATAATGTTGTGAGGCAAATTACCACCAACATTTATATATATTAATTTAGTCTTTTATATATCAATAAAATTTTGGAAAATTAAAAACACATCATATTATACATTTTAAAACTCTTAGGAAAAGGACATATCAAAGGAAATATTAATACATTATGAATAGATTTTTAAATATCCCAATTTATATTAGATATTAAGCAATAGGTAATTAATTCAAAAGGAAATTGTAATTAATTCAAATTTGAACATTTAAATTTACATCATTTCCGTTGTTCGGATTATCCAATGATAGATGTGATTCAAATTTTAAGGGGACGTTTTGTTTTAAACGGCGTCTGTTCGGGGAGTCTATCGATATAGCCCTTAAGAGACGGTTGCCATTTTTCATAAATTATTAGCGTCGTTCTTATACCGCTAATTATAAAATCAGATTTTTAAATTAAATTCGACGATACAACATATATAAAATATTCTCATCAGTTAGTGTGACATATAAATAATTAGAGAAAAGTCTTTTTATTGTAGTATAACAGTGTCATAATTAATAATTAACGAAAGCATCTTTTTAAAATCGAAATTCCAACATGGCGATTCAATATAATTAATTTGTAAAATTCGAAAATAAAGAAGATTACCTTATTTTGGAAACCTTACGTTATAAATTCACAACCAGAACTTCCTGTCCTTCAACAAGAGCAATTATTTGTATATTCCGAGAAGATATATTGAATATTTAAAGGTTCCAAAAGATACTTCCTTTATCCCACATCAATCGAGGCAATATCCAAGTTCCTTCCTAACGCCCGGACCGTGCTAAGTATCCCATTAAAGAAGGTACCTAAAATTATATACATAAAGAGACATTAATTTGATTATATCGTTAAAATTAATCGATAGATTTGTTAACTATTCTAATTCATTTAAAAAACTATTCAGGATACTTTACTTTAACTAATAAGTTCATTTCAATTACTTTTAGAACGTGTATAGACCATTCGGGGCCTGAATCGTTAACTGGGATCATATATTAGATGTGTTTAACCTCATTTAGGGTAATTATATTCCGAACACTACGGTTTTTCAGTACAATCAGGGTTTATTGCACCATAAGTTTGATTTTTACTGTTAGAGTTTTCCCAACTCAAGTTTTCCTTTGATACATCCTTTGCAACGTTCAGTAGTTTTGAATTATTATATTTCCTAATGAATAAATACATAAGTTTAGGTGTTTGTAACATTAGAATATAGAATAATAAGTATATACAAAATATAATACCTACCTGTATAAGTATACCTATATCCCAACATCGTATTTGTTATGTTTTCTTACTAATAATCTTGAAATTAAATAAATAAATATATTATTTCTTTTATCTGACATTTGCTTTTTCTTTGTTGATATATTAGCGAAGCTACTTAAGTGGCTAGATAGGTCTCTTTAGACTACCTATTCTAGTTCGTACTTTATCCCTTTATTTCGCCTAGGGAGTTATTGCCATCCGGACATAGATGTCATTGGTACGTAAAGGTTTGAGGAAGTGATATATGTATGTGGTTTTTAAATTTTGATATCGATATTTATCATTATTAGAATTTGGTGATATAAATAAAGATTTCACAGAAATAACGGACCAATTTACACGAACCTGAGAGATTTTGTTATAATCAGTAAGAGTCTTATCATTATATACCGAATGTTGTAAACTGCCGCGTCTTTTCACTTAGCATTTTGAAGTGTAAAATCATTTTGTCGCTGTTACATTTCTATATAGCGTTGTCGCTGGTGGTTTACAACATTATATATATATATATATATATATATATATATATATATAATCATATTGTATATCAAAAGGAAAAATAAATTATAACAATACTAAAAACCATAGGCTACAGCAAAATTATGTTAAAACTAGTTCGGAAATAAATTCTCAATAAGTCATAAAGAAATAAATCCAGTAAAAAAAAATAAATATAAATTACAATAGTTTTGCTTTTAAATAAACGCAGCTTTTCCTATCAAAAATGCATGGACATACATCGTTCAATATGCAGCTGGACATGAATAAAATATTTAGTTTCACAGGCGGCAATAAAAAGTTGTCCGCAAAAGAAATGTATTACAGAAAAAGATCTATGTACGAATATGACACAAAATTTAGAATTTAATATCAATTAAGTTAGAGATTAATTTTATGTTTAAATGCTAATGAAATATATGAATCTACAAAAATGATTTTTAAGTTGAAATATAAAAAAAGGTCAATTTACAATGAGTCAAGCTCTAAAATGTTACGTTAAATTTATTACGGCAGGATATAGAACAAAGTATCAAATGGAATTAGTCTATACAAATTAATAATAATCATACGAATTACTTGGTTCCCTAAATGCGTCTTGTCCTTTGGAGAGGATAGTTATCATCACCCTTTGAGAGGAAAACTCGCTACGATACGGATTTTATTCATTCTGGCTTGGTGGTAATCAGCTAATTTAATCCCGTGATAGTCCCAGATGTTATAGGATGCAGTGCCTAGATGCAGTCTTCAACAGAGAGCTTACTTTTCCAAAGATCGGATTGGAACACCCTTCCACACCCAGTTTGGTTTAATATATTTTCCCCAAAACTTCAAACAAAATTGGCTATTCCTAATAATTTTAATCACTTCTTCGACGTATGCGATATAACGATATATCGAAAAGCCGTGATTATAGTTTTCTTTACTGAAGATTTGCACTACTTTACAAGACTTAACTTAATACCACGAAAGTTGGAGCTCAAATCTCGCAATCACCCGCTGGCATAGAAAACGATAGGGGGTGATACAGTTACCAAATTTTACACACAGATGGCGATGGCAATCCGTTGAACGTATTCAAATGATTCGCAAACAAATTAAGATACCTACCGGGATTTGACAATAAATAAGGTACAACTAAAAATGGAAATTAAAGCGAATTTAAAAACATAATTTTTTGATTAAACAAACTAAAAAATTTATACACCTAATTTTTTTCGTCTATATTATCATTTCTTATCAGAGACAAATCAGAGTAGTATACAAAATTTCGGTGCAATAGGTCGACTCTTTCTGGATGTTGTTATTTTTACATGCATATAATCGAAGCTTTACCGATCATATTATACAAAAGTCCTTAAGTTCCTAAAATATTAAATATTTAATAAAATTTCCTAATTGCATCCATTACTTCTAAGATAAAATTAAAGAAAACATTGCATCAAGGATGATTTGTTCTGAAGGATGAGGTACGTTACAATACAACATAAACTTCTTTTGAAAATCAGTATATTCAAAGCTTATACGGACTTGTACTGATTTATTGATACATTCTGTATAATCTATCAACCTATTTTTGTTTATATGACACCATTTCAGAAATTCTACTTAAAATATATATATATCTAAAAAGGAAAAATTAAGCTGCTTATGTAATTCTTGACGTAATTCTATCATCCCCCGGGAAAGTCTTAAAGTATGTATCATTAAAAGTAAAGCTTATGTCTTGAAATCTTGACCTAGCTTGAGAAATCTGTGAGCGCGCTCGTGAAATGAAACCAAGCGAGGCGACTGGAGAGAAGTGAAACTTCTGCGGCGACTCTGGAGGGTATCACGAGTGAGTAATCGTGGGAAGTTTTGACAGGCCATTGACACTACGCCGTATAAAATAATTTGAAGTACCTGGAAAACTGCACTGCGTTTACTAGTAACGTCTGCATAAACTAGTCGTCCAATATATGATTTATGGTGCATTTATTGCTTGAGTGCTCCGTATACGAAACGAATTATGTTCAAGCAATTTAAAATAAGTCAATTCAGTTCAAAAGCTGGAAAATATTCGGTTATTCCGGCAAGTATATATGAATTGCGTTATTTCAAATGAAATAGTACATCTTTTTTTATTTAACAATTGGGGACATTCACTTTTACCTAAAAAAGAGTGGCTTATAATAAAATTAGAAAATATCCCCTATCTTTGCTTCTGTTAGTCTAGGCTGGCGGTTCTAGAAGCAATCTTGAACAGCGGTCGACTTCTAGGTAAGCCTAGAAGTCCTAGAAGAATATTCCTAATCGTTTGGACATACGTATTACACACACAAAAGGAAACAGCTGAGACATTTGAAATAATATTATTTTATCAAGTAAGTTTAATGCGAGGACGAATCAGTCGAACTCTGTCGAACACGAAAATCCTCCCCATAAAATAAATGGGTTTCTTACAGTTGCTCTGCGAATTTATTCACTGCAAATAGTGGGGGCAATTTATTCTCAATCCCTTCAATATTGCTTTAGTTGTTACTGCCCAGTCGCTTAGTGATCATCTATTCATATTTTCTGCATTTTTGTTATATTAGTGGCGGCTGGTACTAAAGGGCACAAGGGCACGTGCCCACCCAACCACCAAGATAAACACAGAAAGAAATTCGCATGTAATTCACTGCATTATTGTATTTTATTATTTTTACGTATTTTTATAACGATGGTATCAAAATTTCCTTCCGCACCACAGACACTAGCGCATAAATGCTCAAAACTACGTTCCGGGGCACGATTTCAGATGTACCTATTCCGAATATGGATCGGCTGGTTCCGCTTATCTTCGCCATATGTTTTTATACGTCGTTTTGGGGCACAGACTCGCTCGACTCCAGTTAACGTCTTACGTTTATTGTGATAGTATTGTTATCGGCGCTTACTGTACGTGTTTATATTAATGAATTAACAAGGGTTGAATGATTTAAAGCATATCGCAGAAAGGGCAAAGAAACACGAAAATTTCGTTTTTCACATGAATGCATGCGTGGATTTTAGTGTCCTAGGCAAAGTGGACATACGTAAACAGTGACAGTGCTTATTTGCGACATAAAATTAAGTACAACGAAGATGTGGAAAAAAAATCGTCATATTTTGCGTCGGAAAGTCCAGGTATTTATATAGGCTTAATAAGCTTTGCAGCTGAATTAGACGCTGTGCTTACAATACATATGAAAGGTTCACAAGTATTTAAAGGCTCCTCAAAAACTATTCATAACGAATTGCTAGATGCAATGTGGCAAATTTACAAGCAGGAAATATTAAAAGAAATTAAATCTGCAAATTGCATTGCTCTGGTGGCCGATGAAACTACAGATACCGCTAATAACACAGGTCTACAGTGATTTTGATGTTTGAAAGCTGTTTGATAATTTGTATATGTTTGGGGGCCCTTATTCCAAAAAACGCCATATTTTTGCTCTATCACGTAAATTTTTTTTATAGCGCTCTGTATCTTAAAAATGTTAATTTATTAATATACATACCTATGACAAGAATATGTTTGTTCCATGTTAGGCATGATTTTTAAATGAATTGATTTTTATGAAATTAAATGTGATTTGGCAACACTGGTTAATATTAGATTTTTCAGCAAAGCAACAGAGTCGGCGCAGAAGCGCCAATACAACGTTGAAACCTGCTTATGTACAGTTTGGTTGTGTTAGTCGTCGTGCTACTGTGTCCGCGCGCTTGTTGTCTTCGTTGTTGCGTATTTTAAGTGTTCTAGAACGTATAAATATGGAAAGAAGACATTGTGTGAACAATCCGAATAACGTTTGTTATATCTGTGGTAGTTATGTCGTAGTAAACCAGAGGCAAACTATAACTTCGTTTGTGAAAAATGTATACCACGCTTATTTTGGTGTAAAAATTGGTGACCAAGACAAGTCCTGGACTCCTCATACTGTTTGTTCCGTTTGCGTTGAAGCATTAAGAAACTGGCAAAAAGGTAGGAAGAAATGTTTAAGCTTTGGTGTTCCTATGGTATGGCGAGAGCCTAGAAATCACAGTGATGATTGTTATTTTTGTTCGTGTAATGTTCAAGGATTCAACAGAAAAAATAAGAAACAAATTGTGTATCCCAATCTTGACTCTGCTATTCGACCAGTTCCTCATGGACCAGATGTACCGATACCTACCGCCCCAAAAGCACTAGATTTCAGAGAGCCCGAAGTGTTTAACCAGAGGGAACTAAATGATTTAATTAGAGATTTGCACCTTCCAAAGGATGCATCCGAATTGTTAGCGTCCCGACTTCGTGAGAAACATTTACTGGCACCTGGCGTCACATCAAGCTTTTACCGGGATCGCGAAAAAGAGTTATGTCAATATTTTACTCAAGACGGACCGCTAGTGTATTGCAACAATATTCCTGACTTAATTTCAAACTTAGGAAATGTGCCGCATGTAAAAGAAGAATGGCGCCTGTTTACTGACTCAAGTAAGCGTAGTTTAAAAGGCGTTTTATTGCACAATGGTAACGAGCTGGCCTCGGTTCCCGTTGCCCATTCGGTACATTTAATGGAAACGTATGAAAATTTTGAACTTCTTTAAAAAAAAATAAACTACCAAGAACATCAGTGGATGCTTTGTGGTGACCTTAAAGTGCTGTGCATGCTACTAGGACAACAAGGAGGTTATACAAAATTTCCATGCTTTATTTGTGAGTGGGGTAGTCGAGCAAGGGATAGACATTGGACTCAAATAGAATGGCCCTCTAGAACAAGCCTTACACCTGGTAGCAAAAATGTATTAAGAGATAGCTTGGTTGACCCCATAAAAGTTTTACTGCCTCCTCTCTATATCAAACTTGGCTTGATGAAGCAGTTTGTTAAAGCCCTAGACAAAAATGGACAGTGTTTTAAATATTAGTGCGAGACATTTCCAGCCTTATCCGATGCCAAGTTAAAAAAGGTATTTTTGTTGGGCCGCAGATAAGAACATTATGCAAAGACAAGGATTTTCAAAACACAATGACCAATGTCGAGAAAAACGCCTGGGTTTCATTTAAAGAAGTAATTAATAAGTTTCTTGGGAACTCTAAGGACGAAAACTACGAAAATATTGTTCAAAATATGTTACAACACTTTCATCGTCTAGGTTGTAATATGAGTTTGAAAGTGCATTTCCTGTTTTCACACTTGAACTATTTTCCTGAAAATCTTGGAGCAGTTAGCGAAGAACGGGGAGCGAGGTTTCACCAAGACATTAAGGAAATGGAACGGCGATACCAAGGCAGATGGAGCATAACGATGATGGCGGACTACTGCTTGATGTTAAGACGGGATATGCCCTTAAAAACATACAACCGAATGTCCGGACAACGCAGCTTTCTGGCAAAAAGACAAAGATTTCACTTAAAAAAGACTGAGTAAAGTATTTTTTTCCACTTTTTTAACTTGTATTCCACCTTTTTACTCAATAAACAAATAATTTTTTTTTGAAATATCGTTTTTTTTCATTTAATATTTGCAAAAAAACCTTACGTGATACAAATAAATGCCTAGAATTTTTGAAATCAGACTACTAAAATTATATAAAATCAGTTTTCAAAATAAAAACATCTGTCAAAAAGTTTAATTTTGTAGGCCTGTGTAATCAGCAAATGATAGTTATTATTCAATACGTATTTAATGGACAAATTTTTGAACGCTTTTGGTCTTTTTTAAGCCGGGTGGACATAATGCTGATGTATTAGCAAAAACATTGCTGAATGAATCGCAAACTATTTTAAATTCTTCTTCTGGGTCTGATAACAATAAACTAATCGCTCAAAGTTACTATTGGACGTCCGTGATGAGTGATAAGACAAATGGTGTCCAAGCTATTATCAAAAGAACATTTCCACAGGCACATTATATTTATTGTTACGCGCATCAATTTAATTTAATTATTCAACGAGCGGCATAGTGAAATAAAAATGTAAAAATTTTCTTTGCAAATTTGCAGTCATTTACAAGTTTTTTTTTTCTCGATCGCCAAAACGAACGGTAATTCTTGATAAAATAGTCAAACATAGATTACCACGCGCCGCTCCTACACGCTGGATTTTCAAAAGTCGAACTGTGAACACATTATTTGAACACCAGGATTCTTTCAAAGAATGTTTGGACAAAATTATTGACGAAGATGGGATGGATTCAGTTACTATTAGTGAAGCAAGTGGTTTATTGAAACATTTGAATTGCCCGGAATTTCTCTACTGGTTGAAAATATTTCATTTCATCATATTGAAATATTATTTAATCAGACTCAAATGCGCGGGATTGACAGTGCTCAACTGCAAAAGGCAATTGACAATTCCAACAGCAAATTATTAACATTAGAAATTTAAGAAATTCTACTGACAATGACAGACGCAATGATGAAGAACCTGCAAGGAAAAGACAAAAAACGACAGCTGGAGATAACAGAGCTGTTATTGCAAAGGAAGTATGTGACACTATTTTAAGCCAAATTAGCGACCGATTTGATTTTAGGGATCACTTAAGTGCAGCAAAATCATTTGATTCTCAAAATTTTAAAACTTATGGTCATTCATTTCCACCAAAAAAATTTCATGAAAATATGAAATCTTATCCTATGTTGGACAGTTTAAAATTGAAAAATGTGTGACGTAGGTGGTTTTTTGCCACTTTTAGTGTTCATAACAGACAACAACCTAAAACAGGTTGTGACGGAAGCATACAAACTGTTGGATATTATTTGTACAACGCCCATGTCGACAGCAGAATGTGAACGATGTTCTTCCACCCTCAAACGCATTAAAACTTTTCTTAGAAGCACAATGTCAGAAGATCGACTGAACGCATTGGTGGTCCTATAAATAGAAAAGGAGTTCATTCAGTGTATCCAGGATTTTGACAACAAAGTCATAGACGTCTTTTCCAGCATGAAAAATAGGAGAATGGATTTTATGTACAAAAAAAATAGGTAAGCTTTTTTTGTACCCACCCTCCTTCATAACTCACGAGCCGCCACTGGCGAAGTTACTGCTAAAACCTTTATCTCCACTCTTGAAAAAAACTTATGAACTGTACTTTGCTACTGTAAAGTTTGTGATCAAGACACGTCATCTTTGCAACAATTTTTCTCTAAGAGATAAACTACATTTTTTTTGTGACGAAAAAATCAATAAACAAAATTGTCGTATTTGGGGTGAAGAAAATCCACATGCTCTTCATGAAAAAGTGATGTGTCCTCAGAGATGCACTGTTTAATGAACATTTTGGAATGGGGGTGTAAACGCACCATATTTTTTTTTAAATTAAGTTGGTAATGCTGTCAGCAAATGAGGAAGACGAAAACGAAAAAAGAAAACGATCACAAACCTTTTGGAGAAACAGTTTGGTAAAGCCTGGAAAGAAGATCCGAACTTGGTACAGCTTCTATAAAGTAAAGGACATGAAGAGAATGAAGACAATATTTTGTGCGACTGCCTAACCGAAGAAAATGCTATTCATATCTAAAGTTGTTTTGCTATTATTTTCGCTTAAAATTAGTTTTTGTTTAATATTCATATTAATGGAAAATAATATTATTTTAATGGAAAATTTAAGGCATAGCTTGGAAGAATGGCAGCGGTGAAATGGGTGCCATTTAGTTTATATAATTTTCCATAGTTAATTGACGAAGGAGATACTTGTTGAAACTTCATTATAACGCTAAGAAATACGTAATTAAACTTCTAGTTTCAAAAATACTTTTATTGTAAATACCACTACAATATTGTTTCGCCATACAATGGCTTCATCAGGTGGATGAAATACTGAATATGTACAATACAAGTTTGAATATTTATGTGAAAGTTATTGGGGAAATGGTGGTGGGAAAATTTTTTTGTTTTTTACAATCTTAAATTTAGTAGAGCGGAGTTGTTTAAATCTAGTTGGTCATTAAAAACTAATCCTAAACTATTGTATCTATTAATTTCTAAGTTTTCTAACAGGTTAAGTTTTTTACTTTTTTCTTGAATGTGTAAAATTTTGAAATCTATATTAAATCTATGATTGATATTTATACAATGACTTGCGAAAGTTGAATCTGTTTTCTTTTCTTTATGGCTTCTCTCGTGTTCTTTCATCCTAATTTTGAATGTCCTCCCCGTTTGTCCTATGTATACCTTATTACAATCTTCGCATGTTAACTTATATACACCAGAGTTTGACTCTTTGTCTATTTTATCTTTGTTGTTTTTAATAATGTTCTGTATAGTATTGTCTGTTTTAAATGATATATGTTCGTTATTAAGTTTTTTAATGAAAGTACCAATTTTTTCCGAAATTTTTCCTAAGTAATTGAAGTTGAATTATAGGAATTAATTATCTTGTATTTTAATTTTGGACAAACTAAGAAAGGGGTTTTAGATTTTTGTTGGCTATTTAGGATGTTATTGACAATATTTATAGAGTAACAATTGTTTAATGCTATTGTGTATATTCTATTTAGTTCAAGGTCGAAATTACTTTTACTCATAGGTACATGAATTCATCTATATACCATTGATTGGTATGCTGATAATTTGTGTGTTATAGGATGAAAAGAATTAGCGTGTATTGTGGTATCTGTATGTGTTGGTTTATGGTATATAGCGAACTCGTGTTTAATAGTTTTGTGTGATATGGTTAAATCTAGAAAATTAATGCTTTTATTTATTTCTGTTTCTATAGTAAAATTTATTTTGGGGTGAATAGTGATGATATAATTATGTAAAGTTTTTAATTGTCTATCTGAACCGTTAAAGCAAATTAATATGTCATCAACATACCTAAACCAATATACACAATTACCAAACAAGGGATGTGTACTAATTATAGTTTCTAAATTATTCATGAAAATTTCTGCTAATAAGGGGCTTAGTGGGTTTCCCATTGCCAGACCCTCTGTTTATGTATAAAATTTCTTTTTAAATTGAAAATAATTTTGTTCCAGGCACGTTTCTAAGAGCTGTAAAATTTCGGTCTTTGTGACAATGTTCGTGTTTCTACGTTCTAGTTGTAAAGTAATTAAATCTGTTACCTCCTGGGGTGGGATACTAGTGAATAAAATCGAGACATCAAAAGAAATGAGTTTACATTTGTTTGGTAATTGCAAGTTTGAAATGTTGTTAATTAATTCCTGGGAATTTTTAACGGAGAACTTAGATTTTAATTTAGTGTATGTATGAATTAAATCTATTAAGTGTTTGGACACATTTCTATAAGGTGCTTTTACGTATGATACTACTGGTCGTATAGGTGTATTTTCTTTATGTAGTTTAATTAAACCGTATAATATGGGAGGTAGGAGATTCATAGTGGTTAATATACGTTTTTGAGTGTTATTAAAAAGAGAACCTGATTTTTCTATAGTTTGTTTAATCTGTTTTTGAAATTTGAAAATTTTGAAATAGCTTTAAATGACCAACTAGATTTAAACAACTACCCTCTACTAAATTTAATATTGTAAAAAAAAAAAATTTCCCACCACCATTTCCCCAATAATTTTCACATAAATATTCAAACTTGTATTGTACATATTCAGTATTTCATCCACCTGATGAAGCCATTGTATGGCGAAACAATATTGTAGTGGTATTTACAATAAAAGAATTTTTTAAACTAGAAGTTTAATTACTTATTTCTTAGCGTTATAATTTTCCATACATGAATTTCCAATAAATTTAATTTTAAGTTCTAAATAAAGTTAGTTAAGAAAACTGATTATGGCTGAGCAAAATTAGAAAGAAAAATGCGAAACTTTCTGAGTTACGTTGTACAGGCTGGGCAAAAGTACCTTCACAATTTTAAATTAAAAAAAGTATATGGAAAGTTTAGTAAATTTATATTTCGAAACTCAAAATACAAAGTATGTTTCTTGAAGTTTTTCCGCAACTATTTACGAAAAATGATGTCCCCTTTGCGACGACAAATATGAGCTCTTTCATGACCTTTTGGAAAGTTTCTTGAGATATACCCAAAGTCTCTCGCCTAATATTCGCTCTAAGTTGTTCCAAACATTGCGGCTTGTTTACATAAACCTTTTCTTTCAGTTAACCCCAAATAAAGTAATCTGGAGCAGTGAGATCTGGAGCTCTTGGGGGCCATCTCAAGTCCTCGTTTCTCGAAATGAATCGATTTAGGAAATGTGTCCTCAAAAGAGCAATTGTGACTTTGGCAGTATGAGCAGTGCCCCCATCTTGTTGAAACCAGTAGTGTTAATCTTCTTATCTTGGTAAAAAAAGGTTTTCCAGCATTTCCCTGTATCGATCTCCATTTACAGATAGTATGTGACCAACTTCATCTTGAAAAAAATAGGGCCTGATTATTCTTTTGTCTGAAAATACGCACCTATGGAGAGATCTCTAGTGAATTAATTGTGGATTCTGTGTACCCCAATACCGCGAATTTTGCTTGCTTACAAAGCCACATAGGTGAAAGTGTGCATTGTCTGTCATCCACAAATTGTTTACAAAACCTTCCTCTATGTTTGCAAGATTTAATATGGCTCGACTGTATTCAAGACGCGCATCAACGTCTTGTGGACTTGGTTGTTGCACCAGCTGGATCTTATACGGATGCATGTGGAGATCTTCTTTCAAAATGCGCTGCAAAGAACGTCTTCGTGTTGAAGTTGTTGGTGCTTCATGAACACTTTCCTGCACACGTTGAATATTTTCAGCGGATCTTCTTGTTCGCGGTCTTCCTGCCCTCCTTGCGTCTCCTACTGATCCTGTCTCTACAAATTAGACTACAAATTGCAATATCGTATGGTTAGAAAGAGCATATCTAACATTAAAATAGCGTTGAAGGTTTCTCTGAGTAAAAACAATGCTTCTTCGATTTCCAAATAAAGAGTTACGATCTTTATTCTTTCTGCAGGCGAGTATCGCTCCATATTAAAACTCCCAAGTATTTATTTTAATTAAAAAAGAGAAACGCAATAGATAATTAATTCTAGAAACAATTATTGAAATTAAAAATCGTGGAGGTACTTTTGCGCCACGCTGTACATAATTATGTGCTATTTAAATGTGTTGAAACATGTACGTATAGTCTCAAAATTGTACGTTTTTTTTAATACAATATTCTCAATTGCACTTCAAACGTGTTATAATCAACTAATTACCTATTAAGCTTGCCGCTCTTTGCAAAAAAAAAAAAAAAAAAATTAATAAAAAAAAACGATGAAAAAACGTTGCGCTTCGGTCGATGGATTTTACATTCAAGATTAACCATCCTCGACATCAATAGCATCAACGACAATCTCAACTAACGTTACCATCAACAGTTCAACACCAGACCAATCGACGTCCTCTAGATAAAGAAAGACGGAAGATTTCTGTGTCGGGGAGCCACAACCGCGTGTCCTTCGTTCGACTTCACATTGTAGACACGGTACCAAGCTGTACCAGCCGACAACTTTACTCCGTTCGGTCACTTCCCCACCACAACAGGTCCTTACTCAGTGTTAATGTATTCACCTGTTTAAATCTTTCTCTCGCTCGCACAAAGAACGCCAGTCTATTGGGTCAATTCTTATGCACACATTATAAAGTATACAATGGTTAATAAGCGTGAAGAACTTAGTATATATCTATGTACACAATTTGCATGGGCACATTACAAAATAACAAATGAGAAGCTCTCGTCCGCTGTGAATGATACTATTAATTTTTATTATTTACCGTTGATTAATTAAATTTAAAAATTATTGTGAACGAATTGAATTAATTAAAATGAAAGCGAATAGAAATTAAGGCATCTAAATAATATAATTCACAAATTAATTAATATTTTATTTATTAACTACATTTTGTTGTTAAAAATACAATATATATTAAAGAAAATGTTCATAATATTAACGGTAGTACACAGGCTGTAAACGAAATATGCATGCATACTTTAATATGTAATAGCTGTAATAATATTAAGCATAAAATGCTATTGCACGAAAATTCTATCTCGCACGAGATTAAAGAAAAAAATTATTTAATATATGCGCGTGATTCGATTCGACGCTGGTAAATTTAGTATTCCTTTATAACTGCAGGGCTACCCCCTACTGAAGCACCATTCTCACTGCGATCTCTGTTACAGCAGCATCGCAGTTGAGAGCACAGACGACGATACATCGTCAAGCGACGCCGGAAGCAATGGCCGGACAAACGAGAACAATAACCAACCTGATGATAAAACCCGAATACGTGGACAAATGTACACCCAAGATACTTGAAGATTTTAAAAATCTAATCGACATACTCAACGAAGAAGAAGATATCCAGAAACTATTACAAAAATCAGGGGATATATTAATGGTTAACCCAGAAGAACCGAAGATTCAAATTGAGTTAACAAGCAACCCCACAGAAAAACAAGAAAAAGAAAAGCCTCCCGTAAAATCGAAGAAGAGCCAACCGGAACCGAAAATCGAAAACGACGCATTCAGGCACCCGAAAAAAACAACAAAAAGACAGAAAACCGACCACACAACGCCACCAATCGAAACAAAAAATTCCTACGACGCCCTCGAAACCAAAACCGAGGAAAAAATGGAAGAAGAAGAAGCAACCGAATTCAGCCCACAACCGTCAACATCAAACAGCACACCCAGGGTAAGTGATAAAACAAACACCACACAAAACACAAACACCGAAACACGCAAAACACACAAAATCGCACCAATCATAATAACAGACAAAGACAAATGGGCATATATACGACAAATACTTAAAACACATAACATTAACACAGTACAAAACAAACTTGTGAAACCTGGCATTCACATCGAACCGAAAACTGACGAAGACTACCGCACACTTAAACACATACTCAACACAGAACACATTCAATTTTACACGTTTCAATTACGAAGCGAAAAAACACTAAAGGTAGTTATGCGAGGCATTCCTACCTTCATCACAGACACAGAAATTACAAACGACTTGACTGACCAAGGCTACCCGACACTAAAAATCAAAAGGATGAACGGCAAACACGGCATACCTGCATCACTTGTACTAATAGAACTGACGAGACAATACAAATCAATTTACAACATACACGACTGCTGCTGACTCACAATTAAAATCGAACCACTAAACAAACGGAAAGACATAATACAATGCCACAAATGTCAGACATTTGGACACCACCAAAGAAACTGTAACATACACTACAAATGCATGAAATGCGGAGACGAACACTCAACACACCTATGTACAAAACCCAAAACAACCCCACCAAAGTGTGCAAACTGCGGTGGTCCTCACTTATCCACTTTCCTTAACTGTCCTAACAATCCAAACAACCCTGTAAACAAAACCACACCCAAACCCGAATACATACCAGCACCACCCCCAACAACGAACCCATGGACACAAAAACAAAGAAACACAACACCTAACATAACTGACGAACTAGCACTTGCCTTAGGCAATATGCTAATAACATTACACTCCACAAACGCAACAACAGTACAGATACAATACTTCGTAACGCAAACACAGAAAATAATCACACTCTACAACAACAAACATTAAACACACACATGACTGAAACGCAAAAAACCGATGACCAGTGACTTAAACGCAAAAAGCGACAAACACACAGACTACACATACGCAACACAGGACCGCACAAAAACACACAACACACGATTATTTATTAATCAGACACAAACACGTCACAACCCTGGGAAATACGAAACAATGGAGTGGAAATGGAGGCAACTCCGACCACAACAAAATTCAAGCCTCATATAAACCCTACTGAAGTGTAATAATGGGAGTTTTAGATGCAATGCCAATAACAGTGTCGAAGGATGGTCAATTTATCATTACAAGGACAGCTCGCGGTTGACCGTTTAGCGTTAACAGATATCCGGCCTCAATATCAAAAGCATTAAAATAATCACGGGCTTCGCGATCACTTTGAAAAAGTCTAAGAAACCTTTCTATTAACAACTGCCTTTAAAAGGTATACCGTCTATTATGGTCTTGCACAACCTTCATTAATTCTTCAATAGTAAATAACTGTCTGTTTTGGTAAGCAAAAGCAGCAATAAAATAAATATTTGCTCTATTAAACGAAGTATGCAAAAGCTTACACCAAACCAAGTCGGGCACAGACAAATTTTTGCAGCACGACAATAAATAATGGAAACTAGAAGAATTATGTCCTGGATAACCAAGAGAGATATAATTGTAGTTCCGCCAGGGTCCATCTCGATGCCGTTGATCGTCTAGTAGAAATAACGGGTTAACTTCTACTGGATTAACGTTGAATGATAACCCTTCAGCCATTAACTAATAAATAAAAAATAACAGACACAATTTAAAAAATCTGTTGTTTTTCGAGTGATAGCACTCTGTTTCACAGAATCGGAAAAAGGGCAAAAAATAGTATCAGATACGTTTCGATTTGTTTTAAATATGATACTCTCAACGAAAATATTGAGTGTATAATGAAAAACCAACCACTCTGTATATATGCTTATTTTGCTATTTTTACACGCATATAATCCGAGCTTTACCGACCACATTATACAAAAGTCCTTTAAAATATTAAATATTATAAAATATTATAAAATATCTTAATTGCATCCATTACTTCTAAGATAAAATTAAAGAAGACATTCCGTCAAGAATGATTTGTTCTGAAGGATGAGGTACGTTACGACCCAACATAAACTTCTAATGTATTTATCATTTCGAAATGGTGATTTTTCAATGTACACGCAGATTTATGTTTCTGTTATAAAAGGCTATGAAATTACAATAATCAAAGACGTAGGTATAACAAGTTGTGCTGAATACAGTACCGCACATATTGAAACTATTATTTCCAGCAATTTCCTAAGCCATTAATCCCGAATACCAAGTACGTCAGACGTTCTCTACGAATTACTACAAATACCATTCGCAGTCTCTAACATCGCCATACTTACGAAGAACCTGTTTCGATAAATGACTTGCGGATATCCATCGTTTGTGTTCAAGTAATAAATTTATACGAGGGGATACTGATAAGTTTGCAAGATGTAGTGAAAGTAACTTAAGTAACAAACGTAATCATGTCTGCACTTAATCAAGCGCAAACGAAATTGCAATTAAATCCGATTTATTTTATAATACACTGCAATGTTGTTAAAAAGAATATCTTATACACCGTTTGTTTGTAGTGTAATAGGTATGTATCGTGCCGGTATTAAACAATAAAAATCTGCAGATTAAAATCTGCAGATTTTATTTAGTAAGGAAGTAAATTTAATTTATTCTATAGATTGGGTATTATAAATGGCGAATAAGGAAACCGGCGGAGGTAATCTCACCACCAAATGTTACCCTCTACCTGCATCGATAGAATAATTTCATAATCCGGCAGGTATTTTCACCACTAACAGAGTTCAGGTATTAAAAGCAATATATACCGTAATTTGGGAATTTCCAGTACTAATATTAACTAATGTCTATTTAATGTTGATGTTCTTGCAAAGTTATTACGGTTTCACAAGTTAGTTTCTTTTGCTCAACAGAAGAGGTTAGTACTTACAATTGGTGTTGTTTATTGTGATAATAATTTAATATAAGTATTCGATTTATAAGATGTCAGCTACGTTAGTAAAAAGTATACGGGGTAAAGATTTACTTCTCTTTGAGAATTTTACGTATTTTAAAGAAAAAGAATTGAAAAACGGAGAAGTTTTCTGGAGATGTGTCCAAAGAAGAAAGTGTAATGCTAAAGTATTTACTGTTGGTCCTGAGCTTACAATATCGAGGAGTGATATAGTTCATAACCATGAAGTAGATGAGCAAAAAACAAACAGGAAAGTGCTTACAAATTTGGGCAAGCGAAAAGCAGAAGAAGATTTATTGGAAAAACCTTCAAAGATTATTCGAAGAGTCCTTAGTGCCAATATGCCAGAGTCTGTTACAACCAATAATGTCAATTATGTACGAAGAAATATGTATAACTGCCGTCGGAAAATATTTCCTAGTCGCCTACCTGCAAATATAAACGAAGTGCATGAAGTTGTAAATCTATATTCTCCTAAAATTAAAACCGCGAAAGGTGAAAACTTTTTGTTTATAAATAGTGCAGAACATAACATTATCGTATTTACATGTGAAGCCAATATTCGTGCCTTGTCTAAAATTAATACTTTGTATATGGACATTCTCATATTGTACGAAATACTTTCTACAATTTTTTACCATCCATGGACTTCAGAATGGACACTATGTCCCACTACTGTATTGCTTGTTGCCAAACAAAAGTTGGACCACATATAAAACACTTTTTTTGTTGTTGAAATCTAACATTTTTGAATCATTTAATTAATTTTTCGAACCTAGCGAGATCTATGTTGATTTTGAAAAAGCAATACATACCGCAATAATTCATGTTTGGCCCAGTGTAAAAATCAGTGGCTGTAGATTTTATCTACACCAAGCATGGTACAGAAAAATTCAGTTCCTTGGATTAAGTGAACATTATAAAAATAATTCAGAAATAGGAAATTGGCTGAAACTTACCTTTGGTATGACTTATCTACAACCAGAACATGTTGCGGACTGCTTTGTTTTCGATTTGATGGCTTATAAACCAGACAATAGCATGTTAGATAAATACGCCGATTATTTGTTAGAAACGTATATAGAGGAAAATGCTACATTTCCTACGAATATATGGGCGGAAGAAGTTGCCTCGAATACTCGCACTACAAATGCGTGCGGGTCGTTCCATTCCAGATTTAATGCATCTTTTTATAGTACGCATCCGTCTATATATGTGTTTATCGAAAAATTGAAAGAATTCCAAGTTGACACTGACATCAAAATACAAAGTTTACATATTCCTAATAAAATAAAGGATAGGCAAGTGAAAAACAAATTAAAATATTTGGAAAATTGTATAAATCGATTAAAATCGGGTCATTTGTCTAGGCTAGAGTTCATAAAATGTGTCTGTCATTCTTCGCTACCCAATTAATTTTGCTTTTTTTATATATAATATGTATATACCTAATAGTTTCTATAACTTTTTAGTGATTTATTTTTATATGTATATAGTATATGTATATAAATGTTTACTGTTTTCTGTGGTGCATGCTATGTAACGTGTTACTTTTTATTTTTGTGTTTTGAATTCCATATGATGCTTTTCGTTATTTTTGTATTTTTAGCCAATATATATATATATATATATATATATATATATATATATATATATATATATATATATATTACTATCACTACTTCTTTTTATTATTATCCTCAATAAAATCTCAAATTTCATTTAGTAGTGTTGAATGTTTGCAAAATTATAATTTGTTAAACTTTTATAATAGATTCCGAAAAGGCACTCAGTAATAAATTCATTCTTCCTCCATTAGAAAATTTAATGAAAAATTACGTATTAAAACTTGTGGTGAGAATACCTACGGTATTAACGTGAATCCTTACGGACGGTGGGTAATTTACCTATAGGATTAAAGTAGACTGGTCATTTAGTGGTGAGATTACATCCGCCCAAGGAAACTAACCATGTAAATCTACCAATTAATTTACATCCTAAAAAATCTTGTAATTATATGTTATTTATTCATTGGTTAAATGCGATCAGCTGTTTGCTCCACTGTGCTTCAAATAAACATAACCTTATTTTTAAAAGTTTATATTTTGTATGTTTGATAACTTGAATTATCATAATGTCGGATTTATTGGTTTTATCAGTGTCTTCGGTGCCATCAGGTTCAGGGGTATCAGAATTATCAGACGAAAATCAACCCTATTAATGTCGTTAACGTTGACGACGTTGGCGTCTGCCAAGGGTGTTTCGCGGAAGAACCGAGCCATTCGAAATGTATTCAAATGTTGAATATAAAGCAAGATTTCGTTTAAGAAAACAGACATTTCAATATGCTTTAAATATTATTGAAAATAATTTGAAACCTTATACAAATAGGTATAATTTCAGGAACGTTCCCTTTTCTTATCTTCAGACATTTTATAAATACAATAAAATATAATATATTGTTACGCTCGAAAATCATTTTAAGACCTTACGGTAATTTATTTTGAAGATATTTCATTATTTTCCCACGTTATCTAATTAGTCCATTCATATTTCACCTTTTTTTTCGTATATTTAAATTTTATTAATTTTGTTGTTATTTAACTAACGCTTTGGCTTCTTTAAACTTCGTTTATTTACTCAAATTTACCTATGTTCTAATAATTTGGCTGACACTATATACTCGTTATGTATATTATTCCGTTTTTGTTACCTGTAATTCGGTGTACCCGACATTTTGTATTTTAATATGTTTAGACATGATCGAATTACTTTTGAACTTTGTAAGTCAGATTTTGTTTCTTTAATTCTTTACTTAAATTGTAGTAATTCTCTTAGAATTTCGTGAACCTTTTCTAGAGCTTATTTGTCTAATTATCTCTGTTAATTTACTTTTATTGGTGTAATTATTTTCTCTCGCTTGGAGCGCCATCTTACAACATTTGAGTTATCTAGCTTTTGGCAGATTTCTAGACATTCGTTTTGGTCAATTTAATCGATTTACAACTTAGATTATGGAGTTTTAATTAACCCCTTGACGTTTTTGGCTTTGTTGTACACTCTTGCACCTGTTTAAGTTATATTGTAAATTAAATTAAATTCTCTTCTTTTCATATTTACCAGTTTTCCGTTCTTGTCTCTGACGCATGTCGGGCTTGTACATATATCAAGCCTAGATCGTCGGGCACTTGTTCTTAAGTCTTTGAAGCGCTAACTTGTGTTCTATTCAAGTGTGGCCTGTATATCTGCGGTATGAAATATCTTTATCTATTGTATTTTTGCTATCTCGAATCTTCTATTTTTCTTAGGATTCAATATTATTATTGGAGCTATTTACCAAATTTTAAGTGCTATTACCGCACACTTTCGTCGAGGGTATCCCGAGAGATTTACCACGTGGAGGTGGACATTTTTCTTCTTGGATTCGTAATTAATCCGCTCTACAAGGATTAGTTAAACTGCGTTTTTCGCGAGGAGAATCTTCGGAAATCCTCATTCCTCACCCAACGGAGATATTGATTACATCGGAGCTTCCAGATCTGAGAAAACCGGATTCAGTTCACGATGTCACAAGATGGCGTCTGATCTCCATTGATTCAATAGGAAACGACGCTTTGTTCTTCCTTTGCGAAGACTGACATAAGAGAAGGCAAGGCCTTTGAACGAATTAATTGACAAGCTAAGTAGATGTTGTAGCATTACCGTAGTTAATGATTCATTTAACCTGAAACTTTCATTTCCTAAATTTCTTAATTAATGTTTAAGCTATTGAATAATTAATCTTTTAATGATATAAATTATTTGGTTGACTAGCTTCACTAGTAGCCATTACCAATACTTTGTTTAGATTCTTGGACGCGGCATAGGACCTTCAGTCGGGCCTTCGTACAAAATTTTACATATACATTTCTTGGATTACGTCCAAGAGCCAGATATCTTTAACTTTACTCTTATTACTAAAAAGGGGTTGGCTAGGGGTAATAATCATGAAATTATTCTATGACAAATAATTTGTGGTGCTGATGAAGTTCCTTCAAAGGTCCAGGACGTGCGTGGTATTGGTTAATTAAAATAAATATACAACAACTTAATACATAAAATAAAACACAGCGGCGTCCTTAAAATTTGTATTTATATTTACATAATAATAAATCGAAATTCGTATATTTAAATAAAAGAAATTGATGTATGTAAAAGTCATTAAATTAGTAATATATACACAAGGGGCGATAAATTAGTAATCGAGAAATTAATATAAAATATCTGAAATAGAAAGGTGAAACAGTAATAAAAGAAAGTATGTGAAAGAAAGTGAATAAGTAGATTAAAATTAACACAAAAAATACTCTGAAACAAACGTTAAATTGAGCATTAAATTATGGGTTAATTAATGTATATAAAATAACCTCTGTATAGAAGAATACAGAGCTACCCTTGACTTGCGGCGATGGGCGGCCACGTGGTCTGAAGATATACTCGGACAAGTATATGTAGAGCGGTGTTTTACCGGAGGAATAAGAAATTAATTAGTTTAAATTAATATGAATTTGCTTAAAAGAATAATATATAGAACAATACAGTTTACCTTAGAAGCGAAAGAGCCTGGACGGCCTGGTGAGTTCCATTGTGTACTGGAACAGCACGAGTTGTTTTCTCACGAAAGGTTCGAAAGAGAAGACGGAACTTTTAGTTTTCGTGTCGATAGGAAAGGGTCTAGAAAACGGTCTATTTTATGATCCATCGAAGAGGGGGTCGATATCTTGAATTATAATTAATTAAAAGCGCGACCTGAAGACGTGGTCTGTCGATGTCATAATTATTATTAGAGTAACCCTTGTGACATAAGCTTCCTAACGATATCAAACATCACATATAAAAGAAGAAGTATGTAATATTAATTAAAAGAATTTAAAATGGAATGTTCTAGAAGAAATTCTACATTACGGTTATCGGTTGACGGTCCAGGTAATAAGGGTCGTCGGCAGCCAAGGCTATGACAAAAGAAATGCTTTCTCTTGGACACGAATATGTACAGTTTGTAAAAATGTAAAAAAATTGTCTTAAGTTAAATATATTATTAAAATGAGATATTTAAAGACGAATATGTGTATTTAAATAAATGAATTAAAACTTCTATACGCTAAGCGTAACACTCTGTATAACTTATGTAAGGAACCATTGATATGTATACATAATCTGCGTTCTAATTTTCTTTTGTCTTAAACAATAATTGTACTTAATTTAATCTTTCTCAAATTTTAACACCTGTGTATACAGGGTGTAGATATCTTGACAGGTGATCCTGTTTTATTGAAAGCTCTATATTGTGCCTTGAGCGATACTGCAGGTTTTTTTTTAGAGTAAATTTCTGGAAGTATATGAATTTAGCTTTATTTTTAACTAAGCCTTTAATAGATCTGGGCGAACGTTGAAAGATATTCTTGTTACACATTTAATTTATTGTGTGGCCCATTTACTCTTTGTAAATTGTAGCTTTTATTTTGACTACGCCAAATATTTCGAATAATACCACATTGTTTTGCTGTCTTTCCTTTTAATAATTTTTGCTTTGAGGTAATATTCTGTTTATTTCATTTTATAAAGTCTGTATTCTATCTAAACATAATTTCACCTTTTAATTAACTTTAGTATTTACTTACTGAAACTTGTTAGCTAATTGAGTATCAATTAGCTTCTTGAATTAATTTACTTCTCAATTTTTATGATATAATATTGTGGTGATCATTTACTTAAACCTTTTTTGCTTGTGTTATAACTACTAGTATAGATTTATTGGCATCTGGACACTTTGTTGTAGTGCCATTGTTTTGTGATGTTATAAGGACTACTTCTTGATATTAAAGCTTGTTATAGTTGATATTTTGTGTATTGTTTGATTCCCTTCCCTACAAGTGTTGGGTAAAGCAGTCTCTCGCTTATAACAGTAGCAAGTGATAGGGAGCTGCCTCTCTTGTTTTGGTGCTACCTGGGTCCCACCCGCTACCGTATATACGGGGTGAACCTTGCAGGTATTAATATACGGTGGCGCCATCATAACAACTAGCGATCTAGGGACTCGCACGCTCTACGTTTCATTCGAGCTAGCCGGCAGGGTGTTGACGACGGGACGACCATCTTCAGGTGGGTCAGGACGGGAGAGGGAGGTTTGCATAACATCTTGCTACCTCCTTATTACTTGTGGCTTTCGGAATGGATTGCGTTTAGGTAGCAATATGCCACAGTAAAATTAATCTAATATCACAGGCAAGTACCAAACCACGGAGGAAATTTAAACAAAAATAAATTATACAGAATTAGGTTCTTTTGTATTTTTTAATTTTTTCAATGTTTCCATCGCTTATCGAAACACTAAACTACAAAATACCTAGCTATTCAGAGTTATTCTACAAATACTTATTTTATCTGCATGCATTTTTTACAATACCATATTTCAATTTATTCGTTCAATAAATTTATCCGTCAAATTGTTATTCAGAGATTAATTCGCTGTTTATAATACCGGCCCTAAATGCTGATGTAAAAGTAACTACAATGTACATTGTACATGAAAATTTAAATCAAATAGGTAACTGGATTATTTTTAAAAAAGAAAACTATAAATAATGAATCAAAATGTTTTGTTTAATAAATTTAATTTCATTAAGACAGTATCTGTTATGCTATTAATTGGACCATAAGAAAAGCGTTTTTATTTCATGATTCACATGAAATTGAACGAACTTTTGAAAATAAGATTTATGCGCATGTAAAGATAATATATGTAGCTTGTCCTTGGGGTAATTTTTATAGCAAGAATATAATTTCATTTTTCAGAAGAAAATGTTAAGAGGGCGACTGGAAAGAAAACACAACTAAAATTTTCTAAGTTGCATTAATAATCAAAAGAGGTCGCATTCTTGATATTTTGAACTATTGTATTTGACTAATTTTATTGAAGTAATTGATTTATAGAGGGCGTCTTTACGACCACAACCGAATTGGTATCGTATTTATTTTTCTGATTTCGGTGTTGTACTTATATGTAATCGCTATTCCCAATCTATCCTAGCTGTATTTATCGAGTAAGTTGTGATTTTATAAAGAACAAAAAAACATGAACAAACCGTCTTGAAAGTCATTATTTCCACACTTTGTTTAATACAATTTGTTCTAGGGACTAACTTAAAAGCAGCCCTTAACTGTAATAAATGTCAAATCTGTTAAATTGTACAGTACCGTTGTTTGAATATACTAGTTAGTCAATGTAATGGAAATAAAATTTGACCGATTTTCGCCCCATAATGTGCTGCTCTCTAGTGACAAAGAAGTATAAAAGAAGCTGATAGCTCGCAGAAATCTATCAAATTAATAACGGGTGTTCAGAAACATTCGAAGTCAAAGTAGTCCTTGAAAATATGAAGTCATGTCTGAGATAGATTGATTTTTGACAGACAACAGTTGACATTTAATAATTATTACAAATCAGATACTTAAGTAAAGATATACGATTTTTTATTCAGAGCCCACTTGACTTCGAATGTTTCTGAACACCCGTTATATTCTAAAGGTAGATTCATATTTATAAAAATATAAGTTTTTTAAATATTGTATGAATGCAAAACTATTTTGTTAGTTATTAAAGTTATTATACTTGACAAAAATATCGATGCCGGAAAAAAGAATAGGTATAAGAATATTGTAACAGCTGTTTTGTCGAGATCTCCTAAAATTATATATGATTATAATGTGACACACTTTTATCTGATTTTGTTTGAGCTTTCTATAAATTGTTTTAAATGGTAATTCTTAAACATGTTTCTTTAAAGACTGTCACCCCAAATCAATCCATTACCTACTCCAGATTTGTCTCTTAAGGTAGACAAAAATAATGAACCCTAGAATAATTCATAACTTAAAAGTTTCAATAGCAAATACATTGTATTTTTCAATAAATCCCAAGACAGTTGTTAAAACTCTATTCTATTCTATTTTTAATAAAAAAATGAACGCTTGCATACATGTAGGTATGTGTGTGGCACTTACTTTGTGTAAAATGTTGATTGTTTTTTGTAAAATAGCAAGATTCCTATGTCTTTTTGTTTGAGGCATTTTGTAACTACTTGAAACAAATTTACACTGTTTATATATTTTCGTCCTTATTAGTAAAGTCTAGAATAAACTTTGGTCTTTACATGTATTTAATTGTTCGTATTAAACCAATCAGGTGTTTGCATTCAGTTTTTTTAATATCTTTTTTTTCGTGCTAAAATATATTTTGCTTTCAAAATATTTTATGCTATAGTGTGAAAAATATTTTAACAATAATTTTGTGAATATCCAAAGTCCACAATTAAAATATGAGCACTTTTGCCCAGACATATTAAACAAAAATGTCTGTTTATCACTCTAAATTACAAACACTTAATTTAATTAGCAAAATTCATATCTGTACTTAATACAAACTCAAAATGTCCACTTAATATGTATTTATATTCAAAAATGCAGTCCCATCGTTTATTTCACAAGCACAACTATTATAAAGAAAAATAAAATAATGCAAGATATACAAAATTGAAAATAAGAATGTTTTATAAGTCTGTATTTTCTTCAAAAATCAATTCATCAATTTCTATGTAATTTAGAACCTTAAAGGTGCTTATGTATATACTACAGAACTTTCTAACATTTATACACGTCATATTAATATTGTTTAGCAGAATAATATTTCTTTCCTAAGGCATTTGGTGTAAACATTTACAAGGAATTCCGATCAGTTTTTACATAAATACGGCATACACGTTTTTAAAATATTTAATACAAAAGATTTGAGGGATGCCCACACTATTGCGTTTCTTTTCGTTAATAAATATCGATTGTACAAAGTAAGGCATTAAAATGCACTTTAATTTAGACGGTATATATTTTTCTTTCAAGAAAGTCCTACAATGACCTCTCATGAATGAACAAACACTCTATTTTGACCAGAAATATTGTGTAAAAAAAACATTTAATACTGGCCCCTTGTGCATTTACGAAAGCGGAATTATGTGGCGTAACATAATATTCGTCACACACACACACAAACATATACATATATATATATATATATATATATATATATATATATATATATATATATCGTATATGTATATACAGTGTGTATATAAATAATTGAAAGGTGTTTGAATCGCCCGCGCTTTTTTTAATGTATGAAAGTTGGAGCTTCTACAAGCTATGCCGCAAATAATCAGTAGCGTCCTTCTGTTTATTTTGGTTTTCTGCATTTTCGTTCTCGTCTATTTATTTTGTTATTTCTCTCCTTTATTACCAGAAAGGCTTTTCTTATTGCCATTTTTCTGCTGTTACATATTTGTTATTGGTAAGCGATGCAGAAATCACAGTAAATTTGTACAAATGTAACAAAGTACGCTTTTAGGTTAATAATGGTTTTCACGGATCTGCACAACAAATTTATTGTTGAGGCATATTTTCGTTCGGGAACACGCAATGTTGAAGGAGTATGGGATTATTCCTATCCAAATTGCCACCAGCAGTTTCAAGAGGAGTTTCCAAAAATGGAATTTACATATGACTGTTTTGTACAGCACGTTCGTCGTGTAATAGAGAGATATCGCACAACAGGGAGCGTTTTAAAGGGAAAATATACAGGACGTCCTACTATTTGAATTTGTGCTTAAATTTACATGGACGGCATTTTCAACAAATGTTATAATTTTATCTTGAATAAGTGTTATAGTTTTGTTATAATTTTGATAAAGTATGCAAGTCTGAAATTAAAGTATTGTATAGTGAAATTTAAGATACCAGCATTAGAAAACATACATAATTTCATTGTAATTATCTTTCAATAAAATATTTATTACTATATTTGTTCCTATTCTAATTTTTTAATGTTACGCCTATGATATACGACATTTGCTCCCTCAGAGATGCTGGCATGCACTTAGCACCAACTTAAACACAAAAAATTGAAAGCGGGAAATTCAAACACCTTTCAATAATTTATATACACACACCGTATAATAGTTTACATCTGGCAATGTTGGAATTACCAGTCCTACCTATTTATTCAAATCTTACAACATCCATCTAGAGTGTAATAGATAAACTATTGTTTTTTAAAATTTATTTAAGATGGGCTTCATGAGAGAGTCCCCATCTACCGGTCTAGCCCAATTTTCGGTAACTATTTTCTCCGTAAGATTGACTAACTTATATATTCAAACAACGACAGTACATATATGAATTAATTTGAGTAACAATATCGTCATTCCCTTTTGTAATATGACGTGTTTCAAAATAAATTTTATTTTGAATAAATTCTTAATGTATTTTATTGTTTTGTTTCTTGAAAGAAAACGCATTTTTATCTATGCTTTCGCCATCTGTTTTATCATCTCTTAAATATGCATGGCCTACGCTATAAGCAAGTATTCTAAGTGAAGTACTGTTAGAATTATACGCTATTTTCTTGTGTCAAGACGTGGCGGCGACGAGATAATAAATATATAAAACGATTTGCATCAACATTGCTGATATTGCTTTATTTTTATATCAATTATGAACAATTCGAGGTGACCCTAAGTTACCATCAATACAGTATTTGACTTAAATCACGGAACTCCGAATTTCGGCAATTATTGAAGAGAGGGCGCTGCAGAGAGTGGTTTGATTATTATATGTATATTATTGTAATAATTTATCAGAGATATTTCCGGTAATTTTTTAAATTTAAATACAAATTATTATCATTAATAATATAACAAGTGCAACAAAAATTATCGATAATTTTTGCAAAATTTAACCGAATGCAAGTTAAGTTGAAAAGGAGCACAGTGCACGAGTGTGCTTTTCAATTGAACTTGCAAGAATTCAAATTGATTAAAAATTATCGATTCATTTTTATTGCACGAATTCAATTAAACCGTGTAGTTTTTTTTGCAATAACAATTAACAATAACTGATTTGGAGTTACTTAGGAGAATTGTTGATTTATCAATAATTTTACAAAACTGTTTATTTTATAAGGGCTGTCACATTTCACGCAATGTCACCATTTGGACACGCTTCAGGTGCCGAAATTAACCAGGAAATAGAGAAGTTAACTCCGGCAAATACGAAGAAATCAAAATCTTCTATATGGAAACAATTTCAAGAATCTTGTCCTCAAACAAATTATGTACTGGAGAAAACGACCTCTATGCAAGAAATTAACTTTATTTTGAAAGACTGGGCCAACAATATACACAAAAAAGATGGATCATTTTATAGAGAAGCTGTTGTAAAGACAATGTGGAACGCTACGGCCAAACTCGTCCAAGAAAAATATAGTCAGGATTTTGGCGTCCATTCAATGACATAAGATTTAAATCAGCAAGAGACGTAAGAGACGCTACACGAAAATCACTGCAAATGACACCGGATAAACGAAAAACATGTTCAAGCGCGGTTACTTTTGAAAATTGCACAATTATTTTTATTTTTAATTGTCAGTATTTTAATAATTAGATATTTTATCGTACTTCTAATCTTTATTTTTTTTAATATGTATTAATACTGTTCCTGACTTTATTATGTTTAGATATTGATGAATAATATGATAATATGATAATATGAACCTTAGTATTCTACTATTCTACAGAATACTAATGTTCATATTGATGAACTTAGAAATGTTTTACAACTCAAATATGACACATGTTTGATATTTTAATAATAGTTTTTTTTAATGTGTAAGTAAATGTGAAATTTTTTTTTTAACGAAAATGGGATATAAGCATATATAAAAAAATGTTCTGGTGAAGACACGATCGCCGATATGTAATAAATAGTTGTCGAAACGTTAACTGACTCATTACTTATTTAACAAAAAAGCCGAAACCCAAGAATCCATCAACGTTAATATATATATATATATACCGATAGGACCTGAACGGGCCATAACCAGCAATAAGTGGCAACAGCGAATCCCCTCCACGCGCAGTAGCTTAAATTGCCATACATTGCAGTTATGAATTTATTAAGACTTAAACCGCGCAAGGATATAGTCGTTTGCATATTCGTTCTGTATACGTAATTTGCCCATTTGTTTCAGACATAATAAGGTCGTTATATCTCCAAGTTATTATTATTATTGTATTCTTAGCTGCTACGGAAAAGTAATTTTAAGTAATAAAAAAACAATAACGTTTTCTAAAAGATAGAAGTAAAAAAATCAATAATTCTGCAAAATAAATTTAAATTTTAAGAAAGTCACTCAAGTGTACACTTAAGGTCGCCCATTACAACTAACGAACAAACCCTCACGTCTCTCTCCTCCCGATCGGCAGGCATTAGAGGGATATGAGGCTGTTCGTCAATTTGTTGGCATTTGCGGCAATTTCCGACGACACAGCCATATTTCCTAAACGCATTTACGATCCTTTCAATCGTTGAATGCGAAGGAATAGGCCGATTTACGTACTCTACAGCAAATAAATCAGCGGTTGTTCGAAAGGAATTGCCGGCAAGATACCACGAAACTATTTGTACCTTCTCTGCGGTTGTATACACTGACATGATAACTACCTTTACGTTTGCACAGCTAAATACGAATGATGGGCAATCTGTTGCTCTCGATCATCGGACTTATGTATGCGAACGCTGAGTGGCATCGTACACACGTTGCCACATCGTATTACGTTCCATACGTATATTGTTGCGTATGGCCCGTAGCGGGCTGAACCAATCGGTATATATATATATATATATATATATATATATATATATAGTAGATTTTAATTAGTTGGCGATTTAAGGTCTGGTTTAACTTAAAAATGAATATACTTAAAACAATCTTACATGTTTCGGCATATGATACCTTTTTCAAAGAATTAAAAATATAAATGACAGTATAATAATGTCATACTTATACATTTGTAGTGTAATAACTCGATACGTAGTCATCTGTATGCGTAACACTTTGCCAAGGCGAAGCCTCGCTTTTAATACAAACCATTAACGTGTTATCTAAACACGACCTTACCTCGGATTTGTTGCATACACAAGACCAAAGCATCAGGGTTATACATTTGTTCTAGAAACAAATGATAAGTAAGACAAGGATCTTCTCTAGTATATATAGACGATAGTTTAAGTCATAGGGATAGTTACAACCAGTCAGTGGTGCGAACTGTGTTACATCTTAATCGTTCTGCCCTGTCTGAGTTGAACCAAGTATAACATGTGCATCTTGTAAATATATTGTTATTCAGTTTGTAAGCGTTGAGTTAATTATAGAATGTTACCCGAACTTCGAGTGTGTATCATTTAGTACTTTATTCCGCCTCGCTCCTGCAACACAATGTGGCCGCCCAAACGGCCCACATTACATGGCGATCTCTGCCTACCTACGGCATAGGACCATTCTACCAGTCGGATAAGACTGCAGGGAACTTGTAGGAACCCGGAACGAGCCAACGAAGAAAACCGACCGTTTAGCGGGCCAGTGTAATAAATGGGCAATTACGCGACAAAGGAGGAGGTGATCATCGCAGGCAATGACGCCAACATAAAAAACAGCGTGGACATCCTCGGCGTCGTGGCGTTCGTAGGAGTTATAGTCATGTTAACTTCCTGCTGCTGCTACGGTGTATACCGGCACGTGAACAAGAAGATGACGAAGGCCCTCTCCGCTCAGGTCCAAATGGAGTTCCACCGAAGCCAGGGGAAGGTCTAGGCCAACCCCCATGTCCGCCCCAGATCAATTCATACAGATACATGACGAAGTGAAGGTATTTTTTAGCAATTTAAGGAAAGACAATGTTAGCAATAAGAGTGATATAAATGTGATTAGGCGCAAACAAGCGCTGATAGACAATTTCATTCTTAGATTATGCGATATAAGGGACAGTTTTAATAAGGTAGCTCATAATTTAAGTACACGAGAGGCAACTAAAAATTGTATCAAAGACATTACCGCGACATTAAACGAGGCTACCGAAATTTTAAGTAATAGATTAAGTAATTTGAATGTAACAATTGGCAACATGGCTGAGAATTTTGATTTACGGACTGCCTCGAGTTTATTACCTGTAATGAACGGCAAAGAGGAGGTAACCCTGCAACTAATAGATTCGATCGAATTGTATGACGCATTGTTAGATAACGCGAGAAAAGAAAGTTTAACGAAATACGTTCTCAAGACCCGGTTATCCCCAAAGGCAAAACTAAGATTACTTAAATCGTACCCTAATAACACCGCTTTAATTACGGATTTAAAACGTCATTTTATTACAAAAAAATCGGTCACGGCATTAACTACGCAGTTATACAACGTTAAACAAGGCACAAAAACAATAAACAAATTCGGTGAGACAGTCGAAGAACTTCTCGCCCAATTGTCAATCACACAAGCAGGCGACGACGAGACGTTAATCGATAAGTTCCGTACGGTAAATGAGCAGATTGCTCTTAATATGTTCGCTAACGGACTTCGGGACACAAATATAAAGCTCTTAATAAAAGCACGCAACCCGAGTACGTTAAGCGACGCGATTCACGAAGCTTCAAACGAGCAAATACTCAACCCGACAAGCAGTAGCAATACGGTTTATCATTTCTCGAGAAAAACTACGTTTAACAACTCACACGGTAGAGACAACCGATACCGGAAGTATAGGCATACTAATAACGACAACAAACACAGAAATTTTCAACACGGTAATACTCATAACAACTACAATCACGGTTATTGAAAGAAATTTCCGAGACGCAATAAGCGCGATGACCGAAACAAGGTATTCTCTGCATCATCAAACGCGGTCCAGCTCGATAATAACGAGGACAATCAGTTTTTTCGGAAAATAGTCAACTAAAAGCAGATTCTGGTCAATACTGTTTTAACCTCGACGGTTTAACTTATATTAATGTGCATTTCAATAATAAAGAGAATCTATTTCTGGTTGACACAGGTGCTTCTTTAAGTGTTATATTTATAAATACTAAATATACAAACATAGATATTGACAAAACAGAGAAATTAAACATAGTCGGCATTAACGGTCAAACAAAAACAATTGGGTCAGCTTTCATTACACTAAGGTTAGGCGAAGCCAAGGTCAAGCATAAGTTTGCAATATTAGACAATAAATAACAACGAACTTAGGTAGGTATTATCGGTTCAGACATACTCGCTAAGTACAACGCCGTATTAGATTACGAAAAGTACAGTCTTGCATTTTTGATTGAAGGTCAGCAAATTACATTACCGTTGCATTCAAATGAAAACACGGTTGTTAGCATTCCGCCTCGTTGTGAAGTAATTAAATATTTTAGAGTAAATTCATGTAGCGATTGTGTGGTTTCCCAAAAAGAAGCTGCTCCAGGTATATTTATAGCAGGATCTGTTGTTTCTCCGAAGAACGGAATAGTGCCCGTACGTATACTGAATACAAGAGATAGCGACGCGACATTGAAAAACTTTGCCCCTACAGTAACCGACCTCGATAAATACAACGTTTGCACTTTTGATTATAATGGCCCCAAATCGGTCGAGCGCGTCAGCAAGGTTTTACAAACAGTAAATACGTCACATCTAAACAAGGAAGAGAACATTACGATGCAAAAAATTATCGCTAAGTATTGCGACGTGTTTTTCCTAGAATCAGACAAACTTACGTATACGAGTATATACAGGGGAGACATACAGGTCAACCCGCAGATAAATCCTATATATTCTAAGCCCTATAGATTGCCACACTCGCAAAAACATGAGATCGACAGACAAGTAGAGAAACTTTTGTCCGATCGCATTATAGAAAAGGCAAAGTCACCATGGTCGTCTCCATTATTATTAGTTCCAAAAAAAAAGGATAAGGACGGAAACCAGAAGTGGAGGATAGTGATCGACTACCGCCTGTTAAATAAACAGATAGTCGATGACAAATTCCCACTGCCATCAATCAACGAGATCTTAGACTCGCTTTTGGGCGCAATCTATTTTTCTCATTTAGATTTGGGCCAAGGATATCATCAGATAGAATTAGAACCCAAAAGCCGTCCCTACACAGCATTTACTACCGGCAAAGATCAGTATCAGATGTGCCGACTTCCAATGGGACTAAAGACGAGTAGTAGCGCTTTTTCTAGAGCCATGACAATAGCGATGTCAGGACTTAATTACGAACAATGTTTCATATATCTCGACGATCTCATAGTTTTCGGCAATAATCTCCGCCAACACAATCTGAATTTAATTAGAGTACTAGAACGGCTAAGAAGTGTTAATCTTAAACTTAACCCAGGCAAATGCGATTTTTTGAGAAAAGAAATTTTATATTTGGGACATGTCATTTCGGCCGAAGGAGTCTCACCAGACCCTTCCAACGTAAAAGCCCTAATGGAATATACGGTTCCTAAGAACGCAAAAGACATAAAACGGTTTGTCGCATTCGCCAACTATTATAGGCGTTTCATTCCAGATTTTGCCAACATCGTGAATCCTTTGAACAACCTTACAAGGAAAAACGTAATTTTTACATGGTCCGATGTGGAACAAAAGGCATTTGAAAAGCTCAAGCTAGCCCTTCAGACACCACCAATTTTACAATATCCAAATTTCGATGCAAACAACATGTTTACTTTAAAAACAGATGCATCCGGCTACTCAATTGGCGCAGTTCTATCCAACAGCAACGACAGGCCAATCGCTTATGCCAGTCGGTCCTTAAACAAAGCTGAAAGGAACTACTGCACAATTGAAAAAGAGTTATTAGCCGTGGTTTGGGCAGTGAAGCATTTTAGGCCTTACCTATACGGTCGAAAATTCAAGATCTTTACAGACCATAGACCATTAGTATATTTGTTTGGAATGACCAACCCGTCTAGCCGTCTTACGAAATTCAGATTAGTGTTAGAAGAATACGATTTTATCATCAACTATGTTAAGGGTTCGGAAAACGTAGTTGCAGACGCCTTATCACGGATAGAGATAGATTCCAACGACTTAAAGAAGGTTAGTAATGGGATTAACGACAGCATTTTTGTTACGACTAGAGCTCAGTCAAGACGGGCAGCTGCCGATGACACCATTACGAACCCAGCAACCACAGAGTCCACCGGCTCCAGGGCAGATCACCCCGGGGTTGTGGAACTGTTGAAAAGGCCAGCGGGATCTGTTGAACTTCGAGTGATAGACAAGGCAAGCTTCAATTCCCTCCAACGTCGTAATGGAACAAGCATGCGTTCCAAGGAAATATTCCTATACCACGAAGATGCTCTCACAATTTTTATGAAGGAGACTGTAGGTACAATAAGTCCTCAGCAGTACATGCGCTTATTGACTACACTCCAGGAGTTCTGCGCAGGACACGACATACAGGAAATATGTATAGTCAAATATAATTCCAGGAACAGCGACTTCCTGAGAAATTTTATTCCATGGAGGAAAAGAGAGCCAAACGGTTTAAAAATAAACGTAATCGGAGGAGTAATAAGAATTAAAGACTACGAAACACAGCAACTGATCATCAACGATTACCATATGCTACATACAGGAGGACACGGAGGAGTAAACCGAACATTTAACCAAATCAAAAGATTTTATTATTGGCCAAAACTAAAGCACGACATCGAATCATTCGTGAAACGATGTAGTGATTGCCAAAAACACAAGCACTCAATACCCAACAAAGAACCAATCAAGGTAACGACCACATCGTCATACGCTTTCCAAAAGATTTTTGTAGATTTAGTAGGTCCATTAAACCAAGACCACGAGGAAAACAAGTACATCTTGACACTCCAATGCGAACTAACGAAATTCGTGGAGGCATATCCTATCCAAAGCAAAGAAGCTGCCACAGTAGCCAGAGCCCTGGTCGAAAATTTTATATTAAGATACGCTATTCCCGAACGGATAGCTTCCGACCAAGGAACAGAGTTGTCTGCAGAGTCTTCCGAAGATGACAGCAGCGAGTCTGCCGAAAGCTCGAGCAGAAACTAGTCCACAACGCGGGTCAGTTCCAGAAATTCAGACAACGCAAATTATTGCCGCGAAAACCTCCGAATGAATATATATCCATAAAGTCAAGAAGCATTTTATATATTTCGGTTCTTTTTAATATGGAAGTTGCGGATTTGGTAATGAGTGACTTGAAACACATTTTCAGCATGGAAGAATCCTATTTGACGTTTAGTATCCTTGGTAGTACCTTACCGACTCTGTTTAAACCAAGTTTGAGATTGGCATGCATTGAATGAATCGTCGAGACAACCGTCCTTCTCAGGACTAAGCACCAACTTTGTTTACCCTCGAACTATATCTCTTTTATTTCCAATCAATATATAAGAAATGTTAATCAATATCTAGTCAATCTAGTGTTAATCAATTTGCAAGTTATACTTACATACAATAAAAGAAAAGTTATAATTTTGAAGATTTAATTTTATTCAATAATTAGAATTGGAAAATACAATTCAAACATTAAAGTTTTTAATTTAAATTCTACAGTCAGTCGGTTCATCGGAATTATCATCACAATCTACCGTTCCATCACAATACGAAGTCCACGGGATGCACTTTACCGGAGAATCACATTGGAATTCTATCCCGCCATCGCACTGCCAAAGTTCTGGATCCGCTGTAATAAAAATTATGTGAAAATTTGTTAATTCGTCCCTTTTCGATAACTTACGACACTCGTTTTCATCACTACCGTCGTCACAATCCAATGTACCGTCACATTTACGACTTTCTGCTATGCACAGACTCGAGTTTACGCATCGAAACTGATTGGATGAGCATACTTTCGGTGGGCAATTTTGTTCATCACTCTTATCTGAGCAATCGTCTGAACCATCGCAGACCCAGATCTGCGGTATACAGGTACCCGTTTTCCAACAAGCGAACTGTTGGGCGGCACATGTCCTGTTTTCACAATTGTCACCTTCGTCAGATTTGTCAGCGCAGTCATTTTCTGAATCGCACTTCCAACGCATGGGTATGCATCGTCCATTGTCACATTGGAACTGGAAAGCATCACAGGTCATGTTGGGACAGTCCATTTCGTCACTGTTATCCCCGCAATCATTTTCAGAATCACACATAAAATCCTTCGGAATACAATTTTTGTTTTTGCATTGGAATTCTCTAAAGCTGCATGTCGATGCTGAAAAATGATTTTAAATCTTGTTATATACAGGCTGATTCATTTTCGGCCCTCACCATAGGGATCTCGCTTATTATTGGAGATAGAGTATAGGTTTAAATTTGGCAAAGTTGTTAAATCTTGTGTTTATTATAAATCCGTAAAGAAACTAGACCTGTGACAAATGACCTTCGTTATTAAAAAAAAAAAACGCGGAAACCCCATTTTTTCTTTACCTGTAGAACCGACATTTGGCGTTGTAGAGAAAAAATAAAAACACATCCTTGTGGCTATTTCTAAACCTCTATCCAGTGGTGTACTCTAAATTTTTATACGACGTTTCGTTTCTTTCTGTCCATCATCAACTATCTAATTTCTTATAGGCGCCATATTGGATTTAGACATCTTCAGAAATAGTTTTTTTTTCTGATTTCAACCATGTACCATATGCTGACTAAAGTTTTTGACATTAGGTTTTATTTGAAAGAATAAATTATAAGATTAAATAAGGTAGCCATGGAATTTCAATCCGTCAAACATTTCATTTATTGTTCATTAATAATACAAAAATGTCATACACTAACGAAGAGAGAAACGGCATATGATAAGTATTTTTTATTCTTCGAACCGAAATTCAACAGTAGCGAGTACAAGATACGAGATCCAGAACGACAACAGCCTCATCGTACCATTTTTCTAGATCTCGACAGAAATTTGGTCGAGAATGGATCGTTTACTAAGCCGCGTAATGGTCAAGACAACAGGAATTTAAATGAAAATCGACAAGATATTTTAGAAATGGTAAATTAAAAGTGTTTTCAAATTTCATGTTAATCTTGTATTTTTATAGATAAATAATAATCCATCAATTTCTACACGCGAAGTAGCGTCAGAATTAAATTTGTGCCAGTCCAGAGTTTGGAGAACTTTACATAAAAGTAGGTTTAAACCATACAGGATCCATGTTAGTCACTCTTTACTGGCTGGAGATATTTTGAGAAGGCTAGAATATTGTAATTGGTTAATGGAAAGGATAGAAAATGACGAAAATTTTTTAAGCGAAATCATCTGGTCAGATGAAACAAAATTTACAAATTCTGGAATGTTCAACAGAAATACGGAGCACTATTGGGCAGTACAAAATCCCCGACAAAACAGGGCTAGAAGACCACAACATCGTTTTGGAATAAACGTTTGGATGGGTATTTTGGCAAATCGTCTCTTAGGACCAGTTATGTTTGAAGAACATTTAAATGGAGAAAGATATTTAAACATTTTACGTACATACGTATCTGACTATCTTGACGACAATATCCCATTAAATCAATTACAATATTTATGGTGGCAACAAGATGGCGCACCAGCACACAATGCAGCTGTTGTTAGAAATTTCTTAAATCAAGAGTTTGCAAACCGTTGCATTGGAAATAGGGGAGTTGTTGAATGGCCTGCGAGATCACCTGATTTAAGTCCGCTAGATTTTTTTTATGGGGATATGTTAAAAATAATATTTATAAAGTAGATGCGCCACAAAACATTGAAGAATTACGAGACAGACTTCAGAATGCCTTCGATGCAGTTCCTAGAAGAACTATACAAAGGGCAGTACAAAATGCCAGAAGGCGTGCCCAATTGTGCATTACCGAAGATGGCCAGATAATTGAACATTTACTGTAATTGTTTATTGTTTACTTTTGTATGTATTTTTATTAATGTTTTTGTTATCTTGTACTCGCTACTGTTGAATTTCGTTTCGAAGAATAAAAAATACATATCTCGTTTCTCTTCGTTAGTGTATGACATTTTTGTATTATTAATGAACAATAAATGAAATGTTTGACAGATTGAAATTCCATGGCTGCCTTATTTAATCTTATAATTTATTCTTTCAAATAAAACCTAATGTCAAAAACTATAGTCAGCATGTGGTACATGGTTGAAATCAGAAAAAAAAACTCTTTCTGAAGATGTCTAAATCCAATATGGCGCCTATAAGAAATTAGATAGTTGATGATGGCCAGAAAGAAATGAAACGTCGTATAAAAATTTAGAGTACACCACTGGATAGAGGTTTAGAAATGGCCACAAGGATGTGTTTTTATTTTTTTCTCTACAAGGCCAAATGTCGGTGCTACAGGTAAAAGAAGAAAATTGGGTTTTCGCGTTTTTTTTTTTAAATAACGAAGGTCATTTGTCACAGGTCTATTTTCTTTACGGATTTATAACAAACACAAAATTTAACAATTTTGCCAAATTTAATACTCTATCTCCAATAATAAGAGAGATCCCCATGGTGAGGGTCGAAAATGAATCAGCCTGTATAGTACAAGTGACTAAACACCCGCATAATTGGACTGAAAATTCGCAATTGCTTAGCTACCAACCCAATATGTAGTTATAGTGAAACACTAAAGTACAGAGGATTAATGGCGACGTACAAAATAGCAACATGGTACTGATTTTTCCAAACAAAACAAAGGTGATTAGCACCTGTACTAATATTTATAGACAATCAAGGTTTCAAAATGAGATTACGTAGCTTTGTTTTGTTTGGAGAAAAGTATGATTGTGACAACATACTAATTTAGTCAGTCCAAACTCACCTTTACAATTTTGTTCATCACTGTTATCACCACAGTCATTATCTCCGTCACAGACGTAATCCAAGGAGATACATTTCTGATTATTGCAAGTAAAATGCGAACTTTCGGGGCAAACATTAATCGATGTGTCGTTTGTAGACTCAGCTACGCAGGTTTTTTTATCTTCTCTGAGAATTTCGCCATCTGCACAACCGCATTTCAAGGTTAAACTTCTCGAGTTGTTCATCGGCACCCCGAAACAAAATCTTTGACACTCCCCGTTGTTATGCCAGCATGGATGAAATTCATCTACTATTTGTTGGCCTTCGCTGTATATCTGAAAAATTGTTAGTTTAAGAACGGTTACAATATTCTATAGAAATGAAAGAAATTTAATTTTTCGAATCTTGGCGTAGCCTGTTAGTTGCGTTTGCGGTTTTCTAGGAAATAAAATACGTCCCTACGAACCTAAACTTGTTCATTCTTTGGATCCTGGAGGTTACGCATTTATATTATACACTCACCGGCACAAAATTAGATCCATGTACTAATTTGGTTATTTTTTCTTAGTTTTCAATTTTGGTTGTTTTTTTGTTGTTTAAACGATAAAGCCAAAATTGTAATGAATTTTAAAAAAAATTAAAAATATATAAACGCAATAACAAAAATAATACCAAAAACAAATTAGCATATCGATGCGACAACTCACATCAAACTTTGATACAAAATAATACAAATCTGTATAAAAGCAAATTTGTATCTGTATACAAGTTGTCCCGTATCGTTATCTTCAAATTTTAGGAGTGTAAAGTAGACTTCATTTCAAGTAACAAAAACGCAAAACTTGTATATCCATTTTTATTTGTTTCAAAGTTACAGATCTATGAATGTGATTGTCAGATCATGAAAAAAAATGTAATATTAAAGTCTATACAAACTGACTTTATTTAAAAAAAGTTATACGATTCAATAACAGGCCTGTGATTGTTATTGTCGCATAATAAAATGTTATCACAAAATAAATAAACACGTGTCGTAGTGCATACAGTAATTTCTTGGAGATCTACAAAAAAGAGTACTGGAAATTGATTTATGATAAAGAAGGTTCTTACTTATTTCGTAAGTGCTGAACCATGAATATCATACAATAAACAAATGTTCAGATGACTGTTAACGTTGCATTTTTTAATAAAGAATTACATTACGTTTCAGTTCATACAACAGCTTATTAGTGAGTGGACACGTTTTCTTTATTCAAAATGCCTTACCGATTTTTTTCTCAAGAGTATGCGGACATGCATTTTGTGCATGGCTACTGTAACGGCAGTGCACGTCAAGCAGTTATTGAATACCGACATCGGTTTCCCGATAGGCGCATTCCTCATTACAGAACGTTTCTGGAAGTACACAGACAATTTCAGAAACAAGGACTGCGTGATTATTTTTCGACCGAGGAGTAAATTTTTCCAGCAGACTTAGAGGAAGAAGCAGTAGCTATTGTTACAAGGGATCCAACTCTCAGTGTACGTCGAATCGCTAGACAACTAGGAGTGCCACGAACGACAGTTTGGCGAATTTTAAAACGTGAAGGCTTGAGTCACGGCTTCATTTTAATTTCTGCAGAACAGTTCTCTGGACAGATGAATCTACGTTCACGAGAAGTGGTGTTACAAATCTGAGAAACCTGCACAGGTGGTCATCAGAAAATCCCAAAGCTATACGCCCATCTAAATTTCAAAATGGATTTTTCTATTAACGTTTGGGCGGCCCTAATCGATGACTTGTTGATTGGTCCTTTCGTTCTTCCTGGGAGGTTAAATGCGGACAATTACCTTTAATTTCTTATTGACAAACTGCCAGGTCTTTTAGAGGATGTCCCACTGAATGTTCGACGAGACATGTGGTTTCATGTGGATGGGGCACCACCACATTTCTGAATTGCTGTCCGAAATTGGGTTAACGTCAATTATCCAAGATGGATTGGTCGAGGTGTTCCTGTTGCATGGCCACCCAGATCACCCGATCTTAATCCCCTTGACTTTTATTTATGGGGGTACATGAAAAATTTAGTCTACGCGCAAGTTTCGAACACAAGAGAAGAGTTGTTGGACCGTATTCACCTGGCTGCCGAGCAAATCCGACAAAACAAGTATGAAATTCGGATAAGTACTTCTTCTGTTGGCTTATGGACACAAGCCTGCATTCAACCAGGAGGTGGACATTTCGAAAATATTATTAATTGAACCTTTTTAAATAAAATCAGTTTTTATTGACTTTAGGATTACATTTTTTTCATGATCTGACAATCACATTCATAGATCTGTAACTTTGAAACAAATAAAAATGAATATACAAGTTTTGGGTTTTTGTTACTTGAAATGAAGTCTACTTTACACTCCTAAAATTTGAACATAACGATAGGGACAGCTTGTATACATGGACACAGTACGTATTTACCAGCGTTTGCTTCAACCACCAGACGCATGCGTTTCTTTCTAACGACGTTATCAATGGAGGATTTACGAAGACAAACGACTGTAGTACATTTCGCGGTCATGTAGTTTTGTTCTATCAGATGACACCAGATAACCTCATGACATCTGACGGACAAATAACCGACTACTCCGATGCAAACTGTTTTTTCTCGAATAGCTACGCTATTACAGGAAAAGAAAAAATACGCATATTACAGTGAGTCCATTAACTCGTCGCCAGGTAGAGGAATATGCCAAAAACAAATTAGCATATCGATGCGACAATTCACATCAAACTTTGATACAAAATAATACAAATCTGTATAAAAACAAATTTGTATCTGTATATACATGGACACACAGAACGTATTTACCAGCGTTTGCTTCAACCACGAGACGCATGCGTTTCTGTCTCACGACTTTGTCAATGGCGGGTTTACGAAGACAAACGACTGTAGGTACACTTCGCGGTCATGTAGCAAATCTTGCCCTATTAGATGACACCAGATAACCTAATAACATCTGACGGACAAAACCGACCACGCTGATGCAAAGTGTTTCTTCTCGAATAGCTACGCTATTACAGGAAAAGAAAAATACGCATATTACTGTGAGTCCATTAACTCGTCGCCAGGTGGCGTAATATAGCAAAAACAAATTAGCATATCGATGCGACAACTTACATCAAGCTTTGATACAAAATAATACAAATCTGTATAAAAACAAATTTGTATCTGTATATACATGGACACACATATTCGTATTTTTTCTTTTCCTGTAATATCGTAGCTATTCGAGAAGAAACACTTTGCATCGGCGTAGTCGATTTTGTCCGTCAGATGTCATGAGGTTAGCTGGTGTCATCTGATAGAACAAAATTTGCTACATGACCGCGAAGTGTACTACAGTCTTTTGTCTTCGTAAATCCTCCATTGATGAAGTCGTTAGACAGAAACGCATGTGTCTGGTGGTTGAAGCAAACGCTGGTAAATACGTACTGTGTGTCTATGTATATACAGATACAAATTTGTTTTTATACAGATTTGTATTATTTTGTAACAAAAATAATAGCCACTAGTTACATGGAACCACTCTTTAAACTGAACACCTAGAAACACCTAGGACTCGAGTCACGTAATATTGTGATCGCCAATTTCGTATCAAAGCTATCGCTCTAGCTGTGTCTGTTAGATTTAAGACCATATTTAAATTTAAAAAACACTAAACGAACTTTGTTGCACACGAGTTTGAACGAGAAAGCAAAATGAATGATTAAAAAATAAACAAAATTAAAAACAAAACAGTTTAAATTTAACTAACACTTACTAACGACGGAATAAGCACCCTTTTAATGTTAAAAAAAAAGGTTTTAAACATTACAAGAAAAATTCAACAAAGCGTAGTTGACATAATATTTATCACAGTAACAATAACCTTCAAATTTGTGGATGAAACAAAAAAAAAATAAAAAGTATATGGATCGAATTTTGTGCCGGTGAATATATAATCTTCTATTGTTTTCTAATCGTTAATTAGAAAAACGTATTTAAAAAAGATAATCCGCGAATGCACAAGTTTGATATATTAACGTAAACAGGAGAAAAAATACATGCGTTTACCATACCATCTATTCACGAAAAACATTAATAGAGTAGTTAAAGAACAAGGTGCCCAAGTTGCTTTTCGATCCGAAAACATTATCAGAAGTCTCCTAGGTAATACCAAAGACAAAGTTAATTTGAATTTGAAATCAGGTATATACGAAATTAACTGTGACGATTGTAACTTGAAATATACAAGTGTTCCGTATCGTTATGTTCAAATTTTAGGAGTGTAAAGTAGACTTCATTGCAAGTAGCAAAACTTGTATGTCCATTTTTATTTGTTTCAAAGTTCCAAATCAATGAATGTGATTGTCAGAACATGAAAAAAAATGTAATCCTAAAGTTAATAAAAACTGATTTTATTTAAAAAAGTTCAATTAATAATATTTTCAAAATGTCCACCTCCTTGTTGAATGCAGGCTTGTGCCCGTAAGCCAACAGAAAAAGTACTTATCCGAATTTCATACTTGTTTTGTCGGATTTGCTCGGCAGCCAGGTGAATACGGTCTAACAACTTTTCTCTTGTGTTCGAAACTTGCGCCAATAAGAAATTGAAGGTAAATGCCCGCATTTAACCTCCCAGGAAGAACGACAGGACCAATCAACAAGTCATCGATTAGGGCCGCCCAAAAGTTAATAGAAAATTCCTGTTGAAATTTAGATGGGCGTATAGCTTTGGGATTTTCTGATGATCACCTGTGCAGGTTTCCCAGATTTGTAACAACACTTCTCATGAACGTAGATTCATATGTCCAGAGGACTGTTCTGCAGAAATTAAAATGAAGCCGTGACTGTCTTAATATCCAGGTAGAATAAACTAGACGAGCATAGTGGTCTGCCTCAAGCAAACCGTGTCCCCTGAGATAGTGATATGGATATAAGCCCTCACGTTTTAAAATTCGCCAAACTGTCGTTCGTGGCACTCCTAGTTGTCTAGTGATTTGACGTACACTGAGAGTTGGATCCCTTGTAACAATAGCTACTGCTTCTTCCTCTAAGTTTGCTGGCAAATTTACTCGTCGGTTGAAAAGATAATCAAGCAATCCGCATCCCTGAAATTGTCTGTGTACTTCCAGAAACGTTTTCTAATGAGGAATACGCCTATTGGGAAACCGATGTCGGTATTCAATAACTGCTTAACGTGCACTGCCGTTACAGTAGCCATACACAAAATGCATGTCCGCATACTCTTGAGAAGAAAATCGGTAAGGCATTTTGAATAAATAAAACGTGTCCACTCACTAATAAGCTGTTGTATGAACTGAAACGTAATGTATCCTTTATTAAAAAATGCAACGTTAACAGTCATCTGAACATTTGTTTATTGTATGATGATTCATGGTTCAGCACTTACGAAATAAGTAAGAACCTTCTTTATCATAACTCAATTTCCAGTACTCTTTTTTGTAGATCTCCAAGAAATTACTATATGCACTACGACACGTGTTTATTTATTTTAGGATAACATTTTATTATGCGACGTTAACAATCACAGGCCTGTTATTGAATTGTATAACTTTTTTTAAATAAAATCAGTTTGTATTGACTTTAGGATTACATTTTTTCATGATATGACAATCACATTCACAGATCTGTAACTTTGAAACAAATAAAAATGGATGTACAAGTTTTGCGTTTTTGTTACTTGAAATAAAGTCTATTTTACACTCCTAAAATTTGAACATAACGATACGGGACATTTGTATATAGGCAAACGAAACGCTCAATAACAACCCGTTTTAAAGAGCACGTATTACATATTAAATTTAATAGATCGGAAAAATCGAACGTCGCTAACCATGCATTGACCACGGGCCAAAACGTTTCGGTTAAAGGGTTAAGACTTGTTAAGACAAATTTAATACGTTTAACTTGGACAGCGGTCCTATCCCACGCAGTTGTCCTTTTTCATTCTTAGAAAAGAGATAGAAAAGGTTGAGGGCGTTAAGAATAAACACATTGTGTTGCCGTTTTCTTAATAAGGATAAGTTTACGTAATTTTAGTTTGTGTTATTCACTTTAAAGTCAGTGTAATGTATACGTGGACGCCGTGTAAAGTTGTGTACGATTCTGTGTGCAAGCTTTACTGTGCCCCATTTGCAACACTTTGATTAGCGGTTTTACCTACTGATTATGACAACTTAGTTGTCGAAATACGTATTTAGGATACGATTATTAATTGTGGTAAGGGGATTTATACCTTTTTTTTTGAGTTTGTACAATTAATATTAATAAACAAATTTAGATTTTGTAATGAAGCTCATTTCTTTTCCTCCTTAGAGAGATAAACATTTATTTTGCTCTCTAAGAAGAAGAATGCCCACTTTGGATTCAAATTTGAGGAAACAAAAGCCTACTTTCCATTGACGGAATAGAAAAAATGTATTTATCTACGACCATCCTATAATTAACAATTTATTTAATAAGTTTTTATGTCTATTAAGATAAAATAAAACAAATTTTATGAATTTCACTTTTTAATTATCACTGTAACGAGTCGTTTCGCACCAACCTGGGCTTCGTCAGACATACGTATACGTATAACACACGTATAACTGACATATAAGTTTTTATGTGTAAAGAGCTACATTAAATAAATCGTGCGTAAATGAATTAAATCATGCGTAAAAACCCAATGTAAATTAAATGGGACTATCATTATTAAATGATTTCTGTTGACAACGACGCCAAGCGACAACAAACAAAACAAAAGTGATTTTGTCTATTGTGCAGTCTGTAAATTACAATTTTTCAGTCCTAACGGTGAGAAACAACTAATTTATTGCGAATTCAATGGTATTTAAACAACACACATTTGGATTATTTAGAGATAATTCCCTAGAAAATAAAAAAGAAACATCGAGAAAAATCTTTGGAATAGGAAATCAACAACTTCAGCCATCGACATCTCAAACACACACTATTACAAGAGAAGTAGTAGTGCACCAAGAAAGAAAAGAAAATATTCCAAATGTAATAATTAGTAACATTAATAACTGTACAAATTTGACAATTAATGTAAATTTGAAAAAGTTGACTGAATAAATTTTTTTTTAACTAGGTCGTAGATAATATATTGTATGACACACGTGTGTGAAAGGCTTTTATGCACTCCTTGCGATTAAAACACTCGCCTTCGGCTCGTGCTTTAAACTTCGCAATTCATGCATAAAAGCCTTACTTCACACACTTGTATCATAAATAACTATTATTTTATTTATTTACATTTTTATGTTTAATTATTTCACATTTGTTTGGGATCAGTTTCAGTTGTCGCCAGATGCAAATGCTATTGAGCCAGATGAAGCAACTGACAAGAAATTTCAGTCAGTCAGTTGAGGTTGTGCACTGTGTAAAATTTGTAAATTAAAAATGTTGCTATTCAGGAACGAATTTCAAGATTTTTGGACTAACAGAACAGTATAAGCCATATAAAAAAGGATACTGCATAATTTTTAACTTTGACCTCGACAGCTGTTCACTTCATTAAATAAAAATTCGTTATCAGTCTTTCCAGTTCTAGTTTAAATAAGAAATTTGGATTAAATTAGTTTGAAGTGTGACATTTGTCAATAGTGACGTTTCTAAACGAACTGTGATGCTACCTTATAGAAATTTACGACACATATCAAACCACCCGAGTTATACGTGAACACGTGAAACTAAACAGACTGTATACACATCCACATCTCTGTATACAATAATAAGATACTATTAAAATTAGTAATTCATATTACATCAAAGCGCTTACCTTAACACCGTAAAGTCTACCCGACGACTCCTGAATCATTATTTCATCATTCCTATCTCCTAACTTACTTATTTTTATAATGCCGCCTAAAAACCAATCCGTTACGTATATGAATTGCTTGTAGATAGCGATACTGAACGAGTGCTTCAGTAGAGGTGAATTTAATGTCTTAACATCGTCTCCGTTCAGATTAGAATGCTGTATGTGATCCAATAATGCATCGCACCAATACAGTCTATCTGTGCTGTAATCTATCGTTAAGCCATTCGGCCAGCCCAAAGACAAATCTTTGAATGTGACAATATTCGAACCGTCACTGAATACCCTGGATATATTAGCGGGTTTATCCCACTCGGAGAAGAAGATGTAACCTTTCTTTGGATAAACTGCGACGGCTCTAGGTAATCTGAGATTACGTAATAAAGTTTTTCTATAAGTTACATTTCTAGTTGACAATACGTTTAAGGTTCCACTTCCCTCGCTAGTGAAATATAGGTTTTTGGATATCCAGTCCACGGCCAGACCATAACTTCCTTCATTTTGCATTTGGAGTAGAATTTTTTTCGAAGCCCCATTTTTGTTTATCCTATAGATGGCATCTTTGAATAAATCTGAATAATAAATGAATTCTTCTTTCGCATCGAAATCTAAGCCTGCAATTTTAGAGGATTTGGAAAACGTCGGTAAGATAACATCGCTAAATCCTTCAATTGTAGAATTCAAAACTTTTCCTTTGACGAATGTTTCGTGACTATACAATAGGAAATCATGAACTAATTCACAGGTCATTTTATCTAGTTTTAACCGATAGCCTATCTTACATGCACATCTATAGCCTAATTCAGCTGGTGTTTTAGTAACTATGCACATGTGCTCGCATCCGCCATTGAAGTTACCACATGGATTTTTCGCTGGTGGTTGCACTAAGTCATGAACGACTTTAATAGCATCGAATTTCCCTCTATTAAACAGACCATGCATTGCTTGTATGCTATTATTTCCTTCGAATTTATCCATGGAAAATATACGTTGCTTTGCGTTATCTGTCCAAAAAATTCTATTTTCGAACAGAGTCAGTCGCGGACTGAGAATCGGATTTCTCTTTAATACCGTAACCATATTGTTTCCATTATAATCTACGGTTTTTAAATAATGTGATGCGGAATCATACCAAAATATTCTCTTAGCTATTATGTCGACAGCTATACCGGAAATATATATATACGCCGTATCCGATGCTATAGCTCTAGCATCTGTTCCATCCATATTTGCCCTTACGATTTGTGTCGTATCACCAATAAACAAATAGCCCACTAAAGGATCCAAACCAATATCTAATGGGCTTGTTAAGTTAAAACTTAAAACTATGGCGTGTGAATTTCCGTCGAATTCAAAAACGTCTATTTTGTGACCACCTGAGTCTACCACGTAGAGCTTATCTCCCACCCAATCAACCGCAATGGCTACTGGCGTCCAGGAATCGCTTGGTGAAGTAATTTCTATTTCGTGGTTTTGGAATTCGACATTCGAACCGTTTATTAAATACTGAACGTAAATCTGGAAAGATATTCTTATAAAAACAATTATTTTAAGTGCGAATAAACGTAGGTACCTTTCTTGTTTCTGTATCCGACCAAAATAAAAGACCTTTTTTGTAATGGACATCCAAACCTGTTGCTCCCGTTGTATTAGTAACGATTTCAGCATCGCCTCCTTGGTAATTCATTGACATAACGACACCATCATGAACGAAATACATCATCATAGAATTAGCATTGTTAGCCGTGCATCTGCTTTCATTTTTGCCTTGATTGGTGTAACCTTCAGCGCAATAACATTTAGAATAACCTTCAATGTTTGCACAAAGCTGATCGCATATACCCCAGGTGTCGCAATTCTCTTCATTTAGGCAAGTTTTTTTATCGGATGCTAATTTTTTATTTTGTGGACAATAGCAAGCATCACCCATTGCAGAAGTATTGCACCCGTATTCGCAGTCCAGTGTTGAACACGACAATATTGCTGAAAGTAGAGATATCGGTAAGTTTGTTGAATTGGAATGAATTAAATTAAATCATTTAAATTTCGTGAATAGTGATTAAATATTACTTTAGCCAACGTTTATTATTCTCTGTTGCGGAAATCAAAATTGTTCGATGTTTAACGAAATTAGTGCCGCCATCTGTTGGTGAAAGATTTACCTATAAAGTATCAGCAACCGCTTGATATTTTGGTAGAGGGCGGCTACGATCATCAAGATTAATATAATATTTGTCCACTCGATGTTTTGACTCACGTCATTGGTTGCGTGGCGTTATCACGAACTGGGCAATGTATGTATTCTCATTTCATTCAAAGCACAATGATTAAACAAGGATAAAACTGAAATGAAAATATGGGATTGTCTTCGCCGTAAGACCAATAAGATAGACAGAGATAACAGGCGGTCATCCACCCGTTATGACACCCCTGTACTACGATAGTCGAATAATTAAATTTTGACATTTTACATCGTACTTTGGTTTATTTTCGTTATATTGCTTTTCTAACTAATTTTCTTTATATCTAGCAAATAATTTATCTTTTCACAACACAAAGAACTGTTTTTAATACATTTTCAGTAAGTATTCTTATCACTAAGTTAATTATTGGTGATAGATTAAGAATTTACATTTAATTATTTAATACAGATATGCCTGGAAAATTTCTGAATTCACAATCCCAGCAACTTGTGTTGAATGTCGTGAACTTTTTTGAAAGAAAGAAAGAAATAAATTAATTAAAAATTTCAAGTTATTTTTTTATCAAAATACACTAGAAAAATTGTAGTGTATTGCTTATTTACAAAAGGTTTTGCATTAGATATAGTTGCTCAAGATCAAACTTAGACATAGAAAAAAAAAATTATCGAAAGTAAATAAAAGCAAAGTCAAAATTTTACACAGCATCTAAATATAAGTCTAAATAAAATAATGTTAAAACACTGTCATGAAACGTGAGTAAGATTTATCAATTCTTTTTCTTAACGAATGAACATCATAGGTTGTGCTAATTTTTAAAATATGCAGGCTGAATTTTATTCCGGTCTTCTATTAGTGCGAATTAGTGCATCTTAAAATATTATTTGAAGGAGATTTGATCATTTTAAATTTGCAATTGTTCTCCTACAGCAGCGATGCACATACCGCGGCCCGCGGGCCGCATGCGGCCCGCCAACGAATTTTAAAAATTGTTCGAAAAACTACAAAAGTAGGTAAAAATCCATTCAAATCAATATTTCTTAACTTTTTATTTTATTCTAACTTTTGTAATTGTTAGTAAGATATGTATCTTTAAGTACCTACTACTTTCTTGTTCAGGTTTACTACGTAGGACAGGTATGCTCCTCGTCGTTCCAAGCATATTGTTACGAGACTAGAAATCTGTTGAACCAACTAGATAACTCGAAGATTCGCGAAACACGTCGGTATTATCCCCGAACAATGTGGTAGGTTCTCGATGTTAGGTAATTCGTATAAATACAACGCATCGCCCGCTGTCGGGGCAGTAAAGTTTTAACTACGGACAAGCGAACGTTATATTGTTTGAATTGTAATCTGTGAAGAATAAATATTTCGTCGTTCGAACTTGGCATCTACCTACGTAACAATATAATATCAATTTTGATATGGATAAACCAGGCCCCAGTAAAAAAACCTAGTCGTAAGGTTGAAGATGAAAATCGACAGTTTCAAGATATTTGGGCCGAAAAATGCTTTTTTATTTCATCGCATAACAAAAGTGTCTGTTTAATATGCAAGAGTAGTGTTTCTATTCCGAAGGAATATAATGTGAAAAGGCATTATAGAACCCAGCATCATACTTTTACCAAATTAACCGGCGAAAATCGAACGCAAAAAATTTCCACTTTACAAAGGGAACTAATAGGCCAGCAAGCTAAGTTTACAAAACCAATTCAAGATGCTGAAACAGCTACTAAAGTTAGCTTTGAAATATCTCGAATAATAGCGAAAACTTGTCGGCCTTTTAAAGATAGTGAGTTTGTTAAGCAGTGTTTAGATATCGCCGTAAAATAATGTGTCCGAAAGATGCAAAGATGTTTGAGAAAATTCAACTAAATCGGATGACTGTTTAAAGAAGACTTACCACATTAGCAGCTAATATAGAAGAACAATTAGCTACGAAATCGAAAAGTTTTGAGTATTTTTCTATAGCACTCGACGAATCTACAGATATAAGTTCTAATGCTCAACTCTTAATATTTTTACGAGGTGTAACGCAAAATTTTGAAGTGAGTGAAGAACTTATTGGTATGAGTTCTTTGACAAGTCAAACCAAGGGGAGTGACATGCTCAAAGCTCTTCTGGAAAAATGTTCTATAATGGATTTGGATTTAACGAAATTATCTGGAATTACGACTGACGGAGCACCTTCAATGGTTGGAAGTAAATCTGGGATAATAACTATGTTAAAAGAGTATTTACAAACTAAAAACATAGATACTAAGGAATTAATGCAGTTTCATTGCATTATACATTAAGTTCAAAATTATTGGGATTTGAAAATGTGATGAAAGTCATAGTACCTATTGTAAACTTTATAAAATCACGAGGTCTCAATCACCGACAATTCACACAATTTCTCGAGGATATTGAAAGCGAATATGGTGATCTCCTGGTTTACACTGAAGTAAGGTGGCTAAGTCGAGGGTTGTCACTAGAGCGGTTTCTTAACTTGTTTGAAGAAATCAAAATATTTCTGGCGGAAAAGAAAAAGGACGTCTCCGAACTCGACAACCCTGATTGGCTGTGTGACTTAGCGTTTCTTGTAGACATCACAAATCACTTGAATGTCTTAAATACGCGACTTCAAGGCAAAGATCAATTGATTTCGCAGTTATATTCTCATGTTTCGTCCTTTCAATGCAAATTGAGTCTTTTCAGGACACAAATCAATTCAGCCAAATATAGCCATTTTCCGAACTACAAAAAAATTATGGAGAAATTCAATAAAACTGATGTCAATTTCGCTTAAACGTTTTCAGTGATGAAACTTAACAAAACAAAAAATCGAAACCGTCTGGCAAATGAAAATCTGGAAGCAATTTTACGTGTGGCGACAAGTAATGTGGTGCCAAACATAAACAAAATTGTTAGGTCAATGCAATGTCATGCATCAAAATAATAAAACATGAAATATTATTGTAATGATTAGATTACATTACGATTACATAATTACAACAAACATTTTTGAATGTTCTTTTATTTTTATCATTTGTAGTAATTCATACTATTTAAAAATAAAAATATTTGTGTTAATAAGTATTCTTTGTAGTGGCCCGTCCTTGGCTTATAATTTTTCCGAGTGGCCCCTGTTCCCTATAAGTCTGTGCATCCCTGACCTACAGTAAAAACGCGCTTACTGCGAATATATAGCAATAGGGGAATATAAGTGGGGATATAAGTTGGTTAGTCGCAAGATAGGTCGGCTGCAATGTTAGTAAATGTATACATTTACTAACGGGTCGGCTGTCACGTTCACTTATGTCACTTACATGGCGATTCTGCACTTTATGACATTACACGGCGATCCTACCTTTAGCTAGATGGCCAGATATTACACCTGAACTAATGTTTATAAACAACCAAAGTATCAAAGTGAGGTTACGTAGCTTTGCTTTGTTTGGAGAAAAGTATCATTCTGCCAAATTTCTTACCTCTGTGACAACATATTAATCTAGTCAGTTCAAACTCACCTTGACAATTTTGTTCATCGCTGCTATCACCGCAGTTATTATCGCCGTCGCAGACGTAATCCAGAGAGATACATTTCTGATTATTACAAGTAAAATGCGAGCTTTCTGGGCAAATGTTAATAGATGTGTCATTATTAGACTCATTTACGCAGGTTCTTTTATCTTCTCTGAGAATTTCGCCATCTGCGCAACCGCATTTCAACGTTAAACTACTCGAGTTGTTCATCGGCACCCCGAAACAAAATTCTTGACACTCTCCGTTGTTGTACCAGCATGGATGAAGTTCATCCGCTATTTGTTGGTCTTCGCTGTATATCTGAAAAATAGTTAGTTTAAATAAGGCTACAGTATTCTAAAGAAATGGAAGAAAAATTTTCCAAAGTTTGGCGTATCCTGCAAGTTGTGTTTATGTTTTGCTAGGAAAATAAGATACGTCCATACAAACCTAAATTTATTCATACTTTGGATCCTGAAGATTACGCACTTATATTATATAACCTTCTATTTGTTCTTGAGTTTCGTTGATCGAACAGTCAACTTTTTCAGAAGGCTTCTAAGATTCTACGTATCGTTGGTCCGTATCCATGTCACTACGATGAAAACCGTTTACCATAGTGGTGTGAGTTCATCGCTTTTGGCCAGGTTCTAAGTTACTATATTTGCATCCATTCTCTCGGCTAAAGTTGTTGGAATTCTTCATTATTTAGAGTGATTTTCGCATTATTCTTGGGTGAGTAACTAAAGCTAATGTTTTCACAGTCGATGCGGTGTTCCTTCATCCTATAATCGATACTTCTTTCCACCTATCCCATGCAGTTTTTTCCACGCTAACAGCCAAGTCGGTATGTATCACAAGATACTATTGTAGACAAAGTTTATCGGACAAATCGAGAAGCATTCAATGTCGAGTGATAGACGAAGATCATCGAAGGGACATGAATACGGATTAATCAAACAACAGTAGCATATATTTCTAGAAACCTGCTAAAGAGGCTGATTGTATAGTCAGCGAAAAGTTAAGAGTAAATAAAGACACGGTAACACCCGGAAGACTTAATCTACAAAGGGCAATGGCCACTCATCTCAAGCATAATTAAGTTACTATTATCGTGATAAAATGAAACAAATTTTAATGAATTTCACTACTTTTTACTTTACAAAGTTACATATATGTAAAAATATGTTGTTACGTGCTTGCACCTACGTCCTCGTTTTGGTCGCGAATTAGCGTCTTCTTTTATTTTATTGCGTTTATTTTGAACCAAACTGTAGTACTTTCGCTTGCGTGTGTTTATCTTCACATACAATAATTACGTATTAGTTTTCCTTCGTGGACTTCCTCCCCTCTCGATTCTTGAATAGCGATAACTTCTAGACGGAAGAGACTGAGATTGCTATTGATAGAGAGAAGGTCGATGATTCGTCATTGATTTGTAACTGCTTAATGTAGGGCTTGATTGCTTTAAGTCGTATTCTGGATTTTTTTGGCAGCCCTTTCGTTTGAGCGAGGTTATAATTGAGTCGCTACAATTTTAATTGTAACTACAATTTCCCGGCAGGGGATTTCTTGATGACGATTAAGCCGATTGACTCCTTCTCTACGATACACTATATTGCGTTGTTAACCATCAGACATTATCCTGGTACGTAATTTTGTAATTCATTTATTAATTATACTTTTCTTATTCATTCTTTTTTTTTTGTCTTGTGCTCCCGATAACAGGTGTCTTTTCCTCTACCGACGCAAACGTTGTTCACAGGAAGGAAACTGATGACGCTCACGAACATCCCGCTTGCTGGAAAGAGACGGACACAGCTAAGACTTTAAAATAATCTCTTATTAATTTAACCCTATATCGCGCAATTTTTTTTATTGGTCTCAAAAGAAAATCCTGAATATTATGTTATGTTCAGAACTCGGAAAAAATATTTAAAAAAATATATTCTATTCTAAAACGTTTTTATTTTGTAAAATATAGTTGTAGCAGAATTGATCCAAGGGGGTTATTGTATAACAAAGTATAGTATAAGCTTAACTGGTATGAAATTTTAGGAAACAATTATTATTTTTATTTAAACAGAAAAATAAGCTGCATTTGTTGCATTTAATGTACGAAAATTGTTTGCATGTAGGTAATTTGCACCTTTGCCTTGTTTCAGTGTATATTGGCCAATGATTCCACCCATCTAATTTACATCCTTTGGAGGAATGTAAGAAGCCGTTGCCGAGCGTTGTCTCTTTGCTTGTATTAACTTTTCTGTATCAGATAGTCTGCCTCTTTTACTGATAGTGCTACTTCCACTTTTGCACAAACAATAAGCTACTTCTGTTCTAATGTCGGCTAGCCGCATGGAGAAATCTTCTTTACGCTGCTGATTTACTCTTTTATATAATAGCCATGCGTTAACAAGTGTCATGTCCAGCATGTGGTAAAATAACCTAAGATAACATTTCTTAGATTTAATTTTAATCTTATATCGGCCAATAAGACTGTCCATAAGATCAACGCCACCCATGTGGCGATTGTATTCTGTAATAATATTTGGACACTCTACTTCTATTTTACGTTTTTCCTTTCTATCGAAGCGCTTTATAGTAATCTTTGGAAGTACACCTGTGTAACTAGACAAAAGGCATACGGTTCGGTTATCCTTCCATGCTACACAGGATACGTCAACGCCTTCCAAATTGCAAACATACTCATAAGATGTATCTCGTTGTTGTTTATTTAGTTCTTTATCGACAGGAATTTTACAATTTGGTATTCGATTTCTTCTAACTGTTCCTAAAGAAAATATACTTTTATATATTTTTAGCAAACGCCTCCGTACAGTTCGCGTAGTGAGTACGCATTCCCTTCCTGCTGGCCAAACGGCTTCAAGTTGCCTTGAGGAAGACGTAAGCAACGCTAAAGCGCTGTGCACAAGGGCGCGATTCTCGCGTGCTGTGCTAGCGTGGGGCCGCCCCGCTCGCGGCTGAAGGCGCGTACGTCATTGCTCCATCCATTCTCGCCATGCCCGCTGCACTGCCGATAATGACCGCTCGAGACGGCGCGCGATATCACGGAAGGATACTCCTGTCATGTGCATCCTCACAACCATTCCTCGCTCAAACTCACTCAGGTAACGCGAACGGCCTTCCATCACATACAAAGTACGACTACAACTACTTGCTTACACAACACTAACAATAACCGGTTTCTCCCTCCCCGCATCGGTCTCCATGGAGACAACATATTGCAGTTGTCGGAGGCACTCAATAAAAAATGCAGGGTCAGAAAAAGTCAAAACTCGCTGCGCAAACTCGTCTAGAGGAAACCTTAATGCTCCGATAAATCTACGCATTTATCTTGACACGTTCAGATTATACAGGGTGTGCTCGTCACTTTTTTCCATCAGTATATATTTGAAGAAGCTCTTGTGTGAGTGAAACGATTATAACTTTATAAAGTAAAGAGTAGTGAAATTCATTAAATTTGTTTTATTTTATCCCGATAATAGTCATAATGTAATGTCACCAAGTAAAGGCTGAAACAATCCTATATTATAAGAAATTTGGAAAATTCTTCAAGCCATGACACGAAATATATTTACATTTTTTATGTTTAATTATTTCACCTTTATTTAGAATTGATTTCAGTTGTAGCCAAGTCAATAGTGACGTTTCTAAAACGAACTGTGATGCTTCCTCATTAAAATTTACGAAGCATATCAAACCAATCTAGTTATACATGAACATGTAAAACTAATCATACTGTATATATATATATATATATATATATATTCATTATACAATAATACGATACTGTTACAATTAGTAATTCATATTACAGCGAAGGTCCGCAAATCCGAATGCCTTGTAATCTGAATGGCCTTGTAAGTCGCACAAAATCAAAATAAGCAGATTTAACATTAGGTGTCTTTTAATCCGGGCCGACCATTGACCTTCTAATCAGGACATTGTTTTGCGTGTTATTGAATAACACGGGCAGTCCCGGTAGGCAAGTATTGAATAAAAAGTAATTCCTTATTCACTTTTAATCGTCATGGCACCGAAAAGGGGCATAAAACTTTAACTCTCTCCGAGAAAAAGGACATACTGCAAAAGCTGAGTGGTGTTGTAAGTGGAAAAGCACTCGTCGAGAGATACGGTGTTGGTACATCCACAATTTCTGATGTGAAAAAGAATAAGGAAAAAATAAAGGTGTTTTGCTTTGTTTATGACAGGATAGTGATATTTACAGTTATATTTCTGAATATATATCAACTCCAATGAGAATAGAACATTTGCGAAAGCCAGAATATCCAGAAATGGAGAATTAACTGTACAAATCGTTTCAGCTTCACCGTGAAAGACATCGCACTGTCACAACCAATATTTTAAAAGAAAGAGCGCTTAAAATTTACCTCAAATATTACAATGGCAATTTCGTTGCAAGCACAGTGTGGGGAGAAGGTTTATAAAAAGACGTGGAATTCGTCGTGGAGAGAAACTGTCCAGTGATTCATCTGTCGTGCAACCATTTTTTACAAAAATTCGCTGAGATGGAGCTCCTACCAAGACAAATATACAATGCAGATGAATCTGCATTATTCTGAAAACTTTTACCTGATCGAACATTGGTGTTTGCCAAAGAAGTAACTGCCCTAGGGTAAAAAACTTTGACAGAGAGAGTAACATTTCTTGCATGTACAAATGGCGATCGTACGCATAAAGTCAAAATAATGGTTCACTGGAGAAGCAAGAAATCCCAGGGCTTTTAACCCTTTCGTGACGGGAGACGCATGAACGCGCAAATCCTTGCGTTTGAAATGTGCGGGAACCGCATATATACGCGGGCTTGTAACATGCATTCAGATCGGGAAACGCACGTTTGTGTGATCGTAGGCAGGTCCATACATGTCTTTTACATCAGAGATACAAAGCGGAATACTCAATCTCTCAGTCTTGTGTACTTCCCTGACTTGTAAGTATCGTGTTTCTTGTGATTTTTCTATAAAAATGGCTCGTAAATATTTAACTGATGCCGAACTAGAGGCAATACTAAATGAAAGTAGTGATGAATTTAACGATTATGACTTTGAGTCCAATAGTGAAACTGAGGATGAAGAAATGTGTAATGTACCGCAAGAAAACCCTTTATCCTCGGATGATGACTTTGGCAGTAATAATGGTAAGATATCTAATATAAATATATTTGTTTATATTTACGTAATCTTTTAGCTGGTCAGAAAACTACAAAGAGGAAAAAGGCTGGTAATACACTCAAGACACCTGATGCCAGTTTCAAATGGAAAACAGATCCTAACTATCATTCATTTGAAAAACTTAACTCTGGTTGCACAAATAATGTGCCTGCAAATCTTACGAATCTTACGAAGATTTCGTAACTCGTATCGCCCAAGAGACCAACTTATTTTATAATAATAAACGCGAACAAGCTCCACAGCCTAGAAAAACATGGACAGACGTTACAATCGATGAACTTTACTGCTTTATCGCAGTATCTTATCTCATGGCACAAGTAAAGAAATTGAAAATTGTTGATTATTGGTCAACTGATGCTTTATTAGTTACACCGATTTTTGGACAGGTTTTCTCTCGTGACCGTTTCCTTTCGATACTATTGGCATTACATTTTTCAGAGGAAAATCAAAATGAAAATAACAAATTGCATAAAATCAGATTGGTCGTAGATCACCTAAAAAAAGTATACCAAAATACATTCTACCCATTTGAGAACCTGTGTATCGACGAAAGTTTGATGCTCTTCAAAGGATGACTTTCTTTTAAACAATATATTCCCTCAAAGCGACACCGTTTTGGAATTAAATTGTTTGTGCTGTGCGACTGCGAAACTGGGTACATACTGGATTTTATAATATACTGCGGAGCAACTTCTGATATTCAAGAATATGATACAGAATTAGGTAAATCTGGAAATATCGTTTTTACACTTATGCAGCCTTACCTTGGCTCGGGTCATACTTTATACACTGACAATTGGTACACCAGTCCGATATTATATGGTATGCTTTATGCTAGACAAACAAATGCGTGTGGAACTGTCAAACAAAACAGAAAGAACATGCCAGACATGAAAGAAAAAATTTCGAGGGGACAAGTTATACATTTTTCCACTGATAATATACTTGCAGTGAAGTGACAAGATAAAAGAGAAGTGAGAATGCTTTCGACACGACATACTGCAGATATGGTGCATACAGGGAAAAAAGATCCAGTCAAGAAAACAGACATAAGTAAACCTAAATGCATTGTTGACTACAATGCAAATATGGGAGCAGTAGATAGAACCGACATGCTTCAAAGTTCGATACAATCAGTGCGAAAGTCAGTGAAGTGGTACAAGAAACTATTTTTTCATTTGCTTGATATGACACTTCTCTATTCTCACGCGGTCTATAAAATGAAAACGGGTGAAAATATATCTGTAGCTGATTTTCAGTTGAAATTGGTGAAAGAGTTGCTTGCAAAATATAAGATAAGCAAACCACGATCAACCAGCCGAAGGGCTCCTGAAACAGACTCTCCCCTTCGCTTGACAGAGAGACACTTTATATCTCAATTTTCCAAGGATCAAGGTACAAATAAACAACCAAGGAAAAGATGCGTAGTTAGTTCAAAAAAGAATATTCGCAAGGAAACAACTTATTGTTGCCCTAGCTGCGATGTTCCCTTTGTGCAATACTATGTTTTAGAAACTACCAGACTTTGGTAGCTTATGGCAAATAAAAATGTTTATATTTTTTGTAATGACATGTTGACAAATCTTTCGGTTATTATTACATTGCAAGTTAGAATAAAGTTTAAGAAAGATTATAATTGTTATTATTATTCCATTAACAATACAAATGCGCTATATAGAAAAAAATTGTTTACTAAAAACAGCAATTCCAGTCGGGAACCGCGAGAATGCGCGCTATCGAAAGTCACCTTCGCATCGGGAACCGCGCGCTTGCGCAGAGCGTAGAGAACCCCATTTGAGAGCACGACAGTGAAAAACAGTCCCGTCACGAAAGTGTTAAGAAATGTCCTAAACTTCCAGTAGAATATGCCTCAACAAAAAACGCCTCGATGACTTCTTCCCCATTCGTTAAATGGTTTCACGGATCTTTCGTTCTACAAGTAAGACAGTGGAGAATAATCTCAATGGAAAAGCTATTGCTGTTAGTCGACAATGCTCCAAGACTCGCATCGGAGACGCACTAACTAAAGATGATGGACAAATCATAGCCATGTTCGTGCTAACGAACTGTACCCCTCTTATACAACCCATGGACCAAAACGCCATACATTTGACCAAATCCATTATCGTCCAGGTTTTATCTCCGGGGGAGAAAGGCATTTCTAGAGCTCTTAAGATAATAAATTTTTAGATGCCGCGTTTTGCTTTCCTGTGCTTGGGACAAATTGTCAGCTGACGCAATAAGGAAATATTGTAGAAAAATCTTTATGACGCCCAACAAGAATTATAAATGGAAATTGGAAATATGTTGTAGCAATAAACAATGTAATTGAAATTTATGAATGAATCGATGGCGATGAAGACCATTTGCAATTGGATAGTAACGACATACCATGGGCGAATGCTACGGCAGCGTACAATGGAAACGAAGCGGAGAAGTAACGAGCGATCATTAAAATTTTCACTCGTAGCTGGTCATGTATATAAAAATTATGTCGTAGCTTTAGTCATTAAGGTGTTATTTCAAACATCTGTCAGTGTCAAATATATATTTTAAAGTTTCATCAAAAGAAAAAGTAATGGCCTTTAATGATATGCATAAAGCATTTATGGTAGAATGTTACTTCCTGACATCTCAAAAAATTGATGGTATTTGGCAGCATTCAATAGAAAACTGCCTTGCGGAGTTTGAAGAGAGATATCCAAATACTGTTCCTAGCTATAAAACTTTCCGTGATACGCTAATGCATTGTGTAAATCTTTTTCGTCAAACAGGCAGTATTTTAAGGAAAAAAGAAAGCGGTCCTCCTCTCAAGAGAAGTCGCGGCGTAATTGAAAATGTCAGACAAATTATTAACGAATCTCCTCAAACATCTATTCGCAGAGTTTCGCAACAAGTTGGGTTTTCGTATGGAACATGTCAAAAAATTTTAAAAAAGGACTTGCACATGTATCCATATAAATTAACTTCTGTACAAAATCTATTACCTACGGATTATGAAAAAAGAACACAATTTTGCCAATGGTTTATTCAAACAAATGACAGACAATATTTTAAATCATACTTTTTTCACCGATGAAGCTTGGTTTTATTTGAAAGGTTATGTTAATTCGCAAAATATGCGTATGTGGTCCAGTGAAAATCCTCATTTCTACAGAGAAGTTCCTCTACATCCAGAAAAAATAGGCGTATGGGTTAATAGGACCAATATTCTTTGAGGGCACGATAACATCGGAGAAATATCGTAACGAAATTCTCAGTGTTTTTACTAATCAATTGACTAATGCTGAACTCCAGGTCGGATATTTTCAACAGGATGAGGCTACATCTCACGTTACACTTGAAAATATTCAGTTTTTGCAACAATTTTATGGCGATAGGATAATAAGTAGAAATACAGCGATTCCATATCCACCACGGTCGTGTGATTTAACAGTCATGGATTTTTTTGTGTGGCCATATATAAAGAATATTATTTATGAAACACCAATTAATAATCTACAAGAGTTAAGACATAAAATCATTGAAAAATGTGAACACATCAATAACTCACCGCAAGTACTGATCAATGTTTTCAATGCTCTACGAAATAGAGTGCGATTATGCTTGGTAGAGAATGGTCATCATTTTAAACATTTTTTATAATATTGTATTACTTTGTATAAAAATTATAAATATATTTAATATAAAAGTCAGCATTTCAAATTATTTTTTAACAATCATGAAGTTTGAAATTATAGTGACAGATCTCCTCTAATATAATAACTTAAGTTAGGACATACTTTTTGTGTAAATGGCTTACTTGAGCGAAAATTTTAATGATCACTCGTTATTTGTCAGACGAAAATATCAGATTTTTTAAATAAATTTTTACTTTGAATGCATTTTTTTCATATTTTATGTATAAAACCTGTATTAGAAGTTTTAGTGCTGTTTAGTTTTTATGGATACGGAATCATATACACATTTTTTGCTTATTTTTCCTTTTATTTAATAATTTCAATAAATCTCCAGTAATCCGGACGTTTCACTAATCCGGATCGAGCCAACTTTAATTGATCCGGATGTGCGGGCCTTTACTGTACATCAAAACGCTTACCTTAACACCGTAAAGCCTACTTGAAGACTCCTTAAACATTATTTCTTCTTTTCCATTTCCTAACTTATCCATTTTTATCATGGCGCCTAATACCCAGTCTGTTACGTATATGAATTCCTTGTAGATAGCGATACCAAACGGATGCTTCAGTAGAGGTGAATTTAATGTCTTAACATCGTCTCCGTTCAAAGTAGAATGCTGTATGCGATCCAAAAATGCATCGCACCAATACAGTCTATCGGAGCTGTAATCTATCGCCAAGCCATTCGGCCAGCCCAAAGTCAAATCCTTGAATGTGACAATATTCGAACCGTCACTGAATACTCTGGATATTTTAGCGGGTTTACGCCACTCGGAGACGAAGATGTAACCTTTTTTTGGATAAACTGCGACGCCTCTAGGTTTTCCGAGATTACGTAATAAAGTTTTTCTATAAGTTACATTTCCAGTTGACAATACGTTTAAGGTACCGTATTTAGCGCCTGTGAAATATAGGTTTTTCGATATCCAATCCACGGCCAGGCCATCGCTTCCTTCATTTTGCATTTGGAGTAGAATTTCTTTCGAAGATCCGTTTTTATTTATTCTGCAGATGACATTTTTGAATACATCTGAAAAATAAATTAATTCATTTTTCGCATCGAAATCTACGCCTGTAAGTCTAGCGCCTTTGGAAAACGTTGGTAAAATAACATCACTAAATCCTTCAATTGTAGAATCCAGAACTTTTCCTTTGACGAGTGTCTCCTGAGTATATAATAGGAAATCATGAACTAACTCACAGGTCATTTTATCTAGTTTTAAGCGGTAACCTATCTTACATGCGCATCTATAGCCTAATGCAGCTGGTGTTTTAGTAACTATGCACATGTGCTCGCATCCGCCATTGAAGTTACCACATGGATTTTTCGCTGGTGGTTGCACTAAGTCATGAACGACTTTAATAGCATCGAATTTGCCTCTATTAAACAGACCATGCACTGCTTGTATGCTATTATTTCCTTCGAATTTATCCATGGAAAATATACGTTGCTTTACGCTATCTGTCCAGAAAATTCTATTTTCGAACAGACTCAGTCGCGGATTAAAAATCGGATTTCCCTTCAATACAGTAACCATATTTTTTCCATTATAATCTACGGTTTTTAAATAATGTATTGCGGAATCATACCAAAATATTCTCTTAGCTATTATGTCGACAGCTATTCCGGAAATATTTACATACGCCGTATCCGATACTATAGATCTAGCATCTGTTCCATCCATATTTGCCCTTACGATTTGTGTCGTATCACCAATAAACAAATAGCCCACTAAAGGATCCAAACCAATATCTAATGGACTTGTTAAGTTAAAACTTAAAACTATGGCGTGTGAATTTCCGTCGAATTCAAAAACGTCTATTTCGTGACCACCTGAGTCTACCACGTAGAGCTTATCTCCCACCCAATCAACCGCAATGGCTACTGGCGTCCAGGAATCGCTTGGTGAAGTAATTTCTATTTCGTGGTTTTGGAATTCGACATTCGAACCGTTTATTAAATACTGAACGTAAATCTGGAAAGATATTCTTATAAAAACAATTATTTTAAGTGCGAATAAACGTAGGTACCTTTCTTGTTTCTGTATCCGACCAAAATAAAAGACCTTTTTTGTAATGGACATCCAAACCTGTTGCTCCCGTTGTATTAGTAACGATTTCAGCATCGCCTCCTTGGTAATTCATTGACATAACGACACCATCATGAACGAAATACATCATCATAGAATTAGCATTGTTAGCCGTGCATCTGCTTTCATTTTTGCCTTGATTGGTGTAACCTTCAGCGCAATAACATTTAGAATAACCTTCAATGTTTGCACAAAGCTGATCGCATATACCCCACGTGTCGCAATTCTCTTCATTTAGGCAAGTTTTTTTATCGGTTGCTAATTTTTTATTTTGTGGACAATAGCAAGCATCACCCATTGCAGACGTATTGCACCCGTATTCGCATTCCAGTGTTGAACATGACAATATTGCTGAAAGTAGAGATATCGGTAAGTTTGTTGAATTGGAATTAACTAAATTAAATTAATTTAAATTTCGTGAATAGTGATTAAATATTTACTTTAGCCAACGTTTATTATCCTCTGTTGCGGAAATAATCAAAATTGTTCGATGTTTAACGAAATTAGTGCCGCCATCTGTTGGTGAAAGATTTACCTATAAAGTATCAGCAACCGCTTGATATTTTGGTAGAGGGCGGCTACGATCATCAAGATTAATATAGTATTTGTCCACTCGATATTTTGACTCACGTACGCTTATTTTGGTGTAAAAATTGGCGACCAAGACAAGTCCTGGGCTCTTCATACTGTTTGTTCCGTTTACGTTGAAGCATTTAGAAACTGGCAAAAAGGTAGGAGGAAATGTTTAAGCTTTGATGTTCCTATGGTATGGCGAGAGCCTAGAAATCACAGTGATGATTGTTATTTTTGTTCGTGTAATGTTCAAGGATTCAACAGAAAAAATAAGAAACAAATTGTGTATCCCAATCTTGACTCTGCTATTCGACCAGTTCCTCATGGACCAGATGTACCGATACCTACCGCACCAAAAGCACTAGAAAACGTAATATCGTCAGAATCAGAGGAATCTAATTGCGACCCAGATAACTCAGATTTCACACCAGATTTCAGAGAGCCTGAAGTGTTTAACCACAGCGAACTAAATGATTTAATTAGAGATTTGCACCTTCCAAAGGATGCATCCGAATTGTTAGCCTCCCGACTTCGTGAGAAACATTTACTGGCACCTGGCGTCACATCAAGCTTTTACCGGGATCGCGAAAAAGAGTTATGTCAATATTTTACTCAAGACGGACAGCTAGTGTATTGCAACAATATTCCTGACTTAATTTCAAAATTAGGAAATGTGCCGTATGTAAAAGAAGAATGGCGCCTGTTTATTGACTCAAGTAAGCGTAGTTTAAAAGGCGTTTTATTGCACAATGGTAACGAGCTGGCCTCGGTTCCCGTTGCCCATTCGGTACATTTAATGGAAACGTATGAAAATTTTGAACTTCTTTTAAAAAAAATAAACTACCAAGAACATCAGTGGATGCTTTGTGGTGACCTTAAAGTGCTGTGCATGCTACTAGGACAACAAGGAGGTTATACAAAATTTCCATGCTTTATTTGTGAGTGGGATGTCGAGCAAGGGATAGACATTGGACTCAAATAGAATGGCCCTCTAGAACAAGCCTTACACCTGGTAGCAAAAATGTATTAAGAGATAGCTTGGTTGACCCCAAAAAAGTTTTACGGCCTCCTCTCCATATCAAACTTGGCTTGATGAAGCAGTTTGTTAAAGCCCTAGACAAAAATGGACAGTGTTTTAAATATTTGCGCGAGACATTTCCGATGCCAAGTTAAAAGAAGGTGTTTTTGTTGAGCCGCAGATAAGAACATTATGCAAAGACAAGGATTTTCAAAACACAATGACCAATGTCGAAAAAACGCCTGGGTTTCATTTAAAGAAGTAATTGATAAGTTTCTTGGGAACTCTAAGGATGAAAACTACGAAAATATTGTTCAAAATATGTTACAACACTTTCATCGTCTAGGTTGTAATATGAGTTTGAAAGTGCATTTCCTGTTTTCACACTTGAACTATTTTCCTGAAAATCTTGGAGCAGTTAGCGAAGAACAGGGAGAGATGTTTCACCAAGACATTAAGGAAATGGAACGGCGATACCAAGGCAGATGGAGCATAACGATGATGGCGGACTACTGCTGGATGTTATAACGGGATATGCCCTTAAGAACATACAACCGAATATCCGGACAACGCAGCTTTCTGCAAAAATACAAAGATTTCACTTAAAAAAGACTGAGTAAAGTATTTTTTTCCACTTTTTTAACTTGTATTCCACCTTTTTACTCAATAAACAAATAATTTTTTTTAGAAATATCGTTTTTTTTCATTTAATATTTGCAAAAAAACCTTACGTGATACAAATAAATGCATAGAATTTTTGAAATCAGCCTACCAAAATTATATAAAATCAGTTTTCAAAATAAAAACATCTGTCAAAAAGTTTAATTTTGTAGACCTGTGTAATCTGTGAGTATAATCCTAATCAAGTTTTAAATACACGAATATAACTTTTTTAGTAGACGAAATATAAAATACAGTTCTGCAAATCGCAGGAAACGAATTATCATATAATTCCAGTTGATCAATATTTGCCGAATATCGTAATTTAAAACGGATATAAAACTTTATATATTTCCTTTTAGACATTGCGGTTTCGCACAATTTGATGATAAGACTAGTTTGGAGACTTGACATTATCTTTACATTATCTAAACACCGGTTTTGGTAAGCGCGAATTGTTTATTTCCACGTTAAAATTAGCTAAAACTGATTAAATACCAACGGCTGTTGGGTTTGATGATTTTTATGTTACAATAATTTATCTACAACGATCCCCGACGAGGAAAGAAGAAACAAAAAGGAATTGTTCTTTTAATATCTGAAAAACAGGTTTTGCAATTTAAATGTATTTGTTTTCGATATTTGATTTTTATGTCAACACGTTTTGTTTTTTTAGATTGTCTCGTCATGTTTGAATATATTCTTAAACACTGATCAGATCATTCTGGTCGTGCACTTGGATAATATAACATAATATACTATACGGGCGTCCTTGAAATAAAGAGATATTTTTTGCGAATTTTTTCAATTAAAAAATTCGAATAATTAGCGTCGTAAAATGTAGAAAGCAATATTTACATTCACATTACTTCGCGAAATTGCAATTAATTTGCAACAAGTGCCAACTACAGGCAAAAAATATTAACATCTGTTTCCTTAATGTCACTTAAGGCTCCCCGATGTATTCGAAACCACGTGCTTAATAGCTGAATGGCAAAGCAATGGCCCGGCAAACCATGGACCCTGCTTACGAGCGATGATCCTTTAGATCCCTTAGATGATCCTTTTGTTGCCTTTATGCCGTAAGTAGGGACCGGACACGAGAGGCCGATGACTCATCGCCCACGGGCGTACGTTTTTATGGTTATTATTTAAAGCACAAGAAATTTGTTTGTTAAGCACTGGTAATGCAACCTTATAAAACTTCATTCGCTCCACAAAACAGTACTAATACTGTAGAGGTTCATACATAAATGGTCTAATTTATGGAAAGTGAACATGATATACCGGGTGCGGCAATAGTGTGTCGGCGGCGCTTACCATGAAAACTAATAAAGTTGTAGCAATGAAATTTTACGTACACATGTAGTATGCTACAGTGCATTTTCTATTTTTATTTATATATCTACGGGGTGTTCCAAATTTCCGCAACCACTTTAATTTTTTTTTTTTTTTAATAGATTGCTATACTTTCTTGTTATTATGATGATAGCCACCCAAATTATCTTTGCAATGATATATGATAATGTGCACTTACAACTGTTAGTTTTGGTTTTATTGCAAATTTTGTTAAAATCTTGACAGTTGCAGCGTCTAACATTTTAAGTCTTAGTCTGAAAATGGGTGCAGTGCCTCACGTAACTCTTTTCTTACCAATTTATGGACTAACACGTTATATGTTTTAAGTGTGAACAACGTGACAACATATACAGAGTGTTAAATATGTCGTGCCAAAGTTATCTAAGTTTAAAGGCTATTTTCTCTTTTTTTTAAATTAAACCAATAATTTTTTTATTAGTCAGTAAATTCCTTGTAGAATTTCCGTTAAAATGGTACCAATAACATGGTACTTATTTCTAGTATTTTCGAAGTTATAACCCTTTAATGGGATATACCTATGTTTATAATATTCAATATGCGGTGCTGCATCTAATAGTTGGTTGGTTGGCCATGAAATGATATTAAGCAAAAATTGCTGGGTAACCAAACGTCAAATATCAACTTAAAATTTCCGTATAAAGTGTTTTTCTGTAGTTCCTCTTTGCTGTAATCGCGTTTAATTGTTATAATTTAAGTTCGCCTAGTTAATTATCAATTCCCGTTTGTTCGTTATTAGTTGTTATCTTGTTGTCAGTTATATCGTTTTGTTGTCATTATTTTTTATTTACATGCCGTAATAGTTTATAGTTGTGTTTCTTTAGAATGAATTTTTCGAAGGAGGAGCTAATAGACATGGTATTTGTTCTTGGCGCTAGCAATAGAAATCCACTTTTAGCATCAAGAACATATGCTATGGAGTATCCTCACCGAAGAGCACCAGATATTAAGACGTTTGAAAATTTGTTGACAAGATTTCATCGGACGGGTTCAGTGAATTACGTCAAACAAGAAAGAACTAAGACTATAGTTACAGAAGATAATGAAGTGGCAGTCGTCCAGTCCGTTGTGGAAAATCCGCGCTTATCTACAAGGATCATTTCGAAAGAACACGGGGTAGAAGTCACTGCTGTAAGAAGGATTTGAAAAAAAACATCAATTTCACCCTTACAAAATTCAAAATCATCAAGGCTTATTACAAACGGATTTTGAAAGGAGACTTGCTTACTGTAAATGACTACTTTTCCAATTACGACAAGATCTAACTTTTCTAGATCATGTGCTTTTCACAGATGAAGCAACATTTGCTAATTGTGGAATAACAAACAAAAAATTTTCATTATTATGACACTAGAAACCCTCATTTTGTGCAACTCATTCTATACCAACAAAAATGGAATGTTAACACTTGGGGAGGCATCATAGGAAACACTATTATAGGTCCATTCTTTTCTAATACTACTTTAAATTGTGAAACTACACAAATTTCCTACAAAATAATTTACCATTGCTGTTAGAAGGCCTACCAGATAACGTCATAAGGAGATTGTGGTACAAACATGATGGTGCACCTGCACATTACGGTGCTGCTGCAAGAGCACATTTAGATAGGGTAATCACCAATAGGTGGATTGGGAGAGAAAGCTTTATAAGCTGGCCACCGCGATCACCAGATCTAACCCCTTGTGATTTCTTTCTGTGGCCTACTGTAAAAAATTATAGTTTTCGAAACACCTTCTACAACGGCAGAGAACATGCAGCAAAATGTCTGTCGATGCAGATGCGATTAAGAGTATGTGTAGAGCAGAATGGACATATATTTGAACACATTTTAAATTAATTTTGTTTTATTATGGAAAAATTAGAAAATGTAAGTCTAAAACTAATAATAAAGAATTAAATAACAGGTGTATGTAAAAGTTACTTTGTTTGATATCATTTCATGGCCAATCAACTATTAGATGCACCGCATATTGAATATTATAAACACAGGTATATCCCATTAAAGGGTTATAACTACGAAAATACTAGAAATAAGTACTCATCATCATATTAATCATATTGGTACCATTTTAACGGCAATTTTACAAGGAATTTGCTGACTATTAAAAAAATTATAGGTTCAATTTAAAAAAAAGAGAAAATAGCCTTTAAACTTCGATAACTTTGGCACGACATATTTAACACCCTGTATATGTTGTCATGTTGTTCATCCTCAAAACATATAACGTGTTAGTCCATAAATTGGTAAGAAAGGAGTTACGTGAGGCACTGCACCCATTTTCGGGCTAAGACTTAAAATGCTAGACGCTGCAACTGTCAAGATTTTAACAAAATTTGCAATAAAACCTAAACTAACAGTTGTAAGTGCACATTGTCATATATCATTGCAAAGATCATTTGGGTGGCTATCATCATAATAACAAGAAAGTATAGAAATCTATTTTAAAAAAAATTTAAGTGGTTGCGGAAATTTGGAACACCCTGTAAATATATAAATAAAAATAGAAAATGCACTTAGCATACTACATGTGTACGTAAAATTTCATTGCTACAAACTTTATTAGTTTTCGTGCTAAGCTCCGCCGACACAGTATTGCCGGTATACAAATATTTAATTACGTTGTTATCGCTAATACGTAAATACCTAATGTGATTATGGTTAGACTGTCCAGTGGATCTTCAAATGCATATATTTCAAATTGAAAATCAAAGTTGCCTAAGGATTACTTAGTTTTGTTTAAGAACCAAAAACTCTCGTAACCAGTGTAAAACATATCTTAGAATATCTAATAAAATTCAATGAAATATGTCAAGTGTATCTTGACTTATGTCACTACAATTTAAATTATGACTATCAATAGTTTTTTCATTATTAGGAAAGGTACTGGTTTACTAATTATTAATTATGCTTTATAAAACTTACGACATCCTTCTTCGTCGCTGCCATCGTAACATTCTGAATCACCGTCACATCTAAAACTTTTGTGTATGCATTGTCTGAACTTTACGCAGGGAAATTCGGTCGGTAAACATGTAAAATGCTCACAATTTTCTTCATCACTTTTGTCAGAACAATCTACATTACCATCGCAGACCCATTTTGTTGGGATACAATTACCAGTATCTGAACAAGTGAACTGGTCGGATCCACATGTTTTCTTAACGCAATCATTGCCTTCATCGGAATTGTCTTCGCAATCATATTCTGAATCACATTTCCATATTGATGGTATGCACTTGCCATTGTTACACCGAAAGTGAGAATCGCTACAGGTCGTGTTGGCACAATCCTCTTCATCACTGTTGTCCTCACAATCATTCATTTCGTCACACCTCAAGGATATCGGAATACATCTTTTATTTTTGCATTGGAAATTTGACGGACCGCATGATGTTGGTACTGCAAAATATATTATTCATTAAAATGTTTAGTTATAAGTCTTATACATACCATCTGGGCAATTTAGTTCATCGCTGCTATCACCACAGTCATCTTTACCATCGCAGACCCTAGAATTGATGATACATTTCCAATTACCGCAAGTGAAAGAATTCTTTGGGCAAGCTTCAATCAGTGTTTTATTTTCAGGATCAGTGACGCAGCTTTTTTCATCCTCACCAAGGGTTTCGCCATTAGGGCAAGCACACTTCACCATTAAATTTTTCGAATTGTCCGACGGCAGCCCGAAACATAATTTCTGACACTGTCCATTGTTATGCCTGCATGGATGAAGTGCATAAACTTCTTGCTCGTCTGCGCTGAATACCTGGATAAAAGAATATTGCATGAAGCGTAAGAAAAGTAGAAAATACTTAGATATCTAATAGTATATTACATACCGAGCGGGGAAGTGCTCTATTACAGCCGAGCGACAAGGTAGCTTACCGAGGTGCAAAGCACCGAGGTAAGCTGCAGACGCGAGGCTGGAATGAGTTCTCCCGAGGTATGTATACGATTTTACTCACAATCTACTATTAGTAATTCTATATAAGTTTTATTTTAAATAATAATAATAATAATAATAATAATACATGAGTATCGGTATTAATTTTTATGATAATTTGATAAACTATTTTAAGGAAGATACTTGTAAAATCGTTGCTAGGCAATGTAATAAGTTTGTTGAATCTGACAGTTAGGTAATTATTTTGCCAGTTACAAAATATAGTACGGCATTTTTAATAATAAAAAATCTTTATACGTGTATACTAAGAAATATGTCCGACAGTGAACTTGAATGCACCCCACCAGAACTGCGAGTAGCTGCAGAAAAAGCTACTGAAGGCATGATTCCGGAAAAAAGCAGGGAGAGGTACGAGAAGACTTACGAAGCATATAGTAAATGGGGCGTGATTAAGGGTGTGCAGCATACCTCTGAAACGGTACTCCTTGCTTATTTTGCTGAATTAAGTAAACAAAATAAAGTTTCCACATTATGGCCAAGGTATTCGATGTTGCGAGCAGTTCTTAATATTAGGCAAAATGTTGATATCAGTAATTAAGCAAAATTGCGAGCATACCTAAAAAAGGCAGAATGTGGGATACAAAGCTAAAAAGTCTAGCGTTCTGTCCAAAGCAGACACTGATAATTTTCTGAACAACGCTCCGATAGAATATCTTCCTCAAAAGGTAACATTCTAATTTCTTTAGTGCATATTAAATTTATGTTAAATTACATATTTCTTTTAGGTTGCTTTAATTATTGGCATCTCTGGAGCCTGTAGATGCGATGAACTTTTAAAAATGAAAATAAGTGATCTGGATATTTAAGAAAACCGAATTATAATTCCTGTAACGAAAAGCAACTCCTCCCGTACATTCGTAATCACAAAACCGGAATGGATGAAAGTAATAAAGCAATACTACGACCTTCGCAACAACATTGAATCTGAAAGATTTTTTTTACAAATGAGGAATGGCAAAGGAATTTTCCCAAAAAAATAGCAACTTACTTAAAACTGGAAAGCGTTAATGGGTTTACAGGACATTATTTCAGACGTACTTCAGCGACATTACTGGCAAATACAGGTGGAGACATTCTACAGTTGAAAAGATTAGGGGGGTGGAAATCCAGTACGTTGCTGAACGATATGTGGAGAACTCATTACATGGACAAGTAAAAATTGCTAATATGTTGTCAAATGTAGAACAATCAAGATCGTCGATTTCTAAAAATGAACAGCATAATTTTAAGCAACAACATGGTCTTTCTTTAACAGTTAACAGTAATGATAATTCTAATGTAACCATTAATATTAACAACTCTAAATAGGTTTATTATTGTTTCTTTACTAAATAAATACAGAGTTTGATTCCAATTTATTCTTAAAAACATGTTTTAATGCCAAAATGACAATGATGTCATATTTGTGACTAATGAACTGACACTTGCTAGCTGGGAAAACACTTTTCCGGCTATAGCTGGGAAAGTGAAGTAGGTAAGCAATAAGTCGCTTCCCGACTGTTTCGAAGGGTACAAATCTACAGATTACTAACCGATTGTGAGTAAAATAAACATGAGCATTGTAAGTTATGGTGTAACAATTTTTTATATTTTCGAACTGGTAAATTTTCAATTATTACGAGGGATGTTTCCAAAGTTCTGGGAATTTAGCTATATTTTTTTAATTTTATCAATTTTCATCAATATTATCATATAGTTTTTCAACATAACGGCCATTCAATTAAATACATTTATCCCAACAATAAGTTCATTTTTTTAAAGCCGTCCTCAAAGAACATTTTCGATGTCTTCTGAATCCATCTATTTATGGTGGCATGTTTTACGTCAGTTAAACTCTCAAAACTAACACCCGTAAAGGTTTTTTCAAATCTTAGAACGGATGAAAATCACTCGGTGCTAGATCCGGTGAATAAGGTGAATGCGAAAGAAATTCCTATCGTAAATCGGTCAAAACATCCTTCGTTTTTCTTACGGTGTACGGTCTTACATTATTCTGTTGCAATAACGGACGCTTATGCAACTTTCCAGGCCATTTTCTGATGTGCCTGCCACAGTGGTCCAGATAATAAGTTCGAATGATATTCTGCGTTAATTGTAGTACTTTTCGCCAGATAATCCATAAAAATAATCACATCGCAATCCCAGAAACTCGCCGTTATCGCAGCTCGTTTTCTAAACTAAACTCGTGCGGCAAAGTGGTGCCTTATGAAACTTGTGTTTTAATAATTAGCATTGGTAAGAGATCTATTAAAGCACTCAAAGTGTGTGCTTTTCTAAATCATTCAAGCACAGAAAATTTAGTTTTAATTTGGTCACACTACGTCTATAAGTCAGTAGTCATAGTGATAATTTAAGGTTATCATTAAACTGACAATTAATTAATATTTTATTATACGGTAATTATTAGAGAGCGGATTCGAGCGATTGATGATTCATAGCCCATAGGCGCCTGCTTTGTATTCGCAATAGGTTTGTTTCTGTAAGCGATCCGTGAGTTTCGAACAATTAATACGTGTGGCCTGGTGTATAAGTGGCACATACCTGCAATTAATGCAGTTAATATGTATCTGTCAATGCACAACAGAGCGAATGTAATAAACGGTTTGGTAACCGGCAGCAACTACTGTTGAAACAACAGTAATGCTGACAAGCAAATTACGTATCGAATTTTGAATAAAAATAATTTACAAAGAACAAAACTCAAAACTATGTATTTTCTGTGAAACATTGAAAGTGTAAAGCTAGGGTTTAAAAAAAACCGGTTTTTAAAACAAATTTGTTGCATTTGAAAACCGGTTTTTAAATTAAAAAAACCGGTTTAAAAGAATTAAAATTATTATGTAAACATTAATTTTTAACTTATTTGATTTGCTATTCATTCTATGCAACGGGCAGCAGACACATTTTTTCAACGTTGGGAGTTACGTTGGCCAGTGCATTGTGCACTGCGCACGTCGAAAAGACATGCCTAATCGACTTATTTTATGTTAGTATAGTTTGTTTCAAATTATAAGAATATAAATTTGAACGGCTCTAATGCTTTTATTGCACCACCTTCTGTGATGATAATTATTATAGCTGGTCTCCTTATTGAACGGGTATGGTTTACCTATTTGCAACGTATGAATCTAGGGCCGTTCAATAAGGAGACCAGGTATAATAATTACCATCACAGAAGGTGGTGCAATAAAAGCATTAGAGCCGTTCAAAGTTATATTCTTATAATTTAAAACAAACTATACATAATATGTACTGCAATGTACTCAATGTACTACATATGTGCAATCCGAGTAATTCTAGAGTAATGGATCTCATTCATGCGTCTTATGACAATGCCAAACGTGAAACTATTATTGAATTAGATTCAATAAAAAAGAATAAGGAAAAATTCTCTATAACTTTAGATGACTGGACTAGCAAAAGAAATCATAGATATTTAAACATTAATGTACACCACTTCAATTTGGGATTAGTGTCAATAGCTGGTTCCTGTGATGCTCAGAGAACATTAGAATTGGTATCTGAAAGGCTACAAGATTTCAAATTGAATCTAGAAAATTACATAGTTGCAGCAACAAAAGATGCTATGAAAAAATTTGGCAAATTATCATTTATAATTAATCAACAATGCTATTCACAGGCCATCCACTTAGCAGTTATTGATGTGTTATATAAACATAGAAAAATGGCTGAAGCTGAAGTAAATGTTTCAAGTGAGGAATCGGAAGATGAAGAAGAATATAACGATTATGAAGATTCTCCTTATTATGTTTGTAACCGAGAACATCCTATTCCTATTTTGTCTGACAATTACAAACAATCAGTTTCACAAATTAGAAAAAATTGTAATTCTTTAGAAAATCTCCTGTAAGAAACACCATTCTTCAACATTATATCAAACAAGAAAAAGGAAAAGAATTAAATTTAATTCTTGACTACAAAACAAGGTGGAATTGTATAAAGGACATGATTGGAAGATTTCTGGCAGTAAAAGAATGTATTGTTTTAGAATTGAATGATATTGGTTCTTCTTATATGTGGAATGAAGCTCATTATCCTAAACTTTTCCAACTTCATAAAGTCTTGGGACCGATTCGTTTAACAGCGGCAAGACTACGAGATGCCAATTTATTAACAAGTGAAGGTATATTTTAATTTCTGTTAAATGAAATTAAAACAGTGAAATAAGTTTGAAATTATTATATGCTTTAGAAGAACGAATTTAAGAAAGAAGACAAGTAGAATTAGCAACTCTCTTCCTGTATTTGCAAAATCCACAAAACATTTAAAGTTCAGCAAAGAAATTTAGTGTACTTTCTTTAGCTTCAAGAGCAAATCGAACGATTATTTTCAATTTCAGGCAATATTGTGTCCAAAATAAAAACAAGACTTAGCCACCGTTCAGCGGATATTTTGTTTAAAATCCTATTTTCTTAGGAGAAATTAAAATTAGTGAAATAAATATAAATATTATTTGAAATTTGAAATTCTTGTTTGAATTTTCGTTATTTTGTGTAAGTATTGTGTAATCCCTAAATTTTTTTTATATTTTGGCTTTGATATTGATTTCGTTTTTTGTTATTTTATATAAACTAAATAAAATATTTTTCCCTATTCTATTTTTTTTTTTTGACAAAAATTTGAAAACCGGCTAAACCGGTTTTTTTGGAAATCTGGAATTCGAAAACCGGTTTTTCAAAAAGTAGGTTTTTGTATAAACATACTTCGAATGTATAGATTTTTCAATCGGCTCTGTGCAGATTTGATATAATATATTCAAATCTAGATTTCTGCTAAGGCATACTTTTCATTCGATCGACAACGATTTCTAAGTTAATTATCGCCTCTTTTAGGTTAATATCTTGATTTTGCATGTAAGTAATTGTGTCTGTAAGACACTGGAAATTAGCTTTAATAAAGTTTAGCTGGTTTTGTAATTTTCAATTTGTATCAGGTGTTTACAATTAGAAATGCTTTGCATATCATCATCTTGAAGATGAAAAACAAAGTTTTATTAATTTATCCAAGTGTTGTGAATAGAAAAATGCTGCTTTTAACCATGTTCTCCACCTAGTTAATACAGGAACTGGGGGTAAATACAAATTTGGAAGTATTTCTCTATATAATGCTACTCGCGATGGTGCTTTGAGAAATATGTTTTTAAATGATGAAACTAACTTATCAACATTTGGAAAATGACCCCTGATGTATTCACATACTCTGTGTAGTGCATGTGCTTCACAGGTAACGTGTAGCACATTGGGATAAGTTTGCTTTAATAACTTCCCTGTTTTAAACATATAAGCTGCCGTATCAGTCAAAATTAATAGCATCTTGTCTTTCTAGTTTTTTTCAGATGAATAATATGAATACATTGATCATTTACTTCTGCAACTGTTTCACCATTTACGACTGGCAATATTTTAGTTGCAATTAAGTATGGTTGGTATGAAGTTGTCGGATGAAGAATACCAACAACTACATTTAACACATATCGTCCCATTACATCTGTTGTTTCGCCTGCACTTACCCAAAGATGATGACCAGATAGGTTGGTTCGTATTTTTTCAATGGTTCTCATATAGCATTTTGGTAAGTGGTATTTACGTAGAGTAGATTCATCTGGCATATGACGATCAATATATTTTGTAAGAAATCTCTTGAGGACTGGATTGTTAAGCTTTTTGAATGGGATATTGACCGCCATGAAAGCTTCACACAGTTCTTCGTTAAAAGTGTCACGTGCAGATGGTCATTTGTTATCTTGATGAGTTTTCGAAGAAACATGTCTCTGCATATTACACATTTGTAGACGCCTTAAACTTAATGAACAGGCACTGCAATATATCTCGGTATCATTACGAATATGCAACCAATCTGTATGACCTCTAATCCATCCTACCATGGTTGCCCTACGAGAATTCTCCATAGTTAATGAAAATAAAGAGAAATACTAAGAACAGAAAGAAATGGACTAAAAAGAAGAAAAGAAAACTACTACAAAAATAAGGTAGTAAATTAAACTTAATATTTATAAAAAATTATAGAATAAATATACAATATAACAATATAAAACGGATTTTTTAAAATACTAAACGTTGTAACCAAATAACACTGAAAGAAACGAATCCAGAAATAATCCCTTATAGAAGAGAACAGAAAATATACTATCTGAAGAACAATAAATACATATAGGTATATGCATGTATAACAGCATGCAAACACGAGAATACACTTTGGAAATTAGCGGATATAATTTTTTAAGCGATTATTTTAACGAAGTCTAACGAAATAATATATAAATGTATATTCCGTCTTACACCCCATTGTTAAATTAAATTTATGAAGGAATACACACAATTGGCAATTGGTCATTCAATCGTTTCAGTCCGCTCTCTGGTAATTATATTTACAATACAATAAAATATTTATTATGAAGAGAAACTAACGTTCTTTGAGTTTAGTTAATTTAAGTCAACCTTAAGCAACGAAATTCAAAAATTTGAATTTTATTCTTAACATACACGAATGTTACCAATTGCCATAAAGTTTCCCTAAACTATCAATTTTTTTATCTTTTTCTCTTAAAAAAAAATACATTAATAAAGCTAAAAATGCGAAAAATAGCATAAAAACACTCATTACAAAACTCGTGATTTCGTGGTTTAACACAAGTCTTTGAAACTTGTTTTTTAATATACTATTTCTTATTTAGATTTAAGTAATTAGCTTTCTTGAGCTGTTGGTCTTTTTTAGTGTCTTTGAACCCCCCTACCCCCCTTCCCACATCCCGTTTTGTTATTTCGCGACCATCTAAAAGGATGCGCTCCGCTGGTTGAGAGTTACTACCTTTAAGCCAATTTAGGGAAGCATTATAAAGTCTTATCGCTGTGAATATAATAAGTAAAGGCCGGATTACATGCGAAAAAAAACTGAAAATATGCGCATAAATATGCAGATGTTTTAGCCTAAATATGCACTTCCCTCCTGAAAAATATGCAGGTAAATAAATACGGGGAATGTTAGAAAATGGAATACTGTAGAAAAAATATGCCATTATGTTTACTAGAAGTTTATTTAGTACATTTTACAACATAATTGACTATGAAAACAATTTACAATCACATATTTCTCAAAGTTTTCAACAGAAAAATTGTGACGCTTGTCTGAAAACATGTATTTATATATTGAAAAGGTTCGTTCTACGTCGACGCTTGTTATAGGAGCATATTTCAAATTAGAAATATCATCTATTGTCAACTCAATATTTTCTACTGAATCACCACACAAGATTTTAGCAATGTCCTTTAGCTTTTCAAAACCCTCATTTTTTCCTATTACACTTAAAAAAATATTCATACACGGACTGTCCCACTCCTCCTTTAACATCAAAACATGACTTTTCAAATTTGTTTATTATTTCAACGCTCTCGATTAGCGACATAATTTATTTTTCCAACGCAATATAGAAGTGGAAATAAAACTGTAATTGGCTTTAATAAACGCCAGCTGTCGATGTATTTCTTTACTCGAATACACCTTTTGGGCGTCCATCACAGATTGTGCATCCCTATCAAGATTCATAATAATTGTTTTTATTCCTTCATAATGATTTGCACGAAAAATAGCAGCCTACAACCACGTTCCCCATCGTGTGATTACTGGTTGAGGAGGAAGCGGAACATCGGGTAGATGTTTGTAAAACTGAACTCGTAATGGGGCCTTTAAAACTACTTTCTTAACACTACTAATTAAAGTATTTACTAAGGGAAAATGGTTTCTGACATCTTCTGCAACACGATTTAGTCCGTGCGCCAAGCATATGTGAATTGTGTGAATTAAATTTGGGTAAAAGATTTTCAAGTTGAAAGCTGTCTTCACCATGTATGGTGCAGAATCTGTCAAAAACAATAGAATTTTCTCTGTTGGAATCGATTCCTGTAAGAAGAAAGTTGCCAGTTCTTCCTGTATAAACCTTGTTATTGTCAAATTATTTGCCTTTTCCAACTGTTTGGATGAAATTAAATCAGATTTTGCTGGAACCGATACGTTAAAGATACCAATTATAATGAACTATGTATCGGCCCAAATTATCAGTAGTTTCATCTACGCATATATAAAGATAATTGTTTGCAACAACCTTCTCAATGCTATTCAATGTTTCTGCATAGATACAGCGAATATATTTTTTTCTTAACGTGCTCTCGTCTTGAATGTTATATTTGGTGATGTACTTTTGCAAAAATAACTTGACATTTAAATTGTTTAATTTATGTAGTGGAATATCTGCCGACATAGAAATTTGACACAAATCTTCATTAAATTGTTCTTGTTCAGATTTTTTGGAAGTTGATGGCAAACATTGCGGTAATGTTTGCTGACTCTTCTTCGCTAATTTCATCTTTGTTAGTTTTGCAGCATGAGATGAAGTTTTCATATGTTGGTCGACTTGGAACTTTCTCTCACTTGTAATCTGCAAAAAAATATAATATCATCGGTTGTTTTCATATGAAATAAATGTTAGTAAAAGATAAAGGAATAATTAAAAACTTAATTTATTAATTAATAAGAGGAAATAAACTTAAAATTTTACTCACAATCCTGCAGTATGCTACGCAAAACACTTTTTCTCCATCCATACGCAATTCTGAATAAGGTGCAATTCATCCAGGCACAGTCGCTATTTTCGGCATTTTTGCTATTATATATCACAAGTCACAAGTTTACACTTCGAAAAGCCAACGTAAAATGACGTTTAAAATAAAATTACTTTCAATTATGGAAATAAATTTCTCCGAATAGCAAAGAAACACATATACTCCTAATTTTCTGGTAAAATGTATTTTTGTATTTAATTAGAAGTTTTAAGGTATTAGCTTTTCCTGGAATTTTGTCTCGGCCTGGATTTATGGAAAGAGAATTAATAAATTCTTGTAGACACTTATCGGAAAAGTAACGGGAAGAGGCTTATTAAAATGTAATTTTTAATTTAAAGAGGGCTGTTTAATTTTTGTTTGCTTGTTACATCCACGACATATTTTTAGTAATGCCTATAATAAATTTGATTTAGTAAATAAATAAAACTCGGATACTTAAAATATGCAAAAATGTTGAATTACTACAAAATATGCAAATAATATACAAAATGCATATATTATGCAAATATGCAAATTTATGCAAACTGCATATAATCCGGCCTTTAGTAATAAGTCTAAAATGCTTACCTTAATACCATATAATCTTGTTCGAGATTCTTCGAACAATATTTCCTCTTTACCATCTCCTAATTTATTTATTTTTACTATTGCTCCCAGTATTCTGTCTGTTACGTACATGAACTCTTTGTGAATGGTGATAGTGAACGGTGACTTTAGTGATCGTACATTGATTGTCTTGACGTCATCTCCGTCTAAATTCGAATGCTGGATGTGAACTAATAAGATATCGCACCAATACAATCTATCCGAACTGTAATCTACCGCTAATCCACTGGGTAAACCCAGAGTCAAATTCTCGAAAATAGTCACATTGGATCCGTCACTGAAGACTCTGGATATACGATACGATTTATATCTTTCAGTAAAGAAAATGTAACCTTTATTTGGGTGGATTACTATGGCGTTTGGGTACCTCAGACCATGCAAAACAGTTCGTCTATAATTTATGTTTCTGGTTGATAATACGTTTAAAGTTTCGTTTATACTATCAATGTAATATACATTTTTCGTTATCCAATCCACAGCTAAGCCTTCGAGTTTCGTATTTTTCGATGAAAGTATAATTTCCTTGGAGGATCCATTTCTATACATTCTGTAAATGTTATTTTCTAAAGCGTCTAAGTAATAAATGAATTCATCTTTGGCATCGAAGTCTACACCTACGAATATAGCGTGTTTAGAAACCACCGGTAAAATAGCATCGTTAAATCCTTCAACTACAGGATCCAGAATTTTTCCTTTGATAGATTTCCCTTGGGAATATACGAGAAAATCACGAACTAACTCACAATTCATTTGATCTGATTTCAATCGATATCCTATCTTACATGCGCATCTATATCCTAATCCCACTGGTATAGTAAGTATACACATGTGGGCGCATCCACCATTAAAGTCACCACATGGATTTTTCACTAGCGGTTGGACCAAATCATGGGCGACTTTAATAGCCTTGAATTCGCCATTATTATTCATACGATGAATTACTTCTATGCTAATAGTTCCCTTGAATTTATCAGCAGAAAGTATATCTCGCCTTCCGCTTTCTACCCAAAAAAGTTTGTTTTCGAACAAAGTGAGTAGCAAAGGGTGGCTAACAGAATATTGCCTCAAGATCGTAATACTGTTTGCTCCGTCATAGTCTACAGTTTTTATATAATATAATGAAGAATCACACCAAAATATCCTCTTCAGTATTACATCAACGGCTATTCCGGAAATATTGTACGTTGTATCCGATACTATAGACCTAAGAGCTATTCCATCCATATTTGTTCTCAAGATTTGAATCGTATCAGCAACGAATAGATAACCTGCAAACGGATCCAAACTAATATCTGATGGATTAGTTAATCCAGAACTAAGAACGATAGCGTGTGAATTTCCTTCGAATTCAAAAACGTCTATTTTACGTCCGTTTGAATCTGCTACGTATAGCTTATCTCCCACCCAATCGACCGCAATAGCTACTGGCGTCCAGGAATCTTCCGGTGAAGTAATTGCTATTATTTGGTTTTGAGTGAGGTAATTTAAATGTAGGACCTGAATCTAGAGAGGCAAGATTAGAAAAGCAATAATTTTAAAGGACAGAATGTACCTTTCTTGCGTCTATATCCGACCAAAATAGAAGACCCTTTTTGTAGTGGAAATCCAAACCTGTAGCTCCCGTTATATTAGCAACGTTTTTAACAGCGCCCCCTTGATAATTCATGGACATGATGGCGCCGTTATAAACGAAATATATTAACGTAGTATTTGCATTGTTGGCCAGACATCTGCTTTCATTTCCGCCTTGACTGGTATAGCCTGCAGCACAAAAACATTTGGAACCATCTTCGAGGTTTTTGCAAAATTGATCGCATGTACCCCATGTGTCGCAGTCATTTGTATTTAGGCACGTTCTGTTATCGGACGCTAATTTTTTATTTTCCGCACAATAGCAAGCATCGCCAACTGTGGAAGATTTGCAACCATACTCGCAGTTTAACGTTGCGCATGTTAATATTTCTGAAAGCAGAAATTTCGAATGTTAATACAAAATATTTTGCACCTCTTTGGTAGAGCGGCATTAGCTATCTCAAATATTTTTATTTAGCGTCACTTTTATCATGTTTCTTTAATTGTTCTTCCACGTAAAAAATAATTCTTTCAATGGAGACTGTGGTAAAGACTGAAAGCAGTCTTTACAGGGTTGCAGTGTATAGTAGTTGTGCGGAAGCGTTTATTTTACTTTACTGTGCCCCATGTGTGACTTTTAATTAGTAGTTTTTACCTATTGATGATGACAACTTAGTTGTCGAAATACGTATTTAGGATACGACTAATAATTGTGGTAAGGGGTTATATACCTTTTTAAATTAAAAAATAATGTTTAATAATACATGAAATTCATTTGACCCTTCATATTAACAAACATAAACAATAAATAATTTAATTAATCGATTGTAAAAACTTAACTATATGACAGATTTTGATGAAATTTAGATATAGGCTTCTAAAACATGGCTGAAGTCAACAATATACTAATCATGGTGAAAGTGCTGCTCGTACTTACTTAACCCCCATGGACTATTTTTTATGGGGACATCTAAAGTCCAGGGCTTACATGACGCCTGTAGATAATGAAGAGCAATTGTGGCAACTCGTTGAAGATACAACAAATAATGTTAAAGCTGATGAAGAAGTTATGCTACATTTAAATTTTTTTCGTCGTGGAAATTTTTGTGTGCGTGTAAATGGTGGACACTTTCAACTATTTCCATGACATCTTAATTATTTTTTGCATGTTTTAGTAACATAATTTTTCTGTTACTTGTTACTTTGAATTATTAAAATACAAATTTCATAAAACCATGACAGTAATCGAGTCTTACAAAGAGTACCTTTTCTGTAGTAAATAAGTCACACACTCTAAATTTTATACTTAAACCCTTGTTACATTCGTAATTTCTTATTTTTATCTAATATTCTTATCGTCGTGCCCCGGTAGTTTATTTTTCATTTGCGAGTTTAACTTTATTCAACGCGTACTCCAACGTGGAAACGCCAGACGATACGGTTACAAAATATTAAAATAAGATATCGCCCTCCGATTTTAATATTTTGTAACTTTCCGATTGCATCCGACGTGTTGGTATTCGAACGCAACCCATTATCCAATACAGTTGACAGTGGTTGTAGTGTGCATTATTTCGTACAAGAGGAAGTTAGGTTTTCACGAAATCTACGACGATTTTGGGTTTTAGTCTCTTATGCGGATTCAGGCGTAGAACGTGAATTTTTATAGAATTGCTGTATACTGATTTCGAAGTTTTAGAAACTTTGTAAGGGGAATAATCTGCATTTTTTCGAGGGCTGACTGTATGTAGATACCGACCTGTGGACAATTTCTTGTCGGTGTAACGAAAAGAAAAACTAGAGTAACTCGTATGAACTCTTTCTGCAACTGCTATTTGTCACTTCTAAAACTAATTTAACGTTTTGAAGTTTAATTACTCATGATTGCTTATTTATTAATTTAATAATAAATTTCCTATTTAATCTAAAATTCAATTAACGTTTCGAATTTAATATTACCTCATATTTGGCGGTATAGTGTAACATTATACAGGCTGATTCAAATTAAGTGCGCACTATTGCTATCTCTGTTATTATTGATTCTAGAAAGTATGTTAAATTAGCAAAGTATTAGTGTTTTTAACATTGATTAGCATGCAGCATGAAAAAAGAATGAATAACGCATTTTCGAGAAATTTTGAAATTTATAATTTTTTTAAATGGAACTGCCTGTATATTTTTTAAAATTCTGAAGGATAATGTTGTTTGTAATATAAAAGTTTCAATACACTATTGTCCTAAAACGAATAATAAAGTAGTTACGGTGGAATTTAGTTGATGTCAAGATACTCTTTCATTCTGTAAAAGCAGTAGTAGGCTTCTTTCACTTTAAACAGAACAAATAGTATGCCCTTTGTAAATGTCAATAACGTACTGAATATAAATCTTTCGCACGTGTAGTTATTAAAAATATTTATTTTTAATTTTGTGTTGTGTTCATTAGTTCTCTATTTATTTTTCTAAACAATTTGGTTTTACTTTCGTTGCTTAGTGTTTGACAATATTTCACTATGGTATTTCCTCATTTGGAGAAATGCGATATGTTGGAAGCATACATTTTATGTCATAAAAATTCAATAAGGACTAGCGAATATTATGCTGAACACTATCCTTTACGACAGCAGCCAGATCGACGTTGACGTTTGAAAAAACTATAAGAAAATAAATATAGTCACACCTTAAATTAAAATAATGTTAAACTACTCGAAATAAAAAGAACTACTCAAATTAAGAAACAAGAAGAAAAGGCCATGATGGCAAATGATGGTAATGAAATTGCGGGATTATCATAAAAATGTTTTTTCATAAGCCACTACTTATAATACGATAATAAAGTAAATATTTTTTTAATTTCGAATTCGATACTTGGTTGTTTTGAAACCACCCCTATGAGGTCTAAAATAATAAATTACAGACAGGGGTAAATACAAACATTTTTTAAATGAACCTGTACAGGTGGTCATCAGAAAATCCCAAAGCTATACGCCCATCTAAAATCTAACATGAATTTTCTATTAACGTTTGGGCGGCCCTAGTCGAGGACTTGATTGGTCCTGTTGTCCTTCCTGGAAGGTTAAATGCGGACAATTATCTTCAATTTCTTATTGACGAACTGCCAGGTATTTTAGAGGATGTCCCACTGAATGTTCGACGAGATATGTGGTTTCACATGGATGGAGCACCACCACATTTCGGAATTGCTGTACAAAATTTGGTTAACGTCAATTATCCAAGATGGATTGGTCGAGGTGGTCCTGTTGCATGGCCACCCAGATCACCCGATCTTAATCCCCTTGACTTTTATTTATGGGGGTACATGAAAAACTCTACGCGCAAGTTTCGAACACAAGAGAAAAGTTGCTGGGTCGTATTCAGCAAATCCGACAGAACAAGTATGGAATTCGGATAAGTACTTCTTCTGTTGGCTTACGGTTCAACAGGGAGGTGGACATTTCGAAAATATTATTAATTGAACTTTCTTATATAAAATCAGGATTAAAATAGGATCTTTAGGATTACATTTTTTTTTCACGATCTGACAATCACATTCATAGATCTGTAACTTTGAAATAAATAAAAATGGATGTACAAGTTTTGCGTTTTTGTTACTTGAAATGAAGTCTACTTTACACTCCTAAAATTTGAACATAACGATACAGGACATCTTGTATAATAGATGAAATTGTAAAACAGTGAATAATATCACACGTGAAACGTTCAAATTGTAAATACCACATAGCTTCAATTAATTACAATGTTATTTACAAATTTTACAGTTTCAGAAATTGTTTACCAACCTACAATATAAATAATACGCTAAATAGTAGTACATATTTTTAAATTTTTAATTAAAGCCGAATTAAAAAAAACATTAGCTATTTCATATTTCTAATTTTAATACACAGGGCGATGGGTTTTTACCTGGTAATCCTTCGTCTCCAGCAAAGGAAACTGCCGTCAAGTATGAGAAAAGGAACAGGAATTCAGTAACATTTTTAAATTCTTTCCAGCTCATTTTGATATAAATTAAGACACTCACAAATTCACGAAAACTTAAACTATATATAAGGGCACATTGTTTATATGTACAACCGTGCGTATAGAAATTGACTTCCTTCTAAAATGTTATAGTTCTGTCTTCAAGGAAACAAAAATCTTCCACCAAATGCTTGTATATGGATTATTTAAGTTTTTAAATTAAGCAGCTAATTCTGTAAGCCGCTATCTTTTTTAGTTTTCTCTCTTTTTTATTAATAGTAAAAGTGTACATATACTAAGCACGATTTTCGCCCGGCGTAACTAAATTTATTAATTAATATTTATCTATTTTAAGTACTTAATGACGAATTAATTGACGAATTTTTTATTTTAGAAATTTTCCTTTTCTTAAGATTCACGTGGATAAATTTTTGTTTAATTTTAGTGATTTTACTAAATATTTTTTCGCACTTTCACGCGGAACATATATCTCATACCGTACACAGTCGCACACTGAAGACTTCCAATCGACGGCAGAACATACATGGTATACTCAACCTGATTATTAGAGAAGTCAAATTGATTTGCGTTATAGCCGTGTCCCTTATAGTATGTAACGTGCTTTCAAAAACTTTCCTCATTATAGTAGGCTGTTTTATAAGTAAATAAGTAATCAAAGATTGGTGCGAAGCCTTGGAAAACTTTAAATTCTGACTAAATTCAAATTATAAACGCTTATATTTTTTTAATTATTTTATTATAATGTTAGAGTTACAACATAAAACATTTATTATTCAAAGTTACTTATAGAACTGGCCAAAAATTAGAAAATGGTGTTTGAGTTTATTCCACTAATCAGTGCGTACAGGATTTCTGGCAACAGTATCCTAATCTGCCAGATACTTACGCACAGCTGCAAAAGCATATTCAAGCTTGTGTTATTAAATTTGATGAAACAGGGTTTAAAAACCCTACATGTTTCGGCAATGAAGCCTTTATCAAGGATTTAAAAAATATAAAGGCATCATTGCCGAAACATGTAGGGTTTTTTAAATATATGTACTTTGAAGTAAGACAGACCTTTAATCGCCAACTGATTTAATTTACCATATATATATGTATATATATATATATATATATATATATATATATATATATACCGTACGAACGCCGGGGAGTGATTGATCTACCACAATGTAGTAAGACGAAGACGAATAGCGAGTTTATGTGGTTAGGGTTGAGAGAGTATATTCAATCGGGTTCTACTGTCTAACTGTACGGGCGTTCCCTTTCTTTATCCAACACATTCTACATACGATCTAAGTACGAATCAAATAATCTCTCTCTAACACATTGAATATTCCTATCAGTCGGTCATTGTGTTCAAGCAAGGCCAATATACTTGCAGTTGGCCAGTCATTACTTATATATCCATCGATCGCACGACGTTGGGCACACGGTATATAACAATTGATAAATTATTGGAGTCTTTCGGCTTTTATATGAAATATTTACAAATATCAAGTTAGAATGTATGTAATTGCAAAGTAAGGGGGAATGTAAACATTGCTGTCTACAAATTACAAAGCAAATCATACGAAATTTTTAATTGAAAAATATGGTCTACGTTGGGACTCGAACCCAAGTCTACAGCTTGCCGGGCTGTCGCTTTATATATATATATATATATATATATATATATATATATATATGTATACAGGGTTGGGCAAAAGTAACGCATCAGTCGAATAATTCCGTAAATATAAACTTTAGAACAAAATGTTGTTAACAAAAGTTTTTTGACAAGTTATTTTGTATTGGTTTCAATCATTTGTTTTTTTTCATGATGACTACATATGACAGCCAAAGAAATTTTTTTTTTAAATGGAAATAATATTATTTTTTGGACAATTCGGAATCTTTATCAAGTTCTGAATATGAATGCGTACTATTTTTATGGGGTTAGATAATAAAAATATTGAGAAAAAAATTTAATTTAATAAAAGTAAACAAACTACAAAATTAAATTAAATGCTCAAAGTGACGTCCTTCTACGACCTGACAGTGTCATAAATGTTCCCAAAAATGACGAATTGTATTTTGTAAACTATTAGGTGGTATGGCTTGTGTCTCACGAGTAATTTTTGCTCTCAAATCCTCTAGGTTTCTAGGTTTCTCCTTGTATACTTGCGACTTCATGTGTCCCGAAAGAAAGAAATCCAATGGATTTAAATCGGGAGACCTAGCGGGCCAATCAATAAAACCCCGATGTCCAATCCAATGACCGGAAAAAATTGTGCCTAAATACTGTCGAACATTAATAGCATAATGTGGTGGTGCTCCATCTGGTTGAAACCATAAATTACGGTTTGGCACGCTTGGTTGATTGTCGTTAGGAAATAAAATCAACAGATCTGGTACAATATGGTTACGCAATAAATGTAAGTAACCATCACCATTAAGGTTGTGTTCCAAGAAGTACGGACCTTGATGCGTTGCCCAACAATGCCAGCCCACACATTAAGTTTGTGGCGATGCTGTATATGGTTTCCTCGCATCCAATGTGGATTCTCAGTCACCCAGTAACGGCAGCTTTGCCTATTTACAAACCCATTTAGACAAAATGTAGCTTCGTCAGAAAATACGATGTTGTTTAAAAAATTTGGATCGTTATTGGACAATTCCATTATTGTTTCACAAAACTGTAATCTTCTGTCCAGGTCATCTTCGTTAAGTTCGTGCAGTAAGTGTATCTTATAGGGCTTGTATTTGTTCGCTTTTAATATTCGTCTAATAGATCTGCTACTCATATCATTTTCTAATCCTAGTTGAGTGGTTGACGTAGTGGGATTTTCCGTTACACCAAGTAAAACATGAAGAGATCGGTCTTCATTAGTGATTTCTTTTGGTCGGCCAGCTTTAGGTATATCAATTTCCAAATCAATCTACAAAACACTGCACTAGTCCAAATGTACGTTTATTAGATTTTATTTTTTTCTCAATATTTTTATTATCTAACCCCATGAAAAAAGTACATATTCATATTCAGAAATTAATAAAGATTCCGAATTTTCTAAAAGAAAATATTATTTCCATTAAAAAAAAAATTTTTTTTTTGCTGTCGTATGTAATCATCATGAAAAGAAAACGCAAATGATTGGAGCCAATACAAAATAACTTGTCAAAATACTTTTGTTGACAACATTTTGTTCTAAAGTTTATATTTACGGAATTATTAGACTGATGCGTTACTTCTGCCCAACCCCGTATATAGAAGATTTAGTCGGCGATTTAAGGTCTGTTAGAAGTATTTTGAATCTTTTAACACCTTCTCGATCAGCGAAAATTTATCCACCACGCATTCTATTTTTGATTTTTGGACGCAAATAGAAGTTACGTTGTAATAAATCAGGTAAACAACTGAAACAATTTTGAAACACTGAAGATGGACGCGTATTCGATACATCCCTGCTGTCTTGAATATTCCCAGGAGTACCATCCAAAACGCAATATAGCGACATCGTCAAACTGTCAAAAGACATTATTCTTCCGTCAAACGTCAATGACAAATGTATTCTGACAATTACTTGAGTAGTGGGGAGTTGACGTTTTTAAAAACGGCTTCTGCGCACCCCCTTCTCGCGCCAACTTCATTAGCGCTTGCTATACGTAATTAAATTAAAACAATTTAATTTAAAATGAAATATATAAAGACATTCCAAAGTGACCTTTATGGTTCTAAGCAGGTAGAAGACCAAGGGTCTAGCGGCTTGAGCGAGCACAAAAGAAAGACTTTCTACTTGCAAACGAATATACAGGAAGATGTCTAAAAGTGAATTTATATTTTAAATGCGAGATATATTTAAAGAAATATTATTTCAAAATAAATGAACATCCTATATGTGCGAAGTGTAAAACTCCATTCAAAGTTTACCACGCCATATGGCAGAAGTCATTAGAGTTCGAAGAGGTAGTAGGTACGCACTGTTAATCGCTTAAATTGTGTGAAAACGTAGATGTGAACCCTAGCCGATAAAATTTCGGTGTCCGGAATTTTTTGTCCACGAGTGTATATTATATTATTAAAAATGTTTTTGTTTTAAACAAAACTAGTTCACAGCAACAAAGTACGAACAAACTATGAACAGAATTGTTGATTAAAACTGACAAATTTTACAAAAATAACAGTTAAAAAATATGATCACCGCTTAAACTAGTAGATTTCAGATATTTTCACAGCAGCTCTCATATGTATAATAATCAGGGTCACAAACATATATTGCACACCGTACTTTGGAATTTCCCATACTTTAGAACCGGTGATATTTCCACGTATTGATATTAAAATGGTATTTACGTTAAAGGTAAGTCAAACTTCCTTAATGTTTATATGCTTAATGAATAATAAAACTATTCGCAATTTAGCAGGCGTAATCTAATCTATATGAATATCCATATTATACATTTTACTTAAACCGTTGATTGAAGGAATAGGTATATAAAGATGCGCAATTATTAGGGGAAGGGCGAGTAATTGTACGCACCTAAGGGATTTTCTAGGTAATTCGAAAACTATATACACTACCTATGTCTCACTAAGTTGGAACCATATGGAAAACTTTTTTATTATTAATTTTAGGAAAAAAAGTTATTCTTCATAAAAAGTTCTGCATCTTCTAAAATCTAAAATGCAATCATCAGATATTAAATTTTTTCAGTCGTATACGCTGTTTGTCAAGAAATATGAATTTTACTCAAGAGTAAAGTACCTTTATATTTGACAATATTGAAAATTGTTATAAATAAAAGATGATTAGAACTAAAAACTATGTTCAAATATGCAATTACATCCATTTACATTGAAAAAATAATTTTTTTTTTGTCTACAATATCAATGCAGATTTAACTGTTGTTACATGTAATCTAGGATGCACTGACATACAAATGATTTGTTGATAGCAATAAATGTTTGACAGTGAGTTTCAAAACGCGTTAGAATTTATGACTAAAGACGGCAGACTATGTGCCCGAACAGTAGCGTGATGTGGAGGGATCGAGTAGAGGTGTACGACGATCAATTCAGTTGCCGTTGAGACGTTGTAAGCGATACATTGTTAACACAATCGTGTTGAAAATGTCGGGAGTGCGTAGAAACAATGCATCGACTCGGTTGCATGCTAACGTAGGAAAGAAATTTTTACATCGGTTTCCCGATTTAATATATGACGGTACCGTAGTGAAATGTTTAGTTTGTGAAACAACTTTATTAACTTGGAAAGCAAGTCAGTGCCAAAGACATATAAATAGTGACAAACATAAATCGAATAATAGTGGACGCAGATCATATAATAAATTTGTGTGTGATTTAACAATGATGTTAATTGCGACCAATATACCAATGCAGAAAGTGGAACACCCAATGTTTCGCCAGTTTTGGAAGAAATACAATGCTACGTGGAAATTACCAGCAAGAAGTACGCTACGGAATTACGTACCGTCAGTGCGTGAGAGAATTGTAAATTGTACGAAAAATACGGTAAAAAAAATTCCTGTGGTTCACAATAGACGAAACTACAGATATTAAAAAAACAGTCCATCCTAGCCATTCTAGTACGGACGCTGACTCCGCAAGGACCTTCTCCTCCTTATTTACTAACCTGTAAACGAATGCAAGGGTGTACTGCCAGAGCGATATATAATGTATTAATAGAAACACTACACAAATTTGAGATTTTACCGAAGCAAGTGTTAATGTTAGTTATCGATGCTGCCAAGGTTATGTGTTCCACGGCAAACTTACTCAAAACGATTCAACCAAACCTGCTGCATGTCACATGTTTGCTTCACGCTTTACACCTTGTAACAAACACTATACGTACAACTTATCCTGATGTGGATCAACTGATAGGACAAACGAAAGCGGTTTTTCTTAAATCTCCGAAACGGATTCGGCTATTTCATTCGCTGTGTCCTGATATACCCGAGCCGCCGCAACCAATTCTTATACGATGGGGTACTTAGTTAGAAGCAGCATTTTATTATTATAAACATTTTGAAAAAATTAAATCAGTGATTTTACAACTAGATGCCAAAGAAGCAGCTGCAATACGGCTCAGCCAGGTTCAAGTTAACAATCCTCAAGTTGCAGAAAATTTAAAAATTATTTACGACAGTTACGTTCCAATACTGGACGCAATAAAAAATTTACAGAACACTGCGCTGTTCTTATCGGACTCATTAGCAATTATTGACCACGTAAAACTAGTGCTGCATATCCTTGAAGATGAAAAAAGTGATTGTGTCCGTGAAAAATTTAACAGTGTATTAGATAAAAATGTAGATTTTACAAAATTAGGGCAACTTTTTACCAATACTGAAGATCCGTTGTACAGATACAAAGAGCGCTTTAACTATGCAAATATAACATCTCTCAACGTCGAACAATCCTTCTCTGTATATAAACATATACCGATAGGTCCAACCCGCTACGGGCCATACGCAACAATATACGTATGGAACGTAATGCGATGTGGCAACGTATGTACGATGCCACTCCGCGTGCGCATACATAAGTCCGATGATCGAGAGCAATAGATTGCCCGTCATTCGTATCTACCTGTGCAAACGTAAAGGTTGCAACAGTTGCAAGTTCAACTGTTTAGAATTTTCGAGACAATAACCGCTAGAAATCTCGAGGGAGTGAGGCGGGAGTTTTACCATAGGCTCGGCTATTGTTTGGGGAGAGAGGGCGGTATTTTCGAATCCTATATTTAGTGACTTTCTTAGAATTAAAATTTATTTTGCAGAATTATTGATTTTTTTACTTTTATCTTTTAGAAAACGTTATTGTTTTTTTATTACTTAAAATTACTTTTCCGTAGCAGCTAAGAATACAATAATAATAACTTGGAGATATAACGACCTTATTATATCTGAAACAAATGTGCAAATTACATATACAGAACGAATATGCAAACGACTATATCCTTGCGCGGTTTAAGTTTTACTAAATTCATAACTCTGCAATGTATGGTAATGTAAGCTACTGCGCGTAGAATGGATCGCTGTTGCAACTTATTGCCGGGTATGGCCCGTTGAGAGCTGGTCCTATGTGTATATACGTCGCTACGTACGAACCTTTCCGAGACTAATACAGAAACATATATTAGGGTGCAGTTTTTCATCGCGCACATCCGCATTTTTTTGCAACATAGTAAACATGTTGGGTAAGTTATTTATGTTTTTTCTTAACGTTTTGTATAGGGATTCGATATATTTATTTTTAAGTAAGCGCACTGTTATTCTGCTAAACTCTCCACGCAACGCCACTGCTGGGGCACATAGTCTGCCGTCTTTATTTATGACACATAAAAATGGTAGCGTTAACTTGTGAAGAGAAAATATAAATTGTTTTGATTGTGGGAGAAAATTATAAAACACATAGAGAAGCAGCTATTATTTTTAATAGTAGACATCCCAATAAAAATATTAATAATTCAACTGTTACGAAAATAGTAAATAAATTTAAGAGTACTGGAAGTATTAAAAATAATTTTAATTGAAAACGCCAAAAGCTGGTTGCCGATGAGAATACGCAGTTTGAAGGCATTCTGTCTGTGGTAGAAAATCCCAAAACTGTCATTGCGCAAAAGGAAATCGTTGATGCAACAAAATGTAAGTAAAGATACAGTGGCAAGAATTTTATAATTAAATAAATACAAACCATTCAAACCAAAAATCATTCACACATTGAAAGAAAGGGATTATGATAGGCGTTTTGATTTTTGCTGTCTCATCCAAGGAGAGTTAGAAGAGGACCCTTTTTTTACGAGGCATATAATTTTTTCCGATGAAGCAACGTTTTCCTCAAATGGAACTGTCTCGTCACAACATTGTCGCTGGTGGTCTGACAATAATCCAAATTTTACAATAAAGGCTGATGACCAGTATTCATTTAAGACGAACGTGTGGTGTGGCATTTCTAAGAACAGAGTAATAGGACCTTTTTTTCGACAATCTATGAATGCCCAACGTTATTTACAGTTTTTACAAACTCACATCAATGACTACATATAGGAACTACCCATACAAGAACGTCAATGTATTTGGTTCCAACAAGACGGTGCCACATACATTGAATGTTAGGGAATATCTTGAACATATGTTCCATGGAAAAGTTATTCACAGATATTCTGATCTTTTTTGGCCTGCTAGGTCCCCTAACTTAACCCCCCTTGATTACTTCTTATGGGGTTACTTGAAGCAAAAAGTTTACCAGAAAGGGCCGTTACAAGATGTTAACCATTTGGAGAGGATAATTTTAGAAACATGCCAGGAAATTTCTCTACAAATGATAAGGAATGTATTACGTGAATTTACTAATAGAATGATTAAATGTATTGAACGAGAGGGTGGATATGTCGAGGCATTAGTGGAATGAGTGAAAAATAAATTTCTATTTATTTCTAGTATTAAACACAACTTATAGTCTATTTTTAAACTAAGAGGAGCGTTTTAAATTAATCGCGCCAAAATTACTATGCGTGATTGGTTGCTTCAGAGGTAGGATTACATTATGCAAAAATTGCGTGTTGACTTATCGATCTAAAAGCGGTCACCCATCCACGTACCGACCCCGGCCGATGCTGTTTGACTTCGGTGATCGGACGAGAACCGGTCCTTTCAGCGTGCTATGGCCGTTGGCAATTAATTTTATTTCTACTGGTAATATTAACTATACTTTCAAACAATTTTATATAAATTTGCATATTTTCATTAATTGTATTTTGTAGGAAGGGCCGCTAAATTAAATGTTGCCTTTGAGCTCAATGAATAAAGAAAAACTAATAAAATACGAAAATTTAAAAAAACATTCAGAATGTCATTGATTTGGTAACTTTTACAGTGTAAATGTGGCTTTTCCATTTACTCCTCTTAGTTTAAAAATAGACTATAGTATTTGTATATATTTTCTTATTTGCGAAATAACTGCACATGCATTAATTACGTGTTTAAATTGCAAAATTGTTAGAAAACATTTAGAAACGAAAAAGTTATCATGTGTTTCATAATCACAAGAGGTAAATGTTCGTTGAAAATGAAAAGATTGGTAAAAAAATAACAAAACCAAATTTTTCAATGTAAATAGATGTAATTGCATATTTAAACATAGATTTTAGTTCTGATTAACTTTTCTTTATAACAATTTTCGATATTGTCAAACATAAAGGTACTTTACTCTTGAGTAAAATTCATATTTTTTGACAAACCGTGTATACGACTGAAAAAAATTAATATCTGATGATTGTATTTTAGATTTTAGAACATGCAGAACTTTTTATGAAGAATAACTTTTTTTCCTAAAATTAATAATAAAAAAGTTTTCCATATGGTTCCAACTTAGTGAGACAATCTGTATATTATTGTTACAAAATTCCATAAACATATACAAAATTATATTAACTATCTCACTCTCTAAGAACAGACATCTAGTGTGTACAGTTTTGAAAAAAAAATGTTTTTTCTAAATGTTGCTTCTGCTTACAATTAGATATACATGGTAGTGGGTAATTATACGCAGGTGTGGGGTAATTGTGGTTATGGAAAATTGCATGGGTTTGGCCTTTAAAATAAAATGTAATATAATTAAAAAACTAAAACGTCTAAGAAAATTTTAATAATAAAGTAAAATAGAGAACAGCTGAAACAATTATTTTGCATGGCATAAATCGCATAGATATCCTACATATCATCATTACACAAGTTAGAAATATCTCCCAAGTCTTCATCAGTTTCTTCATCATGATATATTTTTCGTTTCAGACGTTTTGTCATTATTTTGTCCCTTCCCTTTTTGTTCTTTTCTTTTGCTTCTAATACAGGGATGCACAGACTTATAGGGAACAGGGGCCACTCGGGAAAATTATAAGCCAAGGACGGGCCACTACAAAGAATACTTATTAACACAAATATTTTTATTTTTAAATAGTATGAATTACTACAAATGATAAAAATAAAAGAACATTCAAAAATGTTTGTTGTAATTATGTAATCGTAATGTAATCCAATCATTACAATGTAATATTTCATGTTTTATTATTTTGATGGATGACAAACAATTTTGTTTATGGTTGGCTCCACATTACTTGTCGCCACACGTAAAATTGCTTCCAGATTTTCATTTGCCAGACGGTTTCGATTTTTTGTTTTGTTTCATCACTGAAAACGTTTGCTCACAAATATACGTCGATCCAAATAACCTTGCGCATTTCAATGCATTTATTCGCAACTCTTTATAAGCGGTTTTGTCAACGCAACGGTAAAAATTGAGTAAATTACTTTCATTAAACTTGTTTCGTAAATTATCATCATTTTGCATGTCTATCAATTCCAGCTGTATTGATTCCGATGCATTTTCGGGTGAAATGTTGAAAGGATTGCTGAAAATGTCTAATAGAGGTTTAACTTTTTTGAAGTCTAGAAAACGATCATGAAAAGCTTGTATTAAAATATAAATTTTTTTAACATAAGCGAAATTGACATCAGTTTTATTGAATTTCTCTTTTTTTTTTGTAGTTCGAGAAATGGCTGTAATTGGCTGAATTGATTTATGTCCTGAAAAGACTCAATTTGCATTGAAAGGACGAAACATGAGAATATAACTGCGAAATATTGATCTCTACCTTGGAGTCGCGTATTTAAGACATAAGTGATTTCTGATGTCTACAAGAAACGCTAAGTCACACAACCAATCAGGGTTGTCGAGTTCGGAGACGTCCTTTTTCTTCTCCGCCGGAAATATTTTGATTTCTTCAATCAAGTTAAGAAACCGCTCTAGTGACAACCCACGACTTAGCTTACTTACTTCAGTGTAAAACAGGAGATCACCATAGTCGCTTTCAATATCCTCGAGAAGTTGTGCGAATTGTCGGTGATTGAGACCTCGTGATTTTATAAAGTTTACAGTAGGTACTACAACTTTCATCACATTTTCAAATACCAATAATTTTGAACAGAGGGCCTCTTAATGTATAATGCAATGAAACTGCATTAATTCCTTGGTATCTATGTTTTTAGTTTGTAAATACTCTTTTAACATAGTTATTATCCCAGATTTACTTCCAACCATTGAAGGTGCTCCGTCAGTCGTAATTCCAGATAATTTCGTTAAATCCAAATCTAATTATAGAACATTTTACCAGAAGAGTTTTGAGCATGTCACCCCCCTTGGTTTGACTTGTCAAAGAACTCCTACTAATCAGTTCTTCACTCACTTCAAAATTTTGCGTTACACCTCGTAAAAATATTAAGAGTTGAGCAGTGGAACTCACATCTGTAGATTCGTCGAGTGCTATAGAAAAATACTCAAAACTTTTCGATTTCGTAGCTAATTGCTCTTCTATATTAGCTGCTAATGTGGTAAGTCTTCTTTGAACAGTCATCCGATTTAGTTGAATTTTCTCAAACCTCTTTGCATCTTTCGAACATTTTTTGCGGCGATATCTAAACACTGCTTAACAAACTCACCATCTTTAAAAGGCCGACAAGTTTTCGCTATTATTCGAGATATTTCAAAGCTAACTTCAGTAGCTGTTTCAGCATCTTGCATTGGTTTTGTAAACTTAGCTTGCTGGCCTATTAGTTCCCTTTGTAAAGTGGAAATTTTTTGCGTTCGATTTTCGCCGGTTAATTTGGTACAAGTATGGTGCTGGGTTTCATAATGCCTTTTCACATTATATTCCTTCGGAATAGAAACACTACTGTTGCATATTAAACAGACACTTTTGTTATGCGATCAAATAAAAAAGTATTTTTCGGTCCAAATATCTTGAAACTATCGATTTTCATCTTCAACCTTACGACTACGTTTTTTACTGGGGCTGGTTTATCCATATCAAAATTTATATTATATTGTTACGTAGGTAGTTGCCAAGATCGAACGACGAAATATTTATTCTTCACAGATTACAATTCAAACAATGTAACGTTCGCTTGTCCGTAGTTAAAACTTAACTGCCCCGATAGCGGACGATGCGTTGTATTTATACGAGTTACCGAACATCGAGAACCTACCACATTGTTCGGGGATAATACCGACGTGTTTCGCGAATCTTCGAGTAATCTAGTTGGATCGACAGATTTCCAGTCTCGTAACAATATGCTGGGAACGACGAGGAGCATACCTGTCCTACGTAGTAAACCTGAACAAGAAAGAAGTAGGTACTTAAAGATACATATCTTACTAACAATTACAAAAGTTAGAATGTTTAAAATTCGTTGGCGGGCCGCATAAATATCGACAGTGGGCCGCATGCGGCCCGCGGTATGTGCATCACTAGCTTACGGGCACAAGCCTGCATTCAACAAGGTGGACATTTCGGAAATATTATTAAATGAACTTTTTTAAATAAAATCAGTTTTGCGTTTTTGTTACTTGAACTTAAGTCTACTTTACACTCATAAAATTCGAACATAACGATACGGGACAGCTTGTATATACGGCAAAGGACAAATCTCAAGACTACTGTAGAAACGCACGCCGTGCTACAGGTGTTCACTCACACACAACCGGATTTTTCTAAGCATTGAAGAATATTGACTATGTTGTTTAGTATATTTTATCTGCATTTTAAATAATTCTAGGATAAATTTTCTAAATAACGTGCAGTTTTATTACGATAAACACAACGCAGTGACGCCAATGATGGCCGACCTACGTGCCTGTCTCTAGATATAACACAGAGATCAATAATAGACGAGCAATTATTATCTACCAAAATCTTGTTAATCTCGCGCGTTTCTTGTCAAACATAAGAAACAAACATTAGAATACCTTATTTAATAAAACATTTATTTCAGAAATAATAATACAATAGTGTACAAATTTTCAAATAAATAATACATACGTACAGTTTAGAAACTCTATATGCATAGGTCTAAGTAATCACAAAAGGAATATTTTCACAAATATCATTCCGCAATATAAAGATGAGCAAGAACTTTAAAAAAATCTACTTAATATACATTTTACACAAAAATAATATAGGTGGGTTTTGTGTTACTTACAATAATATTACTTTATAAACAGATATTTACACATTTATGTACATACAAAATTACTAAATCGCCATCTTCTTTTCGTCACTGGTCTTTCTTGTCAGGGACTAAAGCGGAAAAAATTAATTATATATCTACTGGATGCGATATAAATGGTACTAACCGTAATTAAACGTGACTGTGGGTTTAGGAAAATACGGATTAAAATTATCTATCCATCCGGGTTGTGAGCTGAAAAGAAAACCAAGAATTAAAAATCAAACTTATACACGCGTCGTTTAAATAAATACATATACAAATATGTGTGTAAGCTTCTATATTTTAAAAATAGAAAAATCGAAATTAAAAATACATACAGTGGCTCAATAATGTATTTGATCACTCCATATTTGTAATGTACAATGTGAATAAAAAACGCTTGCAAATATCCCACGAAGGGAAAGTTAATGGGAGGGTGGGACCGAGAGAGGCGGTAGAAATATCTTCCCTCTAATACTACTAGTCAGTTTTAGTTCAGTTACCCGTCGTATGTAACAGGTAAAAGTTTTTGTTGAACTAAGAGCAGCGTATGCAGTGTATTCGAAGGTTTTTTTTTTTTGGTAGGGGGGGCACTGTAAAGGTCCTAAAATAAAACTTGTAGTAGCAGCTAGATATTTACATAAGTCGGAAGACTTCGTCAGACTATGGGTGGGGTTCGACAAACTGAAAGTGTAAATAATCTTCCAGGATGCGGCAGAAGCCGCACTACAATAACGTGGGAAATTAAGAATGCCAACCCAATTGAAAATGTTTGGATTCTTATGAAGCAAAAGCTTTGCGGGAAACATAAAGAAGATATGCTGTCCTCATTGCCTAAGAATTATGCGGAAAATTTGATTGCAAGTATGGGAAATCGCTGTGAACCGCTTCTTAAAAATAATTGAGACTGGATGCCATATTAGCATATACAGGATGCAAGTTGGAAGCTTTTTTTTTGGTGGAAATATTAGCTTGCGTTTCTTAAAGCCCCTTTACAGTTTGCAATTTTCATCGCATGCAATTTTTCCTGCGCGCTAAGCCGTGGATTTATAAATATCTGCAAATCTTACGTACAAGTCCATGAAATTATTTTTGTCAAACAGGTTAACCAACACAAATATTTATCACAAACAAAATAACATACATAATCTGTACATACAAGGTTAACCTATAGAAACAGAAAACCCAAGTTATGGATAAAAATCAATGCAAAATTAATATTTGCTTAGTTTGCTACTAATCATTGTCTTCTGCATTTATTTTATTTAGAAGACATGTGCTATCATAACGCCAGAAAATACACCAAATATACACCGTGTCCGCGAACAACGGCGAAAGAATGAAAGGCGTGATTGTACATTCAAAAGTTTGAAAAAAAGTTTCTGTCAACTTGGGTCCGGAAATGCTTCTTAAAGGAGCTACCGCACTTTAGAGATGGCGTCACAAAACTGGTTTTTGGTCAATTGGTCTTGAACCACATTTAATTCTCCACATGATGACCATTGGTTTCAAGGCATAATGTAATTCTTTTGTTTGGAGAATTTCTGATCCGTTCATAAATATTTTCCTTATGTCTGAACTCATTGTAGTAGACATTTTGAAATCGTAACCAAAGCTGCCCACGCGTTTGTATTGGAACAGAGTATACACAAGATTTAAGGAAACCCCATAAACCAAAATCATAGGAATTTAAGTCTAGAGACCTAGCTGGCCATTGTACTGGTCCGCCTTTACCTATCCACTGGTTTCCAAAAGTATCATCCAGATATTGACGCACAATTCCACTAAAATAAGCTGGACACTCTTCATGCATAAAGCACATGGTTTGGCGAATACTTAATGGAACTTTATCTAGTAATGGGGATAAAATATTCTGAAGAAAATTTAGGTACACTTCAGCTGTTAATCGACCGGGCAACTCTACAGGTTCAATTAGATTGTTATTTACAATACCAATCCACACATTAATACTAAACCTATGTTGGTGTTTGGTTTCTTTCACAACATGAGGATTATCCCCTAGGTATGCATAATAATGAGAAAAAAGTTTGGATCTTCAAATTTCTTATTTCTTAACCATTCAGAAAACGTTACACGAGCTGATAAATCACCTTCCAACATATCATGTACCTGTTGAAAATGAAACGGGTATAAGTTCTCTTTACGTAGAATATTATTAATAGACGATTTGGAAATTTCTGTATGCATCGCTGACAATATTCGAACACCTAATTTTGGGTTGTCTTCAAGATCAAGAATTCCTGAACTAGAACGGGATGTCTACCCGTTTCTTTTTTTTTTTTAGGAAACACTGATCCGATTTACCGCAAACTTTGGTGAAGGGCGGTAAAAGTTGTATGAGTGGGATGCGTTCTATTAGGAAGCTTTTCTGCATATCTACGTTGTATCGCTAATGCGTTACAATTAACTTCCCTGTATATTAAATGGATATTCATCACTAGCAAACGAAACCATTTTTTTAATAAACTAGAAACTGACCTTAAATTGTATGAAACTATTAGGACAATAACAATTTTTGACATTGACAATTTTCAAACGATACTATGCTGTATTGGTTTTTTGTTTAAGCCGTAATGTAACAAAATCCTTCCATCTAGTTTTTTACATTTGTACTAAATATGAAATAAGAAAAAACAAGGCCGTTCCACATCGGACGTATTTTCTTGAAAACGGTTGGTTTTTCCGATGTTTAGCAAGAGAACCTTTTTAACATTATAAATATCATAGAATTATCATCTTGCAAAAAAAATTACACAAAGAAATAAAAGAAGAAAGTTAGTGTCGAGAATGTGTAGGGCCCCTGACACCTCTCCAAAACTGTATGCGAGTCACCTGCCAATAAACATAGAAAGAATCATAAATATTCTTTCTACACTTTACGACGCTATTTTATTCGAATTTTTCATAGAAAAAATTCGCCCTCAAGTAGGAATCGAACCCACCCGGCAAGCCAGAGGTCGTGGGTTCGATTCCTACTTGAGGGCGAATTTTTTCTATGAAAAATTCGAATAAAGTAGCGTCGTAAAGTGTAGAAAGAATATTTACAATTACATTACTTCGCGAAAACGCAATTAATTTATAGAAAGAATAATTATCATTTGTAAATCATGTACCAAATTGTGAATCGTAAATTAAATGTAGTTCATGACTAATTGACCAAAAACCAGTATTGTAACGCCATCTCTAAATTGCGGTAGCTCCCTTAAGAAGCATTTCCGGACCCAAGTTGATAGAAACTTTTTTCCATACTTTTGTTTAAATCGTATCACCCCTTTCATTCTTTGGGTTGTTCGTGGACACGCTGTATATTTGTTATATTTGTAAAAATACGGAAATTTTGATGATGTGTTGGCTATGATAAAATCCCTAAAAAACACTAGAATTGCAGCTAGCGTGCAATAAAAATAGAACATGTTCTATTAATTGCAATTAGCCGACTGAAAATGGTTGGATTTCGCATGCGTGCATGAAAATTGTATGTAATGAAAATTGCAAACTATAAAGCGACCTTTAGTATACAGACTGTATATTCATAATCAAAAAAGGTATTTTAAAGTTAGTTGTTTATAACATGTACACAAACTGTAATTAAAACTTCAAGTTGCACGCTATTTATTCAATTAAAGCACAAAACTTGTGGCAATCTTGAGAGTAGAAATTAAGGAAATAATAGTATCGTTATTCAACAACATGGCTCACAAAACGAATTAACTTAGTGATGCAGAGAGTAAATTATTGTTCCATAAGCAAGCAAAACTTCATGCCAAATAGCTGTAAGTTCAAAAAAATAGCAACGGTACATTACATTATCAGAAAGTATAAAAATAGCAGTAATAGATAATAAACCTAGTACAGATCATCCAAAGATCTTAAGTTACCGTCACGAGCGATCAATTTTGGATTAAGTTAAAAGTATCAGATGCAAAAAGTTTGACTGCATACATTGAACTGGCATTCAGACAAATAATCTCTCCTGAAGAAGTAAGGTATGTGTTAAGCAGAGCCTTATTATGGGCATGTTGAGAAACTGTTTATTAGTGAAACTTATAGAAGAAGACAGCATAGCCGATTATTTAAAAAGATAAGCCTCTAGAATTTTGGGAAAGGTTTTAATGCAGGGTTAGGCAAATGTATGGATCCATTCGAATATCTTTGATATGACTAATTAGATTTTAATAAGACTTTCCACAATTAATTAAATGCAAATCGGGGATTCGATGAGTATATTTATATCCGAATCAGACTTCCGGTTTAGTCGGAAACGATGTTAACTTTTTTATTTTAAATGAAACACCTGTATATTTTTACGAATTTCAATAAGAGCTGCGCTCTGGGAGTTCAGCATTAATAAGATTTGGCACTCTTTTGTCCGACAATGACAATGAAATTTAATTAAATCTAATAATGCAAATTTTATTAAGAACGAGAAAAATCAACACAAAAATATAAACAAAGTCAGTATCAGTTAAGAACGTTTTCGAAATGATGACCGTTCACTTCTTGACAATATGCAAGTCTGTGCAGAAATTCTTGAATGGTATTTGCCAAAGCCTCCTCACAAATTGCACTTCCTCAATTATTTTCTGCCGTAACTCGTCCAGATTATGCGATCGTCTAGTACACTGATGGAAAAAAGTAACGAGCACACCCTGTATAATCTGAACGTGTCAAGATAAATGCGTAGATTTAGCGGAGCATTAAGGTTTCCTCTAGACGAGTTTGCGCAGCGAGTTTTGACTTTTTCTATTGCTGCATTTTTTACTGAGTGCCTCCGACAGCTGCAATATGTTGTCTCCATGGAGACCGATGCGGGGAGGGAGAAACCGGTTATTATTAGTGTGGTGGAAGCGGGTAGTTGTAGTCGTACTTTGTGCGTGATGGAAGGCCGTTCGCGTTATCTGAGTGAGGTATATATATGGTGAGCGTCACCTCGAGGAGTCCATCCAACCACGCCCTATCCACCGCTAGGAGGGCATTATGGTATGGGGTGCTATTACACATGGTGAACGTACACGTCTGCTGCGTATACAGCATACGATGACGGTTTGCCGCTACGTAGATGAAGTGTTACGGCCCCTTGTGCTACCCTACGTTCGACGGCGCCCACGTCTTCTGTACTTGCACGAAAACGCCCGACCTCACACTGCACGTGTTGCCCAGACGTTTGTGGAAGAGAACCATATACGGATGCTTCCATGGCCGGCATGCTCTCCGGATCTCAATCCGATCGAACATGCCTGGGATATGAGCGGTCGGAGACTTCGACGTTACCGGCTCCCCCGGGTAACATTGAGGAGCTATGTAGGCGAGTTGAAGCGGCATGGTTGGACATCCCTCCCGCTACCATACGACTTATTGACTCCATCCCTCGTCGTGTAGCGATGGTACGCGCCGCTCGCGGGAGATACTCTCGCTATTAATGCATCCCTTCCCAGCAGGGCTGCGCCGCTCTCCAGGTGAGGGTAAGTTATGCTACGTTAGTACTACTTCCGTACCAAATTTCATTGCGTTAGAACCACTTCTTCAGGTTATACAGGGTGTGCTCGTCACTTTTTTCCAACCACAGATTTTAAATGACCTCAAAGGAAAAAATGTAGAGGATTTCAATCTGGAAACCGTGCGGGCCATTCAACGAATCCTCTACAATCAATTCACCGATTAAGGGCATAGTAAGATGCTCCATCTTGTTGGAACCAAACACTTACAGGTAATTCCCATCCTCCTCAATATTAGGAACAACTTGATCACGTAAAAGATGTAAATATCTCTGTCCAATTAGTGTAGCTTGAAGAAAAAACGACCAATAATACGGTTCCTCTTAAAATACCAGCCCAAACGGTACAAACAAAACGTAGCCTCGTCGGAAGACAACAAATTGTATGTAAAATATGGTCATTTTTGTAAATCTCATATTTTGGAACCGCGTACCAAAGGAGTAATAAATACAGTTTGGCGGAATAAGAACTTGGAGAGGCTTAGTATTTAACTTAATACTTCATTCTCTTGTACATTTTATTTGTCGAATACTTCGTTGACTTTAGTTGAGTTTTACTTTTGATTTTAATAAATTATGTATTTATAACATTTTACATTTATTTATTTACATTTATATTTTTTTTATTGTTTAAATCAAATACTTTATTGATCCACTGTAAATCAGCAAACAGGAGCAGTAGTGACGAGCTGCGCAAATAATATGTCAAACGAAAAGATTTAATTACATTTAAAAAAATCAAATTATTAAAGGAATTTGTAGACTATGATTCAAAAACATTGGGTGGTACGCTGCAAGAAAACAAGACTAATAATTAGAGATGCCAATTTCGAGGTGCGCTGCACTGGCGTACCAGGTCAACCTTCTCCCTCAAGATCTGCAGTTTCCATAATTTCGTGTGCATTATTAGATATTAGTATGTATATTTGTTTTTCAACGGACTGTTATATACACTTGTGGACAAAAAATTCCGGACAACGAAGTAAATGTCTGTTATCACAATTAAAATTGTTTTTTCTGTTTTTTTTTTCTCACAAGACATGAAATATTATGTATGAAATGAGAATTGGAAATTAAAGAAGATACAAAACATTTAATTTATCAAAAAAACCCAAAAGAAAAACAGAACGGCGAACCCAAAAAATCTTGGTGTGCTCTTTATTCAGCTTTTATCTGTTGTGTTGAAAGGTTATTTGAACTGTCAGTACTGACACTTATCGGCTGACAAAATGCAAGCGGAAAATGTGGTCCCAGCAGTAGCTTTGAACGAAGATGGACGCAATATTCGATAGATCGCTGCTGCCTTGAATATTCCCAGGAGTACCGTCCAAGACGCAATACAGCGACATCGTCAAACTGGGGAATACACACAAAGGCCAGGGTCAGGTAGTCCTCGCACCACAAACCGACGAGAAGACTGTTTTATGGTGTTATCTACACTACGCGATTGTGATTTATCATTAACAATTGTGTCTCGCCAAATAGAAGACGTTTACGGTACTGCAGTTTCTGCACGAACCGTTCGCCGAAGGTTGAAGGAATACGGAAACCTGCTACTTGTCCACTTTTGCACCCAGCTCATCGTGTTCAGCAACTACGATTTGCCCGTGACTATAGACATTTAACAATGAATCAATGGACCTCCGTATTGTTCACGGATAAGTCTCAGTTTTGTCTGCGAGTAGATAAGCTATACAGGTTCTAGCGCAAAATCCCCTGTATTTTCTTATGGAGTTTCATTTTGCATTTTGTGTGGGAAATTGTGGTGGGGGAAAGGTAAGCTGGGGTGAGCATGCAACTTTATACGAGAGGGAGAGCTCGACTGATCGGCGGTTGCTAATTTGCTTGGTAATTTTTTAAAACCGAAACTAGTTCTATTTCGTTTTCATCGATCAGGAAATGTTGAATTAAAACCTAAAATATACTCTATCTCATGAAACAGATTGCCCTGTCTATTTCACAGACAGGTCAATCTATACAAGGTGTTCCGTATCGTTATGTTCAAATTTTAGGAGTGTAAAGTAGACTTCATTTCAAGTAACAAAAACGCAAAACTTGTATATCCATTTTTATTTGTTTTAAAGTTACAGATCTATGAATGTGATTGTCAGATCATGAAGAAAATGTAATCCTAAAGTCAATAAAAACTGATTTTATTTAAAAAAGTTCACTTAATAATATTTTCGAAATATCCACTTACTTGTTGAATGCAGGCTTGTGCCCGTAAGCCAACAGAAGAAGTACTTATCTGAATTTCATACTTGTTTTGTCGGATTTGCTCGGCAGACAGGTGAATACGATCCAACAACTCTTCTCTTGTGTTCGAAGCTTGTGCGTAGACTAAATTTTTCATGTACCCTCATAAATAAAAGTCAAGGGGATTAAGATCGGGTGATCTGGGTGGCCATTCAACAGGACCACCTCGACCAATCCATCTTGGATAATTGACGTTAACCCAATTTCGGACAGCAATTCCAAAATGTGGTGGTGCCCCATCCATTGTGAAACCACAGGTCTCGTCGAACATTCAGTGGGACATCCTCTAAAAGACCTGGCAGTTCGTCAATAAGAAATTGAAGGTAATTATCCGCATTTAACCTCCCAGGAAGAACGGCAGGACCAATCAACAAGTCATCGATTAGGGCCGCCCAAACGTTAATAGAAAATTCATGTTGAAATTTAGATGGGCGTATAGCTTTGGGGATTTTCTGATGACCACTTGTGCAGGTTTCTCAGATTTATAACACCACTTCTCGTGAACGTAGATTCATCTGTAGAGAAGATTGTTCTGCAGAAATTAAAATGAAGCCGTGACTGTCTTAATATCCAGGTAGAATGAACTAGACGAGCATAGTGGTCTGCCTCAAGCAAACCGTGTCACCTGCGATAGTGATATGGATATAAGCCCTTACGTTTTAAAATTCGCCAAACTGTCGTTCGTGGCACTCCTAGTTGTCTAGAGATTCGACGTAGACTGAGTTGAATCTCTTGTAACAATAGCTACTGCTTCTTCCTCTAAGTCTGCTGGCAAATTTACTCCTCGGTCGAAAAGATAATCACGCAGTCCGCATTCTCGAAATTGTCTGTATACTTCCAGAAACGTTCTGTAATGAGGAATGCGCCTATGTCGGTATTCAATAACTGCTTGACGTGCACTGCCGTTACAGTAGCCACACACAAAATGCATGTCCGCATACTCTTGAGAAGAAGATCGGTAAGGTATTTTGAATAAAGAAAACGTGTCCACTCACTAATAAGTTGTATGAACTGAAACGTAATGCAATCCTTTATTAAAAAATGCTACATTAACAGTCATCTGAAGATTTGTTTATTGTATGATATTCATGGTTCAGCACTTACGAAATAAGTAGGAAACCTTCTTTATCATAAATCAATTTCCAGTACTCTTTTTTGTAGATCTCCAAGAAATTACTGTATGCACTACGCCGCGTGTTTATTTATTTTAGGATAACATTTTATTATGCGACGTTAACAATCACAGGCCTGTTATTTAATCGTAAATAAAATCAGTTTGTATTGACTTTAGGATTACATTTTTTTCATGATCTGACAATCACATTCATAGATCTGTAACTTTGAAACAAATAAAAATAGATATACAAGTTTTGCGTTTTTGTTACTTGAAATGAAGTCTACTTTACACGCCTAAAATTTGAGCATAACGATACGGGACTATCGTATTTTCCAAATTAATCAGCGGATTTGATTAATTATATTTAACAGCATCTGATACAGCTTTACCAGCATCTGAACACCTCCGAAACTGGTCTAAACAAGGGCATCTGATTCAGCTTTAACAGTTTCTGAACAGCTTGGAAACGGGTCTGAACAGCTATCTATTCATAAACGTTTCGGAGCTGTTCAGACCGGTTTAGGAACTGTTCAGAAGCTGTTGAGGGGGTACCAGATGCTGTTAAGTTTTTCACTAGAGCTAATTAATTATGAAAATTTAATTAATCAAATCCGCGGATTAATTTGGAATAATATTATAGTCAATTAGAGAGATTGACCTGTCTGTGAAACAGACAGGGCAATCTGCTTCACGAGATATAGTATATTTTAGGTCTTAATTCAAAACTTCCTATCTATGAAAACGAACTCGTTCCGGTTTTAAAAATTACCTAGCAAATTAGCAACCGCAAGTCCGTCGAAATATTATCCTCCCTCATATAAAGTTACATGCTCACCCCAGCTAACCTTCCCCCACCACAATTCCCCACAAAAAATGTAAAATGAACCTCGATAAGAAAATACATGGGATTTTGCGCTAGAAATTGTATAGCTTATCTACTTTTGCATTCACCAGATGGACGATGGAGAAGGCCTGGTGAATGATTTTCAACATGTTGTGTATCTCCAAGAATAGCATTTGGGGGAGACGATATAATAGTTTGGGCTGGCATTTCACTGTACGTGAAAACTGAGCTTGTTCTCAATGAAAATGGTACCATGACGGGTGTTAAGTACATCAACGAGTGTTTAGCTGATCACGTCGTATCATTTGCTCTCTTCGTAGCTGAGAACTTTGACTCTAATACACGATAACGCCTAACCTAACGCCACACGGGTAGTTGAGCAATATTTGGATGCGGTTAACTTTCGCAGTTTGCAATGGTCAGTTCGAAGTCCCGACTTGAATCCTATTGAAAAACTCTGGGATTCATTAGGGCGACGTGTTCGGCACCGACAAGCCATACCGGTAACCATTCTTCGAATAGCCCTTCGAGAGGAATGGGAAAACATTACACAAGAAGAGGTCGCCTACTGCATTTAACGTGTATCGGGCCGTATGACAAAAGTCATTAGAGTTCGTAGAGGTAATACGCACTGTTAATCTCTTAAATTGTGTGAAAACGTAGATGTAAAACCTAGCCGATAAGCCTTCGTTGTCCGAATTTTTTTTCCACGTGTGTATAATAATAGAGTCAAGGACTTCTGTATGGACTGTTGTACGTTCTTTGTAATAATGTCGCAGTTAATATTTCGACAAAAGACTATTGTCTGACGCAGTGAATAAGCTTATTGTAAATTTGGGGTTTTTGTAAACGGTAACTGTTTCACCAAGTTTTATAAATTTACAACTTATTATTTCTTGGCCATACATACTATAAAGTGCACGCCTAAGACGCGCACCTCAATTTGGCTACTCTAGTAATAATTATTAAATTTATATGCGAGTGTTGGTTAAATAAATAAAATCAGATGATCAAAAAAGTCCGTGTGGCTTTCTTATGAGAGTAGATATTTTCAGAAATAAATTTACTAAAGTAATTGACTTCAAAAACCAATCACCTCTTGTAAATTCCATTTTTATAAAACGTTTTGTCCTAGGAAGCGAAAAAATTGCCAATTTCTGCTTTTCTAACGCCAGACAAGTACCATGATTAAAAAACTCATCGAACATCATAAAAAAGTACACAATCTCCTTTGGTCACCTGATTTACACAGTGTTATTGAACAATGTTTTAAGGACATGTAGTATGGTCGAAAGTGGGGTTAAAAGTCTTAATACAGGTTGGTCCGCAAACAGTTTACGATTTTATTAAAATTACAGAATAAATTTTCTTTCTTGGGTTTTAAGATGCTTTTGCATTAAAATTTTTTTTAAGATACATTAAATACCGCCGTTTAGGCTCGCCAGTACAATAATGTCGGTGCAACAGGATACACCGGCGGTTACGCAACGCATTATTATCAAGTTTCTGACGAACGAGGATACCAAGCCCAGCGAAATTCTGGCTAGACTTACCACACAGTTTGGTGACACAACTTTGTCACGTACTCAAGTGTGTGAGTGGGTTAAAAAATTCAAGGATGGCCGTGAAACTGTATAAAATGAGAGGCACAATAGGCGTGCCATGACAGCTGTGACTGACAACATTTGAGGGATTTGTAACCTCATTAAAGGTAATCGGCATTTTACGATTGATGAAATCGCCAGTGAAGTACAAATGAATTACTGTAGTACGTATTCCAATCTGAGTTTCCGCAAAATTTGTTCAAGATGGGTTCCAAGGCTTCCGACAAATGAAAGAAAACAGATCCGAGGAGATAATTGTCAAAGACGATTTCAACGAGAAACAAACAATTTTCTGCATAGAATAGTGAAATGTGATGAAATGTAAATGTTCATCACTACACACCCGAATCCAAAATGGCGAGTGTGGAGTGGCGAAGGAGTGGAGAAACTCGCCCTGTGAAAGAAAAAACACGTTTATCAGCTGGGAAAGTTCGTGCAACTGATTTTTTCGATTGAAAAGGTGTTTTTGTAATCGATTTCTTACATGAACGTCGGACTGTGAACGCTGACTATTACTACCAGCTAGTGGAGAGGGCATAAACCGCTTACAGAAAGGCGCAACCAACCAATAAGATATGTGATTTTGCTGCATTACAACGTAAGACTTTACACGGCTGCACTTACTCGACCAAATCCATTAGGGTATTCTAGAACATCCTCCCTGCAGCCCAAAACTATCCCCATGCGACTTTCATTTGTTTGGGCTATTGAAGGAAGCACTGGGAAATTCTAGAACATTCTACGCAAGACTTTACACGGCTGCACTGACTCGAGCTAAAATGAACCAAATCTATTGGGGTATCCTAGAACATTCTCCCTACAGCCCAAAACTATCCCCATGCGACTTTCATTTGTTTGGGCTATTGAAGGAAGCTCTGGAAATTTCTAGAACATTCTCGCTACAGTCCAGATCTATTCCAATGCGACTTTTATTTGTTTGGCCCACTGAAGGAAGCACTAAGTGGACACCAATTTACAGAGCGATCAAGAAGTAGAGAAGTTTGTGCGCAATTAGCTGTTGACACGGTCTCACACTCTTTTTGAAGACGGGATTCACCAGCTCCCCAAATGCTGGGGAAAATGTGTAAACGTTGAAAGGGACTATGTAGAATAAGAATAAATTTGTTTTGTAACTTTATTTTGACCTAATAAATGATTAAAGTTTGACTGACGCTCGTATATAAATTAATAAATAAGATTAGTACTGACTTGCTGCAGAGACCGCATGTATAACGAAAAGGACAAAAGATGACAACTAAGCTATCATCATCAACAATAGAAAATAAAATTTCACGTCGAAGATGAAGAACAACCAACATAAACTTGAAAGGCACAAATGGTAATACTTTGATCACTATAATGCACCGACACATCGTACTGCAAAAGCCACCGGTCTTTAGCCTGATTCAGTATTTTTTACTTCCGAAAAAAGCAATGGTAATTGTGATTTGATAACTGGTTTGTGCGTATAAATTGCATTTGTTAGTGATGGATACAACAAGGACAGATTATTAAGTAATCTACCTAGCCTTAAAAACAATGATAAATGGCAATCTTTAAATATCAGGTAGCTTAAGATTTTATAATTATTCTAGGTGTTGTTGAAATTGAACGATTTTTGTAGTTTGGATAGCGCTCAGAATAGCGAAGAATGAGTAATACAAGAGTTATAAAGTTTTTGCCTTAACACAACACTAGCAAATATATCAATACATACGTGGCTGATTTGACGGGAGTGTGACTTTTCGAAAGTTGGCAAGACTTTCGCCGTGATGAGTATATACAGGGTGGGGAAAAAGTACTGCATATCGCTTGTAACTTTTGAATGAGCAATTTAATTAAAAAATTTCTTATACAAAGACTGGTACATATAATATTTGGCATCAATTGGTAGCAGTAGTTTTTTTGAGTTCACTGTTTTAATGCAAGGCCAACTAATTTTTTTTTTTCTTAAAAAGCGTCATGTATTTTTCTTGCATATTTAAAAGACATTTTTCTCGTGAATATAACGGTACGCAATTTATAGGGTTGTAGAAGAAAATTTTCAAGAAAATGGTCAAAAACCTTTATGATTCCTGACAGCTCAGTTGTCTTGATTTAACAAATTATTCTGGTTTTAAATGTCATCATGACATAATATAAAAAAACTTTACAACCACGCGTCATTCGATAAAATTTTGACATTTATTCGGTTGTAAAACGTTAATTATGTAAAAAATGGAAAAATTATCACAAAAAGAACGAATTGAAGTTTTGATTATGGTTGGTTACGGTAGTAGAAAACGTACGCAAGCTGAGGTATGTGGTTTATTTAAAAATAATTTTCCTGAGCGGATGTCGATTAATCAAACAAACTGTAAGTCGTATTACAAAACGGTTTCATGAGACGGGTAGCGTTAAACACGCTTCAAAAACCGGCCGACCAAGAACAATAAGTAACGGAGACAAGGCTCTGGACGTATTATTAGATATTGCGGAGAATCCCAAAATTTCAACCCGAACTCTAGTTTGACATAATGATATGTGCTCCACCTAATTATGGAGCAGTAGTAAAAAAGTACTTATTAAATGAGGTGTTTCTTGGCAGGTGGATTGGTAGAGGAGGTCCTATCGAATAGCCTGCTGGTCTTCAGATTTAAATTCTTTGGATTTCTTTAATGTGAGGCCATTTAAAAACTGAAGTTTACCGAAATCGACCCAATAATCTCGAGGATTTACAGCTGAGAATTCAGACTGAAGTTCCTTTTTTTATAGTTTTTAAATTAACTCACCATTTTTGTTTGTACGAATTACACTGATGGAAAAAAGTGACGAGCACACCCTGTATAATCTGAACGTGTCAAGATAAATGCGTAGATTTAGCGAAGCATTAAGGTCACTAGACGAGGTTGCACAGCGAGCTGACTTTTTTTATCGCTGCATTTTTTACCGAGTGCCTCCGACAGCTGCAATATGTTGTCTCCATGGAGACCGATGCGGGGAGGGAGAAACCGGTTATTGTTAGTGTGGTGGAAGTGGGTAGTTGTAGTCGTACTTTATGCATGATGGAAGGCCGTTCGCGTTATCTGAGTGGTTTGAGCGAGGAATGGTTGTGGGGATGCACATTACAGGAGGATTCTTCTGTGATATCGCGCGCTGTCTCGAGCGGTCATTATCGGCAATGCAGCGCGCATGGCGAGAATGGATGGAGCAAGGACGCGAGGATCGCGCCCTTGTCCACAGCGCTTTAGCGTCGCATACGTATTCCTCAAGGCAACTTGGAGCCGTTTGGCCAGCAGAAAAGAAAGGCGTACTCACCACGCGAACTGTACGGGGGCGTTTGCTAGAAAGTGGACTGCGAGCGCGCTGTGCATTGCAGCGGATTCCACTGACTCGCAAGCACCGCCGTACACGGCGCCAGTGGGTGGAGGCTAAACATCAGTGGGTTGTCGAGTGGAGGCACATTTTGTTTTCCGACGAATCAAGATTCGAATTGAGCACCGGTGACGCGCGAATTTTGGTTCATCGGAGACGTGGTGAGCGTCACCTCGAGGAGTACATGCAACCACGCCCTATCCACCGCCAACAGTGCATTATGGTATGGGGTGCTATTACAAATGGTGGACGTACACGTCTTCTGCGTATACAGCATACGATGACGGCTCGCCGCTACGTAGATGAGGTGCTACGGCCTGTTGTGCTTTCCTACGTTCGACGGCGACTACGTCTTCTATACATGCACGACAACGCCCGACTGCACACTGCACGTGTTGCCCAGACTTTTGTGGAAGAGAACCATATACGTATGCTTTCATGGCCGGCACGTTCTCCGGATCTCAATCCGATCGAACATGTCTGGGATATGATCCGGCTACCCCGGGTAACGTTGAGGAACTATGGAGGCGAGTTGAAGTAGCATGGTTGGACATCCCTCTCGTTACCATACAACGATTTATTGACTCCATGCCTCGTCCTGTAGCGATAGTACGCGCAGCTCGCGGGGGATACTCCCGCTATTAAAACATTCCTTCCCAGCAGGGCTGCGCCGCTTTCCAGGTGAGGGTAAGTTATGCTACATTAGTACTACTTCCATACCAAATTTCATTGCGTTAGAACCACTTCAGATTATACAGGGTGTGCTCGTCACTTTCTTCCAACAGTGTACAATAACACTTCATTTAACAATGTTTTTTTTTGTTAATTTCATTAAAATTTTATAATTTGACAATAGTAAAGGGTTTTTATCACTTTCTTGAAAATTTTCTTATACAATTCCCTATAAAATCATATCATTATATTCACAAAAAAAATGTCTTTTAAATAAACAAAAACACGATAAACAGTACTTTTTCCCCACCCTGAATTTGATTCTGATTTCAAAAGCCTATTGCCAAAATTTGGCCAAAATCTATCAAATAAGTTTTTACAATCACTTGCAGTAAACTATTTGTTGTTTTTTTTTTGGAGTTAATATAGAGAAAAACGAATTTTGCGTTCATTAAAATTTTTTTTCGTGGAAAACCCATTAAAGCAACTGAGGCAAAATTACATAAATATTATGAGGAATCTAGTCCTTCCTATGAAATGATTTGTAAGTAGACCGCTGAATAAAAATGTGTAAGATAGCTAATGTCGTAAACATCTCAACCGAACGGGTATACAATATTTTGCATCAAGATTTAAGGATAAAAATGCTAACCGCAAGATGGGTGCTTGCTTACTTTTCAAAAAATGCAAACTCTTGCTACAATTTCAAATGACTATATGGCTTCGAACGAAGTTGATAATAATTTTTTCGTCGGTACGAGGTGTGACCAAAAAATACGGTGAATAAATTGTTGTTATAGATATAAATAACTGCTGACGCTACATTTATTTGAAATAATAACGATAGCGTGATTCATTGGGACTGTCAGTGCCACGTTAAAACAAGTTGAGATTTGTCAGTTAGCTTTCAGAGCCGGAAGAGTGAGGTCGTGTTTATCTTGTCTTATGAAAGTTGGGTTGAAACAAAAAATCAGTTCCCAATGGAAAATGAGTGGCCTCTTCGCCCTAAGAAGGCACGTCAGTCGAAGTCGAACACTAAGGTCATGCTCGTTGCTTTTTTTTATAGTGAGATCAGACTTTGTTCCAAGGGCAACAATTGTAAACTCCGAAAATTAAAAAGGCGTACTGCAACTTTTTCGAAACGATGTACGGAGAAAAAGACCAGAAAAATGGGCCAATAGCTTCCGTCTTTATCACGACAACGCCGCTTCTGATCAGCGAGTTTTTGGCTAAAAAAATGTTTTTGTCTGTCCACATCCACCGTACTCTGCGGATTTAGAACCCTGTGACTTCTAGCTGTTCCCAAAAATCGTTTTGGCATCATTTCCGAAAATAAGAAGGCCACGCTGGAGCAGCTGAGCCCTTCCGAAAGAAGTCTTCCAGAAATGCTTCAAATCATGGATAGTGAGGGCATAGTGCGATCAGACTTCGTTCCAAAGGGAACAACTGTAAACTCCGAAAATTACAAGAGCTTATTGTATCTTTTATGAAACGATCTACAGAGACAGGGACCAGAAAATGGGTCAATAGCTTCCTCCTTCATCACGACAACATAGATGCCATACGTCGCTTCTGATCCGCGAGTTTTTGACCGAAAAAAATGTTCTTGTCTGTCCACATCCACCTTACTCTGAGGATTTAGCACCCTGCGACTTCTAGCTCTTCCCAAAAATAAAAAGGAAAACGTTTTGACATCATTCCAGATATTATCGGGGCGACGGAGCAGCTAAAGGCTCCCGAAATAAGCCTTCCAGAAATGCATCGAATCATCGTTGGAATAAATGCATCGCTAGCCAAGAAGATCACTTTGAATTTTTGATCACACCTCATATGTCACCATAGATAAAATCTGGATACATCACTATATTCCACGTAGAAAAACACAGTGGATCACTTCTAATGAGCATGCTCCGTTGAAGACAAAGCTCGTTTTCTCGGTCAATAAGATAATGGAATGGCCACGATTTTTTGGAATTCCAAAGGCATAATCTTTATTGACTATTTACAGAAGGGACGTACACTAACTGACCAATATGCTGATGTATACAGAAGGGAAGTACAATAACTGACCAATATGCTGATGTACTGACACGTGTCAACTAAAGAAAAAACGAAAAAATTCCGAAAAAAAGTTTTGTGTCATCGGAACAACGCGCTTTCCCATTCATCCACGATTGCAACCGCTAAATTTGTCGAATCAAGATACGAATTGTTGCCTGATCTGCCATATTCACCAGCTCTGGTTCCGAATGTTTATTTTTCATGTTCCCAAATTTGAAAAAATGATTTAGTGGAAGGAGATTCGGGACAAATGAGATGAGTGGTCGCAACGAATTCCTATTTTGACCAAATTCCGAAAGATTAATTTTTAGACGGCTAAAACTAATTGGAAAATCACAATGCAATTACATGGGAATAATGTTGCAAAATAAAATATTTTTGAATAAGTATTGCAGTGAAAAATCACTCCGTCAAATCACCATTAATGTTTGTTAATGAAAAATGTCCAGATTATATACAAAATGGATGTATTACAACTTACCTTGTTGAGGCAGTGGGTAAAATAGGAAAATAAGGAATATTTACATTAATTTTTTAAATTATATGAAAACAAAAACGATCTTGCTGGCCACATAAAAGCAGGAGCAGCTAAGAGCGTACCTGTGTCATCTACAACGTCTATTAGTATTATTAGTATCAATTCTATATAAACAATTGTAGTAATGGTGATCCAATTCGAGTTACCTATATTCGATACACTGTAAATTAGACAGTTGTCATTAATGGCGCGGCGCGTGTTTGACATATCAAATGTTAGTTTGAAATAGCACATTTACGAAATGAATCGCTTAACCATCCCCCGACGCGTTAAAATTGTCAATTGTTTTACAGCAATAACAATTCTATACGAACTGTGTATCGACGTTTACGGGAAGATTATGGTCAAATTCGTTCTACTGAGTGAACAATTTACAACGTTGTGAAAAAATTTGAGGAAACTGGTAGCATTGGAGATGGGGTAAGCCGTGTGCATCATCACAGTGGTGCACGTTCAGTCGAAAATATTACTGCTGTGAGTGTTGGTGTGGTTAAAAACCGTGAACTATCAATTCGTCGCCGTTCGAAGACTTTTGGCGCATTTTACATGGGGTCTTGCACCTACACCCGTATAAAATTCAGCTAACACAAGAACTGAAGCCCAGAGATCATGGATAGCGTAGAATTTACGCAGATTGAGTGTTGCAGTAAGTTGATGCTGATTTTTCAAAGGAAATTTTCTTCTGATGAGGCACATTTCCAACTCTCTGAGTATGTTAATAAACAAAATTGTCGCATATGGGGCGAGGAAAATCATCGCATGATACACGCGACATCATTGCATGCCCAAAAAGTATCTGTGCGGTGTGGATTGTGGTCAGGTGGCGTAATTGTGCTCTGCTTTTTCGAAAACGGTGAAGGCCAGACAGTAACAGTCAACGGTGAGCGCTATAGCAGCATGTTAACCGATTATTTTTGGCACAAAATCGAAAATATTGATGTTGAAGACTTGTCACACAACGCATGCAACGTTAGACGTTTTGCGTAAAAAGGTTTTCTGAAGAGTCGCGTCTACCCCAACAAACCTGCAACGTTAGAGCACCTAAAAGCTAACATCCGCCAAGTTATAGCCGAGAAAGTCCTCGAAACTTACGAAAAAGTCATCGAAAATTACCTCGAACGGATCAACTGGTGCAGATTATTTTCCATAATTAATGGATAATACCAAATATTCGATTGATTAAAAAAAATAGGATAATGTCACATTACGCATTTTTCTTAAATAAAAGTTAGGAAACTGGAATTGGATCACCCATTATAATTATTCATTTAGATGTTTTAAGGTTAGACCACGCGAAAAAAAGATATACAGACTTGGCAGCAGAAATTAGAATTTAGTAAACTCATTATATCTGGCAATTGAATTAACGCACTTATATATCTTGAAAAAAAAAACATTTTAATTCTTCATTATTAATATAGATATTTCATGAATTAGCATGTTATTTTCAAACTGAAAAGATAATACCAATTTCGTTGTATACAGTATCCAAGTGCTGGGGAAAAGGAAGTATTTTAAACAGCATTTTTGCAAGAATAACCGTAATAATTTCCTTCGAGTTTATCTCGCTTTGACTGTACAATACACGGTAACATGGAAAAGTTCAAGAACTTAACAGACGAAGAAAGAGAATGACAGCTCAGTTTATAAATTCTGAGAAAACATTTGTGCTGTAAGTGGTAGTAATAATGCTGATGACTAAAGGCCGGATTATATGCAGTTTGCATAAATTTGCATATTTGCATAATATGTATATGCATTTCGTATATTATTTGCATATTTTGTAGTAATTCAGCATTTTCGCATATTTTAAGTATCCGAGTTTTATTTATTTACAAACTCTAATTTATTATAAGCATTACTCAAAATATGTCGGGGATGTATCAAACAAACAAAAATAAATAGCCCTCTTTAAATTAAAAATAGAGTTTTATTAAGCCTCTTCCCGATAAGCGTCTCCAAGAATTTATTAATGTTCTTCCCATACATCCCGACCGAGACAAAATTCCAGGAAAAGCTAATACCTAATAATACAAATTCTAAATAAATACAAAAATACATTTTACCAGAAAATTAGGAGTATATGTGTTTCTTTGCTATTCGGAGAAATTTATTCCCATATTCGAAAGTAATTTTATTTTAAACGTCATTTTACGTTGGCTTTTCGAAGTGTAAACTTGTGAGTTGCATAATAGCAAAAATGCCGAAAATAGCGACTGAGCCTGGATGGATTGCACCTTATTCAGAATTGCGTATAGATGGAGAAAAGTGTTTTGTGTAGCATGCTGCAAGATTGTGAGTAAAATTTTAAGTTTATTTTTTTCCTCTTATTAATTAATTAATTAATTAGGTTTTTAATTATTCCTTTATCTTTTACTAACATTTATTTTATAAGAAAACAACCGATGATGTGGTATTTTTTTTTGCAGATTACAAGTTAGAGAAAGTTCTAAGTCGCCCAACATATGAAAACTCGATCTCATGCTGCAAAACTAACAAAGATGAAATTAGCGCGAAGAGTCAGCAAACATTACCGCAATGTTTGCCATCAACTTCCAAAAAATCTGAACAAGAACAATTTAATGAAGATTTGTGTCAAATGTTTGTGTCGGCAGATATTCCACTACATAAATTAAACAATTTAAATGTCAAATTATTTTTGCAAAAGTACATCAGCAAATATAACATTCCCGACGAGAGCACGTTAAGAAAAAAATATATTCGCTGTATCTATGCAGAAACATTGAATAGCATTAAGAAAGTCGTTGCAAACAATTATCTTTATATACGCGTAGATTAAACTACTGATAGTGTGGGCCGATACATAGTTCATTTAATGATTGGTATCCTTAGCGTTTCGGTTCAAGCAAAATCTGATTTAATTTCATCCAAACAGTTGGAAAAGGCAAATAATTTGACAATAACAAGGTTTATACAGGAAGAACTGGCAACTTTCTTCTTACAGGAATCGATTCCAACAGAGAAAATTCTATTGTTTTTGACAGATTCTGCACCATACATGGTGAAGACAGCTTTCAACTTGAAAATCTTTTACCCAAATTTAATTCACACAATTCACATATGCTTGGCGCGCGGACTAAATCGTGTTGCAGAAGATGTCAGAAACCATTTTTCCTTAGTAAATACTTTAATTAGTAGTGTTAAGAAAGTATTTTTAAAGGCCCCATTACGAGTTCAGTTTTACAAACAACATCTACCCGATGTTCCGCTTCCTCCTGAACCAGTGATCACACGATGGGGAACGTGGTTGTAGGCTGCTATTTTTCGTGCAAATCATTATGAAGGAATAAAAACAATTATTATGAATCTTGATAGGGATGCACAATCTGTGATGGACGCCCAAAAGGTGTATTCGAGTAAAGAAATACATCAACAGCTGGCGTTTATTAAAGCCAATTACAGTTTCATTTCCACTTCTATATTGCAGTTGGAAAAACAATTTATGTCGCTAATTGAGAGCGTTGAAATAATAAAGAAATTTGAAAAGTCATATTTTGATGTTAAAGGAGGAGTGGGACAGTTCGTGCATGAAAAAATTTTAAGTGTAATAGGAAAAAAATGAGGGTTGTAAAAAGCTAAAGGAGATTGCTAAAATCTTGTGTGGTGATTCAGTAGAAAATATTGAATTGACAATAGATGATATTTCTAATTTGAAATATGCTCCTATAACAAGCGTCGACGTAGAACGAACCTTTTCAATATATAAATACATGTTTTCAGACAAGCATCACAATTTTTCTACTGAAAACTTTGAGAAATATATGATTGTAAATTGTTTTCATACTTAATTATGTTATAAAATGTTCTAAATAAACTTGTAGTAAACATACAGAATATTTTTTTCTACAGTATTCTATTTTCTAACATTCCTCGTATGTTTTCACCTGCATATTTTTCATAAGGAAGTGCATATTTAGGCTAAAACATCTGCATATTTTTAGTTTTTTTTTTTTGCATATAATCCGGCCTTTAATGATAACGTAGCAGATATAGACGTGGACAATTGTTATCATAACAATAAAACACCCAAAATATAATAATAACAAGAAATAGTTTATTAACAAAAGCAAGACAATGAACCAAGAAAAGAATCAATAAATGATCAACGCTGTAGAAAATTAATGAATAATATAAAATATGAAAAATCTAAGACTCACAATCCACAAGTAATCTCAACACGTGCTTTATTTAACATCTTACTAGAAAAAGTATCCTATACTTGTACTAACCATGTGCTTCATTTAGAAAAAAGTATCCTCTACTGGCAAATGTAGCCTCTACTGGCTCCTTGTTAAATTCCGGAAAGAAAAAACAATGGAACGAAATACTACTATGAAAGAAACAATGCCTTTACACAAGGACCTAAAATTTACATAGGGACCTCTTAAACACGTGCTTCATATGAACGCCAATTTCGTGCAGAAGTATAACAAAAATGATCTTTCCACATTTTAAAGGACTTCAGACGTATAATTAACTAATAATGACTCCAAAATCCGCATAGCGAAGTAAATAAAATTACTTTTAAAAAGTCATAAAAAATTACAAAGTACGTCTGCAGTACCACATGTTAATTGATGAAAACTCAACAGCAAAGAAAACCAGAATTTCCCAACTCACTCCTTATAAATGACTAGGTAAATAGGTCTCAAAGAAACTAACCGATAGGGGAAGACACTGTATAGAAGAAATTAATAATGAAATATATACTTAGAAAATTAATTCGCTACCTCAAAATTAAGATAAAAAAATTAGGAATCTATCTGACGAAGAATATCAATTAGGTATTTTAATTAAATAGTGATTAATCGAAAAGTTATAATTCAGAAGAACCACTACTAGATAACTCTGCGGCGACAATACCCAAAGATACCTTAAATGAAAATACTAAGGACAATTCTAACGGAATTCCTACAAACAAGCCGTAAAATAATCTAATAAATTTTAAGATAAAAATTCGCATTTAACCCAATTAACGAATTAACTGTCCAACACTAACTCAATTATTTTATTGGAAACTTTAACGCCCTATACGCGAGTAAAATATGATCCAACCCGTGATGTATACTAGGTTGCCTGCATCAACGCAAAATATATCTCAAATTTAAATAAATTTTAAATCAACTAGGAAAGTTACTATAAATAAATTTCAATTTTAACTAACTCTAGGGTAATTATCCGAAAAAGAAAAACATGAATAAAAATTTTAAATATGGAAAATTACGAAAATATACGCGAAAATATCACCGTATACAGCAGGGGTGGCCAAGAGGTCGACCGCGGTCTACCGCGAAGGCGATTTAGGTAGCCCCCAAGAGATAAATAAATAAACTGAAAAAGAAGATAAAAAAAATCAAGTGTATTCGCGCCAATAACTACCCACGCGCTTTGGTCGTAGCGCAGTGCAAGTTACGCCATCTAGTTTCACTAGGTAGTACTAACTTGCCTAGAACAATATCGACGGCGGCGATGGAAGATTCGTGAAGACGCGCGAGCGAACGCTGTGTGGGTTCGCGAGTTGTTTCTCGAAATTTCTAGATGTCGCTAATCCCATCATATAATATAAATAGCTGGCGGAAGCCACAGCCAGTTAGTTTGAATTCAGAAGCGATACGAAACGATAAAAAGTGCGTGAAGAGTCCTGGGCTGAGTGCGTTTGGACAGACGTATGCGTTGTGACTGTGAAAACCGAACTCTCGGTCGACATCGTTCGTTCGTTCGTTTCTCACGTGAAATTCGTCAGGCAGCGGCGTAACAATACTAAGTAACGTAGGGACCTTTGTGAGTTTGTGACTTTTATTTAATCAAAATGAGTGTGCCATCTGGTTCAAGTGCAAAAAAAAGTGAGACTTACCATTATCACAGTGAGTGGGAAGAGGAATTTTTTTTCGTTATGGTCAACGACAAATGTGTGTGCCTAATTTGTAATTCAAGTGTAGCATTACCGAAAAGAGCAAATGTGGAAAGGCACTTTAAAACTACACATTCCAAATACGCCACAGATTTTCCATTTGGCAGTGAAATTCGGAAGGTAAAAGTACGAGAATTAAAAAGCAGCTTAAGTGCGCAACAATTTTTTTTTTACGAAACCAGACTTGAAATCAAAAGCCGCTACACTGGCGTCACTTGCTGTTACGGAAATATTGATAAAACGAAAGAAACCTTTTGAAGGAGAAGGACTGTTTAATGACTTTAAAAATAAGAAAGAAATTATTTCAGCAATAAATGCCATTTCTCTGTCACGAAACACTGTGATGCGACGAAGTGAAGCCTTAAGTGGAAATTTGGAACAATTGCTTAAGGAAGACTTGCAAAAATGTAGTTTTTTGTCACTACAATTCGATGAATCCACCGATGTGACGGATACTGCTGAATTGTGCATTTTCGTGCGTCTAGTTTTTGAAGATATGACGTCAAAAGAAGAATGATTGACGATGATTCCATTGAAGGGGCAAACAAGAGGTGAGGATATCTACAGATCTTTTAAAGATTTTGTAGAAAAAACTGAGTTTCCGATTCACAAAATAGTTGCTATTACGACAGATGGAGCACCCGCTATGCTGGGACAAAGAGTTGGTTTTATTTCATTGTGTAAAAATGATGACAACATTCCAAGTTTCACCAACTATTACTGCATCATACACCAGCAAGTTTTGTGCTCTAAAATTCTTGACTCGGATATTATCATGAAAATTGCCTATAAAATAGTTAATTCTATTCGAGCCAGAAGTTTGCAAAGGCGTCAATTTCGAGCTTTACTTGAAGAGACTGAAGCCGAACACTCGGATCTTTTGCTACATACAGATGTTAGGTGGCTTAGCCGTGGTGCTTTTTTGAAGAGGTTTCGCCAATTACTGCAAGAAATCAAAACATTCATCCATTCGAAAGAAGAAAATGTACTTGAGCTTGAAGATGAAAAATGGCTCATGAAGCTCGCCTTTATTTGTGATCTAACGGAGAAACTCAATCAGTTGAACTTAAATCTTCAAGGAAAAGACAGGAATGTGAATGATATGACAACTTTGATTAAAACATTTAAAAGTCAAACTCAAGTGCATGCATCTCAATTAAGACGAGGTGAACTAAGAAACTATAAAAACATGGAAGAAGAATGCACGCACAACTCAAATCGGGACTTTGAAACTTTCGCCAGACGGCTGGAGAACTTGCACCTGGAGTTCGAAAGAAGGTTTTTGTATTTCTTCGCTCTCGAAGAAGTGCTAAGTTTCATGACATTCCCTTTTAATGAAAGCAATGATCTTCACAGCTTGACTGCAAAAATCGGCAAGTTAACTGATTCTGAATATGTTGTGGTGGAAGAAGAAATAATTAAAATGAGATGCGACATATTTCTGAAAGCAAGAGCATTTGGCAGTAATACTGATTTTTGGAAACTGATTTGCAAAGAAAAGTTCCCATGCCTAAGAAAGGTTGCCTTATGTTTGACTTCGTTTTTCGGTTCCACCTATCTTTGCGAATCGACATTTTCTACTATGAATACAATAAAAACCAAACATTGTTCTCGTTTAACAGATACTCACTTAACTTCCTGTTTGCGCATCGCAGTTACTTCTTACACTCCTCAATATAATAAACTTGTGGAGAATATGCAGTGTCAAATATCCACCCAAAAACCTAATACATAATGAACATTATGTATTTTGTTTTCAACGTATATAATAGAAAAATACTTACTAACTTATCGCTAAAATATTTTATTTCTCTCTTGTAAACTCTACCTTAGAGTCGCCCGCAAGAAACATTTTTGAACACAAGTAGACCTCAGAGGTCAAAAGTTTGGCCACCCCTGGTATACAGGTTCGTTCAAAAATTATTGAATAGATGACTAAAAATGAACCAGGGGCGATTTGAACACGTTACAACTTGTTGTTAATAGCTGATAATGGTGATAAGACAAACAAAATTATGATTCTTAAATCGAATACAAGAATTATTTATATATGTATTATTATATAAATTGATATTAATTTGTTTTCTCGTTTTATTTTACCTAATCAATAATAATTTAAACATTGAAACCGTATACGTAGTTCGACAATCATGCTGTTATGTTCAGTAGTGAAAAGTTGATAGTCTAATTCAATTGCCAGATTCCGTATATTAAAAACTATGTCAATTGTTTATTAATAAATAATAAGATTGCACTCCATAACCTCAAAAAGCGTGTTGCACCTATCAAATTAAAATATCTAAATCAAATAAAGAAATAAATTAATGACGGTTTAAATTTTGATGGCGCAGGAGCATTGTTAGCTATTCCTGATTAAAATATCTAATTTTAAAGGCACAAATAACATTTTCACGAGCCTGACTGTATATAAAAAATTGCCTCACATACACCAAAATCATTTTAAATTGTGAGAAGGGGGGGATGGTAGAATATCTTGCAGTGCTCCATCTATTCCGTCAAAAATTATATCTTTTGTATTACCTACTGCGTTCTATAGGTTCCCTCATGGCTCCACTTTCGGATCTGCTTAAAAGCTTTTCCAATTGATGTCGTGGATTTATGATACCGGACGACGTATGGGGCTGGGTTTGACTCTGTGGATATCTTCTGCGATGCGTGGGTATCGTGGAGGTGCCATTATCGGAACTGTTGGGAAGACCGTCGAATCTGCCTGCGGACGACGAAGACCTACTTCTAGACACATATCGCTGACTATTGTAATAATTATGATAATTCCTCTGTTGATGCTGTGAATTTAAAATAATCGCCGAACCATTAGATTGCTGTTGACTCGAACTAGATCTATTTTGATTAGATCGCATATCGGGAGTTTTTACTTTCGGAGATGTCGGCTGTCTAGCACTAAAAGAACCGGTTCTAGGTTGGTATGGCCGGTTCTCGAAGAGTTTTTCTTTTCGTAATTGGTGTATCGATGGCGATGATGTTCTAGCACTTGAACTACCCTGTTGATTTGGTAAATGTTTATTTTGTGGATATTTAACATTCGGAACTGAAGTCGACACGTCAGATGATCTTTTATTATCACAATTTAAAACTTTGTTTTTATTTTTTAACAATTTCTTATCGTCTTCCGTTGTGTCCCCTTTAACTAATTTATCGAACAAATCACTCACTTCTTCATCTGTTAGCGGTTTTGTGCGTTTTTTCGGCAATTCTTCATCGGAACTATTTAAAAGGTGTCTAGCACCTTCAACCGCAGTACCCTTGTCTTCTTTCGCTAATTGTTTCCTTCGTTTTATCTGTGGTTCTTCATCAGAACTATCGGGGCTTCTTTTATTTAAAGGACGCTTTTCAGATTCATCCTTTTTCTGCTCTTTATCGTATTGAAATGCTTGTTCGTCTGACAGAGAACTATCGTCATAATCTACGAGTTGCGCATGTTTAGATTTTCCTTTTAGACGTTTGTTTTTCCTTTCGTCAATTTTCTTTTTGTTCTTTGCTTCTTCGATTTTTAATTTTTTGGGAACTATATTATCGATCAATCTATCCGGGGGTCGCCTCCTTGATCCTTTAACCACGTCGTATTTATCAAAATCACTTGGTTTTGAGGTTTCAGACGTATTTTCTTTCGTGCTAGGTCTTGGCGTTGTCGCTACTGATGCAATTGATTGAATATTATCAGGCTGTTTCCAGTTATTAATTTTGGGAGTGTCACTTCTGGCTTTTCCTATAAATATATTACCCAACATATCATTTAGTTTCCCCTTTGCTATTTCCTCGATGTCTTTTTTCGGTTTCTCCATAACCTGTGTAATTTCTTTGGGCTTTTCAGGTTCGATTTTAATTTTGTCTTTATTAGAATCTTTGGCATCGACTAGAGAACTAGATAAAGGAATCAGATTAAGTTCCGACGATTGAGCATCAATCTTATTATGCAAATCCGTAGGTTTATTAGGAGTAGAACTGTTGAGGGATGTGATTTGTTTTGGGGACTTCTTGTGTTGGGACGGTGAATTTCTCTTAACCGGAGCGCAAACCTGAGTTCTGTTATTTTGCCTCACGGGAAAACCTACATTAATATTCTTCGGCTTAACATCGGGTTTCTTCTTTTGCGCGTCAAGTATCGCCTGCATTTTTAACGCTCTCATTGGTGAGTTGTCTTGTTCTTTTGCTAACTGTTTACGAGGCGATTTCTTCCCGATAATTTCTGTAGGTTTCTGGTTTCGAATTTGGTTATTTTGATTATTAGAAGCTTGAATTCTGTCATTCTTGTTCAACTGTGGAGTATCTGGACAGACTAAATTCTTAATCCTATCGCCAGATTGATAAGCATGCTCGTTATATTTAACCTCCACTTTCGGCGTTGATATTTCTAATTTAGCGTCTTTCGCAGCGATCATATCATTAATTTCTTTCAAAGACTGATGCGTGATTTTAATATTTTCACTCATAATTCTGGAAATAATATTTTCCTGATCGACGAGATCGAATTCGCTTAAGTACTTTCGATTTTCCTCACTTATTTTCGCAATATTATTAAGAGCCAAGTTGGTCCCATGATGATCGTCCGTGATCACGGCTCCATGATGATTATCCATCATCAGATTATTCATTTGCGCCACGCTCAACGATTCCTCTTTCCAATCGTCGATCAAAGAATTAATATCCTCCGCGAGACTCGTGTTAAACTGATAGTTATTAGCGCCATCTACCGGAGAATGATTTAAAGATCTATCGGAATCGTGCGCCAGAGCGTGTTCAATAAGGGGATTGATACAGACCGACGGAAATATGTTGCTATCCACCGATGGATTGCTCAGGTCTTCTGTAGAACCGCGCCCGTCTTGTTCCTGCGTCAAATTATTGCCCATCAAAGGATGATTTAAAGATCGGCCGGTTTCTGGTGTCAGATCATGTTCGATAAGGGTGTCGATGCAGACCGATGAAAATATGTTGTTATCCACTGGTGAATTGCTCAAGTCTTCTGTAGAATCGCGCTCATCTTGTCCTTGAGTCAGGTTGTTCCTTATCAAGGAACTTATACAGTCTGCTTCCTCCGAAAATGGAAGAATGTTGTCGTTATCTCCAGTGGATACCAAGAACGGACCTCCTGGTCCTGAAACAAAAAAATTACAATAAATGGAGTAAAATTGCTTTGCTTAATAATAATAATAATAATAATTAATACGTAATTCGAATGGATTTCGTCCCTTTGAGCATGCATGTGATAATATTGGAATTATGTAGATACGAGAGAAGATTTTTATATTACCTATCTAGACAAGAAAAAATAAAGTGAGAATAACAAACTTTTGCTGTCAAATACCTATCACATTCGGATTTATACTGACCAAGTTTAGTCCAAATTCAAAGAGTTTTGCTGTCTTAATAGAGCTTTATTTAACTAAAAATTGGTGAAAAGTATACAATGGACTTCTATATTGCTTACTCCCGAACAAAACTTGTGTCGGCAACAAGTTTGTGAGGAATACTAGAAGGTGACGATAAAAACCTTTTTTCGAACATTAGAACAGGTGATATAACAGTGGGTTCACAAGGAATTTTTCAACCTCAAAATAGTAAATCCCCAGAAATAATGAATCCGCCGTGCAAAAATTAGTTCACTAAATCGCGACTCCACTGTATTACAAGGTGAAACGATGTACAGAGAAAGAGACCAGAATAATGGGCCAATGGCTGCCTCCTTCATCACAACGCGTCATGCCACACCTCGCTTCTGATTCACAAATTTTTGTCCGAAAAAAGATTCCCGTTTGTCCACATCCGTCTTACTCTACGGATTTAGCACCATGCGACTTCTAACTCTTCCCAAAAATAAAAATCAAGTAAAAAGGAAAACATTTTGGTGTCGAAACGTTTTCCTTTTTGCTCGATTCTAAAATCAGAAGAAAGTCTAAATTAGTCTTTCTTCAGATTTAGTTCCTCACATAACTAAAGATAAATTCGACTTACCCACGCTATAGTCATGATCCGATGTACCTCCTACTCGAATACTACCACAAGCTTTCAATTTATGTGTTAAGAGCATGTCTTCGTCGATAGGATCGAAACTTTTTCCAGGTGCGGAAGTTCCACTCTCCGGCGTAACACGCAAATGATTTTGATTGATAGTCAATAGTTGATCATTAACGTAGGGCGGTATCTGCGTGGTCAACGCTACCAGGTGCGTACTTTCATAATTAATGGACGACGGGACGGTAGTTTTCAAGAGTTTTCCCACAACCTGTTCCTTCACCGGCGTCGTTGGTATGGGAATGAGCTCAACTTTTCTTTCCAAACTGTCCAAAATATCTGGTTTAAGAGCAATTTTAGGTGGGGTACTGGTGGTTCCCGCAATTTGCCCGGGGAAATATTGAAGATTGGGATCATTGAATATACCTCTTTGAATTGGTGCCGGCGCCGAAACGATTGTCTGTTCAGAATCAGCATTGTATAAAAAAGGTTCTGGTACAGTAGCAGTGGGCCACGACATAAGCTTCGACAGTTGAGTCGCAGCAGAAACAACTACATCGGCAATTACTGATTCGTCAACATTGCATTTCGCAAATTCATTCAAATCTTTAGGCTCACTCTCTTTTAAATCTGAACTGTTTACCAAGTTATTTTTATTTAGTACTTCATTAGTGGCGTCTGTACTCAAACTTTCTTTGATTTCTTTCGAATCATCTCCAATTTGCTGAGTAGATGTTATATTATCTGATTTTGTATCAGTAGATTCTGCCTTCGATTTTCCTGGTACGTCATAGTTTGGTATTGTATCCATTAAATAATCAACGGCACTTTGTGATATTGCATTATTTTTTAATACTGTTTTATTTCGAATTGTTTCTGCCACAAACGTAGTTATTGAAGTGGCAGCGTTTGGCGATAGTCTTTCCAACACACCACCTGAACTGCCATTAAATGCGATGTTACTGCATGCTGCTGCGTTAGCGAAGTTGCGATCTCGTTCGATAGTTTTAATTGAAGTGGATGTGATAAAACTTTCATTAGCAATACTAAAGGGAATTTCTTCCATATTAATATGATTAGTGGTTAATTTCATTTCAACTGCCTTGGATTTCTCAGGAATTTTTACGTCCTGAACTGCTACACTTGGAAGAGGTGTATTACCTTCCAGTAGACCTGTTGACATTGGACTATTATCACTTTTGGAAATTATTCCGGACTTATTATTCATCGTAGTTGGAGTACTATCATTTCCAAGAGTTTCTTCCAAAACTTGCTGACGACTGTCGACTTCGGTAGTTGTATTCTCACTTTTTTCTTTCGAAAGTTCTGAATCAATTTGAATTCCTTGCTCTTTATTTGCATTAAAAGAATTCTCAACTATTTCTTCTGGAGGAGTAGCAATATTAATAGCCATATCTTCGGTTCGCTTTTCTGGACTTGCGTCATTAACTTTAACTAGATCTTTATCGATTTTGTCTTCGACAATCAATGTTTCTCCGTCAGTAGCAGTACTTGTAGTGGCTTTACAGACTTCTTCAGTCTGATTAGTTGCATTGATTACCATGTCTTTAGAGTTTTCTTTAAGATCTTCTTTCCGATTTTCAAAGTCTTTTATTGCTGATTTTATGTCTTCCACCGCTTTGCTCTTGTGTTCATCGATAACGTCAATGATTGTAATTTCAAATTTCTCATCTAAAGACTTCTTATTCGAATCAATTTTCTGATCTCGATTTCTCAAATTATTTATAATAGTATCAATGTCCTTCTTTTTGCCATCTTTACGTTTAGGTGGAGACGTTGGGGCATGTTCCTTATCCAAGTTCATTTCCATTTTGTGTTTAACTGAAAGTTTCCAATTTTCGATGTCTATTTTTGGAAAATCTTCGTCTTTAGCCTTTTTTGAAGGAGTCTCGGGTTCTTCTTCCGATAATTTTCTTTTCAAGTTTTCTGTAACCTGTGGTATTACCTGGATTTCTTTCGTCGTCATCAAATTTTGGCCTTGATCAGGGATTTCCTCATTTGTCAATTTAACGTCAGTCTGCAATTCGATGTCTTCTTTCTTTTCAGTTTCGGTTTCAATATCCTTTTTATCGGTTTGCTTGTTTGTTTCGTTTACACCTGCTTCATTCTTAAGATTTGATTTATGGACTGGTGGCGTTGAGTCTGTTGTTTCAACCGTATTCGAGGAAAACGCGTCATTTTTATCGGTTGGTTTGCTGTCCTCTTTTATTGCTTCTATTTCGTTTTTCATTTTTTTCTCATCGTTTTCATTTGAAACTTCATCTTTAATGTTAAACGTAACTCGTTTCTTAGGTGGGTAAGTTCTTACTTCTCCACTTTTTCCAAATACACCATCTGTATTTATACGGGCTTTCTTAATTATAGATTTATTGATTTTCAGAGCATTTTTTTTCAGAACTTCACTCGTAACTTTTGGAACAATTTTGTCTTCGGGAACGATTCCTTTCAATTTTTCTTTAATTTGTTCTGCTAGGTTTTCTATTAACCCTTTACTTTTTGACTGATTTTTAACAATATCTAAAGATTTTTCTGTATTATCTTGAGTTACTTCTGTTTTAGTATCAGTAACGTCCGAATTTGTCAAATTTCTATTAGCTTCATTTGATGCTAAGTTTGTTTGAATCGTATGAGGCTTTTCCTCTGTCAATTTGGAATTGCATTGTTTAGCAACAGTTTCTTCTACAATTTTGGATTCTATTTTTAAATCGTCTCCCAAAATATCGCTTGCATTCATTTCAATTTTTTGCACTTCTGAATTACATGTATCACCACTTTTTTCTTTTACCGCTGCATCTTTATCAATCTCTTGTGTAAATACTTCTTGCTCTGCATTACTTAAATCTTTTGGCACTTCTTGGTCGGTTGTTATACAAACTTGCGAATCTTTTTCCGAAAATATCTTTTCTTCTTCCTTGGTAACTTTTCCAATTATAACATCTCCCGTCTCAGATTCATTCTTGTTCTGTTTTATGGCAGGAGTTTCTTCAGCTCTTGGTTTTACTTTCTCTGCAATTTGGCTATAAAGGTCTTTAGTTTTAATAGATCCAGCATTTTCATTAACTGATCTCAAAATTTTATCATTCAATCTCTCAAGACAAACAAATAATTGCCTTTTTGACATAGCCACTTTCATCAAATCATTTTTCTTTATGTGGCATTTATCACTTTCTTTTATTGGTTCCTGATCATTTCCTAAACACTTTTTATTCACATCTGCAACATTTGTCTCGGAAGTATTTTCAGACGGAATCAAATTTTGTTCCGAATTAGTTTTACCTATATTTGAGTCATTTCGACTTGACGTATTGATCTTTAATATCTGTTCTGTTTTATCGTTCGTAGCGGATTCCTTTTTAATCTCGTTTAGATCAGATGTGGCATGCTTTATGGTTACATCTGTTAATTCTTTTCCTTGTACTTCATACAGTGGTGCTTTATCATGCTCATGAACTTTTTCTGAGTTTGTTGGCAATATATTCTCAGTATCTTCGTTTTGTAACTTTCTACGTTTTGTTTCTACTAATCTATGATCATCGGTAATCTTTCTTTTTTGCAGAGCTAACTGATGGGTTGCCTTTTCATCCTGCTCTTCTAAATGCAGTGGTTTCGTAAATCTATCTTCCAGCAATTTTCTTTTAGAAATCTCCTTTTCGTCCATTTCTTCTTTCTGCTTCAAATTAGCCATTTTAATATTTTCATTTTTCTTTACACTTTCCTCAAAAGATTCCTCCATAGTGGCCTGGCTTAGATTTAAAACTATGACGTTTTCGTTTGCCACATTATCTTTAATTTGCTTAACGAATGTCTCGTCTCTCGGAATGTTTAATCTATCATCAGAAATCTCTCCCTTTTCTGGAGTTAACTGACGGCTTGTTTTTTCACTTTGCTCTTCTAAATGCTGTGGTCTCGTAAATCTATCTTCCAGTAGTTTTCTTTTGGAAACCTCCTTTTCATCCATTTCTTTTTCCTTTAAATTGACTTCTTTAACTTCTTCACTTTTCTCGGAAGATTCCTCAACAGTATCCTTCTGGCTCACAGTTAAAACTGTGACGATTTCCTTTGCCACGTTATCTATAACTTGTTTAACGAATGTCTTTTCTTTTGGAACGTTTTCAACAGAGTCACCAGTTTTAATAGCAGGCTTTCCGTCTGCGAGTTTCTCTTCATCCTTTAAAATATTCGTACCGTCATTCGTTGCAATCTTTTCTACAAAATCGTCGTCTTTTAAAAGGCTTTCGATGGTGAATTGACGTTTCTTCCTTATTGCGGGTTTAGTAGTAGCGTTTGTTACTTCAATACTTGAAATATTCACATTCTCTTTTATTGGAGACACTATTTCTTGATTTTCTCGCATTTGAACAGTAACTTCTTCTTTAATATCTACAGCTTTTGTAGCTTCTTTTACTTCACTTGTTCCATCTTTTGCAGATTCTCTTTCTTTTGGAGCATTTTCATTAATATGTTCAACTTTCTTTTCTACAGTATCACCAATTGTTTCTTTAATTACGCACTTTTTAACTTCTTCAACATCAGCGTTTATAGGCATTTCACGAGATGTGTCTGGAATGAACTTGTTTTTAGGTGTCGATTTTTTCAAATCTTCAGATTTCTGGGAAGGTTCTTTAGAAGGAATTTTTACTTGTTTGGTGGATTTATCATGATCTCCTTCTATTTCTTTTTGGTCAACAGTAGTTACCACAGCAATTTCTGTCTTAATGTCTATTGAATCTTCTCTAGATTCTTTGTTTGGACAGTTTATGTTAACTGATTCTTTCTTGGATTTTCTTGAATATTTTCTTTTATTACATTTCGGCAAAGTTTGTTCTAAATTAGTTTTTGGATCGTCACATATTGATTGTTTTGCTTTTTCGGTATCGTTATTATCAACTTTAACATTTGTAGCAATGTCGGAAACCAAGCTTCCAGATTTACTAAGTTTAACATTGGGTTCTTCTTTAAGTAATAAACTGCTCGGAAGTTTGTCAGTTTCCACTGTAATATACGTAACAAAATCTACATTTTTATGTTGTACGTTTTCAAAAGCTTGGACTATATTTTGAGCAACACTAAGAGATTTTTCGTGTTCTTTTGTGGTTGTCGAGTGTTGTTCAATCAGGTTTTCAACTTTAACAGCATCTGAAGATGAAGCTCCAGAAATTTTTCTCTCAATTTCGATGTTAGTTTTATTTTTACCATTGAAATCTTTATCTTGTGTTTCAAAATCTTGCTCATGCCCGACTTCCTTTTCTGATCGAAGTTCACTGCTTGCTTTAGTGCCCGTCAAGTGTGCTTCAGTTAGGTTTATGTCCTCTTTTTCATGATGCACATTTTTCTTTACAGATTTAGATGTATCTTGGACTTCTAGTTTAGCAGGAATGTTGACTCTTTTAGAATCCACAGACTCGACAGCTTTTCTTTTATCGGAATTATCAACTTTGACGGCATCTGAAGCTCCAAGAATTTTGGGCGGAATTTCTTTGTCAACTTTGGTGCTCGTTTTGTTTTGATCAATTAAATTTTTATCTTGTGTTTCGGAATTTTGCTTGTGGTTAACTTCTTTTTCCGAACGAAGTTTACTGCGTTTAGTGGTGGTCGAATGTGGCTCAATTGGGGTTTTATCCACCTTTTCATGGCTTATATTTTCCATTATGGATTTAGAAGTAACTTGAACTTCTAGTTTACCATCAGCATTGATTGTCTTAGGATCCGTAGACGAGACTTTGACGGCTTTTCTTTTATCAGAATTATCAACTTTTACAGCATCTGAAGATGAAAGTTCACGAATTTTAGGCGGAATTTCTTTGTCTATTTCGGTGCTTGTTTTGTTTTGGTCATCTAAATTTTTATCATGAATTTTAGAATTTTGGTCACTGTTAACTTCCTTTTCTGATCGAAGTTTGCTGCTTTGTTTGGTGTTCGTCAGGTGTGGTTCAATTAGGGGTTTCCCCTCTTCTTCATGGTTTATATTTTTCATTGTAGATTTAGACGTATTTTGTGTTTCTAGCTTGCTAGTAGTGTTGATTGTCTTAGCATCCACAGTTGGAATTTTTATAACTTTTCTTTTATCGAAATTATCAACTTTGGTAGCATCTGAAGACGAAGTTTCAGAAATTTTATGGGGAATTTCTTTGTCAATTGATGCATCATGACGCTCACGGTTCAATTCCTTTTCTGAGCGAGGTCTACTGCGCCTGGTGCTTGTTACGCGTGTTTCAATTAGGTTTACATTCCCTTTTTCGTTGTTTATATTTTTCGTTATAGATTTACATGTATCTTTAACTTCTCTTTTATCAGAATTATCAAATGTGACAGTATCTGAAGACGAAGTTTCAGAAATTTTATGGGAAATTTCTTTGTCAATTTCAGTGTTTGTTTTGTCTTGATCTAAATTTTTATTCTCTGTTTTAGAATCCTGCTTAAGGTTCAGTTCTTTTTCTGATCGAAGTCTACTGCGTTTAATGCTTGCCATGTGTGGTTCAATTAGGTTTTTATTCCCTTTTTCGTGCTTTATATCTTTCGTTATAGATTTAGATATATCTTTCTCTAGTTTGTCAGAATTATCAACTTTAACAGCATCTGAAGACGAAGTTTCAGCAATTTTATGGGAAATTTCTTTGTCAATTGATGCATCATCTCGCTCACGGTTCAATTCCTTTTCTGATCGAAGTCTACTGCGTCTGGTGCTTGTTATGTGTGGTTCAATTAGGTTTACATTCCCTTTTTCGTCGTTTATATTTTTCGTTATAGATTTACATGTATCTTTAACTTCTCTTTTATCAGAATTATCAAATGTGACAGCATCTGACGACGAAGTTTCAGAAATTTTATGAGAAATTTCTTTGTCAATTTCAGTGTTTGTTTTGTCTTGATCTAAATTTTTATTCTGTGTTTTAGAATCCTGCTTAAGGTTCAGTTCTTTTTCTGATCGAAGTCTACTGCGTTTGGTGCTTGCCATGTGTGGTTCAATTAGGTTTTTATTCCCTTTTTCGTGTTTTATATCTTTCGTTATAGATTTAGATATATCTTTCTCTAGTTTGTCAGAATTATCAACTTTGACAACATCTGAAGACGAAGTTTCAGAAATTTTATGGGAAATTTCTTTGTCAATTGATGCATCATCTCGCTCACGGTTCAATTCCTTTTCTGATCGAAGTCTACTGCGTCTGGAGCTTGTTATGTGTGGTTCAATTAGGTTTACATTCCCTTTTTCGTCGTTTATATTTTTCGTTATAGATTTACATGTATCTTTAACTTCTCTTTTATCAGAATTATCAAATGTGACAGCATCTGAAGACGAAGTTTCAGAAATTTTATGGGAAATTTCTTTGTAAATTTCAGTGTTTGTTTTGTCTTGATCTAAATTTTTATTCTCTGTTTTAGAATCCTGCTTACGGTTCTGTTCTTTTTCTGATCGAAGTCTACTGCGTTTGGTGCTTGCCATGTGTGGTTCAATTAGGTTTTTATTCCCTTTTTCGTGCTTTATATCTTTCGTTATAGATTTAGATGTATCTTTAACCTCTAGTTTGTCAGAATTATCACCTTTGACAGCATCTGAAGACGAAGTTTCAGAAATTTTATAGGAAATTTCTTTGTCAATTTCAGTGTTTGTTTTGTCTTGATCCAAATTTTTATTCTCTGTTTTAGAATCTTGCTTAAGGTTCAGTTCTTTTTCTGATCGAAGTCTACTGCGTTTGGTGCTTGTCATGTGTGGTTCAATTAGGTTTTTATTCGCTTTTTCATGCTTTATATCTTTCGTTATAGATTTAGCCTCTCGCTTATCAGAACTTTCAACTTTGACAGCATCTGAAGACGAAGTTTCCGAAATTTTATTGGAAATTTCTTTGTCAATTTCAATGCTTGTTTCGTCTTGATTTAAATTTGTATTCTCTGTTTTAGAATCCTGCTTAAGGTTCAGTTCTTTTTCTGATCGAAGTCTACTGCGTTTGGTGCTTGCTATGCGTGGTTCAATTAGGTTTTTATTCCCTTTTGCGTGGTTTATATTTTTCGTTATAGATTTAAATGTATCTTTAACTTCTCGTTTATTAGAATTATCAACTTTGACAGCATCCGAAGATGAAGCTTCATGAATTTCACCGGAAATTTCTTTGTCAATTCTGGTGTTTATTTTGTCTTGATCTTCTAAATTTTTGTCTTGTGCTTTAGAATTTTGCCGATTGTTAACTTCCTTTTCTGATTGAAGTTTGCTGCTTTGTTTAATGTTCCTCAAGTGTGGTTCCATTAGGTTTTTCTCCACCTTTTCATGGCTTGTATTTTTCACTATAGATTTAGACGTATCTTGAACTTCTAGCTTACCAGGAGTATTGATTGTTTTGGGATCGACAGCTGGGATTTTCATAACCTTTCTTTGATCGAAATTGTCAACTTTGACAGCTTCTGAAGACGAAGTTTCAGATATTTTATGGGAAATTTCTTTGTAAATTTCAGTGTTTGTTTTGTCTTGATCCAAATTTTTATTCTCTGTTTTAGAATCCTGCTTAAGGTTCAGTTCTTTTTCTGATCGAAGTCTACTGCGTTTGGTGCTTGTCATGTGTGGTTCAATTAGGTTTTTATTCCCTTTTTCGTGCTTTATATCTTTCGTTACAGATTTAGATGTATCTTTAACCTCTAGTTTGTCAGAATTATCAACTTTAACAGCATCTGAAGACGAAGTTTCAGATATTTTATGGGAAATTTCTTTGTCAATTTCAGTGGTTGTTTTGTCGTGAGCTAAATTTTTATTTTGTGTTTTAGAATCCTTCTCACAGTTTACTTCTGTTTCTGATCGAAGTCTACAGCGTTTAGTACTTGTTATGTGTGCTTCAATTAGATTTTTATTCTCTTTTTCGTGATTTATATTTTTCGTTGCAGACTTAGACGCATCATCTCGTTTACCAGGAATATTGATTCTCTTGGAACCCACAGACGGGATATTTCTTTTATTCGAATTATCAACCTTTACAGCTTCCGAAGCTTTAGGAATTTCACAAGGAACTTTGGTGCTTATTTTCTTTTGATCGTCTTTCTCTTGTATTCTAGAATTTTGCCCACGCTTTGCTTCTTTTTCTGATCGAAGTTTACTGTTTTGAGTGCTCATCAAGTTTTTATCCTCTTTTTCATGGTTTATGTTTTTCATTATAGGTTTAGATGTATCTTGGACCTGTAGTTTATCAGAGAGATTGATTTTTTTAGTATCAGCGTCTAAAGATGAAATAACAATTTCTCTCTCGGTTTTTGTGGTTATTTTATTTTGACGATCTACATCTGTACCTTGTATTTTAGGATTTTGCCCACGATTCATTTCTTTCTCTGATCGAAGTTTATTGCTTTGAGATTTCCCAGGAGGAATTGTATTTAAGGTATCTACCGAGGAGGCTCTACTAATTTTTATATTTCTTTCGATTAGATCAGAATTGTCAAGTTTATTAACGTCTACTATGGAAGATGATCTAGTCTTACGATACGGCTCTCTTGATTTGTTACTCACACCTTGATCAATTAGGTCTTTAACTGGTGTTTTCACACTTTGTTCATTAAAATTTTCGGTCTTACATTTAGACTTATCTTCTTTGATTTGGTCCTTTTCAAGAACAGAATTTTTATTAATATCTGCACTCGAGATTCTAGAAGTTCTACGATTAGTTTTCTTCTCCACCTTAACGATCTTAAGATGCTGCTCCACCATATCTTGACTGATTTGTTCACTTGGTTCCTTACGTTGATTCTCTTCAATTTGACGTTTTTCCAAGCACTTTATTTTGTTAGTTTCTACAGATGAGGCTCTAGTAACCCTGGTATGTTGTGCTCCTCCATCGAAATTATCATGTTTCTTATCTACGGATGCAGATTTTGTCACTTTACCATTTGGAGTTCGTTGATCGACTAGACTTCCAATTTGCGACTTATTGCTTCGTTCATTAGCAACCTCCTCCATCTTTTCTTCGCCGGTTTTTTCTGAAATATTTAATTTTTTAGGATGAACACATGGAGATCTGCTTTTTTTACGATAGATGGCTCTGGTAGATTGCATAATCACGTCGGTTTTTATCGTAACATTTAGTTGATTAGAGTCTTCCTCATTCGATTTGGATTTATCCTCAACATTTTTTTCATTGCGGTCGCATTTCTTCAATTTATCTACATCTACGGTTTTTCCATTCAAATTTTTAGAATCAATTTGTTTCGTGTCATTCTCCACATTTTTTCCATTTCCTACTGGAGTAATGGGTTCGATATTTTCAGGAACCTTAGCTTTTAGTTTGGCTTCTTCGGCATTTCCCAGAATTTTCTTGTTATCTACCTCATTCGAAGATTTTTCCGATTCTTTTTGACAATTTTGAACATTTTCCTTTTCAGTATTATCATCTTTGGATTGTACTTTTTGTATTTCTGTTTGAATTTTTTCATTCGCCTGCGTAATATCTTTTGATTGTTTAACATTCTTCTTTCGTCTAAATAATGGTCTGGCGTCGGTCAAACTTCTGTAACTTTTACGCGATATCGAAAATTCGAATTTATTCGGGAGCCTGACCAATTTTACATACGAAGCGAGTTTTAATTTATCAGGCTTGGGGATATTGATCCGTCGTATTCTATCGTTCTTTATCATAAAACTCAAGGGTATTTCATCTTCGGTTGCGGCTTTATCTTCAATTACATCATCAATATTCCTGGATGATCTCTCATTCGTTGATGTATTGGTATTCTGATTTAGATTACCGCCAGGAATTTCTACATCGTTTTTGTTTGCATCGATATTACTTAAGGAATCTTGAGTTATGTTTTGCAGTTGCTTGTTATCGCTGGTAATCTTACTATCATTTTTCTCGTCGGTTTTAATTTCAGCATTGAACATTTCTCTTTTTATTGTATTATCGACTAAGTCACTCACGTCATTTAAAATTATTCCTTTATTCTTTTGCCCATTGACATCTTTACTTTTTGCCTGTGCGTTATTATCAGACACATCTATTTCACAAACATTTTCAGTTGGTTTTTCGCTCATATTATGATTGCAATTATTCCTTTTTTCATAAGCTTTCAATTCTGCCTTCGTCCTCCTTCTTGTTGTTGTGATATCATTAGCGGCCTCTATACTAGAAAATTCTGCCGTTGACGTTTCATCAATTTGGGACAAGTCATTTTCCGCTAGACTACTTAAATTATTAGTGATTCGTTCATGAGTTGATTCTTCTCCAACGGCTACTTTTTGAATAACTTCTTCTTCTACATTTTCAATCGCAGGTTGTGCTTCGTTTTTCTTTGCAGCTTTTAGATTGACGCTTAATATTACACCTTCGTGACTTAGCATGGAATCTGTCGCGGCTACTCGATGTTCTTCTTTTCCGGAATTTCTTCTAGGCATTTTACGTCTAACTTCACTCCTCTTGCTTTTCACTAGCGGAACTGTGTTTATTTCCTCTTTAGCACAATTTAACTGGTGCTTCAGATCTTTCCCGCCTGGGATATCTTCAGGTAAATCACTGTTTGGAATTTTAGAGATCCTATTTTGAGGCAGCACTTCTTGTAATTCGATGCTACGCGCGAATTCGGTTTTCAAAATATTCTTCAATTCTTTTCCTTCGGAAAATTCAAAAACATTAGGAAAGTTTGCTTTGTTTTCCAGTTCCTTCTTTTCAGCGATGTTTTTGAGAAATGTTGGATCTTGGAGTGTTTTTACATTTTTCAGAGTAATTTTCTGAGTGACCCTGTTGAATTTATTCTTAGTGTTGGTATCGTCATTTTCTGATTCATTCATTTTCTCTATGTAAGAGAAACATCCATCGAATGCTTGAAATTCTTCACTGTCCGAGATGCTTATTTGAACAGCATTGTCTTCCATATCGTCCAGAGTGGTCTTGATAAAATGTATTTTTCTTTCCACAGTGTCTTCATCAAATATGGATTCGTCGAAATTCGGTGGGACATACTCGTTACCACTATGGGCCGGTGAAAATTCATTGTGCTTTGAATCTTCAGCGATAACCAGTTTACCCGAAAGAAAGCTATCGCTACTGTCTTCACTGACTGTATTATGGTCTGATTCGGTCGTTGTAGTGTAAATTGTATTTGCTGGTTGATTGGGAACACTTTCTATAACTTCATTGGGTTTAACACTCTTCACCGCTGGATTACTACTTCTTCCCGCCATTTTTACACGGCTCCGAACCTGCTTGGAAACTTTAGCAGGTCCTTTTGGAGAATCTTTAGGAGAAATTTCTAAAGACTTTTGTGCAGCTGCGACAGTAGCTAGAACGAGTAAAGTCCCAGCAGCCGGATCTGTATTCTTCTCTGTTTCCTCAAATGGTTGTATGCTAAAGGATTTTTTCATGTCAGAATTAATAGAATCTTTAAAAGATTGTTTATACTGTCCAAAAAAACCTGCGTCTCCGATTTCTTGCTTCGTGGAAGAAGCTTGATAAAAAGTTTCTTCGCAATAAGGTTTGTTGTTTTCGAAATATTCACTATCATACCTTTTGGTTTCAAGATAATCATTCTTAATCAATTGCGTTACGTTTTCCACCGGATAAGGCAGCAGATCTTTACTTTTAGAAGAATCTAAATCTTTATTTACATCGGAATACTCTTCTGTATTGGGTTTAGCTTTAGTAGACTCACTATCTTCTAGTGGAATTGGAATATCAAAAGATTGTCTAAAATTTTCAGATTCAATGGTCACTGTAGCAATCTGAACTTCATTTTGAGCCTGAGAATTTTCATTTTGTGAAATTACAGATATTTCGTTTGCTAATACTTGACACTGACCATCTTGATAGGATTTTGACACTGACTGAAGATAAATACTCTTATCTATTTCCGCCACGTTATCTCCAAAGTAAGGTTGAAGTTTCTTAGAACTTAAATCTTTCTCGACTTCAGAACATTTTGGTGGTAATATATGTAGATCTTCACTGCAATTATTTTCAATTGACTTTTTTTCATTTTCTAGCTTAGCGTCAAAAGTTTGTCCAAAATATTCAGATTCAAGTGCTTCTGTGACAGTCTGAACTTCAACTTCAGCATGCACTGTTTGATTTTGTGAAATTACAGACACTTCATTTGGTAAGGTCTGGTTTTGATTATTTTGGTACGATGGGGTAACAGTTTTAAGACAGTCACTATTTACCACTTCCGTCACGTTATCTGCTGAATAAGATTGCAGATTTTGATGTTCGGAGGAATCTAATCCTTTATTAAATTCAGAATATTCCGATAGTTGCAATGGAAGCAAGTCTTCTCTGCCGTGTTTATCTTTAGTTGCCTTATTGTTTTCCTCCAATTGAACTTCAAGAGCTTGACTAAAATTTTCAGTTTCATTTGTTACGGTAGCAATCTGAAATTGTCCCTGATTGTTAAGAGTAGGTCCTTCCTGCGAAATTACAGTCATCTCATTTCCTAATTCGCTACTTTGATTATCCTGATAAGATTTCGAAACAATTTGAAGATTATCATCGTTGATGACTTCCTTTATGTTGTCTGCTGGAATAGAATGGGAATTTTTAAGTATTTTATAATACTCCACTGCTTCTAATGGATGCAAATCTTCTCTATCACATTTATCTTTAGTTGTCTTGTCGTTTCCTTCTAACGGAGTGTTAATTGATTGACTAAAATTTTTAGATTCAATTGTAGCAATGTGGGGTTGATTCTGAAAGCATTCTATATGTGAAATTACAGGTATTCGATTTCCTAATTCACTGCTCTGGTCATCCTGATAGGATACTGAAACAGTTTCAAGATGACATTTGTTAACCACTTCCGGTACGTTATCTACAGATTGAGGCTGAAGATCGTCATTCTCGAAGGATTGAACAGTTTTATTAATTTCTGAATATTTTGATTGTAATGATAGCAAGTCTTCAGCACTGCGTGCAATATTGTATGAGTTGTTATCGATATCTTCTAATTGAAAGTCAGATTGTTCAAAATTTTCAGGTCTAGTTAATTCCGAAACTGTCTGAACTTCATTTTGGGTATTAAGGCTCTCATTTCGAAAGCTTACAGCGAGTTTATTTTCTAATACCTGATTGTGGTCATCGCGATTTTCATGATTAGTCACTTCAGTCACCTTATCTTTAGAATAAGAATCTTTGCCTTCGAAAAAATCTAGACTTTTATTTATTTCTGTACATTCTGATGTTTGTAAAACCAACAAATCTTCAACGTCACATTTATCTTTTAGTTGAATGTTACAAGATTGTTTAAAAGTGTCAGGTTCGGTTATTCCTGTAACTGGAAGCTCGTTTTGACCAGAAGTCCCTTCATTTTGTGAAATTGCAAACACTTGATTTCCTGACGCCTGGATTTGGCTATCCTGATAGGATTGGGATATTACAGCAGTACATTCCTTTATGTCTTGAGATATAATTGGACGATCAACGTCGAATATATTATTTTCTGAAAATGATTCGACCTTCTCATTTTCAGTTGATTCTTCAGAATTGCTGTGGCTGCCAATAACTTTTGTTATATCATCGCAAATTGTATCTTGACTAGTACAAGTCTCTTCATTTTGTGAAATTACGGACACTTCATTTTCCAATGCCTGTATTTGGTTATCTTGATGGGATTGGGATATTATAGCAGTGCCTTCAGATATAATTGATGGATCAACGTCGAGTATATAATTTTCTGAAGATGATAATTCGATCTTTTCATTTTCAGTTAATTCTTTGGAATTACTGTGAGTATCAATAACTTTTGTTATATTGTCGCAAAGTTCATTTTGATTACCACCTTTATTTTGTGAAATTACAGACACTTCATTTCCCGATGTCTGTATTTGGTTGTCCTGATATGATTGGGATATTACAGCGGTACATTCCTTTGTGTCTTGAGATATAATTGGACGATCAACGTTAAGCATATTATTTTCTGAAGAAGATGATGATTCGATCTTTTCATTTTCAGTTAATTCTTTGGAATTACTGTGAGTATCAATAACTTTTGTTATATTGTCGCAAAGTTCATTTTGTCTACCACCTTCATTTTGCGAAATTACAGACACTTCATTTCCCGATGTCTGGATTTGGTTCTCCTGATAAGATTGGGATATTACAGCGGTACATTCCTTTGTGTCTTGAGATATAATTGGACGATCAACGTCGAGCATATTATTTTCTGAAGACGATGATTCGATCTTTTCATTTTCAGTTAATTCTTTGGAATTACTGTGAGTATCAATAACTTTTGTTATATTGTCGCAAAGTTCATTTTGACCACCACCTTTATTTTGTGAAATTACAGACACTTCATTTCCCGATGTCTGTATTTGGTTGTCCTGATATGATTGGAATATTACAGCGGTACATTCCTTTGTGTCTTGAGATATAATTGGACGATCAACGTTAAGCATACTATTTTCTGAAGAAGATGATGATTCGATATTTTCATTTTCAGTTAATTCTTTGGAATTACTGTGAGTATCAATAACTTTTGTTATATTGTCGCAAAGTTCATTTTGTCTACCACCTTCATTTTGCGAAATTACAGACACTTCATTTCCCGATGTCTGGATTTGGTTCTCCTGATAAGATTGGGATATTACAGCGGTACATTCCTTTGTGTCTTGAGATATAATTGGACGATCAACGTCGAGCATATTATTTTCTGAAGATGATGATTCGATCTTTTCATTTTCAGTTAATTCTTTGGAATTACTGTGAGTATCAATAACTTTTGTTATATTGTCGCAAAGTTCATTTTGTCTACCACCTTCATTTTGCGAAATTACAGACACTTCATTTCCCGATGTCTGGATTTGGTTCTCCTGATAAGATTGGGATATTACAGCGGTACATTCCTTTGTATCTTGAGATATAATTGGACGATCAACGTCGAGCATATTATTTTCTGAAGATGATGATTCGATCTTTTCATTTTCAGTTAATTCTTTGGAATTACTGTGAGTATCAATAACTTTTGTTATATTGTCGCAAAGTTCATTTTGTCTACCACCTTCATTTTGCGAAATTACAGACACTTCATTTCCCGATGTCTGGATTTGGTTCTCCCGATACGATTGGGATATTACAGCGGTACATTCCTTTGTGTCTTGAGATATAATTGGACGATCAACGTCGAGCATATTATTTTCTGAAGATGATGATTCGATCTTTTCATTTTCAGTTAATTCTTTGGAATTACTGTTAGTATCAATAAATTTTGTTATATTGTCGCAAAGTTCATTTTGACTACTATAAGTTCCTTCATTTTGTGAAATTACAGACACCTTATTTTCCAATGTCTGGATTTGGTTCTCCTGATAAGCTTGGGATATTACAGCGGTACATTCCTTTGTGTCTTGAGATATAATTGCACGATCAATGTCGAGCGTATCATTTTCTAAAGAAGATGATTCGGCCGTTTCATTTTCGCTTGAATTTTTATAATTGCTATGGCTATCAATAACTTTTGTTATATTGTCGCAAAGTTCATTTTGACCACTATAACTCTCTTCAACTTTAGAAATTACAGACACTTCATTTTCCGATGTCTGGATTTGGTTATCCTGATAGGATTGTGATATTATAGCAGTACATTCCTTCGCGTCTTGAGATATAATTGGACGATCCACGTTGAGTACATCATTTTGGGAAGATGATGATTCAACCTTTTCCTTTTCAGTTGATTTTTTACAATTGCTGCAACTATCAATAGCTGTACATTCCTTTGCGTCTTGAGATATAATTGGACGATCAATGTTGAGTATATCATTTTCGGAAGAAGATGATTCAACCTTTTCCTTTTCAGTAGATTCGTTACTATTGCTGCGACTATCAATAACTATTGTTATATCATCGCAGTGTTCATAACTTGTACTACCATTCAAATTGGAGCACTCATCCAGCTTGGCAGGTTGATTAATTTCGGATGGCTTGCATTCTTCAAAAGAAGATGAAGTTGTAATTTCTTCCGTATTTATTTTATCTTCTCTATCTTTTGATAGCTCTTTATTCGACTCAATTTGATCCTGATCGCTTAAAGGAACATTATCATCCTGCTGTCGAATAAACTGGTCTTCACAGAATTCTACGCAAACTTCATTTTCCATCATGGGAATGTCAGCATTTTCAAAATAATTCCCGTCGACTTTTTCTGTTTCTGAAACTAACTGAACCTGTGAATTACATTCAATAACCTCCTGACTAACGTCTCTTTGTTCTTCTTCGTGATTTTCTCCCTCGATTACAAAATTTAGATGAAAAACGTCATCTTCTTCGACATCATTAAGTTGATCGGCATCTATTATGCAAACATAATTCTCATCGTTTGCTTCAGTGTTTGTTTGTAGTATCAGCAAAACGTCTCCATCATTGACGGACATGTCTTTTGCTTCAATGCAGTTAATATCGTCTTTGTTTTTGTTTTGGTCACCATCCAGGTTTGTAATTTGAGCAGATTGAACTTCACACTCCTTCAACGAATCATTATGACTTAAGAACTCCGAATTTGAACTGCAAGGAAATTCGTTTCCTTCAACATCCTCCTTTTTGGACTTAAAGTTGGCAACGACTTTTGTGCCTGTTTCATTTTTACTATCGTTATTTATACCAGGATTTATTATTTTATTTTCGTTCTCATTTTTGATAGCGTCGCTACATGATACTTCTGTAATTCCACAGTTGTCAATTAATTTTCTTTTCTCATTATTGTGATCTAAAATAGATTCTTTTGGTATATTTTGATCAACTTTTGTTGCACTATTTAGAACTGCACCCTGTAACTTATTTAAATTCTTGGAATCTTGGTAACGTTTTTCTTCGAAGGAATACTGGGTACTGAATTTATATTTCGTAATTTCAAGATTGTACTGTTCTTTATCTCCTTTATAAAAATGTGGTTGTAATGTACCATCTCTTGATACCGACTCTACACATGCTTCTAGCACCTCTTTGACAACATTGAATACACTTAAATTTGGATCAGTCTGTTCCTGCAATTCTATCACTACTTTAGGGTCTATTTCACTCTGTTCATGTAATGCTGTAACAAGAGTTTTTGCTTCGACCACATTCAAGGTATCCGCATCCTTTGGAACAAGTCCTTGTTCAGTAATTTGATTACTTATATCTTCTCCTTGTAATTGTATTACAGATTGCTTTACTTGTTCTGATTTGACACCAGTTGCATCTGAAGAAATAATTTCCTCTTCAACGCCCAACAATTCACAACAATTACTGTCATTAGCTTCTATTGATTCGGATTGATCTGCTTTATCTTCAGTTTGACTTTCATCAGACAATATTACAACTTGATTTCCTAGATTTTCTAGATTTGATTCTCTAGTATTCTCTATTTGGTGAAGATTATCTTCGTTGGTTGGCGAAGATTCATTTTGATGTTGAGGGGATATAATTTTATTTTCACTGGTAATATTGTCACAAGACAGCGTTAGGTCTTGTTCTGATTCAGATGATGTTACAAGCAAACATTGTCTCTCCTTTAATTCCGAAGATTTTCCTAAGTCTTTATTGGTCGAAGCTAAAATTTCTTGCAGTTCTATAGCAATTTTTTCCGTAGAATCTTCTTGATCTAAAGTAGATGCAGTAGAAAGCTCTGTTTGTGCAATCTTAATATTGTGTTCTTGAGAATCTGAAAATGGTGTAATATTTTCTTCGGGTACATTTTCAGAAGTTAAAACTAATACTTGCTCGGTGGTAGTCTCTGGGAGTTTTTCTTCTCCCACTAGATCTTTCTCTTGAATTGTTAAAGGTTTTGCTACAGTTGCATTTGGTAGTTCCTCGGAACTTTCAACTATCGAAGTGAATATTTCTTTGTCTTGATTGTCATTTTCATCACTCTTCGAATCAAAACCAACTTCATTCTGGTTATATTTAACATTTTCTTTCTTTAAATAGCGCGAATTTTGTTCTTCTTTAATACTCTGACCGGACGATCCATCTTTCCATTCTTCTTCTCCTCGAGTTATTAAAGATTTTGTTACAGGTGTATCTGGAGTATTTTTAGAACTTTTAACAATTGAAATGGATTCTTCTGATATTACAAATGAATCTTCTACGTCTATTAAAGCGTCTTTGACTTCGTTGGATGCAGTAGAGACTTGTGGCGATTGTGACGTCAATGTATTATTTGCATTTGGTAGTTCCTCGGAACTTTCAACTATCGAAGTGAATATTTCTTTGTCTTGATTGTCATTGGTAATACTTTCATCACTCTTCGAATCAAAACCAACTTCATTCTGGTTATATTTAACATTTTCTTTCTTTAAATAGCGCGAATTTTGTTCTTCTTTAATACTCTGACCGGACGATCCATCTTTCCATTCTTCTTCTCCTCGAGTTATTAAAGATTTTGTTACAGGTGTATCTGGAGTATTTTTAGAACTTTTAACAATTGAAGTGGATTCTGCTGATATTACAAATGAATCTTCTACGTCTATTAAAGCGTCTTTGACTTCGTTGGATGCAGTAGAGACTTGCGGCGATTGTGACGTCAATGTTTTTATTTCAGTATTTCCAAGAAAATTCAAATTTTCAGTATTGTATTCGGTTACAGATTTAAGTAATTTAGTATCAAAACGAATGCCTTCTATTTGTTGCTTATTGTAATTAGACGGCGTATTATCCTCATTTTTGTTGATCAAATTGCCTTTATTTTGGATATCCTTCCAATTCTTTTGTTTTAATTCTTGTTGATCTTTTTCAAAAATCTTGCTTGTTACATCTGTATAAGGTGCTACATTCTCTGGAATTACACCTTTATCTTGAGTTATTGAACGTGCGATTAGCGGCTGTTCTGAACTGTCAATTATTGAAACAGACGTTTCATTCTCTTGATTATCATTAGAAATGGTATTATATTTATGTCTTGGACACGAGACGTTTTTATTTAGATTGTCATTCATATTTCCCCCTTCCAATTGCTTGAAGTTTTGTTCCTTTTCAAAAATTTCATTTAAAATGCCTGCAGAAGAAACTATATCTTCTCCAAGTATATCTTCTGTAAACATTAGAGGTTTTGCTACAGTTATATTTCCAATTTTTTCTGAACTCGTAATAGATGCTGAATCGAAATAATTTTCTTTGTGTAATGTTATGGAAGGTTCTTGGGTGTATGTTATTATACTATCCCCGTCCTTTTCCAAGTTTGATTCTTTCATTTCTGTTGAAACAGAGGAAGATGGTACTTCTGGTACTCGATCCAAATCTTTACTATTATCATTTAATGATTTAAAGATGTATTTAAGTAAATCAGTTCCGTAATGTTCTCCTCCCTCTTGATTATCATTGAAAGTTTGAATATTGTTTTCTGAATCGTAATTATCTTCATCTTTAATATTCGCTTGATCTTTTACAATTTCACTAGAAACGTTAATAGTAGCTGTTTTTTCAACGGAATCAGGTTTACGTGAAACATTTGATGAGGATATGTGAATTCTTTTAATTTCTTTAAAGCGTGATATTCCGCTTGTAGTCGCCTGTAAGTAATTACTTGTTAAGTGGTTTGAGGTTTCGCCATCTTCGGTGTCATTTCTAATCTCGTTTCTTCGTAATATAGAAGATTTCCCACGGTATCTATTTCCTGTGTTTTTGTGCTTTTTAACATTATTCGCACTACCCTGTACAGTCACGTTCCATAAGTTCTCCCGAGAATGCACCGATGTCTCTGCGATAAAGGGATTTCTAAAGTTCTTGCTACTTGAAGAACTGCTGTCCGCGTAACCCGTACTGTGCGGAATTAATTCTTTACCAGTGGTCGATGAAATTTCATATGAACTAATTACATATTCAGAAGGTTCGGGAACGTCTATCACTTCAACGACGTCGTCATCATAGTTGTCTTCGTCGTCTAGATCAATTATTGGAATTGAACTTGTTGCCGCTATATTAGAAGTCGCGTTCGAACTGGTGCTAGCATTTCTACTTCCTTCCCTGCGCACCGAAATGTCTTTACACCACAAATCCCTATTACTGCAACTGTTGTCATCTAAAGTGATTTTTTGCCTGCCCTTTTTCCTAAACCTTAGATCACCACATTTATATTTATTTGTACTTTTAATGGCAACGTTACTATCATTATTACTATTATTAAAGTTATTTTTATTTAGTTCATTTTGTACACTATCGTTCACGAGGTCTGTTTTGAGATCTGGATGCCTGCCATCGTCACTACTGTAATCTATCGATTTATCCTTGAAAGAAAATATTCCACCTATTTGCCGATCATACATGCAAGAAGAATCTTGCCCGCTATCCAGGTGAGGTTCCAGTTTCACAGATTGGTCCAGCTTCAGCGAGTCAGAGAGTGGGGATGGTGTACGGTAGGGACTCGGAGACATAGTGTACTGTAAAAAGAAACGAGCCTGAGATTGATTGAAGTAACTATCTCATCTTACCAAATTTATTAAATTAACCGCATGCTGTCACAATACTACAGAAAAAGTGCCAAGAATGTCTACAGAAAAGCCCATCAGAAGGTACAGGCGAATTAGTACCGATATCAAAAATTATCTTAGTTAACGGTGGCCATGGAGCGAAAAATGTCTTTTTTCTGTGATGGGAAAAACGTTTGACGTTTTATCCTTCTTGGCAGGTAACAAAATGTCAATTTCTAGGAAATAACTTTTTCCCCGGGAAAAAAATGAGTACTTTTTTCCCGGATATGTACACTAAAACAAAAACACGAAGATACTTCATTTTAAACTATTTTATTATATACCGTGATATCATAAAGTTTCTAGGACGAAGATGGCTTTGTAATATAAATTGTATGTCTGAACTTAAGTTAGGAACTATAACTCTGTTTTGTAAATTATTTTGACAGTGACATTATCTGTCATCCATTAATGTGTTAGAATTGCTGAAAGCAAGTTTGAACGTCGAGTTTGAAACATAGCGCATTCGAGTAAATTCAAATATGGCTTACAATATAGTGCAAAAAGCGTACATGATTGAAGCCTATTTTCGGAGTGGAGTGCGAATTGATGGAATTTGGGTGTACAGTCAACGTGCATGTTTGGATGATTTTAGAGAGCACTTTCCAGAGTTAGCTGTAATTCCCAAAGATTTTTATAATTGCCTTTCCAATTGTGTTGGTGTGTTTCGTGAGACTGGTTCTGTGGGTCATAAATCACGTACTGGTAGACCAACTGTTCGTTCGGAACAAGTTATAAATGATGTTCGTCAACGTATGGTAAATGAACCCACAAAACCTTTGAAACGCCTTTCTCAAGAGATTGGACTTTCTTATGGAACATGTCAGAAATTTGTAAAGAAAAACTTACACATGCATGCGTATAAGATGCAATCACATCAGGCTATTTTGCCGGAAGACTACCCTAGACGTCGTGCGTACTGCCAGTGGTTTGCAAATAACTAAATAGAAGATGATGACCTGCTAAATTTGTCATTTTTCTCTGATGAAGCATGGTTTCATCTTTCAGGGTATGTCAATTCCCAAAATACTCGAATGTGGAGTAGTGAAAATCCTCATATTTTTATTGAATCGTTTCTCCATAATGCGAAACTTGGTGTTTGGCTAGCAGTTTCTCGCCGCAGAGTTGTTGGCCCTATTTTTTTTAATTTCACAATTAACGCTGAGAGGTATTGAAACATTCTGAATGTATTGAACAGTTGCATGATGATGAATTGCAATATGGATACTTTCAACAAGATGGTGCAACGGCACACACAACACGAGAAAATATTGCTTTTCTTCGTGAGTTTTTTGACGATCGGATCATAAGTTTACATACGGAAGTTGAGTTTCCACCACGATCACCTTGTTTGACAATTATGGACTTTTTCATGTTTCCTCACCTAAAGAATAGAATATTTAAAACTCCTGTTGCTAATTTGCAAGATATGCAACAAAGAATTATTGACGAATGTGCATTAATAACGCCCGCAATGCTGCAAAATGCCTTTAACAGCATGAAAAGGCGTGTCACATTGGGAATTGAAAATAACGGACAACAATTTCAACATTTGCTTTAATTTTGCCTTTTTTTATTAATAAAATTTTGAATTCAAGCTGAGCTTGTTGTTTAATTGTATCTTTATTAAATCAAATGACATATTTATTGATGTCACGATGACACTATCAAAATAATTTTCAAAAATTAAGGTTAAGTTACCAGTATGATAATATGGATAAAGTTCAGACATATATTTTCTATTTCAATGCCATCTTGGACCCAGAAACTTTATGATATCGCGGTATAAAGTTACATTTCCTTAATGTCAAAAGTACAAGCCTGGCTTACATTGATAATATGTTAGTGTACGTGTTTTATATAATTAATATATTGACAAATTTTAACGTCAGCATGACACTTAATCTAAAAATTTTATAAGAATTTTCTCTAAAGGATGATATAAATTAAGACAGACGCTTTTCACCCCATGGCTACCGTCGGCCAAGATAATTTTTTATATCTCGGTATTTAAATGCAGGTAAAAGTTTTTCACAAACCAAGGCATAATTTTTACTTAATGAAATGTTAATTTCTAATCTTAAAACCTCCTTTTTACAATTGCATAAGTTGAATTATTGACCATAATATAGTAAGATTGTATAGAGTTTAAAAGGCAAGAGAAAGAGCTAAAATCATATTTGGTATACTGTATTGTGATGTTCTCTTCACCAGCTAGATTTAAGAGATAAGTTTTGCCATAATTAGAGATGTTCCTTCGAGTAACATCACACAGGCGTACGTATATACGAGGGTGGTATGGAAAGTATGTGGCATAACAAAGAAAGTTTCTTTGACAAAAGACAATATTATTTTTCAATATAGTCTTCTGCTCGCTCAAGACACTTATTCCAACGATATTTCAAATTTGTAATACCTTCATTATAGAGGCATTATAGTGGGCAGGTGGGTTATCTTGATGGAAAAGCACTTTCTTCTTTGCCAAATGAAGCCATTTCTCTTTGATTTTGTCGCTTAATTGTTTTTCCCCTTTTCTAAGTAGTTGGCCAAGATAATTCTATGAGAATCCTAGAAAACAGTTGCCATAACCTTTCCTGCTGACAAAACCGTTTTTGCCTTCTTTGGTGCAAGAGAACCTTTTTTGTCTATTGTTTGGATTGTTCTTTGGTTTCGGGAGTGTAATGGTGGAGCCAGGTTTCATCGACGGTAATGAAACGGCGTATAAAATCCTTCTGGTTGCGGCGAAAACGTACCCAAAGGTTGCGGGAAACACAGGTTAAAATTCTGTGCACACTGTCATTTAAGACACCTACAACGTTTGCTATCTCGCGTACTTTTACTAGACGACAAAACGATACGGTGGGCTTTTTGAATCATATCCGAAACAGTAACAGTTTTTGGACGTTCACTTCGGGGGTCACCATTTGTGCTCATACGACCACGCTTAAATTCGGCAACCCAGTTTTAACCATTAAAAACAAAGGAGCGAAATCTAATAGTGTTGAATCCAGATCTGCTTTAATTTCGGTTGGTGTTATGCCTTTCAAATAAAACTACTTTTTCACTGCTCTCAACTAGTTTTTTTCCATCATTACAAAATTACACGAGACATTCGCTTTGGCGTACTCTCAAAAACAGACTAATTGACAGATCGCTCTGTACTGTCATATTTAACTTATTAATTCCACAGAATGATAAGGATGATTCTACAGAATGATAAAGAAGATTCCTGCGAAGTCGCGTCATTTCTGTTAGGCCACGTAGTTTCCAAACAATCCTCGTATATTTTGTCAGTCGCCGTCGGACAACGTCAAGCGCACTTCGCTCGTGGGAAGTCACGCCGATGGGATTTTACTCGAATGAATCACTCGAGCCATAATTACTAGAAAGACGGTCAAAGTTATCAAACTATATTCTGCGCATTGTGAACAGAAGATTTTATATTTAAAAAAATAATGCATTGCATTAGTAGATTAGTTTTAGCATTGCATAGCAATACTAGGTGAAACTAACATTTCACTTGGCGCAACAAAATAAATCAAAGTGAAATAGAAAAACCTAGAATAAAAATTCACCTGTAACCTTTAGAGTAAAGAAGATAATTAAATTGCTAGTGATTTCTTGTTCTCATCACTTACCGGTACTCCGCAAGCCAATTCATTCAGTAATTTGCTAATGTAATTTCGTATTCATAAAGCAAAATTCATTCTAGACGATGTTAGCGGCGCACTTGTTAGTTTAACCTATTATAAATAAGTAACGGAATATTATCTTTGAACATTTTCTCAAATCTAAACACGTGCGACATTGCCTAATCAAATTCCTGTAGTTGTTCTTATAAAATGTTGAACAGTATCTTTAAAAGGTTACACTCGTTTCGATATACAAGTGTCCCGTATCGTTATGTTCAAATTTTAGGAGTGTAAAGTAGACTTCATTTCAAGTAACAAAAAACGCAAAACTTGTATATCCATATTTATTTGTTTCAATGTTACAGATCTATGAATGTGATTGTTAGATCATGAAAAAAAATGTAATCCTAAAGTCAATACAAAGTGATTTTATTTAAAAAAAGTTATACGATTCAATAACAGGCCTGTGATTGTTAACATCGCATAATAAAATGTTATCCTAAAATAAATAAACACGTGTCGTAGTGCATACAGTAATTTCTTGGAGATCTACAAAAAAGGGTACTGGAAATTGATTTATGATAAAGAAGGTTCTTACTTATTTCGTAAGTGCTGAACCATGAATATCATACAATAAACAAATATTCAGATAACTGTTAGCGATGCATTTTTAAATAAAGGATTACATTACGTTTCAGTTCATACAACAGCTTATTAGTGAGTGGGCACGTTTTCTTTATTCAAAATCAGGCGCGGCTCGTGATGACGTATTTGGGAGTGCAAGTACAATGATGCGAGTGCTTCGTGTATTCTCGTGTACTAACTGTAACGTTTTCTTAGTAAACACCGAAAACACACGAGGCACTCGCATCATTGTACTTGCACTCCCAAATACGTCATCACGAGCCGCGCCTGTTCAAAATGCCTTACCGATTTTCTTCTCAAGAGTATGCGGACATGCATTTTGTGTATGGCTACCGTAATAGCATTGCACGTCAAGCAGTTATTGAATACCGACATCGGTTTCCCGATAGGCGCATTCCTCATTACAGGACGTTTCTGGAAGTACACAGGCAATTTCGGGAATGCGGATTGCGTGATTATCTTTTCAGCCGAGGAGTAAATTTGAGAGGAAGAAGCAGTAGCTATTGTTACAAGGGATCCAACTCTCAGTGTACGTCGAATCGCTAGACAACTAGGAGTGCCACAAACGACAGTTTGGCGAATTTTAAAACGTGAGGGCTTATATCCATATCACTATCGCAGCGGATACGGTTTGCTTGAGGCAGACCACTATGCTCGTCTAGTTTATTCTACCTGGATATTAAGACAGTCACGGCTTAATTTCAATTTCTGCAGAACAGTCCTCTGCACAGATGAATCTACGTTCACGAGAAGTGGTGTTATAAATCTGAGAAACCTGCACAGGTGGTCATCAGAAAATCCAAAAGCCTAAATTTTAACATGAATTTTCTATTAACGTTTGGGCGGCCCTAATCGATGACTTGTTGATTGGTCCTGTCGTTCTTCCTGAGAGGTTAAATGCGAACAATTACCTTCAATTTGTTATTGACGAACTGCCAGGTCTTTTAGAGGATGTCCTACTGAATGTTCGACGAGACATGTGGTTTCACATGGATGGGGCACCACCATATTTCGGAATTGCTGTCCGAAATAGGGTTAACGTCAATTATCCAAGATGGATTGGTCGAGGTGGTCCTGTTGCATGGCCATCCAGATCACCCGATCTTAATCCCCTTGGCTTTTATTTATGGGGGTACATGAAAAATTTAGTCTATGCTCAAGTTTCGAACACAAGAGAAGAGTTGTTGAATCGTATTCACCTGGTTGCCGAGCAAATCCGACAAAACAAGTATGAAATTCGGATAAGTACTTCTTCTGTTGGCTTACGGGCACAAGCCTACATTTAACAAGGAGGTGGACATTTCGAAAATATTATTAATTTAACTTTTTTAAATAAAATCAGTTTTTATCGACTTTAGGATCACATTTTTTTTTCATGTTCTGACAATCACATTCATAGATCTGTAACTTTGAAACAAATAAAAATGGATTACAAGTTTTGCGTTTTTGTTACTTGAAATGAAGTCTACATTACACTCCTAAAATTTGAACATAACGATACGGGACAGCTTGTATAGGATCTCATTAAAGTACATAGATTATTCTTTTAAGATCTCATCTGGCTTATTAACGCAAATAAATTAAATTTTAATATGATTATAATTACGAGAACCATGTTGATCTAGTGGCTAGATCACTAGACTATGAATCTAATGATGGACTCAACGGCTCAAGCCGTAACAAACCTAACATGTTACACCCCAAGGACCTGCAAGCCTAGTTATGGGGGATTATTATTATTATTATTATTACGAGAACCTTTTTTAAAGATATTACGTAATTATATGCAAAATTTCCATCAATTGAGATACGTCAACCTCAGTGATTTGTAATTGTTTATTACGCATGTGCTGTTTGATACTTTGAAACCCCTGTTTTAGCAGTCGCGAAATATACTTATTTATCTGAATCAGTAGTTCTATTTTAGCGAAATGGGTAGTGTCATCTATTGGTTGGAAATTTATTTATAAAATATCAACCTTTCTGTACAGGATGATTCTAAATATATGCAATCAATTTCATGGGCTGATTTCTAAGGTTATTATTATCTTAAAGGTTCATATGAATGTATGTATTAAACGGTTTAGTTTTTACATGAACTTTTATGATCATAATAACCCTAGGAATCAGTCCATAAAATTTGTCGCATATATTTAGAATCAGCCTGTATAATCTATAATCATTTCATGACATTTCATTATCTAGAAGCCAAGATACGATGTATTTAAGTGACAATAGTTTGTATTTCTCAATAGAAAAATTAAAAAAAAAAAACAAGGTAACACTTACAGGTACGCGAGAGTTCTAGTAATCAATACCAACACCAAAACATGCAAAACTTTGCAGTTGAATGTATATGTTCCTTTTAGCTCGTTAAAATATATACATTTTCTCTGGAGAGTGTGCAATTTTACGTGATACACCTAGTCTAGACAAATCTCATCGTCAACACAGCCAAAAATCCATGTCAATTCATACAAAACTGTTTGCCTTAATTAGATCGTAGACAACTATTTACTCACACATAGTATTAGTTGGCAAAAGTAGATGGGATTCGCCGGTCCGGGACCCGCCTCCGCCTCTCTGACGTCACAGGACGTGACGTAGTAGAAACTTTGTGACGGTCATCCTGACTGCATATGACCTTATATGAGCTTAGGTCAGCTAAATTTGTCTGACGTCACAGGTCGTGACGTAGTAGAAACTTTGAACTAGAAACTTGAAACTTTGTGACGGCCATCCTGACTGAATATGACCTTAGGTCAGCTAAAATTGTCCACGGCGATAAGCTTATTTCTGCTGCGTGTGCAGATAAGAGTTGATAAAACAAGTGTAGCGTGTTTTTTTCGTCTGGCTCTGACGTAGGCGGCTTGTTTAGATATGCCGCCATTTTGTTTTTGTTTACGTCTGGCGGCAAATTCAAAAGTGCAATTTTGGCAAGGGTCATTAGATATTCCGCCATTTTGTTGTTTACGTTTGGCGATAAATTCAAGCTGAGCTGTCTCAGAAATAGACAGACCAGTCTCTGAAACAGACATGACAGACCTGTCTGTTTCAAAGACAGGTCTGTCTTTCAAATGGCGGCATATCTAATGTCTCTTGCCAAAATTGCAGTTTTGAATTTGCCGCCAAACGTAAACACCAAAATGGCGGCATATCTAAACAAGCCGCTTACGTCAGAGCCAGACAAAAACACCGGGCAACACTTGTTTTGACAAATCTTTCGCTTACACCAGAGCCAGACGAAAAAAACACGCTATACTTATTTTGCCAACTCCTATCTGCACGCGTAGCAGAAATAAGCTTATCGCCGCGGACAAATTTAGCTGACCTAAGGTCGTATACAGTCAGGATTGTCACAAAGTTTTAAGTTCAAAGTTTCTACTACGTCACGTCCTGTGACGTCAGACCAATTTAACTGACCTAAGATCATATAAGGTTATATACAGTCAGGATAACCGTCACAAAGTTTCAAGTTCAAAGTTTCTACTACGTCACGTCCTGTGACGTCAGACAAATTTAGCTGACCTTATGTCATATAGAGTCAGGATGACCGTCACAAAGTTTGAAGTTCAAAGTTTCTACTACGTCACGTCCTGTGACGTCAGGGAGGCGGAGGCGGGTCCCGGACCGGCGAATCCTATCTACTGGTAAAAATTGCGAGGTACGGGTGTACATTCTATAATTTGCCCTTTCAAGAAAATCTCTTAAATATATCAACGAAATAATTACTATATACCACACGCCGTAGACTTCAAATCAGTGTTTTAAACGTGTTAAAGTTTTTCTGAGCAAAGCTAGACTTAATGAAATGGGCACGTTTTAGTCATAGCGTTATTCATTGAAGAAACCCTTGAAAAACGTTTAGCAAGTTTGAAAAAAAAATTATTCCATTAAGAATACTGTTTATTTTACCTCGTCTTTAGTAATAAATTTTAAAATGCAATAATGTGATACACGACCTTTTTGTTTTAAGTGGATTATTTAGCGGTACTGACGATGAGATTCTTTATGTTAAATCATACAAAATCATAAACAATAGTAAAAAAAAAACAACCACCAAAATTCCCATAAGCTAACATGCGTTACACGCAATACATGCTCCCCAGATTCGACGGAATCCTTTAAATTGAAGGTTCCTTGTTTGAATAACGCGTCAATATTAAAATGTTACGCAAGTTCCAAAAAGTTCCCTTTATTTACAATATACACCGTGGAAGCAAGCAAACTGAGCGGTGCGTTAGTTACGGTTGCGGCCTTTGAAAACTCACGCCACTCGATTTTGACGTGAATGTCAAAAATTTGAAATTTTGTAACGTGTCATTTTGGTGACAATGTCACATTTGACAAATTCATAGTCAGTTTATTTCTTAAAATGCCGCAATGATCAGAATTACAAAAAATTATTATGAAAGCTAAAGTGCCATCAAGAACTTTCCTCATTAGAGATGGCCATGCTTTTTAATAATGGTTGGTGACAGTGCACGTAATCTGTCACAAACGTTTAATTTTGAATGAGCATGCCCATCTCTAATGAGGAAAGTTTTTTAAGCCACGTTAGATTGAGAGAAGAAATGAGTATAAGGACCGTATCAGAAGAAATAAATGTAGACAAAAGCTCCGTATTATTAGCAAAACGTAAGTTCGAGGAAACTGGGTTCATCAGAGAGAAACAAGACACCGGGAGACGAAAAATATCAAATCATAATGAAAATGCGTAATTGATGAATCTTCTAAGAGAAAATCTGACTGCAGTACAAGCAAAAATTGACACAAATCTTTCAGGTTCTACAAGAACCTCAGGCAAAAGGATTATTGAAAGTGAACTAAGAAATAGAGCTGCTGCGAATAAGACTTTTTTAACTGAGGCAAACAAAATTCAGAGACTACAATTTGCTCAACTATGATGTCCCTTGGTCCTGTTTCCGAGGCGGACTCATTAGAGGTCGGCTTAATTGATAAAATAAATAATACACAATATAAAAACAACATTTAATCAATACTTAACAATAACATTACATGTTGCGATGTTCACATGTACAAGATTGATTAGATTATATTCGTTCTCTTCTGTCCTCAGTATATATATATATATATATATATATATATATATATATATATATATATATATATATATATATATATATATAATAACTTCGTGACCTTGGTATGATATGGTAAACCTAATCAGTAGGCGATTAAAGGTCTGTATATTACTTCAAAATATATGTATTTAAAAAACTCTACATGTTTCGGCTGTATACGCCTTTTTCAAGAGAATACAAAATATGAATGATAGGATATAAATGTCAAGTAATTAACTTAATTACTTGACATTGAGTTTTTTAAATACATATATTTTGAAGTAATATACAGACCTTTAATCGCCTACTGATTAGGTTTACCATATATATATATATATATATATATATATATATATATATATATATATATATATATATATATATATATATATATACTTCTCTAACTCGAACTTCTAAAACTCGACTTATTCGGTAAGTCGAATATTTTTGGCGAACAATGAAGTTTGAATATTATTATATAGTATTTTTGTCTTCCTAACTCGACTTTCTATTTCTCGACATTTTCGGGGAATTACGGAATTATCTCTTGGAATCAGCAATATGAACAGGCAGAAACGTGTGCTGGGTGCTTTCGGAAGTGCAGTTGTGTAGTACGCGTGACAAAGTGTACGGTAAATATGTCGAAGCGAAATTTAAAGTGTTTAACATTGACTGAAAAAATAAAATTAATAGCAGAGGTGGAAAAAGGGGAAAAGAAGAAGAAAGACATTGCGGAACAATTTGGGATCCCTCATAATACGCTATCGACAATTTTAAAAAATAAGGACAAACTTTTGGAAAGAAAAAATGATACGTTTAACAATAAACGAAAAAGGCTTAAAGCTTGTGTTAACGATGATATTGACGAAGCAATGTTCAAGTGGGTTACTACCGCACGTGCTAAAAATATTCCTCTTTCGGGGAGTTTAATTAGAGAAAAAGCGAAAGAATTTGCCGCTGCCTTGGGACGGGAGAAATTTTCAGCTAGTATAGGCTGGTTGGATAAGTTCAAGAGTCGACATAATATCGTCCAAATGTCACTGTGCGGTGAAAGTGGTTCTGCAGATTTTCAATGTGGTGAAGAATGGCAGAAAAATGTTTTACCGACTTTAATCAGCCAGTATGACAAAAATAATATTTTCAATGCTGATGAGACGGGGCTTTTCTTCAAATGCTTGCCAACAAAACCCTTGCATTTAAAGGACAAAAATGCTTTGGTGGTAAAAACAGCAAGGAAAGAGTAACGGTTATGGTTGGGAGTAACATGAGTGGTTCTGAAAAGCTAAAATTGCTTGTTATTGGCAAAACAGAACATCCACGTTGTTTTAAGGGTATAAAGTCACTGGAAGTGGATTACGAATATAACAGAAAAGCGTGGATGACAAGTGAGATTTATGAAAAGTGGTTATTAAAGCTTGATAAGCAGTTTGCAGTCCAGAAGAGAAAAGTTTTGCTGTTCGTTGACAACTATCCGGCGCACCCCAAAACCGTAGCAGGAAAGCTGAAGAATATTAAATTGGAGTATTTTCCTCCTCATCTAACCTCAATCTTACAACCGATGGACCAGGGAATTATAAAAAATCTAAAGCAACATTACAGAAAACGGATTATTATGAAAATTTTTGGCTCATTTGGAAGAGCCAACATTTACTTCAAATGTTTCTTTACTTGATGCAATTAAAGATCTAAACAAAGCATGGAATAACGACGTAAAGACGCAAACAATTGCAAATTGCTTCAGAAAGGCGGGCTTTGGTAAAGATGATTTAGTGCAGGATGCTAACCACTGGGATGAAGATATCCTTCCAGTGTCTGAATTAAAAAATTGGTGGGTCTTATACAGAACTGCAATAAACACAAATGATGTTGAATTTGAGGAGTATGTTGATGTTGATCATGATGTGTCAACAATGGATTTGCCAAGTGATGAAGACATTTTATAAAGTGTAATACAGCACCTTGCTCCTAATGAAATAGGTAAGTTTACCCATCCATGTTTTCTATGTTCCAAGATGCCAAATTTTATTGTCTTAGATACAGATGAAGACGAAGATACTAATGAAAACCAGACTGATACAACTGGCAAACCTACACTCAACGAAGCGTTTTCTGCCATCGAAAACTTAAGAAGATTTGTTTCATCTAGGGAGAATGTGCCATATGCATTGCATGATTCCTTAAATTGACTAGAAGATTTTATAACGAATGAAAAATGGACCAGTGTAACTCAAAGAAAAATTACTGATTTTTTCAATAAAAATTTGATGCAGCTTTTTTGACGTTTTAACGAATTTTCTAAGTTACTAATATGTAGTATTAAATGTATAATACATATAAACAAACTTTAAGATTCAAATTTTACGTAATTTTCCGTAACTCGACATTTCCCTAACTCGACGTTTATTCCCTGTCCCTTGGAGGTTCGAGTTAGAGAAGTTCCACTGTATGTATGTATGTAAGTATGTATGTATGTATGTATGTATATATATATATATATATATATATATATATATATATATATATATATATATAATAACTTCGTGACCTTGGTATGATATGGTAAACCTAATCAGTAGGCGATTAAAGCCTACTGATTAGGTTTACCGTCGAAGTACTGCACGGAATTGTAAAGAAGTTGTCGGGAAAGGGTTGGCGGCCCTACGCAACGGCTGGTTATCCGACCTCTCTAAATTCATGCGACCGATCACTAAACACACGCACGAACGCACCGACATACAAAACCCTACACTTACGCTCTCACACAAAACCACACACCCATAGAGAGACGCAAGCTGCCAGCAGCAACCAACACACAAGTTCATACCCAGAAGGAGACACAAATTGCTAGCAGCGAACAACACATATGTTCACACCTTGTTATCTATTTTTTGGAATACTAAGGCATGATTTATTATTATTACTAGAATGTATCTTTGAATAATTTAAACCATAGCAACTTAATTACTTGACATTTATATCCTGTCATTCATATTTTGTATTCTCTTGATAAAGGCGTACACAGCCGAAACATGTAGAGTTTTTTAAATACATATATTTTGAAGTAATATACAGACCTTTAATCGCCTACTGATTAGGTTTACTATATATATATATATATATATATATATATATATATATATATATATACATATATACATATATATATATACATATATATATATATACATATATATATATACATATATATATATACATATATATATATATATACATATATATATATACATATATATATATACATATATATATATATATATATATATATATATATATATATATATATATATATGTATATATATATGGTAAATTCAATCAGTTGGCGATTAAAGGTCTGGCTTTACTTCAAAGTATATATATTTAAAACAACCCTACATGCTTCGGCAATGATGCCTTTATCAAGGAAAAAAGCAACATGATAAAGGCATCATTGCCGAAACATGTAGGGTTGTTTTAAATATATATACTTTGAAGTAAAGCCAGACCTTTAATCGCCAACTGATTGAATTTACCATATCATACCAAGGTCACGAAAATATTATATATATATATATATATATATATATATATATATATATATATATCGTGTCCTAACCTTCTTACTTAATGTTATATTAACCTAGTTACTTACTTAAACAAGAATGCGAAGTGCAAGAATTATTGAGGACTTGTTTTGTCAAATAAGTATTACATTGAATATGTAGAAATGGGTGTACTACTTTAGTTATTACACAACAATATGTAAACAATGACAATAACTTTCGGATGTAAAAACTTTTCAGTCCTGTAGCAATGCACGTGTTGGAGTATATTAACCAATTGGCGAAAGGTATACAGAACAATACGTTCGCAAATCCAAACGCAGTGGGCGATTTTCAGTCAATGTTTGGGGGTGGATAAGTGCACGAGGATTGGGAATATGTGTTGTGATTGAGGACAGAGTCGTAGCTGTTGTATACAGAAATATTCTTGAACAATACATGTTGCTGTCAGTAATTCCGGTTTTGGGCAGCAATTTTATTTTTCAACATGATATCTGCAGAATATATACGGCGCATGTTAGAAATTCTTTAGAAGCTAATGGAGCGCAGACATTGCCATGGCCAGCGAGGAGCCCGGATCTAAATCCCATAGAGAACATTTGGGGTATCATGGTCAAGAAAACAAACGACAACATTTTGCCACAAAACCGATAAGAATTGATTCAAACGATTTAAAATATCTGGCATGAAATCCCGTTAGAATGTGTGCAAGGTACGGTATAGTCAATACCAAGACGCCACCAAAGCGTTATAGATTCCGGTGTTGATACAATAAAATATTAACCTCTGTCAACTGCTAGTTTTTTTAGCTTTTTTTTATACTAATTTTGAAGTAAAGTTTTGTATTCTGATAATCGAAATGATATTTTTGAAATTTAAGTAGAGAAGTATACTATCTACAATTTTAGAAATCTTTTTTTTAATTTGCTATTTTTGCAATACATTTTGCATTCTACGCCAATGATTGATCTGAGTAACGTTTAAAAAACGTTTGCACAGCTTAAAATGTTATTGTATTTTTAAGTGTCCGAGTTTTCAAGGGCCGCAACTGTACCAATTCCCCACCTTTTTCAGTTTGTTCTGCTCTCGCAGGCCAATGATTGATGAATTAAATTAAAATGCCATTTTACTTTTTATTACATATTGCTATCATCACTTCTTAACTTTATGTCTGATTGTTTCTTAATGCATTTACGGTATGTGGTACGCCGACTGTCCAATAAGACATTATAGGGATATACACGGTGATGGGGAACTATAACTGCCCCGTACCGGCCTTTAGTTATCTCGCTCCCACAGTGTATGGCATTATGATGATATATGTTGTCAACAGAGAATAAAACAAATTTCTACTCACCTCGATGGAATCATTAGAGTCGCAATCACTAATGTAGTCAATGTTATCACAGGACATCTGCCTAGTAAACTCGTTCTCGTAGAGTGACACAGCGCTTTCTTTGATCTTGTTTACGGTGTCCCATAGTCCCACTCTCTTGAGTAATCTCCTGCAAATATATAATATAGTATTGCGCGAAAGATATGTAATCAATATATTTAATTTTTTTTCAATTTATAGGACGTTACTTGACACGATCCTATTAGTTTTTTTTTGCAGTTGTCTGAACTTTAAATATAAATATTCAGATCGCAAAATTCTTTCTTTGGAGACTGTGGTTAAGTAAAAACTTAAAAAAGGTATATAACCCCTTACCACAATTATTAATCGTATTCTAAATACGATTTCGATAACTAAGTTGTCATCATCAGTAGGTAAAACCACTAATTAAAAGTCGCACATGGGGCACAGTAAAGCTAGAAAACCGCTTACGTAACAACTACTTTACACCGCGTCCACGTATAGACTCTTGTCTATACGTGGACAAATGAATAACATTTTTTACTTGTACTGAAACCACTAAATCTGTATAGGATTGTTTCAACTTTTACTTGATGAAATTCCATTATAACTATTATCGGGATAAAATAAAACAAATTTTAATGAATTTCACTACTTTTTACTGCACAAAGTAACGATCGTTGTTTCACTCACATAGAAGCTTCGTCAGACATATAACTAACTTATGAACCTAACATTTCTTTACATAAATATACCGTAACAAATGAGTAGTCTTTATTATTTAAATATCTATGAACGAAAACTTTACAAAAATATTGAACTACGGTTTATACAATACAGTTCATAAAGTGATCAAACTAAGGGTCTATATTATGTTAAAGAGAGGTAGAGTAGCACTTTGGATAAAATACAATATATGACAGTCTGAATAATCAGATAAATAATTTAGTAAAAGATCGTCACATAAAAATAACGTAAACTTAATAATTATTAATGAAATTATTGATTTATTGAACATATTGCTATGGATTTTTATTTAAAAAATAAAATATTTAAAAATGTACATTTAATTGGGAAAAGACTGTATATTGAAAATGTTTTTAAATTTTCGAAGGTTAACTAGAGTGAAAAACTTGTTATCCGAGGTTGTAAGGGGAGTATCTAGGAGACGACTATTAGCTGTGAAACGATAAGGTTGCGTTCTTCGATATATATATTATATATTTAAATTAGTTCGGGGTTTTATAATTTTGAAAGTGTTAATAGTTGATGTATTATAGATTTAATTCCCGATATTTAAAGAGTTAAATTCTCGTTGTTTTGATAATTAAATTTGATTAAGCACCTTTGTTCGTAAGAGTCTCCATATTAATTTTTTTGTAAGTAGAATTAAAATTTTATGACGTCATAAGAAAAATAAGAGATATTTCCATTTAAGAGATTTAATTATTAGGAATATAGATAATACAGTTTTTATATTACAATTCTTCGTTATAATTTTATATATGAAAGTTTGTTCAAGTGGATTCAGGGTTTTTTGTGCTTGGTGATTGCACATGCGTAATTTTGTTCGTGGTTCAGTATCTGAGTATACAGCGTGGTTTTCTTTGAAGAATTTAATATTAAACTTGATTATTTTAGATAAGTTTGATCGGAGTCATTAACGAGGATGTTTTTCCATTCTTTTTTCAATTAATGTTTTTACCTCTAGTATTTTTGTATGATACAGCATCTTTATACTTTGTAAAGATATATTTTTTTATTTTTTTTATTTTTGTATTAAATATTTATTTCACCTTTTAAACTGCGTTTGTTTTACTTACTCACTCCAATTTTGTTAAATAGTAATTTTATATAAAATAAGTAAATAAATTTTTGTGAACATTTCACTGGCGCTCAACTTATATTGTAGACACGTATTTCCTAAGTGGAACCCGAGAAGTTAGAGGTCTCACATTTGAAAATTCACCGGCTGAGAAACCTAGTTGGGAAAACTAGTTGTGGATGGTGGCGTGCTAAATTTTCAAACCACTATTCATAGCAATATGTATACAGTACAAATCTCTTCCCTATAGTCAGTAGAATATGCATACATACGTGTATTACGTATGTGTGTGTTCGTGAAGTGAGAAGTAGGGATGGGGAGCGCGGAGACGAGCTGCGATGCACGCCTTTCTCGAAAAGATAGCCATTAGTTACAGTTTACTTGCGAAGGTGGATGGTTTGGTCAACTGTTGCGAATAGTTTTCAGTTACGTTTATTTATTCTATCAAAGTACCAGTATTTGTTTTCTTGGTTTTATTAAATTTATGGCTATTGATTACGTATAAGCTAACTTGTGTCGGTATTCACGATGGATATTTTTACCCTTGAACAAAAAAAATTTGTCGTAAAACAGTATCATCTTGGTCGCAGCATAAGAGAAATTGCACGGGTATTTCAAATTCACTTTCAACGTACCATTGCGTTTGAAACGATAAGACACATAATTAAAAATTTTGAAAAATATGGCTGTTTAAATCCGTTAAAACATACGAAGGTTTTATTTATTATGTATAGAAAATAGAAGTTATTATGATTTACCGCTTTATTTATCGTTATTGTTATAGGTATATCTGACATTGTTTTAAACGTTAAAAATATTAAAATCTTCCAAAAAGTCCACACTTATTTGTGTTAATTATTACATAAAGTCCCTATTATTGCCGCTAGTTTCACATTCATCGACGTTTATACTATGTATGTGCTTACATCCATATGTATGCATCGCTGCTGCTCCATGCGTCCCCACTCCTCGTTTCACGAACGCACACATACGTAATACACGTTTGTATAAGTGACTATAGAGAAGAGATTTTTACTGTATAACAAAACTACTTTGAATTTAATGCAGACATATATACTTGCAAAGAAGGTTTAATTATGGGTAATCCCGTAAGTTCGATATTAACTGAGATTTTTATGGATCATCTTGAAAATTCTATTTAAAAAAAATCCTAATAAGCGTATTTACACTTTCGTATATAAATACGCTTATTAGGATTTACTTTTTTCATTTATTATTCTACCAGCGACAAGGTTACGCAGGTTACGTCATTTAAATTTAAAAGTTAATTATCTGAAAAAGTTATTTTAAATGGCGGGAGAGTTTGTTCAACGTAAAAAAAACAGTGATACGTCGTCAGCGTGGAGTTATCTTTTAGTTGCGAAAGACGGGAATAGTGCTAAATGTAAGCGATGCCCTGCGATTCTCAAGACTTTGGGTGGATCAACTAAGGGATTACATATATATTTGTCATCAAAACATAACAATAAGATTTTAGATGACGTTAATCGTTTAACAGCTTCAACAAGTCAAGATTCTGAAAATCTGAACACAGCACCGTCACCAGCTAAACGAAAGTTAGAAGATTATTTTACTAAAAGTGCCGACGATAGCCTGGATGATGTTTTGGCAAAAATGATTGCATTAGATGGATTTCCATTCAGTGTATTCATAACTTCAGACGATTTGAGACTATTCCTCTTAGCGAAATACACGTATTTACCAAAATCAGCCGTCACAATTCGAAAGCGTGTTATGAATTACAGTGAAAAAATCAGAAAGTAAGTAACTGCAGAACTAAAACATTTGAAAAGTGCAGGTGAAAGATTCAGTTTATCTTTCAACGACTGGACATCAACGTCCAATAAACGATACATGGCTGTCAACGTTCATTCATATAAAAAAAATTGAAGCTTAGGACTTGTTCCTATTCATGGAAGTATGACGGCTGAAAATTGTCTTCATATATTGAAAGAGCGTCTAAGTAAATTTGATATTTCCCTGGAAACTGATATCGTGGTTACTGTAACCGATGGACCGAACGTTATGATAAAGGTGGAACAGCTTGTTTGCACTGAACAACAACTGCGTCTCGCACATGGTATCAATTTGGCCGTCTGTGATGTGCTTTATAAAATAAAGAATTATTTTCAAGACAGGCAAGACAGCCCTACCTCACTATCAGATGATACTATAAATGAAACAGCTGTGACTGCTGATTATATGAACGATAGCGATGATGATGACAATTTAGAAGACTTAGACTGTCCAGAATCAGGTTTAATCTTAATGTCACAAAATGAACTTGCGCGAGAACACATACCAGAGTTAACGAAAGATGAAAACATTAATGAGCTGATAAAGAAAATCCGAAAAGTTGTAGTGTATTTCAAAACATCACCATTGAAAAATGAAACAGTATTTCAAAAATATGTGAAGACTGAACATGAAAAAGAGCTGTCACTTCTTTTGGACTGTAAAACTAAGTGGAATAGCCTTTTAACCATGCTGGAACGATTTTATCTTTTAAAAACCTGCATTCAAAAAGCTCTTATAAATCTCAATCATCCAATCCGTTTAGAAGATGCTGATTTTGACTTGGTAAATAAAATTGTTGATGTGCTGACCCCAATTAAATTAACAGTAGAAGCAATCTATCGACGAGATGCTAATTTATGCACAGCTGATGCCGCTTTGAAATTTCTTATAAAACAATTGTCTAGCAAAAACTCAGCACCCGCCAATAAAATGAAAACATCCTTAGTGGAACGTATAAAGCAACGACTAAGTGATGATTTACTGGTGTGTTGAATTATTTACAAAATCCACGAAAAGATGATGAAAATCAGTTATTATCGGATTTGGAATGGCTTGACTTATTTCCAGTTCCTACACAGGCTTTAGTGAAGGCGCAAATAAAGAGTATTGTTAAAAGACTAAATAGTCGAGATGACACAGAAGAGGAAGAAAGCTCAGGATCACAAACATGATGAGCCAAGGCAACAAACCTCCTAACCCCAATTGACACTAAAGGAAAAGTTAAAGCTGGAAATTAATAAGAGCATGGAATCAGTACAAAATGAATCGGGGTTGGTAAATAGTATAAGACGCGAAATGAGCCTGTTCGAAAATGGACGAGTTCGTGGATATCACTTAGAATTAGCATATAAATATCTATTGTCTATTCCTCCAACCAGTGTAGAACCTGAGCGAGCGTTTTTAGCTGCTGCTTATGTTGGCAATAAACTACGAAGCAGGCATGGAAGTCAAACATTGGATGCTTTGATATTTCTGCGATTGAATTTTCGAAATTCTAAATAGTTTTTTGTATTATCTTTTTTGTTCCTTATTTTAGTATATTGTGTATTGTGTAGTGCAACAATATTAATAAATAATTTTTAAGAAATTACGTAAGTTTTTTTTTCATTTGAGCCCAATTAGAAACCACATAGTCTAATCCCGGGATTACGCTTCAAAAATCCCGTAATTCCAGGATTGCAAAACATGCTCGGGATTGTATTCTCTACTCATAGTTCACATACTGATGACTTTCTTCCTTATGGCAGATGGATTGGCTAACTCAATCTTCAAAACCCAATCCATCCTAAATATTTGGACGCTTATAAAACATAAATTAGATGAAAGTTGTGTAACGTCTTTAATAGCCCTGACACGACAAATATATAAAATAAAAAGATAACTTCCTACTTTATGTTCAGACTGTCTTCCTCATCGGCAAAAAAAAACCAGCCACCTTACCATATTTTATATTTCTCCTTGTATATTGATTGTAACGGTGTGATATCGTAATCATGCTTTTTACTATTTGTCGTGAATTATCGGAGTTTATGTTTTTCGAAAGAGATCTCGTAATTTATTCCCATGTTCGTAGTTTTTGTTAAGTTTACCATTATACACAGCTTCTTTTGAAAAAAAAACGAAGTTTGCATGTGTCACATAATTATATTGAGTCTATTTGACAGTTGTGAATTAATATTGTCCTTTCAACATGATGGTACTAACTACTGTGTACGTGGGTCGAATTGTTGCTTTAATTGAAGATGGTCGTAATCAGCGCTACGTATCACGTACTATAAAAATACCTCGAACTACAGTTCAAGATGCTTGAAATCGCTACAGGCAGGTAGTTTAACTAAGCGACAAGGATCAGGCAGCAGAAAATCAACAACTTTTGTTGATCATCGAGTAATGATCTTTTTACTGATGAATCGAAGTTTTGTTTACAATCATCCGATGATCGCGAAAGGGTGTGTAGACGACAAAATGAAAGGTTTCTAAACTGCACAATATCAGAAAGTCTCATTCAATGGGGGTTCCATTATAGTTTGGGCCGGTATCTGCAATGAAGGATGCACCAATCTTGTGTTTGTTGAAAATGGAGCTCTAAACACTCACCGTTACACAGAGAATATTCTTCAGGAAAGTGTCTGCACCTTTTATTGGGGATCAATTGGTAGCAAACGAAATGAATGAATATCTGGATGAGGTCGGAACACGACGATTGGATTAGCCTACATGCAGCCCGAACCTAAATCCAATTGAACATCTTTGGGATCAAATTCAAAGAGCCATTCGTCGTCGTTCTGTTCTACCAGATACTCTGCAAGATCTACGTATCGCGCTACAAGAGGAATATGAAGCAATTCCTTAAGCAAAGACTATAAATTTAATAAACTCGATGCCGCGTTGACTTCGCGCCGTCATTTTGGCAAGATACTAAACTTACTTAAGTAAGCAAGTTTTATTATTTCATTTAATTTTTGTTGCTTTAAGTCATATACCCGTTAAGAATTAAGGCAAAATATTTCTAACATGACTTTATTCATTCGTTTTTGTTGATTAACATTGAATTTGGATCTTCTGCTGATGGTGGACACAACATCATACTTCAATCATGCTGCTACTATACCATTAAGTGGAAAATTAATATCACTAATCAGTCAAACATTAAGCTTATGTAAAATAAAATCTAGGATCTTATCCAAAATGTTTGGATATTCATTAAACATAAACTACAGAGAACTAGCATAAACGACTTTAGCCACCCTTGTTGATGTGAAGCTATTTCACATACTGATGACTTTCTACTTACCATTCACATTGTGTTTTTGTGTGAACGTTTATCTCTTGTTTTGCAATATATTTTCAAAAATTGTATCTCGCGCATTCTTAAATGACGTTATCTATTAAATTACTTTTGTGTTCGGACTATACAAGTGTCCCGTATCGTTATGTCCAAATTTTGGGAGTGTAAAGTAGACTTCATTTCAACTAACAAAAACGCAAAACTTGTATATCCATTTTTAATTGTTTTAAAGTTGCAGATATATGAATGTGATTGTCAGATCATGAAAAAAAATGTAATCCTAAAGTCAATACAAACTGATTTTATTTAAAAAAAGGTATACGATTCAATAAGAGGCCTGTGATTGTTAACGTCGCATAATAAAATGTTATCCTAAAATAAATAAACACGTGTCGTAGTGCATACAGTAATTTCTTGGAGATCTACAAAAAAGAGCACTGGAAATTGATTTATGATAAAGAAGGTTCTTACTTATTTCGTAAGTGCTGAACCATGAATATCATACAATAAACAAATGTTCAGATGACTGTTAACGTTGCATTTTTTAATAAAGGATTACAATACGTTTCAGTTCATACAACCGCTTATTAGTGAGTGGACACGTTTTCTTTATTCAAAATGCCTTACCGATTTTCTTCTCAAGAGTATGCGGACATGCATTTTGTGTATGGCTACTGTAACGGCAGTGCACGTCAAGCAGTTATTGAATACCGACATCGGTTTCCCGATAGGCGCATTCCTCATTACAGAACGTTTCTGGAAGTGCACAGACAATTTTGGGAATGCGGACTGCCTGATTATCTTTTCGACCGAGGAGTAAATTTGCCAGCAGATTTAGAGGAAGAAGCAGTAGCTATTGCTACAAGGGATCCAACTCTCAGTGTACGTCGAATCGCTAGACAACTAGGAGTGCAACGAACGAGTTTTTAAAACGTGAGGGCTTATATCCATATCACTATCGCAGGGGACACGGTTTGCTTGACGCAGACCACTATGCTCGTCTAGTTTATTCTACTTGGATATTAAGACTGTCACGGCTTCATTTCAATTTCTGCAGAACAGTCCTCTGGACAGATGAATCTACGTTCACGAGAAGTGGTGTTACAAATCTGAGAAACCTGCACAGGTGGTCATCAGAAAATCCCAAAGCTATACGCCCATCTAAATTTCAGCATGAATTTTCTATTAACGTTTGGGCGGCCCTAATCGATGATTTGTTGATTGGTCCTGTCGTTCTTCCTGGGAGGTTAAATGCGGACAATTACCTTCAATTTCTTATTGACGAACTGACAGGTCTTTTAGAGGATATCCCACTGAATGTTCGACGAGACATGTGGTTTCACATGGATGGGGCACCCCAATATTTCGGAATTGCTGTCCGAAATAGGGTTAACGTCAATTATCCAAGATGGATTGGTCGAGGTGGTCCTGTTGCATGGCCACCCAGATCACCCGATCTTAATCCCCTTGACTTTTATTTACGGGGGTACATGAAAAATTTAGTCTACGCTCAAGTTTCGAACACAAGAGAAGAGTTGTTGAATCGTATTCACCTGGCTGCCGCGCAAATCCGACAAAACAAGTATGAAATTCGGATATGTACTTCTTCTGTTGGCTTACGGGCACAACCCTGCATTCAACAAGGAGGTGGACATTTCGAAAATATTATTAATTGAACTTTTTTAAATAAAATCAGTTTTTATTCACTTTAGGATTACATTTTTTTTCATGATCTGACAATTACATTCATAGATCTGCAACTTTGAAACAAATAAAAACGGATATACAAGCTTTGCGTTTTTGTTACTTGAAATGAAGTCTACTTTACACTCTTAAAATTTGAACATAACTATACGGGACACTTGTATATTGCTTAAAAATTTAGTAAAATTGAAAAAGACTTACGTGATTAATGAAGATACTAGTTTTCCTTCTTCTTTATAATCGGCACCCACTTTATTTAAAACACGTAGCGCGCACTTTGAAATCGCATTTTCAGTGTTTTTGTAACCTAACTTTTTCTCAGCGCCATCTAGTATGATGTGCAGCATGCGTAAAACTCTCCTTTCCACTTCTTTCTCATATTCAGCACTATAATTTTCCGAGTAATACAAAACATTGTACTCGAGTTGCACATAACCAACCAGCACGTACACAAGGGCCTTGGAAAACGGGAATTTTCCTTTAATCTGAAAATCAATTCGCTCAATTAAACATAGAAAATGATATGGTTTGTTAGTATAAGGAATTTTGCGGGAGATTCTGTTCGGTGAAATCTAAAAAAATTCTTTTAAGAAGTGTAACGGTCTTAAAATAAAACAGAAATGAGGTCGATAATATTATCGTATCTCATCACAGCTTAGATTTATATGCAGAATTGGCTCTCTACCACTGAATCGCTCACACCGACCATCAAGTTAATAAAAGTCACTATAAATGTGTGAAGAAAAAAACTGTTTTATTTTTCTTATAATTTTGTAACAATGGTTGTCCAGTAACTACAATCTTAAACTTTTATTTAATCTCTATTTAAATTGTTTTTTTTTTTATATTGCTATTTGTATTGGTATTGGTATGTGGTATTTTGTACGTAGGTTGCTGTGAAAGTTTCTATAAACTTGTACCAGGTAACGTTACTGAAATCCGAGTATGATTTTCGTAAATATAGATGTAGAATAACCCATCTATGGCCCATTCCAAATATAAATGGACCGTTGGGAAATATAGATCTTAAAATGAAAGCTTATTATAGGTAAAAAGAGAGTGCGAATTTACACAGGCAAAATCAAGTTTATTTTGTTGCCAAATTTTATTTTACTGCCAGTACTGATCAGTACTTCTGTCAGTGGTATTGAATTGGGTGTTCGATTAGTTGTTTATTGTGCTATTTATTATTAATATTCGTTAATAGTTATTTAAGTAATAAGGGAGGTAAGTAACATTTACTAGTCGAGGACTAGTTTGCGTCCGAGGGCTTGCCCGAGGACTTGCAATCGAGTTCGAGACTGGTAAATGTTACCTCCCGAATTGCTTATAACATTTTTCCCACTCCCCAGACAATAAAATCCTCAAAAATTAAATGTATCATGATAAATAGTAACGGTGAACAACCTCCGAATTTAATAAATTAGATATTAAGTGTTGCTGATAAAGTAGGTGATAATAACATTGAATTATCAAGAAATATAAATAAATATCCTAATTTTGTTAATAATGTTACTAATTGTTCAAACTGTAATATTACCATAAATATAAATTAATAGAACACGTGTTTTGATGCACTTTTTTTCCCTAAAGGACGTAAGTAAATTACTTACGCCCCGTTGTCATAACAATCACAGTCATTTCAGTAAAACCAACTTACGTCTATAGAAACAATGTATTAATGGTATGCTTACTATAAGGGGAGTGGGAAAAAATAAACTACTCAAAAATGAATAGGGAATTAGATCTTTTTTTAACAGATCTAATTAATTCGATTAAATTTAACGTATTTTCTCAAACTATAGATAAATTAGAAGGCCCACAGTCGTTTGTGGACATTTTATTTGGTAAATGTCTTTTCTGTGTGATAAAAAATTGAATCTTGTATTTTAACCTTAAATTAATTTAGAATACAAAATTATAAAAATCGCATTTTTTGACAAATATTATTCATTTTAAACGTCATTTCACATTTTCACGATGCCATTGATTTAATTGCGTTATTGCATCAGCGAAGGCAATCTGGAGCAGAAATTGCCGCAATTTTTAATGTGTCTCCAAGTGTTGTTAGTAGGGCTCTAACAAGATTCCAACAGTTAGGATCTGCAAGGAGAAGACCCGGTAGTGGATCTGAGAGGAAAACAAATCAGAGACAAGACCGCTACATACGAATTCAGACAAGGATGAATCCGTTTAGAAGTGCTGTATGGTTGCAAACACAGTTACGTGCCGCCACTGGAGTTAGAGTTTCGGATCAAACAATCAGAAACCGTCTGAGGGAAATGGATCTTCATAGCTGCACGCCTGTGAGACGCCCAAAATTAACTAATGCCAATAGAATGGCTAGAAGAACTTGGGTTGAACAACGACTAGCAGAAAATTTTCAATGGGAGCATGGTTTATACACCGATGAATCCAGATTCTGCTTATTTAGTGATAATCGTAGAGTAAGGGTCTGGAGAACTCGAGGAGACCGTTATAGACGCGAGTTTACAAAAGCTGTGGTGCCTTTTGGCGGCGGTGGTATCATGGTGTGGGCGGGCATTAGTTTGAATGGACGTACGAACCTCTATCTCTTTTAAAACAATGTCAATGGACACATATACAGAGATGACATTATTCAGCAATATGTGGCCGACTTTTGTGAGGCTCTGGATGAAAACATGGTTTTTATTGATGATAATGCAAGACCTCATCGTGCACAAATTGTAATGCAAGCAATAAATGACCTCCATATTAACCATCTACCTTTACCACCAACGTCTCCCGACTTGAATCCAATTGAGCACATTTGGGACAGACTTCAAGAACAGCTCAACGAACATAATCCACCCTCAGTTAACGTGCAACACTTGCGGGAAATTTTACCGCTGTGTTGGAGAAGAGTGTCACAAGAACACATTAATAATTGCATTATGAGTATGCCCAGAAGATGTACAGCTGTGAGAGATGTCCGTGGCCATTATACACGATTTTAGAATTAATTGTTACAGAAAAATGTTTATTTTAGCTATTGTTAAAAATGTTGCTTATATCATTTTTGATCATTTCATAGTAATCTAACGATTTTTCTGAATATACTTGAAAATTTTAAATTGTTGTGTACAATTATGTATCTAATATAATACACTACAAATATTTACCCATACTATCTAAAAAATACAAAAAAGTAAAAATTCCTTATTCATTTTTGAGTAGTTTAGTTCTTTATAGAGATAAAAGCAGCTTTACCAGGTCCATCAAAAAATCCTGAACAGAAATATGTAAAAAGTGGACAGAGGCAGATGGTATACGTGTATCTTAAGAACAAAGCTAATATGTATGTCCAAAACAGCAGGTGTTTGTAACCATCATGGAAAATGAGGATTAACAGAAACACAGTGTATGGCATTATCAAAGAAATTAAAATGTCTAGAGTTTCACATTTTCCTTTAAGAAAACGGAGTTACTAAGATGATTACAATAAATTGGCAGACGCGGCTCGTGATAACGTACTGTAGGGCCACGCACAATAATGGGAGTGCCTCGTGTGTTTTCGGTGTTTACTAAGAAAACGCTACAGTTAGTACACGAGAATATACGAAGCACTCGCATCATTGTACGTGCCCCAACAGTACGCCATCACGAGCCGTGCTTGTAAATTGGAAGAAACACATGCATTCATTTTTTTTAAAGAGTTTTTCAACTTGCGCAAATATATGTGAGGCTGTTAAAGGGGATGCCAGTTTGTCTCTTATAAAACGAGCATTACTTTTGAGAATCTTAAAGAAACTAATGGGAAAAACGCATACGAAACAACATATTAATTGAACGAAATGATATTATCTTATGTAGACGTCGTTATTTGACAAATATCAAGAGAATGTGAGAAATCTATTTGTGAAATACCTTGCATTAATACTATGTGAGCCAAAAAGACTGAAATAGTTGGTAGCACTGATTTTTAAAGTTGGTGGTGATCTGACAACTACTTCACTCTGACATTCGTGACATTTACAAACAATACGCATTCACGCGTTCACATTAAATACAACGTTTCAAACGTCAAATATGTAAAACTAAATCTGAACAAAAACGAAACAATGACACGAAAACAAACACAACGAAAATGAACACAGCGGGCGCGATAATTCAAAATTAATAAAATTGAAAAACCCTAAAATAAAGACACAGAAAATTAATGGAACGCCTCTACCAACCAGTCAATAATTAACAGTCAAGTCAGTGCTTGTCATTCTAACCTGAATTAAATCTTAAAATGAAAAATACACTAGAAAAGTGATAGCAACTATTTCAGTCTTTTTGGCTCACATAGTATATATTTGCCGTTTCTTGCTTGAATAAAATTATTAAAGAATGTCTAAGCTTTCTTAAGAATAAATATGTTAATAAACGTAAAAGTCAAAAAATAATCTTTTATATAGATATGGAGGTACATATATGACCTCAATATATGACAGCAACCATATGTTCTACTTGTTTGAAATTCATGTGAAAATTATACTCAGATTGCAGCGCCATCTGGTCCAATCTTCTTTGGAATGGACCATAGTTGCAGTTGTGCATTGTTTTATAATAGAGAATATTGCAAAAAATTAAATTTCTTCGCAACAATTTCGAACGATAATTTTATACGATTTTCTCTGTGTGTGTGTGTGTTAACTCAACAATGTGTGGGATCGACTACATCGAACTGTTGGGGAAAAAATACCATCAAATGACACTTTTTTGCCACAAATATCGATAACGTAACAGAAATGGTAGACAGGCATGTTACATAGCGTCAGATTCAGGCACTCATAGACATTGACTTGAAACCAAGGCTGCGGAAAAGTTGTACTAGTTGAATTCTGCACAGCTGAAGCTCCAAAAAATGTGCATGTCAAACAGAACAAAGAAGCGCTTAAGAAATTCAACCAAGTTTTTCGAATTCATGTGATGAAACTACGATCCCGAAACCAAACGTCAATTTCCTATTTGGGCGTACAGAGATGAGTCTAAGCAAACAAAAGTTGTTGGTTCTCACAATGCTTAAAAAGCTTAGCTTCTCACAGTGCTTAAGTAGCAATTATCGCTCTAGAAGATTGAAGGACTGTTAATGGGTATATAACAATTTATTTGCCAGTAGCCACTGATGAATTGCGTAAAACAAACTAAAATCGTTTTAACTTAAAAAAGGTATATAACCCCTTACCACAATTATTAATCGTATCCTAAATACGTATTTCGACAACTAAGTTGTCATCATCTCAGTCTTGCGTCTTCAGTCTATACGTGGACGCGGTGTAAAGTAGTTGTTTGCGTAAGCGGTTCACTAGCTTTACTGTGCCCCATGTGCGACTTTTAATTAGTGGTTTTTACCTACTGATGATGACAATTTAGTTGTCGAAATACGTATTTAGGATACGATTAATAATTGTGGTAAGGGGTTATATACCTTTTTTAAGTTTTTACTTAACCACAGTCTCCAAAGATAGAAAATCGTTTTATCCTACTTCATGAGAATGTAATTAAAATAATGTCATCTTCAGTGGTTAATCTATCTATCCTAATCTATGGTAATATACAAATGTATGAGGATATTTCAGTGAGGAACGTTTTGGAAAGTTACATATTTTCCCCAAAAATTTAAATGCGTAATTACTAAAGACCGCCATTCTCGGTGGGCTCACGGAGGCCTGGACAAGGGAGAGTTTCGGAAGACTCACTTTATCAGCGCTTCCCGTGCTATATGTATGTAGTACATGAATACATGAACAGCTATCATAGTGTGAAGTTGTTTACAGACGTATTTACGAACACGCGTATTAAGTGTCGTATTATTTAATACCATCAAGAAAAGCCATGGCTTGATAACAATGAATCGATGAGAATCTCAAACTTTGTAGTCGGGATGGTATTTCGTGGAAGGCAGAAAACAATGTTGAAATATTGAAGACATGGGCCTTGTTAAAACATAAACGCATAAACTACAAGAACGTGTTTCCGCGATAAAATCTTTAGTCAAATGACTTTGTAGGTTATGGTCCACGTTTCCTTGGATAATGCTGAAAAATTAATCAGAAGGATGCCAAAACACTGTCAAGTAATTCAAAGAAATAGTGATGACTAGATCTTTTACTGGGCTCGTAGAAAAGTTATTGTCTGACATGTTTGCTTTTTTCTTAAGCATAATTTTGAGGTGAAATTTGGGCACGCATTCTTGCATTTTATTAACTGTTGGAGCCTGGACATGTTCCTAACCCAATTCCAATAGAGAATTATTAAAATATGTTAAAAAATATTGTGCTATCATTTAAGAGTATCAAAGAAGATTTAACAACAAATATTAAAAAACATAGCAAACTCCAGACTAAATAAAAATCTTTATAACACCAATGAAATTAAAAGCAATCCATAGTAGCTATTACCCCAAAAGCATTAACACATCAAATATTTTTTAAATAAATAATAATGAGTTTTTAGACCTATGCCAACATATGATTGTGAATTTTTTGTGCTCTCGAAAAGGCTAACCAGTAAAACTCAAGCAGCTAAAATTAAATACCTCAAAAGTATGTAACTAAAATGGATAAAAGAATTCACAAATAAAAGAACAGGGGTTGCAGTCAAACAAAAACAATTTAGCTAGTGTAGATATATACAAAGAATGAATATTAATTGTTTTGTTAAACATACATAAGAAAAAAAGATATATGTAAACAAAAATAAAAAGATGGTTATCAAGACTAACCTAGAAAAAAGTAATTAGTGATATGTTACTATAGAAAGGAATATCATGGAATGAAGATAAAACCTTAGCAAAACCTTAGAAAGAAATGCAATAAATTTATATATGAAGTTTAAGTTATTGTAACCCAACAGCAGATAATTAAACGGTACAAGATTTTTGGTTATTCAATAGTTAAGACTGTAAATTTTATACAAAACAAAAATATATTGCTTAGAATAACGAGTCCAGATGTTAAAAAAATAAATTAAATTATAAGTATAGTCCTTTTACGATAACAGACGAGGCACGTCATAACCGGAAACTTCAGAATTACCTACCTATACAATACTAAACCCAAAAAGAACTGTCTTTCACTATCGTATATCTAGAGATTTCTTCTTTGCAAACGTTCCTATCCTGCGTAACGTTGCCAACTTCTATTTTCGCTACTGTCATTCGTAATTCGCTTAATTGCTGTTATTAACATGTCTCAATTATGCTAATTGTCAGTTATAATTTACCACGTACATAAAACTATAGTTAGAATGAGAGGCGTTAGGTTTATCTAATTGTTTTAAAAGTATGTAAATTATCGTTATTTCCTAACTGTCAACGCGGATTACATGTCAACTGATTTTTAATACATAACCTCTGTGATAGATGTAAACAAACGATTTGGCAAGAGTGCGTGACGCAAACATGACGTATGTTGATGACGTGCCTCGTCTGTTATCGTAAAAGGACTATATAACATATATTGGATATATTTTAAGTAGAATTACCAACTTATAATTAGGATAAATATATTCAAATAGCATTACTTCGAATAAAAATTAACTAAATAACTTCTCCAATATATTTAAAACCTATTTGTTTAATAATTTATAATCAATCAATTTTTATGGTTATACCATACATTTTAGGTAATCATTGTATAACCATTAAATTCAAACCCATTCATGATTTCATCATTTTCACTAAATATTAATTTCATGCAAAATAATCTGTCATTTTCACCATCAAATACAGGTAATTCCAAAATATCTAATTAAAATTATCTTTTTAATATGACCATTCTATAAAACATCTTTTAATATTGCTTAATAAAAATTTATAACATAATGAAAGCTTATGTAAGAAATTAGAAAACTTACTTGACTCGCTGCTCGATTGTAATTATTCAAAATCGTTAACCAGTGGCACACATTCTGAACAAAGGCTTTTGTTTTCCTAATTCGTACTGGAGTATCCTTTATGCCCCTGTAAATATTTGCTCTTGAATAATCACAGAACACTAACTGGACACTGTTAGAAAGATTAAAATAATTTTACACAATCGGTGCTCCTACAACTTCTTCGATCTTCTTTCTTCACTAGTTTTTTGCATCATGGCATTTATTTTTAAATAATAAATGACTTTGCTTTTAAAGAAATTAAATTTTGGCAAGCATGACTAGAAAAAATGACTCCAACATTGACTTAGTGAAAATTAAATATTGAAAACAAAATATAAGTTAAATCATGACTTCAGATATTTTCTATTAAGGTGACTAAATTCATTAAAAAAATTAACATTAATTTAAAAATGAATGTATTATATAATATCTTCTGTGACTAATATTTTTCTTGCTCTTCATTAGACCTATAATCTTCTTTCTTCCTTTTTTCTCTTGCAATTTCTTCTCTGTTCGATTGATGCTATGCTCTATTAATTTTAATATATGCAATTTTTTAAAGTATTATGATATTAAATATGACTATTGAAAAAGCATTATTAGAATGACTATCATGCATGATATATTTAAATTTACATTAGTGTAACATACCTCAATATAGATAATGCTATATTACGACAAGTAGATATGCTATATTTATCATACGAGAGTTTCAAAAGTTGTAATCTGGTGACTGCTACTGTTCTAGATATTCGACCTGAAAATTTACCAACATAAATATGAATAACTAGCGTAAGCAAGCTATTGCCTAAACTCACCTGTTGAATTTAGAGATGAGGTGCAGTTCATGAATTGAACATCAGAAGAACTCCTAGCCGCTGTCTTGTCAATGTTACTAGTAAAAGTCATGCTTTTTCACTGGAATTCAACAAGGAAATAGTCAATTCAAATCAGAGGTCATGTAGATGTGATATATATTATATGTAATTAAAAACCCTTTTTATATTGTAATATTCATAACATTTGTGTTTTTGTTTTGATAGTGCGCGGATGGAATTAAAAGGCGGGACTGCTGTACTACGAAGTAGGATAACCAAATACGTTAAGCTCTTGCCAATATAGAATCACACCTACACATGAATGAATAACGTAAGGAATGATTAATAGTAAATAGTAGCTTACCACTTTAACGGAACATTTAAACGAGGCAATTGTATAGATAACGGAGTTGAAAACCATTAAACCTTTACATTTAATCAACAAAGTCACACAGCTTTTTGCTATCATGTTTTTGTTGGATGGATAAGTGACTATTTTTGTTGCCAACATTGCTCTAAATATATTTAATATTTGACAAAAATGTATTTTTATAAATTCTGTTAAGTTTAAGAATTAATGAAAGAATTAAGTTTAAATAACAGTAATGTGCAAAATTACTTGGAATTGCTGAGTTAATTAGGTACATCTTTTCTAAAATGTTTGATATAAAAACGATTTTGTCTATAAAATTGTATTCTTAAGTTGGCGATGACTACGTTATCTTACGTCAACCAATGAGGCAACGGAAGAAATTAGGAGCATTTACCTTCAGCTGCGAATTGTTCCCTTATGTGACATGGCGTCTGAGAGGAAAGTTAGTTCATAAACGGGTACAAACGTTAATTTTGATTTTATGACATTATATGAAGAAGCGGCTTATTGTACAAGCCACGGAGATTTTCTAGAGACTTGCATTGATGGTAATGCATGCAAGGAAAACTCAGCGGATGAGCGATGGGTAGGCATTTTACCCTTATTGACACAACCTTCCAAGTCAATTTTACAATTTTTTGGCGTAAACCGATTGACGTTGCTCTCGCAGTCAATTTATTTGTTATTATTGCGTTCGCAACATTCTAATTTTAACTTTTCTTATGTTTAGGTACTTCGAGAAACACCAGACCCATCCCTATCAGGTAAACAATTAAAAAACACTATCATAAACTTTTATGGAAAAAACTATTTACATAAAGTTGGTTTCAATAATATGAAAATAACGAAATGATCACATATTTTATTATAAAATCTAATTACAATTACAATGATGTTTGACAATTGTCGTTGATCATTATGGCTTTTTCTATTTATTTTTACATTATTTCCTATAAATAACCAATTTTGGTAAATCATTACATCAACCAAAAAAGCATTTGTGCACTAAATTTATAGAATAAAGTCTTGTATTAGCATTCTTTACTTAAACATGAAAACAAACATGTCTACCCAAGTAGTGATTTAACCTAACCTATTTTTTACTTTGTTAAAATTTTCATGATTAGTGTTATCTGGGCTTTTTATTTGGTGCAGAATTCAAAATACAGCTCTTCAAAAAGCTATGGGTCCAGTGGAGAAAGGTATGAACGAATACGGGATTCACCAAATGGTACCTATAGGTCAGACAGTCCGGACTCCCAATCACCACGAGATAGAGACAGGTCATATCAGACTAAGACCTCCTACATACAGAAAATTCGTGAAAAGGAGAGAGAAAATAGAGACTATAAGATGTCGAGGGACAAATATTCAGGTATTAATTGTTTTTGAGTTTCAAATGAATATACTGATAGAACATTATATTTATTACTTTATAATAATATTAATTCATGTGAATCAATTCAAATATTAATCTCTTCAATGAACATGTCATGGATTGTCAAATATATTCTTCTAAAAGTTTTATTACTCGGGTTTAATTCGGAACATTTGCAAATCCATCTGATGGCTTTTAATCTTGCATCACTCCATAAATAAAACAATATTAACTTACTTTCATTATATTTTTGCCTGCACCATTTCATATTTTATTTTATATATATATATATGTATGTTTGACAGAATATTGGCATATACTTCAGTCAATCAAACTAGGTGAAATTTATGTTTTTCTGATAAATTGCATTAAACAATTTCTTTTTCTTTTTATTCTATGTAATACCATATACTGTCAAGACAATATTCATTTATTTTTGTTTTAACTAATATTTAAGAGTATATATTAGTATCTAAGCAACTGTTTAAATTAATATATAAAAATTGGCGGGAAAGTAGTATTTATATGGAAATAAATATTAATATTCAACATTGGCAATTAAATTGCAACAATTTCCTGTGAATTAAAGTTATTATTTATTTTTTTTAATATTCTCATACATATTGGTGTAACTAATTTAATTCTTGAAACTTCCACATACTATCTATAAAACTTGACGTAATTGTATCGAAATCACGTGATTATTCCTATTTCAATATGCTTGAACTAATACCTGCCTAAATTTCAAGCTGATAGTCGATTATCAGTTAGCCATTGACTAGCTAGTTGTTAGTTAGCGTATTAATATTAAATTATATGTAAAAATTAGCAAACATTATACTGCAACATACTGTTGCAAGTGATATATGGTGAAAATGTTATCGAAGAAACGTGCTTTTGAATAGTACTAAATGCTCGAAGATGGACAAGAAGATGTGATGAATCGTACGTCCAAAAATAACAGTGACGTGTGTTCATATTAACAGATTATTTACCGTGAAATTGATAGTTGATAAATTCCAGATTAATTTAGAAACAAGCCCTGGGTATTAGATAAAAGTTCTGTGTAATTGTACGATGAATTTTGACAGACAAGCAACTTTGATGTTTCTTTAAATACCTGTGTCTAAAAGTAATTATGAATGGTGAAGTTTGGTGAATTTAGAACGATCTAGGAAGAAAACGTCAGAACATGCAATGGAAATCTCCTGGTTCACACTGCGTTAAAAAACACGCACGCAACGGTCACAATTTACCATCATGTTGGTGTGTTTCTTTGATCATAAGGGAATACTCAATCGAGAACTTATTAAACACAAACAAACCAAAAGAATAGAAGATTCTGCTCGAAGTAAAAGAATCAACTCAATAGGGGCATCATTCATCATGACAGAGCGACAAGTAATATATTTTTTGACAAAGAAAGCTATTGCTCATAAAATACTCTTTCTACTTACCTAGCTTAACTCCTTGTGATTTTTTACTATTTCCATAACAAAAAATGTGCCTGAAGCATTAAGATGTATACAGACTTCTCTCTCTTAAAGTCGTACCTGTTTCTAGTGAACGAAATATGAAATTTTGACAGATTATTTTTGAAGATTGACATTTCATAAAGCAATTCCATACCAACAGATGGCGCTACTTCTTTCGTTAAAATTCTGCTATTCTGATTATTTTCCGGGCAAAGCTATTACTACTGCTTTGACATATTCTCAATTAACTTGTTAACATAATTCTTAGACATCCAACTTTACATGCAATACAGATTTTCCTTGTAGGTTATGATACAAGGATTAGTTCTTTTCAAGTTCCGTTGCGTTTACAGCATTTACTTAGTTTCCATGGTGATCCGACGTTTGCACACTACTGTTTAGTAATATCGTGCGTTTAAAAAAAAAACAGCGTTAGAATTGGCTATGAAATTTTTAGGTATGTCTTAACCGCACCGTTCTGAATTGTCAAATGTTGCCATTAGTGTCGTCTAATAAAAACGCTAACACATTTTATTTATTCATAACAGGAAAATTATAACCTTGCAATTAATTTTGCAATTTTCTAACCTTACAATTTTCTAAAGTCACCTGTCACTTAGATGTAACTGTCATTTAAGAAATTCAAATTAGTAAAGTTACGACATGCTTTTTAATGTTACTTAGAAATCATGGCTCACTAGATGCAGTTTTTTTTTGAACGCGCGATATGTCTGTTAATACCTCCTAAACGAATTGGGCAATATGTGTTGTAGTTTTGATGTGGACGTTGGTTTATCATGGCGGATTCGCAAACTGATCCATTTTCTACAAGCTGAAGGCAAGAATGCGGCAAAAATTAATCGAGGATTGTGTTTTGTGTATGAGAAAAAGATTATGAGTTATAATATAGTGCGAAAATGGTGTGGAATTCGAGAAAAGCGAACTGATGTCTATGATCAAGAAGGTCAGGGAAAAAAGTTCTTAGCAACAGAGGACATTGTCGATGAAGTGCACAACGTGATTCGAAAGTGCCGTCGGTTCACAATTTCTGAGCTGCGTTTTAATTTTCCTAAAATTTCTCAGCTCTTTATGGCATTGTTTACAGTACAACTCTATTACAAATTTTGTGCACGGTGGGTTCCAAAGCGAGTGAGTTCTGCGCTAACAGTTTTGCAAACGCGATAGTAAGGAAGAAGAAGACTGTTTGGGAAAGATCGTAACGCGAGACGAAACATGGTTCAGTTTGTGAATACTGAGACAGAAGAGTAATTGAAACAATGGATGCATATGAACTCCCAACAAACCAAAGAAGTTCAAACGAATTCTGTTCAACAGAAGGCTTGTGGCTGCTATGTTTTAGGACTGTAGAGGAATTTCGCAGGTGGAGTTCATGTAACCTGGGCTCACGATTACTGCAGCGACATACTGTGAAATCCTTGTACATCTAGAAAGAGCAATGCAAAACAAAAGGAGAAGCAAATTGTCATCAGAAATTGTCCTTCACGATAATCTACATCCTCATGCATCAGCATAAACAAAGGAACTGTTCAAGAATTTCAGATAGGAGCTGTTCGACCACCCACCCTACAGTCTGGGGCACCAAGTTCCATTCGTTTGTCAGAATGAAAATGTGGTTGCGAAAACAGCGGTTCAGTACTAATGAGGAGCTGAAAACCTGTGTTCAAGATTGAACAAGAACCTAGGCGTCAACATGATACGAGAAAGATATGCAGAAATTCAGAATGCAGAAATTCCCCGTTACGATAAATGCCTTAATGTCGGTGGCAACATTGAGAAATAGTTCAGATTTATGTGTAACTCATGTGTATAATTTTTTTTAAATCCTAAAAATTCTTGGAAATTCGGCTTATTGTTGAATTAAATGTAATGAAACACTTTTTAACCTTTCGACAACTTATTGTTTATTGTCTTCATCATAAATGTGTACATCTATAATGGTAATTGTACTTTTGAGTATAGGAACTCTGAACAAAAGAAATTACAATGTAATACTTACAATTAATTAGAGTTAAAAAGACAGTAACACATAACATGTTAAAATTTTTAAAAAACATTGTTTAAATTTGTATTGCTAATTTCTTTTCTGAATATATTCTTTCGTATCGTAAATGTGTACTGTACGCAAAAACGTTCATGCTAATCTTAGGCAACTACGCAAGAAATATGTAGTATTTATACAACTGCATCGTTATGTTCAAATTTTAGGAGTGTAAAGTAGACTTCATTAAAATAACAATAAAACTAATGTCAATAGAAACTGATTTTATTTAAAAAAAGTTATGCGCTTCAATAACAGGCCTGTGATGGTTCAATAACAAAACTAATGTCAATAGAAACTGATTTTATTTAAAAAAAGTTATGCGCTTCAAAAACAGGCCTGTGATGGTTAACGTCGCATAATAAAATGTAATCCTAAAATAAATAAACACGTGTCGTAGTACATACAGTAATTTCTTGGAGATCTACAAAAAAGTACTGGAAATTGATTTATGATAAAGAAGGTTCTTACTTATTTCATAAGTGCTGAACCATGAATATCATACAATAAACAAATGTTCAGTTGACTGTTAACGTTGCATTTTTTAATAAAGGATTACATTACGTTTCAGTTCATACAACAGCTTATTAGTGAGTGGACACGTTTTCTTTATTCAAAATGCCTTACCGATTATCTTCTCAAGAGTATGCGGACATGCATTTTGTGTATGGCTACTGTAACGGCAGTGCACGTCAAGCAGTTATTGAATACCGACATCGGTTTCCCGATAGGCGCATTCCTCATTACAGAACGTTTCTGGAAGTACACAGACAATTTCGGGAATGCGAACTGCCTGATTATCTGTTCGACCGAGGAGTAAATTTGCCAGCAGACTTAGAGGAAGAAGCAGTAGCTATTGTTACAAGGGATCCAACTCTCAGTGTACGTCGAATCGCTAGACAACTAAGAGTGCCACGAACGACAGTTTGGCGAATTTTAAAACGTGAGGGCTTATATCCATATCACTATCGCAGGGGACACGGTTTGCTTGACGCAGACCACTATGCTCGTCTAGTTTATTCTACCTGGATATTAAGACAGTCACGGCTTCATTTTAATTTCTGCAGAGCAGTCCTCTGAACAGATGAATCTACGTTCACGAGAAGTGGTGTTACAAATCTGAGAAACCTGCACAGGTGGTCATCAGAAAATCCCCAAGCTATACGCCCATCTAAATTTCAACATGAATTTTCTATTAACGTTTGGGCGGCCCTAATCGATGACTTGTTGATTGGTTCTGTCGTTCTTCCCGGGAGGTTAAATGCGCACAATTACCTTCAATTTCTTATTGACGAACTGCCAGGTCTTTTAGAGGATGTCCCACTGAATGTTCGACGAGACATGTGGTTTCACATGGATGGGGCACCACCACATTTCGGAATTGCTGTCCGAAATTGGGTTAACGTCAATTATCCAAGATGGATCGGTCGAGGTGGTCCTGTTACATGGCCACCCAGATCACCCGATCTTAATCCCCTTGACTTTTATTTATGGGGGGTACATGAAAAATTTAGTCTACGCGCAAGTTGCGAACACAGTTGGAGTTGGATCGTATTCATCTGGCTGCGGATAAGTATTTCTTCTGTTGGCTTACGGGCACAAGCCTGCATTCAACAAGGAGGTGGACCTTTCGAAAATATTATTAATTGAACTTTTTTAATTAATATCAGTTTTTATTGGCTTTAGGATTACATTTTTATCGATTCATAGATCTGTAACTTTGAAACAAATAAAAATGGATATACAAGTTTTGCGTTTTTGTTTCTTGAAATGAAGTCTACTTTACACTCCTAAAATTTGAACATAACGATACGGGACACTTCTGTATATATATATATATATATATATATATATATATATATATATATATATATATATATATATATATATATATATATAAATATAATCGCCTACTGATTAGGTTTACCATATATATATATATATATATATATATATATATATATAAATATAATCGCCTACTGATTAGGTTTACCATATATATATATATATATATATATATATATATATATAAATATAATCGCCTACTGATTAGGTTTACCATATATATATATATATATATATATATATATATATATATATATATATTTTCTTTCCCCTGTTATTTGTGTATGCATGAATTTATTCTGAAAATAATACATATACGGATCCCCCAGTACAAGTCCATTCTATGCATCATGTATGAATAATATATTTTGGATAAACTAGCAATTTCACTCCTATCATTTACAGCCACTTGCTTAAGTTTTTTGATTTGTATCATTTCCAATATTAATCTTTTAAATTTTTTTCTGTATTTAATAGTTTGACATCATTAAAGTTAAACGTATGTGTGAATAATTGTGTATGTTTTTATAAGGCTGTGTTACTTTTTGCATATTTGTGCCCCTTCATACGCTCGTCCAGAAATTGCTGTGTCTGGCCAATGTATATGCCGTCACATTTCGCGCATGGTATACTGTCTATTACATGTGTTTTTTTAGACAACGGGGTAGTAGTTTTTAGTTGTGTTGAAACAAATTGTAATGTATTGTGATTCTTGTGAGTTACGGAAATATTAAAGTTTTTAAAAAATTTGTTCAGTTCGGATAAAAATGGCACTTAGGGAATTGTTAAGAATTGTTTTATTTTAATTTGAACATCTTTTTTATTTTGATAGTGTTGAGGATTATCAAATTTATGAATTCGGTTGCTTATTATTAGATTATTAAAAAATATTAGAGAATTAAAGACATCCCTCTAGCATCTGAACATTCATTTCTGCTTTAGTTGAAACTTCAATTACGATACTTGAGATTATTATGAAATTCAAACCAATTTATCGTTGCCAAATCATTATTTTTCAAGCAGTATTTAAACAGACATCTTTATAGATTTTCTCTATTTTTTGGTGTATTTTAATTATTAATTAAATTATATGTTTTCAAAGCTGCGTACCTTAAAACATCCCCCCAGATGAATTTTCGAAGGAGGTTCCACAGACTTTTAAAATCAGTTTCCGCCTTCCTTGAGGAGTAATTTCACCTCGTATCATTCTGATTTTTATTTCGTAATCGTTGTTAGGCTTCTCGTAATATCTAATTACGTTCAAATAAATGATCCTATGTTTCATCTTGCAAACCAAGCGTTCCGAGCTTTATAATCCATTTATCAAAAACTACTCCTTTGCCTTACCTCCTATTTTTTTTAAATAAATTTCTTTGTTCGAGTATTCAGGATAATTCCTTAGAAACACCACCGCTAATTGATATATTTTTTACTTATTTTGTCGTCTTCTTGTTACGAATTTACAAACACAATTGATAAAATCTATAACACATATACTATGTAATGATTTGTGTAACACATTATGTAGCTGTATACTAGGGTACGTCAATTTAAGTCTTGACATTGAAGTTATCCAGTGTATCAGAATGAAATAGATTTGTCTATTTGTCTAAGTATAAAATAGCATAGTAGTCTCCTCTACCTTACATTTAGATGCAAGTAGAGATATATGTAGTGAAACTGCACATTTGTACATAGCATGTGTATGTAGAATAAAGAGTATATCAACTGCTTCCACACATAGCTTCTCAATGTCAAGAAATGCATTTATGTACTCTCGTATAATATAGCCTGCAGATTGCCAATTGCTTGTCTTACTGTAAATTTATAATATCGTATTTGTTATAGATTGTGCCAGGTCACCAAAAGAAAAACGAAGTCGAGATTCCGAACACAGGACCAACCATGATAGGAGTGAAGACAAGAGCGTACTTCATTCAATGAAAACCTCACAGAACTTGTCTTCACGAGACCGAAAGCCGGTGCATAACAACTGCATTGACAAGGTATTTCAATTGCCATTTTTTTTTTGTATAATTAGGCAAGGAACGACTGACTTTGTGTATATTCTATAAATGTGTCGATATTAAAGGGGTTATAATGGGTGATTCAGTTCCAGTTTCCTAATTTATTTAAGAATAAACACAAAATGTAACATCTTTTTTTATTAATCGAATATTTGGTATTATTCATTATTTATGGAAAATTTTGTGAATCAAATGTCCGTTCGAGGTCATTTTCGATTAGTTTTTCGCAAATTTCAGGGACTATCTCGGCTATAACTTGACGGATGTTAGTTTTTAAGTGCTCCAACTTTGCAGGCTTGTTGGCGTAGACGCGACTATTCAGAAAACCTCACAAAAATGAATCCAATGGCCTTAAATCTCATTATCTTGGCGGGCAGTTGACGTCACCGCTACATGAAGTAATGCGACCTCTGAACTTTTCACGCAAAACATCTAACGTTGCACGCGATGTGTGGCAAGATGCATCGACTTGCTGAAACCACATATCTTCACCACAATATCTTTGATTTCGTGCCAAAAATAATGGGTACATATTCTGCTATAGCGCTCACCGTTGACTGTTACTGTCTTATCTTCATCGTTTTAAGAATAGCAAGGCCAAATTATGCCGCCTGACCGTAATTCATACCACGCAGTTACTTTTTCGTGGTGTTTCGCGTATTACGGGAGGATTTTTCTCGACCCACATGTGGCAATTTTGGCCTTATCAGAGAAGAAAATTTTCTTTGAAAAATCAGCATCAACTTCCTACTGTTCTAACACCAAATCTGCGTAAATTCTACGCTGTCTATAATCTCTGGGGTTCAGTTTTTGTGTTAACTGAATTTTATACGGGTGTAGGTGCAAGTTCTTATGCAAAATGCGCCAAACGGATCTATAAAAAAGGTCCAAAGTCTGCGAACGGCGGCGAATCCATAATTCCCAGTCTCCAGTCACACTATCACTCACAGCAACAATGCTTTCGACTGAACGTGCGCCACTATGATGCCCACAGCTTAACCTACCTCCAATGCATCCAGTTTCCTCAATTTTTTTCACTGCGTTGCGAATGGTTCGTCCAATAGGAACTAATTGTCCTATTGGACTATAATCTATATAATAATAAAGGGTTTTCCAATAAGGACTTGACAACTTTGAATTTAAATAAAACGCAAACCATTTGAGATTTTTCCAAAACTTTATGATCGACTTGAAGTACAATCAAAACATTTATGAATGGAACTCGACTTCGTTCATATGGCCACCGCGGGCACGTCGGCAGCGGTCGATTCATTGGACCCAATTTTCGATGACGGTCACACATTTCGGGCGTAACGGCCGCTATTTCGCGTTCAATGTTAGCTCTGAGTTCTTCCAACGTCCTCGGCTTGTTGGCATACACCAATGATTTGACGTAGCCCCAAAGAAAAAAGTCTAGAGGCGTTAAATCGCACGAACGAGGCAGCCAATTGACTGGTCCATTTCTTGAGATAACACGCTCACCAAACTTATTCATCAATAAATCGATTGTAACGCGTGCTGTGTGGCTTGTGGCACCGTCCTGTTGAAACCACATCTCGTCCAAGTCCATGTTTTCCAATTCGGGCCAAAAATAATCGGTAATCATGGCGCGATAACGATCACCATTCACAGTAACGTGACGATCGTTATTGTCGACGAAAAAATATGGCCCAATGACGCCGCCGGCATGCAAACCGCACCAAACAGTTATTTTTTGTGGATGAAGTGATGATTCATGAAGCACATGTTGATTTTCACTAAACCAATAACGCATATTTTGCTTATTGACGAACCCATTGAGCCAAAAATGAGCTTCGTCACTGAAGATGATTTTGCGATGAAATTCATCATCTTGCCGCATCTTCTCCAGAGCCCAATCGGAGAACGTACGTCGCGTCAAATGGTCCATCGGCTTCAATTCTTGAGTCAGCTTGATCTTGTATGGGTGTAAACCAAGATCCTTACGCAAAATTCGCCATAAACTGGTCTTGGCGATGCCCAGTTCTTGAGAACGCCGCGGAATCGACTGATTTGGATCGTTTGCTACGGACGCCTGAACGGCAGCGATATTTTCGTCACTTCGACCAACCCGTTGTCTCACTGGCACGGCAGCATCACACAATGAATATGTAGACTCAAATTTTTGCACTAAACTTGTTATTGCTTGTCTACTAGGGCGAGAATAACGACCGAAAATTGGAGTTAACGCTCTTAAAGTTGCGGTCACCGACTTCGAATTTCGGTAGTACATTTTTATAATTTGCATACGTTGTTCCTTCGTGTACTTTATCATGATGAAAATGTTGAGTTTACTGAAAAAAAGGAAAGTAACAGTTAGATGATCAGTGATATAGTGCGTTCACAAATTAAATTCAAAGTTGTCAAGTACCTATTGGAAAACCTCTTATAATGACTATAATCTTCCCGTAAACGTCGATACACAGTTCGTTTGTTATTGTCGTAGAACAATTAAATAATTTGAACTCGTCGAGAGTGGTTAAGCGATTGATTTCGTAAATGTGTTGTTTCAAACTAACATTTGATGTGTCAAATACGCAACTATCTATATAATTTAAAGTATAGCCAATAGAGGAAACTCGAATTGGATGACCCATTATTAGAAGATGAATTAGATTTGACCTAACAAGGTCGTGTTTTCTTTATTTTGGAAATATTATTTTGCAAGTGACTTTAGTAGCAGTCCGTTAATCGGGTATTAGTTTAATTGATTTATTATATTTTTAAAAATAATGACATCGCTTTAGTCCAGATTTTGTAGTAATTTAAGCATGTTTTGCTTATCAATTAAGTTACTCTTTGTTATTTAGGTATGCAACTTTCTTAATAAACACTGCGCAAACTGTTCATTCCAAGCAGCTACCGTTCTTACAACAGCATGTTCGAGGTTTTTTCTACTACATTGTCCTTAGTGTCAATGCTTGATGCTAAAACATAAAGGTTTTTTCACATATCGGTAGAACTACTAAAAATCAACGAAATGTGAAGAGGTCGAAATTTCGTGCGATTTTTTGAGTTTTTTTTTCCGTAAGCTTAGCGCATGCAGAGGTCGATTTCGAATTTTGTTTTAGTGATAGCGCTTTTTCTATTTGATTTCAGAGAGATGAAAGGGATCGGGTCACGAGAGTGGGTGATTGGTCTGAACACATCAGTTCCACAGGTAAAAAGTATTACTACAACTGTAAGACGGAGGTGTCACAGTGGGAGAAGCCTCGCGAGTGGATTGAGAGGGAAAGAGAAAGGGACCGTTTTAGAACGAGAGATCGCGACAGAGATTCTGATCGAGGATATACAAGTCGTTCAGGCAAGTAAAATATATTTTTAAGCGCACTAGAGTTACTAGGAAAGCGCGATAAATAAATAGACTCAGGTTTTGATGATGATAATAATAATAGCCACCATAACTAGCCTTCCATGCCATTGGGGTAGTATCATGGTAGGCTTGTTACAATTTGAGCTGTTCGGTACTTAGGAGGGTAACGTGGTTACCCCAGAGTTTTACCTCCAGGTACTCATCTGTGTCAGTCTGAGCCGAGCTGAGACCGAAAAAATGCCATCGATATTAATGCCTAGATCAGGGTTTGAACTCTGTTCATTAGATCGATAGTCTAGTGACCTACCCACTAGGCCAACACGTTCCTCTTTGGTTTTAATATATACAAAAATTGTTTTCGAAAGAAACATCTTACAGTAAATGTAAAAGGGTAAGTTTCCGCGGTCGTTTTCTAAATGTAGTTCTTTGTTTCCGGGTTGGAACCGCGTCGCGTTAGACCACGGCAAACCGAATGATATATCCGAATTCGTAAATGTGTGCTTTACCTCCGCGTACTTCCAATTCCGCAAAAAGTCCTATGAACAAGTGTCGGGAGTTGCTATGGGTTCCCCTTTTCCCCGATTTTTGCAAACATTTTTATGGAAGCGTTCGAACAAATCTTAAGTTCCTTTCACTTAAAACCAAAATGTTGGTTTAGATATGTAGACGATACGTTCGTCATCTGGCCGCATGGGCGACAGTCCTTAGATGAGTTTCAACTTTTCCTAAACTCCCAGCACCGTGACATACGTGGAATTAGACGGAAGTCTCCCATTTTTAGATGTCTTAGTGACCCGAAATATCAATGGCAAACTGGGCCACACGGTTCACAGGAAACCGACTCACATGTGACCGTTACCTGAACGCGCTTTCCCATTATCACCCGGCACACAAACAAGCGGTCATCAATACTTTTGTACATCGTGCGTTTCCTAACTCAGAACCTAGGACACTACCCTCTGAACTTTAACATATTTCTAACACCCTGCTCCAAAATAATTATAACGCCCACTACATACACCGTACTATAGTTAGACATCGTAACCCCAAACCACGGAGCGAACTCAATTCTAACATCAGCACCGCTTTCTTACGGTATATTCAAGGTATCACCGATCAGATAGGAAAGGTTCTACATGGAAATAAAATCAAAACCGTCTTCAGACCACATTCTAAAGTTTCGGACCTCTTACCCCTTGTTAAAAAAATATCTCCGCTCCAAGCACAAGGAGTGTATCGCATTCCGTGTTCGTGTGGTAGTGGGTACATTGGCGAAACTAAGAGGCCAGTCGGCGTGCTTGTGTCCGATAATGAACGTTGTACTAGAGTTAAATATAGCCGGTTCAGCGCTGGCAGAACACAAACTCAACTCCGGCCATCAAATTCTATTCAACGATGTCAAGCTTCTGTCCCGTGAATCGCATTACTTCCCTATCAAAATCCGTGAATCAACAGAAATTCACAAACATCCCCGTAATCTTAATAGAGATGATGGCTATACGTTACATCCAACGTGGCAAACTCTATTGAATTCAACTACGAAATGCCACGTCCATATGACGCATGCAATGGACTCATTGTCTCCAGCCAATAGCAGGCCACCATCTGATCCACCCCCAACCCCTATATGAGTTGTGCCGATCTCTCCTAGCATTCTTCAAGCTACTGCGAATCAACGAACATCTACGTATAGCACTGAAGATGTCCTTTGTAACAATGGACTAAACGTTGGCAATTACGCCCAACTCGACGCGGTTCCAGCCCGGAAACCGAAATCTAATATCTTACAGTCATTGAGAACATCCTTAAACTACATTTTGGCTTGATTAATTGTAAAATATTTTATAAAATTGACTACAATTTACATGATAAATATGTGAAATCATAGAAAAATAAGTTAGATATCTTTTATCACATTAAAATTACATTTTAAAGATTTTTTTTCAAATGATTTTAAAATATTTTCTGATATCACCTTATGAGGTTTTCTGCACACCAGCTTTCAAAGCGCTTGTATTAAGAAAAATGCATTTAAAGTTTCAGAATTCAGTCGGGCGTTTATGTATTGTGCAATACATTTGTCTGCCTATCTGACTGCTTCCTTCCGGATATATGTATCTTTCAATAGCGTCCTCTACTTTCAAGCCTTCTTTCTATCTTTGTCAGTATTCTCAACTCTCTGAAGGCAGTTATCACCTGCATTTCACTACATCCGTTTATTGAGAACATAGTTCCTTTTTCGATGGCACTGTGCGCGCAATTTTACCAATTTTGGATACAATCTGTGGCCAATAAATTAATCTCAAACCATCAAGAATCGATTTTTTGTCAATGATAGAAATCCTAAAAACAAGTAACTTAAAAATGTATCAAAAATATTGTAATAATAATTCATGCCGTAGCCTCACCTAACAGCTTAACGCCAATTGCAGCGACCATTGAGAGATCATGAGTTACGTGATCATGATCATTATTACGCTCGCGCCCGTTAAGCGACTTAGATGTTTAGCTGTCGACATTCACCTTAAACGAAAACCTCAGACAACCGAGCCCCGAATCCGATACTGGTTTCCCCAGTACGATAAGCCAATGCGTTACCACTTGGCTGGCGGCCGGTTAAAATGATAAATTTGGTAAATTGAATGTTTACAATATTCAAATAGATTCATAAGGTCTAAACAGCAAACTAAGCTAGTATTAACGGTATTCCATTATCTCAGAAAGTATCTATTTAAGATTAGGCGTTACATCTGACACAAAGTTACCTTTTTCAGAACATGTTCTAGGTGTCACTAAATCATTGAGATTTATTATAAGAACAACTAAAGACTTTGATAATTTGGCTGCTGTTAAGTCGTTGATTTTGCTAACATGGTTAGTTGGAATATGCTTCTATCGTATGGTATCCGATTTACAGTGTTTATGGGAACTAAATTGAAAGAGTTCAACGAAATTCATGTCCTGGAAAGGCGTGAATTTACGGGTTTGGGTGAATGCCGTTGATAACGGATTTATTTGCGTTCAATCATATCAAAAACAATATACAGTAAAAACGCGCTTACTGCGAATATATGAACTTATGTGATTGGCGGTTTACGATAAGAAGTAAGTGGGGCGCGATTAATCAATTTGACAGACGTCAAAATAACACAACTGACATAAGTGAACGTGACAGCCGACCTATCTTGCGACCAACCAACTTACATCCCCACTATATTCACCTATTGCTATATATACCTACCTCGCGCGTTTTTACCGTAGACGCACCTGGTCCTTTATCTAAACTGAATTTTCTTGCGTCACGTATTGCTTCGAGAACTATTACCACCTTTAGTCTTCCTGGAGCTAGAACGGATATGTTTCAAAGGGTACCAAAGTTTCATTGTGCGTGCAATTCAGATATATTATTCCGCGACATTTATCTGTTGAATTGTTATACTTTTTACGTAATATGTATGTGTACGCATATTATATTATTTAATTCTATGAATTATCCTTACTTCAATGTCTTCTTTGACTGTCATCTATTGGGATATAAATAAAATATTAATATTAATCGCCGTTTCAATAATAATATCCCAATAGTATATATTTCAGCACTTTTACCATATTTCAGGACCATGCAAAAATCTTACGTTTGAAATTTTCTTTCACGACGACTTTAAATTTTAGAAACAAGTCATCAGTAACATCAAAAGTCGGTTGGTTAGGACATTCACTCATAAAATGAGAAATTACATGTAGTCCTTTAAACTTCGCTAGGATTGGTGTGTCTTAACCAACATCCCCAACAATACAGAAACACCTGATTAATCCAGTGAATATCGTGCCAAAGATGAACCAAGACCAAAAAATTACGTCGAAGTCGTTCAGAAATCAAAGTCATGTTAAGAGTTTCCTTTGATTACCGTGGTGTATGTAGTAATGCACTATTCATTTCATCCTGCAGGCAAAACAAGGAATATTGTTTGCGTATTATACGTCGTTTGCGCAAAGCCATACATTTGAAACGTCGTGAATTATGGATAGATATATGGATGAAGATAATTCGTGGTATTTATCTGTTGGGATAAATTAAATTAAGAACAAGAACTACAACATACAACAGCCTAGTATCTTACGGTGACTAATGTTTCCAGAACCACTATAAGAAGAAGAAATTGTTCTTGTGCCATATGATAACTAATAATATAAATAATTATTTCAAAGATTATTGACGGATTTCATTTACGTAATCTTTCAAAATTCGAATAAAATTAAAACTTTATTTCTTATTTTCAGGACATGACAAACATTCCAATTCACGTGGAAGCAACAGCAGCAGTAGTAAGGATAGTTCCAGAGATAGTGGCGCCACCGGAAGTCGACATTGGAACAGTCGAGAAGAAAACGAACCGCCTCCAAAGGAATCATCGTCCAGGTCCTCTTCTAGGAAGTATTCGGATGATAGCAACGTGCCGCAAACCAGCCAGGACATGGATATCTCGCCGGGAGACAGTACGCCCACTTCGGAGGTGTTCTACGGTCACTCGGCGTCCTCGTCACAATCCGTTGCCCCGGAACAGAACGGGCCGGTGCTCTTGGCAAACGCCCTGCCGAGACTCATATCGCACCCCATATCCCACGTACCGAGCACACCGACGGCAACCTCGACGAGGCCGGAATCCTCACCGTTGGCAACCATTCCGACGCAGAGTTGTAGCACCCCAACGTCTATTATGCCGGCGTCGGCCAGTATTACCACCTCGAACACGCCGGGACCTCCGATCCTGCCGACCATTTCCGTGATGTCGTCCGCAGTGGCCGTTACCGCCGTAGCCGCCGTAACGCATCTGTCCAGTGCACCGTCTCTGTTGACCAGCAACGCCGGCGTCATCGAGACGTCGATAAATGTTGATCCCAAATTACAAACTATGCATAGTACACTAATCCTAAACAGACAACAAGTGGTTCCAGGTGATAGTAGTAGTAGTGGTGTACATACACAGCTGCTTTCCGTTGACACTAATCACAGTGGTCCGGTTAACGAGGGACCTCCAACGCCTACGCATTCGGAAACGCCCGACTGTACCAAGGGTAAGTGTCTAAGAGTGTTCGCTTAATTTAAAGATATGTCGTTACATTACGTAAAGAGAGAGACGTGGAATTGTGAAGGTAATAGAAATTGCCTTCTTTATTGTTTTGGCAAAACTTTCTTTTAATATTCAGACATGAAATAAGCACATCAGATGACAAATATTAGGAAAAGTTGCAACGTGTATGCTTTTAAATGTGGGCTGAAGATCGATGCCAACAGTTCAGACACATAACAAAACCCTCATTTTTGAATTTATGAATTTATCTAATTCTTTGGGTTGGGCGCCAGTAAATCTATGCACCTGAGCACAGTGCTCTTTGTACCACTCCCATAGATCTCTCAGCTCCACTTTGTTAGTCATTTGTTCCCGATAAGAGCCACTCCACTATCTTCCTCAAAGAAAGTTTGAGTACCTTCATAGAATCCAATATCTCTTTTGAAATGCTTCAGCCCGAGTTCCTTCAATTCCTCGTATTACATGAAGGCAAATTTCCTCCTGTCCTACATCAGGGCTCGCTAACCAAGCCCATGCTGTACAGATGCTTCCTTAAAGGACAATGTCCGGATATTAAGCCGGTAATAGTTTTAATTTATTTTTTATTACTACGAATTAGGTTAATTGAGAGCCTAGCGTTTAGTTCCTCTAGTAGTATCTTAGGATAGAGTTAACCTCCATTACTTTTTGTTTTTATTTCTGTAGTATCATCAGTCCATTACCAAGGCAGTCTCAGTAAACTCCTCAAGTTTTGGATTCTCTTCGTACTCCATCTTTTTGAGTTTATTTTGTTTTATACCTGTTCCCCCGAGTACGGAAGAAGTATTAAGTCAATGCCCGCAGATCTCCCATTACGGGCACAAGGCGTAAATACAAGGGAGTGCCACCTGGTGACCCCAGGGGAACGTTTGAGTCCACACTAGTGATGTACCGGGTACCCGGCATACCCGGCAAAACTTTCAGTACCCGCAAATTACCCGGATCGAGCAAGTAATGGGTTCCTTATCTAAAATTTGAAAAGAAGATAAGATAATAAATGAATGAGAATAAATTACACAAAATTTATTTTAACTAGACATTTTATTAAAAAATACAAAACAAAAAATTAAATTTAATAATTAAATCTCAATAATGGGAGATTATAATGCAGAAATAATAATTTCTCTGCGTTTCACGGAAGAAGTCTATTTCTTCTCTCTTCGTAAATAATACCCGCCTCGCTAAACATTCTTTCACTGGGTATGCTGCTGTATTGTCTAGCCAATTTTGATAATGTTGGATAAATATTAACATTTTTTTCCCACCAAACCAAGGGATTTTCGGTACGAGGAATATTAGGATGTTTAAGAAAATTTAAAAGTTGAATATTATCTGTTGAATTTCCCACAGTATAGGATTCTCCTTCAATGGATTTATTTTCAAATAAAATTTCATCTATGCAAGCCACACATCTTCATTTTTATCATGATTATTTTTTCCATGTTTTGCAGGTTCTCTTTGTTTATTGTCATTGTTTTTATCAATACTTATCGGAGAAATACTTTTCATTTCTTCTATAATTCAATTTTTAGCAATAACTTGTGTATCGGGTTTTAAAAATTTTAGTTGGTAACGGGGATCTAATACCGTAGCTATTACATGCAACTTATTTTTTTCCACATTTTCAAATCGAGCCTTTAAAGATTTTAGAATTTCTTTTTTCATGGTTACTGTTCCTTCGTCGTGTAGTTTTTTACGGAGAAAGCGCTCTAAAGCAACTACATTTGGGATTACCATCGAAATAAGAGCTTGCTCTGAACTGGCTTCAACTGTAACGATGTAAAATTGTTCCAATAAGATAATTATATTTTCAATTAACTTCAAATTTGCTGAATTCAAGTTTGATATATCACGACCAGATGAATATAATGCGATGGCATTTTTTTGTTCTAATATCCTCTTGAGCATATGATACGTCGAATTCCATCTCGTGACTACGTCTTGTACTAATTTGTGTTGTGAAGCGATAATTTGGTTTGTATTTCTTTCAACTTAGTACTAGCTACCTGAGTGATTAATAAAGACGGCAGACTAAGTGCCCCAGCAGTGGCGTTGCGTGGAGAGTTTAGCAGAATAACAGTGCGCTTAATTAAAAATAAATATATCGAATCCCTATACAAAACGTTAAGAAAAAACATAAATAACTTACCCAACATGTTTACATTGTTGCAAAAAAATGCGGATGTGCGCGATGAAAAAACTGCACCATAATATATGTTTCTGTATTAGTCTCGGAAAGGTTCGTACGTAGCGACGTATATATATGTTTATATACAGAGAAGGATTGTTCGACGTTGAGAGATGTTATATTTGCATAGTTAAAGCGCTCTTTGTATCTGTACAACGGATCTTCAGTATTGGTAAAAAGTTGCCCTAATTTTGTAAAATCTACATTTTTATCTAATACACTGTTAAATTTTTCACGGACCCAATCACTTTTTTCATCTTCAAGGATATGCAGCACTAGTTTTACGTGGTCAATAATTGCTAATGAGTCCGATAAGGACAGCGCAGTGTTCTGTAAATTTTTTATTGCGTCCAGTATTGGAACGTAACTGTCGTAAATAATTTTTAAATTTGCTGCAACTTGAGGATTGTTAAATTGAACCTGGCTGAGCCGTATTGCAGCTGCTTCTTTGGCATCTAGTTGTAAAATCACTGATTTAATTTTTTCAAAATGTGTATAATAATAAAATGCTGCTTCTAACCAAGTACCCTATCGTATAAGAATTGGTTGCGGCGGCTCGGGTATATCAGGACACAGCGAATGAAATAGCCGAATCCGTTTCGGAGATTTAAGAAAAACCGCTTTCGTTTGTCCTATCAGTTTATCCACATCAGAATAAGTTGTACGTATAGTGTTTGTTACAAGGTGTAAAGCGTGAAGCAAACATGTGACATGCAGCAGGTTTGGTTGAATCGTTTTGAGTAAGTTTGCCGTGGAACACATAACCTTGGCAGCATCGGTAACTAACATTAACACTTGCTTCGGTAAAATCTCAAATTTGTGTAGTGTTTCTATTAATACATCATATATCGCTCTGGCAGTACACCCTTGCATTCGTTTACAGGTTAGTAAATAAGGAGGAGAAGGTCCTTGCCGCGTCAGCGTCCGTACAAGAATGGCTAGGATGGACTGTTTTTTAATATCTGTAGTTTCGTCTATTATTAACCACAGGAATTTTTTTTTACCGTATTTTTCGTACAATTTACAATTCTCTCACGCACTGACGATACGTAATTCCGTAGCGTACTTTTTGCTGGTAATTTCCACGTAGGATTGTATTTCTTCCAAAACTGACGAAACATTGGGTGTTCCACTTTCTGCATTGGTATATTGGTCGCAATTAACATCATTGTTAAATCACACACAAATTTATTATATGATTTGCGTCCACTATTATTCGATTTATGTTTGTCACTATTTATGTCTTTGGCACTGACTTGCTTTCCAAGTTAATAAAGTTGTTTCACAAACTAAACATTTCACTACGGTACCGTCATATATTAAATCGGGAAACCGATGTAAAAATTTCTTTACTACGTTAGCATTCAACCGAGTCGATGCATTGTTTCTATGCACTCCCGACATTTTCAACACGATTGTGTTAACAATGTATCGCTTACAACGTCTCAACGGCAACTGAATTGATCGTCGTACGCCTCTACTCGATCCCTCCACATCACGCTACTGTTCGGGCACATAGTCTGCCGTCTTTAGTGATTAAAATGGGTTACTGTATTGCGACACTTTGCAATTATGTCGGAAATAGATTTTTGAGAATATATGCTATCATGAATTACCAATTGGATGCAATGAATAAAACATGACGCATTTCTCAAATGGGCAATATTTGATCCCTGATCATATTACCAGCACCATCTCGTAGCAATACGTGTATGTGGTTTTCAGCGTCTAATTTCCAGAATTGTAGCATTTCGCTTAATGAATCGCTAATGGCAGTACATGTATGACTTCCAGGAAAATGGCGAGCATTTAGAACGACGCACTTTATTTCGAATTTTTCATTAAGCCAATGTCCACTGAGGCTTATAAACCATTATTTTCAGAACAGGTCCATATGTCTGATGTCAAGGAGATCAAATTCAGTTGTGATTTTTCAATATCGATTAAATCACAAATTTTCGAACAACATTTATCGTATGTAGTAGGCATAATAATTTCTGAGAAATATTTTCGTGAAGGTATTTGATATCGGGGCTCTAATGTTTTCAAAAGATTCATAAATCCAACATTCTCGACTATTGCAATGGGTTGGTTATCCACAGCTATCAATTCGCCAATTTTACCATGGATTTTCTTTGCTTTGATATTATTAATTTCCCATGTGATCATTTTGTCTAAACACTGTACCAATGTCTGTTGTTTAATGGGGCGCGAAGGTCCCGGTGTCTGATCGTCTAATTTATTTTTCTTAACATTAACAATGTCACAACCACTAAACTCATCTGAATGTTTTAAACGTAAATGTTTCAATAACGTTGACGTTCCGTTGGATTTTGTATTTGTACCACCTCTGGATAAAACTGAATTACATAAACTGCACACTGCTTTCGTTTCGTCTTCAGAAAACATTTTAAAATAACTCCAAACTGAACTCATTATTGAAAGGGTACATACGAAAGAAATTAAAAATTGTAATTCGACCCATATGCAACTGAAATTAAATGCGAACTGAGAGTATATTATATACAAAACAGCGGCAGCTCCAGTGTAAACTCAGGGGATTTCCCGGCTTTGTTTACATACGCAGCCTTTCCGTCAGATGGCGCAGGATGCACACTTTCACATAACGTCCGAGTACCGGGTTACCCGGCCGGGTACGTTTTTTTTTTTTTTTCTCAATACCCGATACCCGGCATTTTTTACGACCCGGTGCATCACTACTCCACACGTACCCCAGTGGCGATTCAGCTTTGAGTACATTGGCCTTACACCATAGCTGTTAGAGCTGGTACGCGGTGACAGCTTTCGCTAAGGATTAGAAAGTTTTTAAACCTATCCATCCCGCTTATGACCCGCCACTAATCACGTTCTCTAAGAGAGATCTGACTGTTCCCTTATCCGCCAGCTAGGGACGCGCCTGGTGTGTTGTTCAATGTCCGCGCACACGGATAGAATAACTATAAATTAGTACTATTACTCTCTTTTACTAGTGGGTAGATGTCTAAACTACCAACACTAAGCTCTCAGATTGGAATCTTGGATCGCCTCAAACATCCACATCAAATATCCATATCACCTTTGCAAAATTAGGGTCTAGAGAAACTCAGACAAAATATAACTAAACATTCCTGGGACATGGGTTCGAATTTATAACCTACGTTGAAGAATCAAGAATAGACTCCGATTCTTTGAATCGTTATTTTCTTGTAATGTCCAATTGTGCGCTTTTGACTAGTGTATCTATGTACCAACAATATCAACAGATATTTTTGATACAATTTAATCATTTTCTATGAACTGACGAGAATTAGGATAAGTTTGAAACACATGTCCGTACGTAGAATTCAGAAAAGCAAAATATAAATATGCATTGTGTATGTCCATGTATACATATACATTTTTGTATTGTTATTCCCTCCGTGTGTAAATTCTGAGTAATCACGCACAATGATTAAAATCCATGCCTATTGAAACATCCGCAAATCCGCGCGCTTTTATGTGATGCTTTACGGTGTGGTGCGTTTGACGCCGTAAGGATCGAGGACTTTCTTTTTTAGGCACCCAGACATAGAAAGACAATCCATCTATGAATACATCGAGCTAATCCTCCATATTTTTAATGCCCACTCAAGCCATTTTTGACAATAGATTCGCAATCGTACTCCGCCATGTAGCGTCTCCTTCACGTAATCGTTTTCTAGGTGACCTTATGTTTATATTTATATTTTCTTTAGACAACTCTGCCAACCGTCGACGTATTAAATCAGCTTGGTTTTCTTTGAAAGAGACTGAAAATTTCATTGTCCCCAAACTAGATTTTGTTTAGCGTCACCTTTCTCGACTTTGGACATTCACTGTTTTAGTAGCTTTATAATGTTCTATCCAGGTTCATACAAATCTCTGTGACTGTAAATACCAGGCGACCGCAGCTGTACTCATCGGCTCCTTGCAGTTTCAAATTGTTAAGCGTATATACTATTCATACCGGCATATTATATTGTTCCTATCACAATTGATACAGTACTGAAATTCAAATTGCGTTATAGTTTTATAATTCTTCTGTCTATTCAATCCACGCCCAACCATCTAAGCTTTGTTACTTTTAAGAATGAATGATAACATATTGCTATTGGTCGGCATGGGAAACCAAGGCCTAGTATACCGGCTGGTCCATTTGTCGTGCCCCCCCCCCCCCCCCAATTTGGAAGCAGTCAGTTTTATGAAAAAAAGTTTCAAGTAAAAGTTTTACTACAAGAAGTGTTCTATCTGATGGTTAAGCAGTCGTACACAAAGGAGAACGTATGAAGGTCATACGAAGGTCAATTTTTTTTTTAAATAGAACATGGCATTATTTTTTACAAATTCTGAAAAAGGATGTAATTGCGAGTAGAAAAGTACTAAAACTCATGTGGCCTAAAATTAAGATTCAGTGAAATATTCAAGAAAAACAAAATATAAATTGGAAACAATACATGAAAAACATAGTATTTTCAAAGCAATAATGTGGACGTATTACAAAATAATTAATAACAGATTTACATAACAGATAAGTCATATTAGAAATAGCGGTTGTAGGTAATTAGAAAGTAATTACCTACGTATAAGTTTGTTCTTTATAATTGGATATTAATAGGTCGTATGAATTAGTTGCTTGTTGTAATAATGGGTTATTTGTTGCCCCTTAATTCGGGAATACCATCACAAAAGCCAATTAACTTTCTATTCGTAATCCCTTGAAGCTGCATAAATACCTCACAAGCTAGGTAACTGACTTAATGTTACTTGTATCGTTGTGATAAAACTACCAGTGTTTGAATATCAAGAATGGATCCAGCAACACGTGCAAAAATTGATATGATTTTCATTTATGGTGAAGCGGGAAGAAATATTCGCGCAGCGTGTCGTTTGTATGCTGTAAGATACCCTGATAGACACCAGCCGAGTCGTACGACCTTTCGTCGTGTTGTACAACAGTTCACTACCACAGAAAGTATTGTGAAGAAGAAAAAAATTCGAAAAAAGAGTGTTACCGATGAAAACGCGCAAATTGCTGTTCTAGCGGCAGTGGCTAATTATCCACACGTCAGTACTAGAAAAATTGCCGGCCAGTCTGGAATCTCACGAACTAGTATTGGTCGAATACTGAAACACAAAAAATTTCACCCATACCACATATCGATGCATCAAGACCTTCACGGAACTGATTTTGAACATCGTGTACAATTTTGTGAATGGGCTCAGCAAAAAATTCGTGATAACAATAACTTTTTTCTCAATGTGCTATTTTCCGACGAATCCACTTTTACGAATCATGGGCAGATAAATAGGCATAATATGCATTATTGGGCAACGGAAAATCCAAAATGGTTACGACAAGTAGACCGGCAACATCCATGGAATGTCTGGTGTGGGATAATTGGTATGAAAATAATTGGACCTTTCTTTATTACTGGCAATTTACATGGTAATAAGTATAGCGACTTTCTACACAATGTGTTACCGACACTACTTGAAGATGTACCCTTAGAGCGGCGAGCCACAATGTGGTACCAACATGATGGGTGTCCAGCTCATTATTCACACGCGGCTCGAGAAATATTAAACAGGGATTACAGCGATCACTGGATAGGACGCGGCGGACCTAAATCTTGGCCTGCTCGTTCTCCAGATTTGACCCATCTCGATTATTTTCTGTGGGGTTCAATGAAAGAGAAAGTGTACCGTACTGCCCCAACAACACCGGATGCAGCAAAGGATAATAAATGCATGCTCAGAAATTACGGAAGACGTGCTAATAAACGTCCATGATTCGTTTAGTCGGAGAATTCTAAAGTGTATCGAGGTTGAAGGTCAACACTTTGAACATTTATTTTAATGAGTCCGAAGTTTCCGAAACAATTGTCCCGATTAAATTAAATTAGTGTAGCCCGGGGGTGATCGGATATTTTGTGTCTATTTATGTTATTCTTTTAATAAATTTTCTATAATTTTTTTTGTGTTTTTCTTGAATATTTCGCTGAATCTTAATTTTACGCCACATGAGTTTTAGTACTTTTCTACTCGCAATTACATCCTTTTTCAGAATTTGGAAAAAAAATGCCATGTTCTATTTAAAAAAAAAAATTGACCTTCGTATGATCTTCATACGTTCTCCTTGGTGTACGACTGCTTAACCATCAGATAGGACACTTCTTGTAGTAAAACTTTTACTTGAAACTTTTTTTCATCAAACAGACTGCTTCCAAATTTTTGGGGGGGCACGATAAATGAACCACCCGGTATATTATAATAAGGTACATGTAGTCTAAAAAGAGACACCAACCAAAAATTGTCTTAAAAACCTTTACTACAATATTACCGCTTGTCTTTTCCTCAGGTTGCACAAATGAATTATTTTTTACGAGCTCTTAAGATTGAAAAGGTTGATTTTCTGTCAAATTCTTAAAACATAGAAGATTATATGTTGCATTTGAAAGCATTTAATAACTCAAAAAAGGTATAAAGCCCTTTACCATATAATTAATAATCCTATCCTAAATACGTATTTTGACAGCTAAGTTGTCTAATCAATGTGTTGAACATGGGGCACAGTAAAGCTAACACACAGAATCGCGCACAACTTTACACGGCGTCCACGTATACACTGAATTTAAAACGAATATACAAACTAAAATTACGTCAACTTACCCCTCTTAAGAAAACGGCAACACCACGTATTTATTCTCACGCCCTCAACTTTTTCTACCCCTTTTCTAAGAATGGAAAAAGACAACTGTATGGGATAGGACCCGTTGTCGGAGTTAAACGTATTAATTTTGTTTTTAACAATATGAATGCTTTCGTAAGCGTCGACATTTCTGGGGTTGTTGATAAGAATGGAAAAAGACAACTGTATGGGATAGGACCGTTGTCGGAGTTAAACGTATTAATTTTGTTTTTAACAATATGAATGCTTTCGTAAGCGTCGACATTTCTGGGGTTGTTGATATTTTTGACAAGTTTTAAGCCTTTTACGGTGACGTTATGATGTTCAATACATGGTTTGCGACGTTTGATTTGTGCGAGTCTATTACATTGAATATGTGATATGTGTTCTTTAAAAACGGGTTATTATTGGGCGTTTCGTTTGATCTATTCAATTCCAAATTCAAATTACAATAGTCGCAATTAATTTCGTATATACCTGATTTTAAATTCAAATTAACTTTATCGTTGGTATTACCTAGGAGACTTTTAATAGTATTTTCGGGCCGAAAAGCAACTTTAACAACTCTATTAATGTTTTTTGTGATAGGACGGTATGGTAAACACATGTATAGCAAACGCCAATTAAGTTGGCGCGAGGAGGGGTAAGTTCGCGCAGGATTAAAAGTAGTGGGGAGATTTGTATTTGGTTTTACATCAAATATCAGATAATTATTATTCTAACCTCTGAACGTGTATCACTTTATGATCCTCTAGCAAAGACATTATGTTCCGTCAAACGTCAATGACAAATGTATTCTGACAATTACTTGAGTAGTGGGGGTGGACGTTTTCAAAAACGGCTTCTGCGCACCCCCTCCTCACGCCAACTTAATTGGCGCTTGCTATACTTTTTCTCCTGGTTACTTTGAGATACCAAACTTTTGGATTCACGAAAAACATTAATAGAGTTGTTAAAGAACGAGGTGTCCAAGTTGCCTTTCGGTCCGAAAATACCATCAAAAGTCTCCTAGGGAATACCAAAGATAAAGTTAATTTGAATTTGAAATCAGGGATATACGAATTCAATATAGGTGTTCGAAATATGTTATTTTTTAGATAAGGCAACAAAAAGAAGTCGCAAGGTGTTAAATCGCATGAACGTGCAGGCCAGGCAATTTCAGTATTTCGACTAATTATACGCTCATCAAAAAATTCTCTTAAATAATCCAAAGATTCTGCAGTACAGTGACAAGGTGCTCCGTCTTGTTGGAAATATGCATTTTGAAGTTCATCATCATGCAACTGATTGACAAATGGTTGTAAAATTTCCGTACGGTACCTTTGAGCATTTAACGTTCCCTGAAAAAATATTGGTCCAATGATTCGCCTTTGGCTTATCGCTGCCCAAACACCAATTTTCTCTGGATATAGCGATTCTTCATTAATTACATGTGGATTTTCACTACTCCAAATTCTTGTATTCTGTGAATTTAGGTATCCCGTTTTATAAAACCATGCTTCATCAGTAAAGATGACTCTTTGCGAAAGTTCTCCATTATTGTTCATATTTACAAACCAATTACAAAACTGTAGTCTACGTGGGTAATCAATTTCTAACAATTCTTGTACTGCTGTGACACGGTATGGATAAAGTTGCATATCTTTTTTTAATAACTTGTGAGTTGTACCAACAGAAACGTTTATTTGTTGACTCAAATGTCGAACAGATGTTTGTGGTTCATTTTCCATTATTTCTTCAACACGATTGACAACTTGAGGTGTACGTTTCGCTGCCTGATTTTCTTAAGAGACTACCAGTTTCAGAAAAAAGTTTTAAAGTTCTATCCAAAGTATTCTTAAATTGTATATAATCTATTACAAAATGTGGAAACTCAACTTAAAATTCTACCATGCAATCTTGAACTGAATAAACCCATGAACCATCAATTTTATTACCACTTCGAAAATAAGCCTAGACTAAAAAAAATTTTATGTTCTAAAGTGAAAGCCATTTTAAAACTGAGAAGCAATTTATTTAAACCAGAATCGACGCACGATTATTTTATGCACTAATTGATATTTGTGATTGACATTATCAAATGTCATTTGGATTTACGTTTACGGAACAACAAACACACTAATATATATGCGTCTTATTCTATCAAAATTTCAAAGTAACCTAGTTTGACTTTTCAAATGAACACACATTATTAAAACACAACACAATATCTAGATTAAAGGGTTAAAACTTGTCAAAGCCATTAATAATCCTCGAGATCTTGACGCATATGAAAGCATTCATATCGTTAAAAAATAAAGGGAACACCATTAATGTAGATAAAGGTCCGATTGCTTATAGTTGTCCTTTTTCATTCTTAGAAGAGAGGTGGAAAGGTTGAAGACACACAGAAAGAGAATAAATACATGTGGTTGCCGGTTCCTTAAGAGAAGTAATTTTGTCGTAATTTTTAGTCGATATATTTTTATTTTTAAGTCAGCGTATACGTGGACGCCGTGTAAAATTGTTGCGTGATCAGATGTGTTAGCTTTATTGTGCCCCATGTGCGACACTTTGATTAGTGGTTTACCTACTGATGATGGCAACTTAGTTGTCGATATACGTATTTAGGATACGGTTAGTAATTGTGGTAAAGGGTTATATACCTTTTTAAGTTTTTACTTAATCACAGTTTCCAAAGAAAAGCCTTTTTGAATATCAAGTTGCCTTTGGCAACAAAAGTTTCTTTACATTGTTTACTGTAAGATGACAGTTAGTTCGAAGTCGTTGCTTTACAATATCGTGTAAATTAGAACTCCGAAAAAGTATCTACGACTAGGTCTCTCCTAGAAATATCTCTGCATGATGAAATTTTGGGTCCCTTCTAGGACTATGCCTAACTATTCAATTAATCACTGGAATTTTTCTTGCTAGACATTTTACTGCCAGAATTGACTTAGCTTTTAATAGAGTTATCCATATTTGGGCAGATGCCCAATGCTGAAATATTCCGAATCTTGGAGAATGAAAATGAGAATGATGAATCGCGTAAAACGATTTATTGCACAATAGCGGAATGCGAGCAGGGATTTCCATGTCTTAACCTCCCAAAAAGTGGATGACCCCGGGTATTTACCGCACAGAGGGCAGAGAAGCTGTTGAGAAGTGCAAAACCCCAATTAGTCAGAATGTCAGTAAGGAGACTGGCTCGTCGATACGGCATTTCGAAGTATGCGGTATCTTTGGAGTTGTAAAGAAATCGTTTAAAATGTCGAAAAAGTAAGTCCCCCAAATACATCCAAGGCCAACTGCTATGTTTGCCAAGATACTGCCGTCAACTGAGGCGAGTGCATCGATGAAAAAATCATTGTTGCAGATGACGAAAAGTACACTTCATAAAGTATATCTTTTCATTTCAGTTCGTACTCCCCAACACACATGAATACGCGCTGTAATACTGCACACGTTTGTCATTTTAAGTTAAGACGTACGTTTTTAATATATTATATTAAATAAAAATGATAAGTTGTCCAGGAGATAGTTTTATGATATTTGGCTTGCTGTTAAATTATTTGAATACTGTTGTTTATTGACTTTGTTTCCGGTATTCTGACTTTTTGGTTAAGCATTCTGACTAGACATATTTTTAAATTAATTTTTGATCTAATATTCTCGTGAGTTTATAATTATAAATAACATTTAAATTAATATGTTCTAATATTAAAGTAATAATTTCCGCATAGTTTTCTTGGGTGAAAAATATTTATACAAAGCTAGAAAAGAAACAATACTTTAGAACTATTCATGTTCTCACTTTACTCATTATTATTACTTTGACATGTAGGTTATGTATATGCCATTCTTTGTTATATTGCAAGTAACATACTAAAATTTTGACAACATTGCAAAACACGACGTTTATATTTTATGATGACAAACGGTTGTTTCCGCGATTGAATACTGACTTCACTTGACTCTGAAGTACTGATTTGAATCACATGCTTTGAATTTGCCCACTACTCAAGTAATTGTCAGAATATATTTGTCATTGACGTTTGACGGAACATAATGTCTTTGCTAGGGGATCATAAAGTGATTCACGCTCAGAGGTTAGAATTATCTGACATTTATGTAAAACCAAATGCAAATCTCCCCACTACTTTTAATCCTGCGCGAACTTACCCCTCCTCGCGCCAACTTAATTGCCGTTTGCTATACACAAGAAATTAATGAGATGACTGCATTTGTTTTTCATTTAAAAGTTTCTCCATACGTAGATCTACGCTAGAAAGGCACAAAAGCAAATTGTTTTCGAGTGATAAGAGACGATTCCCGTGTTTAGTTTTTAGCGCAACTAGTGACGAAAAACACTTTTCACAGATATAAGACGTGGTGAGAGAGACTAATATTTTCAATGCTTCGGTGACTAAATTTCCATAGTCATTTCGACGAGCAAGCCAAAACGTATTTAAATCTTCCGATGTAAATTGCAGTTGTAGCGTTTTGTCTGCAGACATTTCGATGAGCTGGTCGCGAATCTCAACTGGTAGCTTAGCACTGGTCACCAACAAATTCAGTACCCGTCTCTTCGAGGAATCATTTTAATCTTCCGGAAAATACTCTGTCAACTGAGTTTTTAGCTCACACGAATGCATCTTCATGCAATCCAAACTGGTGAATAATAGTGTCTTATTCATTCAAATTTTTCTCGATAGAATCCGAAGTGAATGGGAACATATCCAAATTTTTGCTTTGAAGGCGAATAAGCCAGATATCAAGCTTCTAATGAAAGCATGAACTTTGTCTGTTATTAATAACATATTTTTTTGATCACGTCCTTAAACATACACTCATTATTAAAAAATTGTATTCTGTAAAAGCAATAAGAATGGCGTTTGTAAAATATTAATTAATCTCGCAATTCCAATACCCTGGTTATCACTTTCCCTCGCGATAACCATCTAACTTCTATATAAGAAGAGATTTTTTATTTTCGCCCTTTTCATCGCATAGTTTAGCAAACAGTCTGTTCTTTTTAACGGTCGGCTTTTAATAAAATTAACAATTTTTACAGCTTCACAAACAGTTTGATTGAGATTTCCAGCATATTTTTTGCAACAAGAGAATGTCTGAAGGAAGTGCGTCCATTCCGCGCTTGGTATGAGACCATCTTTTATTAATCCACTGTTATTTCTTGTTATCGCCTTTGCACAACCTATGTTAGTATAGTTTCTAGTAGCTTCATAAAAAAACATCAAAAAGACATTGTCCTGTTGAATGACCCGGTACTGTTTTGCAAAGTAACATATATTCTTTGATTGATGTATCCCTATCACATTCATACCTCACAAAACATGAGAACTAAAATATGTTTGCATATTTGAATCTTCGAATTGAATACTAAAAAACTTACTTGCTGATCGCCAACATTGGCAGCCATGTCATCGATTCGCCTTGATATTGTGTGGTTAGAAAGCAGAATTTTTTTCATTTTTTTTTTTGCTTCCATGCCTACTAAAATGCCGACCACAACAATTACACCAGGCAATATTAGGTTGTCGATAATTGTATGGGGTTTAGACATATTAGCTACTCTTAATGCTACGAGATAAGATGCTTTAAGTACACTTTTATCAGTATGGCTTGACTTACAAATAAAAGTTTACAAAAAAGGTTTAAGTATATCAATACGTTAAGCACGTATTACGCATTTGTTACAAATGAAACAGACATGCAATATACATATCTGTAACTGTACACATGGACAATACATATCGTATTTTCAAGCATTTACTTCTGATTAAGACACGTGTTTCTGCCATCTATAGGCGTCATCAGTCAAACTAGTGAAGCAATGTAATACAAAATAATACAAATCTATTTCAAAAACAGATTTGTATCTGTATATACATTTAAGCTTAAATCGCCCACAAGACATAGCAAATTTCAGGTAGCACTATATAATAAGTGACATCTGACGGATGAAAGAGACTATGCCGAAAAAGGCAACCCTTCCCTTATAGATGGCAGAAACACGTGTCTTAAGCAGAAGTAAATGCTGAAAATACGAGGTGTATTGTCCATGTGTACAGTTACATATATGTATATTGCATGTCTGTTTCATTTGTAACAAATGCGTAATACGTGCTTAACGTATTGATATACTTAAATCTTTTTTGTATATTTACTGCCATCTGGCTCGTGTTAATGGACTACACCTATATACGTATTTTCTTCCCTCTTGTACCGGCTTGGCCGGTCAAGGGAACGGTTGCCTTTTTCGGCATCTCTTTCGTCCGTCAGATGTCACTTATTATATAGTGCGAAATTTGCTATGTCTTGTGGGCGATTTAAGCTTAAATGTATATACAGATACAAATCTGTTTTTTAAATAGATTTGTATTATTTTGTATTACATTGCTTCACTAGCTTGACTGATGACGCCTATAGATGGCAGAAACACGTGTCTTAAGCAGAAGTAAATGCTTGAAAATACGAGGTGTATTGTCCATGTGTACAGTTACAGATATGTAATGGGTGATTCATTTAGAGATACTTTTTCCAAAAGCAAAGAACAAATGAAAAAGGCCAATTTATTTAAGAAACTTGATTATCATACAAAAGAGCCATTCTTTACAATTATTTTTTAAAGATTATTTCTCTCAAATGTTGGCCGCGACTGCGGTTAACGTAGTCTATTCTGCTGTTCCAATTTTCAATGACGCGTTCTAGCATTTCGAGTGGTATTTGTCCAATGACCCGAGTAATATTGGCCTCCAATGTCTCAATTGTAGCCGGTTTATCTATGTAGACTTTAGACTTCACGTAGCCCCACAGAAAAAAGTCTAATGGTGTGATGTCACAAGATCTAGGCGGCCAATTTACTGGTCCGAAGCGTGAAATTAAATATTCACCGAATCGTTCTCGCGGTAAAGCCATAGTTTTACGAGCTGTATGCCTAGTGGCGCCATCTTGTTGGAACTAAATGTCTTGTAGACCATGGGTGTCAAGTTCAGGCAGCAAATAGTCCCTTATCAAGACGCGATAACGGTCGCCATTCACAGTCACATTCCGGCCGGCTTCTGTTTTGAAGAAATATGGACCAATTATTCCACCGGCCCATAATCCGCACCAAACAGTTGTTTTGTCTAGATGTAATGGTAACATTTCAATCTCTTCAAGTTGCTCATCACCCCAAATACGGGCATTTTGCTTATTCACATACCCATTAAGCCAGAAATGGGCCTCATCGGAGAACAAAATTTTTGTCGAAAACAGTGGATCTTCTGCAAGTTTATCAAGAGTCCAACGGCTGAAACGGAAACGATTCGGAAGGTCGGTCGCCTTTAGTTCTTGCACTAGTTGAATTTTGTATGCTTTTAAACCAAGATCCTTTCGTAAAATACGCCAAGTTGTTGCATACGACAAACCAAGCTGTTGAGAACGGCGACGAATTGATTCTTCCCTGTCTTCGCGTACACTCGCTGCTACCGCCGCTATATTTCCTTCACTACGTGCTGGATGAGGTCTGTGTGGTCGCGTATTATCCATTATTGTAAATTGAGTTTCAAACTTATTGATGGTATAGCAAATTGTGCGTTCGGTAGGCCGATTATGTGGCCCATATGTTGTTCTAAGCGCACGATACACATTCCTTGTAGAACGCCCATTTTCGTAATAAAGCTGTACTATTTGTAGACGCTGTGCCGGGCTAAGTCTTTCCATTACGTAATGTCAAATAGTACTGAACCAGAATGCGCAGTCCGCTGACGCGTCGCATGCGCGCTCAGCCATTAAATCCCCACCTAAAAAAGTACCTCCAAATGAATCACCCATTATATTGCATGTCTGTTTCATTTGTAAGAAATAAAAGTTTGTTTATTTCAAGCGTTTGTTTTTATGAGCCGGTTTTTATGTTTAGTTTCCAATTGTCGAACTAATGTTGATGGCTTCATGCTTTCATCAGAGAGAATTTGAAAGCAAACAACGCACTGTGGCTTTCCATCCAATGAGATAAAACCATAATTGAAATAAGTGTCATTGTACAACATTGTCTTTTTGCCAACCAAATCACAGGATGTAGGTGGCTCACTTGTTGTTTTTCACAAATTTATCCATTTTGCATAAGAAATTTAAAAAAAGCAATTTACTTTCACGGTTGGCAACACACTAAAATAAAAGCACTAGACGCACTTTTCGAAACTTAACTGAAGTTGTGCAATCGCAAGAGCCTCGTTTATATTGGTGTTAGCACGACTTGTTCAAACCCATTCACATGCATGTTTACACATGCTTTGACAGCGAATATATAGGAAGAGACCAAATCACAAAAAGCACGTACATCTGGGGGGAAGGGGCTAAATATAAATTTTATTTACATTTTGTATTTGGGGGATCGCGGTTGAGAAGCGCTGCTCTAGACATACATAACGATAAGCTTCCAAATTTGCTCAGGCTCATCTAATAGAGAATTTTTGGGCTTTACTGTCGCGAAAAGTTTGTCATAGAGGGTGGGAAGCCCAAAATGAGGAACAACTAAGACATCTAATTTACGAAAAACGAAAAAAAAAAAAGAAATTGATTTGGAGTCCGTCTAGCGCCTGATGACGAGACATTCGCGAGAATGGGCCACTTCACATAATTTAAGAATGTAGTTTAGTTAAGTATTAAGTTGTACTTTATGATAACTAATAAGAATTCCTATTTTGTGTCAAAACTTTTAGAACATAGTTGTCTGAATGAAATTACTCAATACATTTTAACCTACTCATGGTGATTTAGGCCATTTAATTTTATACTTGGCGTAATTTATTCATTTCATAATCCATAAATGTCTTCACAATAAATGACTTTCGCGTTAGGTATAATATTTTACATTATTCAGTAGCGATTCCGTCGACGAGTCCGCCTAGTAACAGTCTACCCACGATACCGGGCGTCTCTAGTTCGCTGCATGCGCTCAGGCCCCAAGGACCAACGATAACGCCATCTTTGGCCAACCACGTCAGGGAAGACCTCACGAATCACGTCAAAGGCTGGCCTGCCGATATCTTGGAAAAACAAGTAATGTTAAATTATCATATTTTTGATATATTAACAAACAACATTATTTTAGTATAATTTCGGTGTTTTACTTATGTATTTTTTAACCAATACAGGCCCAAAAATTATCAGAAGAGGCGCACATCATGGGTAGTATACAGTGTTCAAAGGTCTCCGCAGAACTCAAGACTGCTAGATCGCTAGTGCGACTTACTGAAATACAAGCTACCTTACAAGAACAAAGGTAATGATTTTAATTATTTTTAACTATCAGGTAACCAAAGAAGTTCGTGCGGTTTTTGTATACAGTTGTTGATCGGTAACACTTGTTGAAATAATCCTTTTATCGGACACATACACATTTGGTGACAATTGTTTAATTCCTTGTTTTAACTAATTCAAAATGGCAACGAATTAAGCTTTAATTCGAAGTTGTGTAATTCGAAGTGCGTACAAACTTGATACCTATGCTGTAGTGGTGGCGCGATTAATATGTACCGCATTCAGAGATGATGCCGTAAGTGCTAGAACAGCACAGAAGTGGTTCAAGATATTTTGTTTGGAAGATCTCAGGTTGACCGATGAAGCACGCTCTGAGAGATCGAAGATCATTAACTACGAGGATATTCCACAGGTTGTGGAGGAAAATTCCAGGACAACATGCCTAGAGTTTGCAGAAAGGTTCAATGTGAGTGATGAAACCATTCGTTTGCACCTTCATTACCTAGGAAAGACGTGGAAGTTAAGCGAATGGGTTCCACGTGAATTGTCAAATGATAACAAATTAAGTCGTCTTAACATTTGTTGGGCAAACATTTCACCCAACGATAATGAAACATTTTTTGATCGATTGTTAACCTGCGACGAAAAGTGGATATTGTATTCAAATTCTAAGCATTCGTATTATTGGTTGTTGCCTACTGATTCTGTACCACACACTCCGACGGGTTCCTTGCACCCAAACAAGATTTTATTGTGCGTTTGGTAGACAACAACCGGAATTGTCCATTATGAGTTTTTGGAAACTGGTTTAACCATCACTGCTAACTTGTATTGTAAACAGCTACAACGAGTACAAGCAGCACTCATCCAAGAATCTTTGATCAACCGAAAGAAAGTAACACCAAGCCCCATACCGCAAGAGTGACCTGGGAAAAAATTTCTGAACTTTGCTGGGAAACGTTACCCCTCTATATTCTTTTGCCATTTGTCCAAGTGATTACCACTTTTTTTTTGTCTCTTGACAACTGTATGAAGCGTAGACAATTCAAAGCTCGAGTTGATACTGTAATAACTACAGTCCGTCAATTTTTTTATTCAAAATCTATAGAGTTCTACAATACCGGCATACAAAAACTGGTGTCACGTTGGCAAGAGGTCATTGAGTGTGATGGTAATTACTTCGATGAAAAATGTATTATTGTTTCTTAATGAATATTTATATTTTACCATCAAAAATCGCACGTACTTATTTGGTTACCTGATAGATTGTAGGTAAATTATTACGTACTGCTCTCGCAGTATAAGTTGGCGAGCGGTAGGGATGCGCCGTAAACGTATTTAGGAAACGTACCACCTACCTGTCTGATTCAATTACTGCATAGGGAATGATACGCAATCTATCCTTCCTGTATCTGCGCGAATTCACTCCCACACTGCGCCAACTTATAATGCGAGAGCTGTATGATATTTTTAAACTCGAGAAATCAAGAAATAATTACAATTTTCAATATTATCTTGTCATTGAAGCATTTCTAAAGAAAGAAGAATACAAGTACAAATGTTGTATAGACACTACAACATTCGAATTTAATAATTTCGTTTAAATAACCTATACGATGTAGCATCTATAGTAAAATAATGTTACTAAAGCGTTGAAATATGAAAGGTGATTGTGTTAACCTCTTAGTTGTAAAGCGATTAACGTCAGCAACAATACACATCCAAACGAAAATATCTACAAAGCATAGATTAAAATCACTATCTTATTCAAGTAAAAAGAAAAAGCTTTCAACGAGCAATATGTAATAATTAATAAAAAAAATAATTTGTTTATTTAACAATAAAAATTTTTGAATCTGAACTTGACTAATTTAGATGAAGCATAGTGGATTTGTAGACTCTGTTATGTAATTTCTGCTGATAAACCGTTCGAAGTAACACTGACATTTAACATATTTTAGTTTAGTTTTAATTTTTGCGCAACTTCGAAACTAAAACACGAAAGATTCATAACATACAGGACTGTTTAGAGTTAATTTAATATCTTAGATCTGTCGGAAAGCTCTGTTGTATTTTTATTTCACAAGAACTAATCATTAATATGCTTATTATACTATATTTACATTATAACTTTATAATTTAATAACACCGTTTCAATTTCATAGCCGTGAGTGCGTGCTGTGCTTGCAAACTAAAAAGGTGCCTTTCGATAAAGTTCTTTTAAGATAGTTCGTTTTATGAATTTAAAAAGGGGAACAGTGCGTCAGAGTGAACGTTGTAAGCATATGTGGCGCTCAATGATAATTAGCGAAGTTTAAGGAATGTGAATTCAGTTTGGACGGTGAACTTTGTTCCAAACGATCTTCGTTAATTGATTAAAAAAATATTTTGTGACAAAAATTGGAACAAAACCTGTATTCAACGTAAGCGATGCATGGAAGAATGTTCAATGTATGAACGAATATAATAGTTCTGAAACATTCATAGTTTACGATTTGTTTTGATGGGTGCCACATGAATTTAATAAAGTTCAACTTGATCGAGTGGAGTGGAATTTTTGAATGGAAATGAAAAATGAATTAATTAAAGTAACGTCGTTATTTATAGCCCGAGTAGTCACTAAACCTGGACAAACGAAAGGGTATACGACACGATATTATTATGTCTGGATTGTGTACGAGGGCGACCTGAAATGTTTCCTGAATCGGCAAGAGATTGCGCACGAAGGTTGAAGTGAATTCATTGGTCGGCAAGGGCAACCTGTTTTATGGCAACTCATACGTCTACTGTCGATAGTTGTTGTTTTTAAGAGTGTGTTTTGTGTAGCAAGTCAGGCGGTTTCCCAAAAATGAAATGAAATGAAAAATCGAATTACTTGCAGTGATAAAACACTTCTGGATTGCTGGAAAAACGACCACGGAAATTCGAAATATTTTGTTAGAGGTTCATGGCGGATCTATTGCCATCATTTTCGACCATCAGCTTCTGGGTGAGCGAGTTCAAACGTCGCCGCACAAGCACAAGTGAACGAACTACACAGTGGACGCCCAAAAACCGCTACCAACGATGAAATGGTCGACAAGATTCATGATGTCGTGTTAGCCGATCGCCGATTGAAGCTGAAAGAGATAGCAGAGACAACAGGCATCTCAGAAGAACGCTTTGGCCATATCCTACACGAAATTTTGGGTTTGAAAAATCTTTCGGCGCGGTGGGTACCGCGTTTGCTTACACCGGAGTAAAAACGAAATCGGGTGACCGTTTCGGAGGAGTGTCTGGCCAGGATCCAACGCAATCCAAGGGATTTCTTCATGCGTTTCGTAACCGTGAATGAGGCTTGGATCCACCACTACATACCAGAGACCAAGGAACAGTCGAAGCAGTGGACTTTTCCAGCGGAAAAAAGTGCTTTTCCACCACGACAATGCACTGGCTCATTCATCCCGCATCGTCGTGTCCAAATTGAATGAGTTACGCTACGAATTAGTCTCTCATCCTCCATATTCACCGGACCTAGCCCCCAGCGACTTTTTCCTATTCCCAAACCTGAAAAAATCGCTGGGAGGAAAGAGATTTGCCTCAAATGAGGTCATCGCCGCTACAGATGGCTATTTTGCAGACCTCGAAACATCCTACTTTTCCGACGGCTTGAAGAGACTGGAGCACCGTTTGAGAAAGTGTATTGAGGAGACTACATTGAAAAATTTTTCTTTTCGATTCCGGAAACATTTCAGGTTGCCCTCGTATTCATAGTTTATGATTTGTTTTGATGTGGATTTAATAAAGTGCAACTTAATCGATGAAGCGAAACTTTGAATGGAAATGAAAAATGAATTAATTCAAGTAACGTTGTAAAAAAAAGCGTATTTATAGGTCGAGTAATTACTAAACTTGGACAAACGAAAGGATATACGATACGATATTCTTGCATCTAGTTTGTGTACATGTAATAATTTGGATAGAATGTCTTCTCATAAGTGAAATTTCTGTAAAATGCAGCTCTGTTGTGTTGTCATATATTGGTGTTCCGACTCGTAATCTAGGACACAGTAGAATCATTCAATTCGGATTGCGTCTACGAATATTGGTGTGTCACGGTACAATAAAAGCATTAAATTTAAAAGCGGTGTTTTACAGAAGTTTTGTTTGTGGGAAGAAATATGTATTTGTTTGGATTGTTACATGTACAACAGGTGACATGTACAATGTCGTTTTCGTAATCGATCCTAACAATTACAAAACCAGATTTGCATCAAAAGAAGAAAATGTCGGATATTTATTGAATAGGATAAACGGTGTTCTAGTTATTATGAAGTTGAATTGAAAGAGATAATTCTAATAATTTTTGTTAACACCTGGCGAATTTTGATAGAGAGCAAATCCATAAGAAAGAAATTGATTCAAAAGAAGTTGGCAGAACTAGGCCGGAAAATTTTACCAAATTCTTTATATTCTTTAGCCATGGGGTTTTTATAGAGGTTTCCAAGATTTTGATATCCAAAGTGATTGAAGTATTAGCTTCTATTTTATCTTTTTATTTAAAATTGAAATTCGAGAATTAATGCAATCATGACATATCAATCATTAATTGTCATCCTCGACCTATAACTGTAAGCTTCTTAAGTTGCGATTGCAGGTAGCTATTATGCTATTGTACAGTAAGTAAAACTGCAAGACGCTTTAAAAAGTGTGGCGCAGAATTTACGGAGATTATTAATTTTCACTAAAATAAATGTAAAGAGGAGGCCCAACACATATTCAATTGCTAACCCCAGATGCTAATCTGAGATTAGCAATGCCGGATACTAATCCCAGCAATTGGAACGACCAATCTAATAATGGGTGCAACGAAAGTTTTCGGACTATTTTAAACGTTTTCTTCGAATACATAAACAGTTTTGAAGAGTAAGCTATTGGCCATGTGTTACCTTGGTTATATGTATTGTATATTTCACATGTCATATTTCTTCTTAATTGTAGCAATATGGCTTAAAAATTAGAGCTACGAAAGCATATTTATAATTTAGTTGGAAAAATGCCCAAAAGGCAAATTGTACTATCGTGAGCAAATGAAAGTGCACACTTTATTATGTTGTCATGTCGAAATTTCAAAATTTATCTAATGTATACAGTACTTTTGAAGTGTCAGTGTCAGCATTTAATCATAACATAAATGACATTAGCTTGACAATTTGGTAAAATTTACGCAGCTATAATAGTGCGTTTACTTTCAATTGCTCACGATAGTACATCTTTTTGAGAACGAAAATATTTCTCGAAGTACCTTATATCAAACATTCCGTGAGTGCGAGGAGGGTATACCCTGTCAGAACCTAGCGAAAAATGGCCGACCACGAAAGCTCGCTGCAGCCAGAAATCAAGAAACATTTCCTCACTCTTTGCTGAAAACCATATTGGAGCATCTACCCGTAAATTAGCCCGCCGTTTTCATGTTTCTAACCACCATTGCAAGAGAAATTAAAAAAAAAAAATAACTTAAAATATAGAAAAAGGCAAAAGTGTCGAAAGTACACGGCAGCTGAACTTGTAAGAATTCCTAGATGTCGAAATTTGAGACAACAGCATATTGCTGGAAACAAAATAATCATTATGGGCGATGGAAAAGTATTTTTCGCTTAGCAATGCAGAAACTCCGGGTAATGCTGGTTTTTACACAAGAAACGTGGATGAGACTCCTGATGTAAAGTATAAGCAAAGGCAAAATTCACAGAAAAAAGTCTAGTGCGCTGTTTCTGAAACAGGTGTTTCTCGACCTTAAATAGGGCATGTAAGACGGGAAGCAGTAACCGCCAATTTTTACATTCAACGTTGCTTGCCAAAATTGTTTGATTTCAACAATGAACATCATCCAAATGATGTTTTGGCCTGACTTGGCTTCAAGTCGTTACGCCAGAGAAACAAGACAATGGTTGGAAACACAAACATACTTTCGTGCCTCGTGCGCATAACCTGCCAAACCTGCCTCAAGCTAGTCCTATTGAAACCTTATGGGCTTTATTATCTCAGAAGATCTACGAGAATGGTTGGGGAACACAAAATAAAGGTCAATTAAGGAACAGGATCCGAACTAAACTTCGTGATATTCCTATAGAGTACTGCCAAGGACTTATGCAAAGCGTTCGAGCAAAACTGCGTCGCATTGAACAATTAGGACCATATTTTATAGTGTTAAGTTTACAAAGTACAAATCTTGTTAAATGTTATGTGAAACATTCTAAATAGTAAAGTTTCTCCACCTTAAATAGGACATGTAAGAGGGGAAGCAGTAACCGCCAATCTTTACATTCAACGTTGCTTGTCTAAATTGGTTGATTTCATCAATGAAAATCATCCAAATGATGTTTTGGCCTGACTTGGCTTCAAGTCGTTACGCCAGAGAAACAAGACAATGGTTGGAAACACAAACATACTTTCGTGCCTCGTGCGCATAACCTGCCTCAAGCTAGGCCTATTGAAACCTTATGGGCTTTATTATCTCAGAAGATCTACGAGAATGGTTGGGAAACACAAAATAAAGGTCAATTAAGGAACAGGATCCTAACTAAACTTCGTGATATTCCTATAGAGTATTGCCAAGGACTTATGCAAAGCGTTCGAGCAAAACTGCGTCGCATTGAACAATTAGGACCATATTTTATAGTGTTAAGTTTACAAAGTACAAATCTTGTTAAATCTTATGTGAAAATTTCTAAATAGTAAAGTTTCTCGACCTTAAATAGGGCATGTGAGAGGGGAAGCAATAACCGCCAATCTTTACATTCAACGTTGCTTGCCAAAATTGGTTGATTTCATCAAGATCATCATCCAAATGATGTTTTGGCCTGACTTGGCTTCAAGTCGTTACGCCAGAGAAACAAGACAATGGTTGGAAACACAAACATACTTTCGTGCCTCGTGCACATAACCTGCCTCAAGCTAGGCCTATTGTAACCTTATGGGCTTTATTATCTCAGAAGATCTACGAGAATGGTTGGGGAACACAAAATAAAGGTCAATTAAGGAACAGGATCCGAACTAAACTTCGTGATATTCCTATAGAGTACTGCCAAGGACTTATGCAAAGCGCTCGAGCAAAACTGCGTCGCATTGAACAATTAGGACCATATTTTATAGTGTTAAGTTTACAAAGTACAAATCTTGGTAAATTTTATGTGAAAATTTCAAAATAGTAAAATTTCTCGACCTTAAATAGGGCATGTGAGAGGGGAAGCAGTAACCGCCAATCTTTACATTCAACGTTGCATGCCAAAATTGGTTGATTTCATCAAGAACATCATCCAAATGATGTTTTGGCCTGACTTGGCTTCAAGTCGTTACGCCAGAGAAACAAGACAATGGTTGGAAACACAAACATACTTTCGTGCCTCGTGCGCATAACCTGCCAAACCTGCCTCAAGCTAGGCCTATTGGAACCTTATGGGCTTTATTATCTCAGAAGATCTACGAGAATGGTTGGGGAATACAAAATAAAGGTCAATTAAGGAACAGGATCCGAACTAAACTTCGTGATATTCCTATAGAGTACTGCCAAGAATTTATGCAAAGCGTTCGGGCAAAACTGCATCGCATTGAACAATTAGGACCATATTTTATAGTGTTAAGTTTACAAAGTACAAATCTTGTTAAATGTTATGTGAAAAATTCTAAATAGTAAAGTTTTCCGAAACTGTAAAATTTCTCATTCGAAATATTTCGAAAACTTTCGTTACATCCGTTACTGTTATTCCTTTTTTGTATCCAATTTGACATGCCTCCATCGTAATACTTTTCGCCATAGTTTAGTAAAAATATACGATTAATTCCCACGATTTTCTGGCACTCAAATTCACCGAAAACAAGTATAAAGATTCAAAACTCACATTAAAGCAACCCCATACATTAATTTTATAATTAATTTTTAAGGGGCGTTTTAACAGATCTTTTTTTAGCAGGTTAAATTTCTATCACGACCACAAAAAGGTAGGGTAAAATGATTTCAACGGTTGTAACGTATATCCTTCTAGGAGTCTATACATAAAATCAGGCTTTATCAGTAAACACTAGGTTGTTTCAATCTTGTAATTTTTGTGCCTGCAGAAGTCGATCAGTGTCTTTTTGAGTGAGACGTGGCTTTTTTATATTTAAAGTTTGTAGCTTGTGAGTGGTTATTGATTGTTTTTATTGATATATTTAATAACTTTTTTAATCAAGTATAGGAAGCGCCAGATAAGTTGGCGAGCGGAGTGGTAAATTCGCGCAGGATTAGAAGTATTGGGGAGATTTGTATTTAGTTTTACATCAATTTGCGTAAACTACACATCTATCATTTAGTAAATTAATTTATTAGAGTAAAATATATAAAGTGGAAAAAAATAGTTTCTGCGCACCCCCTCCTCTCGCCATCTTATTTGGCGCTTGCTATACCTTTGATTTTGACATAATGTTAATCTAGGATTTTGACTAAATTTTACCCTACCTTATGTGGTTGCTATAGAAATTTGACCTTGGTAAGTCACCGATGTTTCGTTTAAGGCACTGCACCCACTTTCCAACAAACGCCCGCAAAAGGTATCGAGCAGTGGTTGCAACACCTATTCGAATCCCTTTCGAATGAATACATGGAAAGACTCCTTCAAAGCATTTAATTAAATAGGGCGCTCTCAATGATATACTACACATGTACAGATCGACAATCAGTATAATACTAAAGTTTTGTTGAGTGATTACTAGAGCTGAGGATGTTTGCGGTACGGCAGGACCGTATTTAGTGCATCCCCACATTTAACTATTTATCTAAATATTCTCTGAAATGATTTGCCGGATCTCATAAATTAATAGAGTGATATTTTAGTATGCACTGGATATTGTTATTATACAAAATCATAATAGCCATTTGTATTTATGGATCATAAATAATAATACGCATGTATTTGTATTTGGTTGTGAATTCAATTTAAACTTAAAACGAATCGTAATATTTTAACGACAAGCCGTCCTTACAATACATGCATTCGAGACAAAGTGTGCAACTCTACGAATAACTTCCATAATTGATCGAAAATGGACATTTTGGAGCTGAAGTAAAGCCCCTATTCTTAGAAAATTTTATTACTGTCGTTAAGAACTATTATTATAAACAACAAATGCCTTTTATTAGTGTTGAAGTTTTAGTTTCATTGAATTTCCATGTTGTAAGTAGTCAATTGTAAAGTGTTCATTCACAATATTCTAAAACAAGGTGTAAATTTAACTAAAATCCAGAAAAACACATTCTGATAATATATTACTAGATTAGAAGCTGTGTTTATTACTATTTATTATATTATTTTTATAACCAAATGCAATAAAAGCTACGAAAACAAAAGAAACCTCGATTTATTAAAATCTTGTCACACAGCCTTTCAAAGCCTGGCAGCACATATTTTGCATATATTTTATATATACTACCTACTTGAACTAGGTGAATGAAGTTAGAAGTTATAACTTATAAAAATAATATAATAAATAGTAATAAACACAGCTTCTAATCTAGTAATATATTATCAGAATGTTTTTCTGGATTTTAGTTAAATTTACACCTTGTTTTAGAATATTGTGAATGAACACTTTACAATTGACTACTTACAACATGGAAATTCAATGAAACTAAAACTTCAACACTAATAAAAGGCCTTTGTTGTTTATAATAATAGTTCTTAACGACAGTAATAAAATTTTCTAAGAATAGGGGCTTTACTTCAGCTCCAAAATGTCCATTTTCGATCAATTATGGAAGTTATTCGTAGAGTTGCACACTTTGTCTCGAATGCATGTATTGTAAGGACGGCTTGTCGTTAAAATATTACGATTCGTTTTAAGTTTAAATTGAATTCACAACCAAATACAAATACATGCGTATTATTATTTATGATCCATAAATACAAATGGCTATTATGATTTTGTATAATAACAATATCCAGTGCATACTAAAATATCACTCTGTTAATTTATGAGATCCGGCAAATCATTTCAGAGAATATTTAGATAAATAGTTAAATGTGGGGATGCACTACATACGGTCCTGCCGTTCCGCGAACATCCTCAGCTCTAGTGATTACTGACCATCGGTACCTGCCTAATTGCTACTAATCTTATTAATGTTTATCGGGTCCTTCTTAGAAGTGATCACCTCTTTTGACAGACAGTGTGTGGTAGTAAATATGTGGCGGTTCTTGAGACGTACGATGTAAGCTGCTGCACGGATGAGACTGCTTCGAACAATTTCGATTGCAATTACTTACTTCTCGTATATATGAAAGCTTAAACGAAACAGTCTCATCCATGTAGCAGCTTACATCGTACGTTATCAAGAACCGCCCATGAAATGTTGCATTTGCCTTAATTTTAGAAAACACGGCAGAACTATCCGACAGATAATTCACTTAGTAGATACCATATGATTATTAAATTTGTTCTTTTTCGCAGGATACTCTTTCTTCGTCAACAGATAAAAATGCTAGAAGAATTAAAATCCCAAAATTCGTTCATGTCCGACGGCACTTAGTGATGAAGTATTTTTGCAAGATTTTAGTGTTAATGGCTAAAAACTTTTTTTTTAATTTAAGTGAAGAAAAGAAAAGTATGCATACCTAATTTAATTTTTATCCAATTGCCGGTGTACATTTGCAAAACTCCCTGTGTCTGCATTTTCTTTTTTCAGAAGAACGGATAGAGAGAGGAAAAAAAAAGGAAATTCGTGCGAGAGCGGGACTAAAATAGGGCCTATTGGCATTTTTAATTTAATTTAGATAATATTTAAAGACGATCCTCCCGATCTAGGTAGAGGTTATTTAAACAAAATGAAAAATATGTGACTTTGTATTTGTATTATAATGGTTTTATGTTTTAGGATTAGATATGAGAAAAAAATGAAAGATTAATATTTCTAGACATAGTTTTTTTCCCTATTCACACAGTTTACGAAAAAACAAATATATTTGCGAATAAAAATAACCTTAAATGTACATTTTCGTTTGCTGCATAAACACGAAAAAGAATTTCCTCACAAAACCAATTTTTTTTAATTTAATTTAATTCACTGCTTTACAGCTAGTGTTTATTAACGTAAAATAATAGTGAACATTATTACTAAATTGTTCTGTTATTGTATATATTTTCTACTTTTTAATTGTTTTAGATTAAAAAAAGGTAAAATATGTATTTATATAAAAAAGCTATGGTTCAAAATAAAAAAAAAATTAACCTCTATACGAGTATAGTGTAACTTTTTCTTTTGTAGATATTAAAGAGTAAAAAAAGTACAAATGAATCTTTATACATAGAAATATATTTAAAATAGTAATGATAACACACTTTATCAAATGGTATAGCGCAGAATTTAATAAAGTAAGTTATATTGTAGCTTTTATTTATTTATTTCATTTGTATAAATGTGTCCACTATGTGCATTATGTGACTAAGACAAAAAAAATTATAAATTTATATTAAAATGAAATATATCACGATCCCATCTTTAGACTTTAAATATCATTGTATAATTGAAAAATCCTTGATTTGTTAATTTGAAAGAGGTGATATTTATTGAAGCGTGCAATTATATGTAGATTTTTAATTTAATCAAAGTGTTTTTTTATTTACAATCGACCAAAGGCTAATCGGTTAATCCCCGGAACAGGCGATTGGACGATAGCTTGGATTTCTGTTTTTTCAAGATGATAAGTCTTTCTTTGGAGACTGGTGGTTAAGTAAAAACTAAAGAAGGTATAACACCCCCTACTCCAATTATAGCTGAAATCGAGTGAAAGTTCGGTGTGTGCGAAACAAAGTCCAATTTGTTCAAATGAAAATACCTTTGTTCAGAACAAAGTCCGCTATTTCCAAATGAAAGTTCGCATTGTCAGATCAAGCAAATAAGTCACATACAGTGGAACTTCTCTAACTCGAACCTCCAAGGGACGGAATAAAAGTCGAGTTAAGGAAATGTCGAGTTACGGAAAATTACGTAAAATTTGAATCTTAAAGATTATTTATATGTATTATACATTTAATACTACATATTAGTAACTTAGAAAATTCGTTAAAACGTCAAAAAAGCTGCATCAAATTTTTATTGAAAAAATCAGTAATTTTTCTTTGAGTTACACTGGTCCATTTTTCATTCGTTATAAAATCTTCTAGTAAATTTAAGGAACCATGCAATGCACATTCTCCCTAGATGAAACAAATCTTCTTAAGTTTTCGATGGCAGAAAACGCTTCGTTGAGTGTAGGTATGCCAGTTGTATCAGTCTGGTTTTCATTAGTATCTTCGTCTTCATCTGTATCTAAGACAATAATCAAATTTGGCATCTTGGAACATAGAAAACATGGATGGGTAAACTTACCTATTTCATTAGGAGCAAGGTGCTGTATTACACTTTCTAAAATGTCTTCATCACTTGGGAAATCCATTGTTGACACATCATGATCAACATCAACATACTCCTCAAATTCAACATCATTTGTGTTTATTGCAGTTCTGTATAAGACCCACCAATTTTTTAATTCAGACACTGGAAGGATATCATCTTCATCCCAGTGGTTAGCATCCTGCACTAAATCATCTTTACCACAGCCCGCCTTTCTGAAGCAATTTGCAATTGTTTGCGTCTTTACGTCGTTGTTCCATGCTTTGTTTGGATCTTTAATTGCATCAAGTAAAGAAACATTTGAAGTAAATGTTGGCTCTTCCAAATGAGCCAAAATTATCATAATAATCCGTTTTCTGTAATGTTGCTTTAGATTTTTTATAATTCCCTGGTCCATCGGTTGTAAGATTGAGGTTAGATTAGGAGGAAAATACTCCAATTTAATATTCTTCAGCTTTTCTGCTACGGTTTTGGGGTGCGCCGGACAGTTGTCAACGAACAGCAAAACTTTTCTCTTCTGGACTGCAAACACTTTTCATAAATCTCACTTGTCATCCACGCTTTTCTGTTATATTCGTAATCCACTTCCAGTGACTTTATACCCTTAAAACAACGTGAATGTTTTGTTTTGCCAATAACAAGCAATTTTAGCTTTTCAGAACCACTCATGTTACTCCCAGCCATAACCGTTACTCTTTCCTTGCTGTTTTTACCACCAAAGCATTTTTGTCCCTTAAATGCAAGGGTTTTGTTGGGCAAGCATTTGAAGAAAAGCCCCGTCTCATCAGCATTGAAAATATTATTTTTGTCATACTGGCTGATTAAAGTCGGTAAAACATTTTTCTGCCATTCTTCACCACATGAAAATCTGCAGAACCACTTTCACCGCACAGTGACATTTGGACGATATTATGTCGACTCTTGAACTTATCCAACCAGCCTATACTAGCTGAAAATTCCTCCCGTCCAAAGCAGCGGCAAATTCTTTGGCTTTTTCTCTAATTAAACTCCCCGAAAGAGGAATATTTTTAGCACGTGCGGTAGTAACCCACTTGAACATTGCTTCGTCAATATCATCGTTAACACAAGCTTTAAGCCTTTTTCGTTTATTGTTAAACGTATCATTTTTTCTTTCCAAAAGTTTGTCCTTATTTTTTAAAATTGTCGATAGCGTATTATGAGGGATCCCAAATTGTTCCGCAATGTCTTTCTTCTTCTTTTCCCCCTTTTCCACCTCTGCTATTAATTTTATTTTTTCATTCAATGTTAAACACTTTAAATTTCGCTTCGACATATTTACCGTACACTTTGTCACGCGTACTACACAACTGCACTTCCGAAAGCACCCAGCACACGTTTCTGTCGAGTTAGGTGTACCTACGTGTTCGCATATTATGTCGAGTAATAGAAAAAGTCGAGAAATAGAAAGTCGAGTTAGGGAGACAAAAATACTATATAATAATATTCAAACTTCATTGTTCGCCAAAAATATTCGACTTACGGAATAAGTCGAGTTTTAGAAGTTCGAGTTAGAGAAGTTCCACTGTATATACATACAATGGTAACTCGATTCTTACATATACTCCCTACTTGCACGCCTCGATTCTTGCGACACGAAAATTTTTCTCATTACGTACTCGGTACTTGCAACATTCGAAAATTTTGGCCTCAATACTTGCAACATTTTTTTTCACATGCGTTTCTCAGTGTAGATTTTTTTGTTTGTTTGTTAGCCACTTACACGATGCATGTATGTATTTCGAGTTTTGAATTGAATAAAGTTCAGGGAAGTCCCGCCGTAGTATGAAACAGATGACGATTTGAATTTTATATCAGTCTAGAATTGAATTGTGCATGATTTGGTTGCAAAATGGCAAAGAAGAATTTTACAGTGCTTACAATAAAAGAAAAAGCTGATGTTTTAGAGAAATTAAATGCGGGGTATTCTATCAAAGCAATAGCTAATATTTTTGACGTACATAGAACATCAGTAACACGTATCAAGAAAAATGAACCATTCATAAAGAAGTTTATCACACAATCTGAATCCGGGCCAGGTAAAAGAAAGACGCTTAAGGTCTCCGAGTTTCCGAAAATGAAAAAATCCTTGTTCAATTGGTTTGCAAATCAAAGAGCAAAAAACTTACCAATAACAAGTGGCATGCTGAAGAAGAAAGCTAAGTAACGTCAGGAAAATCCAGGTGGCTTCAACGCCAGCAATGGTTAGGCTGCGAACTTTAAAAAAAGACATGGAATCCGAAGGCTCAAAATATGTGGAGAAAAATTGTCGAATAAGAGTGATTTTATCAATCCGTTTTTGGATAAATTCAACAAGAAAATTGTTGATGTTGGTTTATCAAAGGAGCAGATATACAATGCTGATGAGTCTGGATTATTTTAGAAACTTTTACCTGATAAAACTCTTGTACGTTCAAAAAAAACCTCGGCACCAGGTCATAAAATACGCAAAGAAAGGTTAACTTTTCTCGCATGTAGTAATGCTGCCGGAAATCATACAGTTAAATTAATGGTTATTGGGAAATCGGCGAATCCACGTTCATTAAAAAAATTTGCTGATATTCCTGTTGTCTACAAAGGAAACAAAAGTGCTTAGATGACATTGGCTTTGTTTGAAGAAATGAATTAAAGGAAATACTTTTGAGTATCGTGAACAAGGATGCACATTTGGGAGCAAACGCAGTGTCGCAGTGGAAGGGGATCCGCTTGCACGCGCATCTATTATACGTGAAGTTAGTTCGCGTACATAGAATATTACACGTGCACCCTGGATAGCGCCAAATGAACTAGCGCAAAAGGCAGCCAGATAATCCAGAATCACCTGGATCTCCTGGCTATAAGCACATCCATCAATAAAATTATGGTGCAACTTCACCAGGATTGGAGTTAGGAACAACGCAAAACCTAGTCAATCTTAAACAGAACCAGGTTCAAACAGCGGAAGGTGCCCAGATAGCCTGTGGATGGAGTTTGCTGACCCGGGATGTGACTGCGAAGTTATGCATCAAATACATCATATTCTTGGAGATTGTCCCCCGGGGCGATTTGGAGGAGAGTTTTGAGAATTTTTGAATGCGACGGAAAGTGCGTAAACTATATTCAATCCTTGGATATTTGTGAATAATTTATTTATGTTGTATAGTTTTGTTTTTGGTATGAACCGATGTTTTTAAAATGCCATACGCTAAATAATAAATAAATATTATACGTACTATCGGGAGCGATTGAAAGTGGACACGTTTTATGTTGGTATGTCGGAATTTCTAATAATTAACCAATGTAAATTGTACTTTTAAATTGTTAATTGTTTTGAGGTATGTGTACTAAAAGTGTCAATTTAATAAATTTTATTGAGTAAATCGTTAAAACCGAATACAAAAGTTTAATTAAATTTATTAAATACAGGTTATAACAAATTCCATATATTAAATTAATATTTTGTCCATGATCCATTCTTTACAATTACCGTTTCAAGACGATTTCTCATCGGAAATATGAGAGTTGCTGTATTTATAATCTAGCTAGATCATCCCAGACATTCGCTATTGCTAGTTTAACGTGTGTTCATTTGAAAAGTCAATCTAGGTTACTTTGAAATTTTGATTTTGATAGAATAAGACGCATATATATTAGTATGTGTTTGTTGTTCCGTGAACGTAAATCCAAATGACATTTGATAATGTCAATCACATTTGTTATTTATTTGTATGTATGAAACTGTCAAAATATACGACTTCGTAGGTTAAGTAGTAAATTTTAATATACGACATACTTCAAAATGTTCTCAGTAAATCACATGCTACTAGATTGACTTTTCAAATGAACACCCGTTATTTCGCGCAGCTAAATTATTTTCAAACATTTTTTTGACCATTACTGCCCAAATATTCTCCATCGGACTATTTTCAGGCCATGGGAGAACGTACGAAAAAGTACCAAGTAATTTTTCAGTGTTGCCATATCTGACCTTTCATAATTTATCTTTTCTTACTCATTTATAGAGGTAGTACAAAATACGACTTCATAGCCATACGTATGTATACCGTAGTCGACAAATTTTAATTTCTGTTTGCGTATATAGTGTAAGCTTGTTATATCCAATGATGCCTGCTTTCAAACAGTGGAGAGAGAAGCAGAGTGGTGGACACACACACATCTAACATGCCCTATTCCCTAACAAACACTTACCGGGTGTATAACACTTATTTCTCGACGTGCGTATATTAATAGTCGATTTCAACATACATGTTTTTACAACTCAAGAAAGGACAAATCATAAAATGGTATTATGCCGGTAGACACCTTAATGTACCTGTACATACACGATATCCACAAAAATTAAATGTATAAGCTGGTATTTTAAATAATTCAATTGTCGGTTCTTTCTATAGGGACATATCAAATAAAAAGTTTACACGTCATCCGCCAAGAATTTGATTATAGGTTGGCATACTGCCAAGAACATCGTAGTGGATTATTTGAACCTTTAATTTAGAATATTTATTTTTGATTCTTATCGGAGAAGAGTTAATTTATTATCTTTCCATAAGAGGTACATTTATTTTTATTTACATAATTTAGAATTAATATTTCATTTTATTTATACGCGGAAAATATAAGCTTTGTTGTACATCCTCATAAAAGTAATACACCATGAAATAAATATTTTTCTGTAAATATTCGTGGTGAATTTTATACGTATTTCTAAGTAATAGACTTACTGACTAGCTATAATCTGACTGCAGACATTCATTGCCAACCTCGCTATATATCTTTCTTTACTTTTCTTCGTCGCGCTCTTTTCCTCTTCTACTTTCGTACCAGAAATTAAAATTTGTCGATTATGGTATATCGTTATTACCTACAGCAAATATCAATAAAGAAAAAACCAAAATTAACTTTCAATATGCTACTGGAGCACTACATTAAATTAAAGGTTGTTAAGTATATTGACTATAAAAAAATACTAAATTAAGCGAGATCTGTTCTACAAATACAAAATATTAATTAACGTATATATCATTATGAAGCCGAATTGTAAAGTATAACATAAGTTACAAAGAAAGGAATTTATCTGAATGCACAAGTATGGCAACGTTGTGTAACGCTTCTACACATCAGGTAGTAGATAAGACGATTGATTATACTGTTTAATATCGTTAATGAAGGTGGCAGTGAAAACGTTTGTGTTAATCAACTTATCCTAGTATTATTATCAATGATATATTTTTGTTGTAATCAAGACAGATTTATAGAGTTAGGTTAGAATTTTGATAAAAATACTGTTATTTTCATAGTTATTTGAGTAACGGGTGTCCGTAAATGATTGAAGCTGACAGCGACTGTCAAATTTTGGTTAAGTATATATTGGTGAACTTAAAGGACGAAAAACTCATACATTTTGACAGACGTCAGCTTCAAACATTTACGGACACGTAGTATTTTGTGTATACGGTGCGATTAAAAAAAGGCTGCTTAGGTTGGTAATGAGAAAGCAGGAATTTATAGCTTGTTCAATTTGCAACATTGTGCACTGTAAAACAGTATAACGTGTGTCTGTAAATGATCGTAGGTCAATTATGTTGGTACTATGATTTATTATATTTTTCTACAGTTGGTGGAGTAGTGTAAATTCTTGGCTTGACAAAATATGTGAACAATAATCACTAAGGTTATGTTTATGAGAATTTGTTAAATGAGTATGCAACAAATGCTTTATTAAAAGAAAACAACCCTGATGAGTAGAAAAATACTTTATTTTTATAGAAAATCTTCCTAGGATTACCTTAAATCGCCTTACAATTTCACGCTTGTGGTGACCAAAAACTTCATAATTTACATTTTCGCGAGGAAATGCTTCAACAAATTGTTCAAAGCAAGACCGCAAATTATATGACCACGTCCATCGTGGTTTCGAGATGCATTCCGAAAATGGGCCATAAGAATATATGCATCATGATTAATCGTAAACATTTTAATAAATAAATAAAAAACCGACACCAAATAATACACAAAACCAACGTCGATGTGCTCTGTTAAAATTGCCATAAGCGACAATGTAGTCACTACAAGTTGATAAATTTGCAGGTATGCCAACATATGTTAATTGTGTAGGTTTCCGCGGTCGTTCTCTAGATGTAGATCTCGGTTTCCGGATTGAAACCGCGTCGAGTTAGGCGTAATTGCCAACGTTTCGTCCACTGTTTCAAGGGACATCTTCAGGGCTGTACGTTGTAGATGTAGATGTTCGTCGTTTGGCAGTAGCTTGAAGAATGCTATGCAGAGACCGGCACAACTTATATATGGGGGGCCGGGTCAGATGGTGGGCTGCTATTGGCTGGAGACAATGAGCCAATGGCATGCGTCGTATGGGCGTGGAAATTCTTAGTAGAGTTTGCCACGTCGGATGTAACGTATAGCCATCGTCTCTATTTGAGATTGCGGGGATGTTTGTAAATTTCAATAGATTCACGGATTTTCCTAGGGAAATAATGCGATTCACGGGACAGAAGCCTTGACATCTTTGAATAGAATTCGATGACCGGAGTTGAGTTTGTGTTCTGCCAGCGCTGAACCGGCTATATGTAACAGTCTAGTACAACGTTCATGTTCCGACACACGCACACCGACTGGCCGCTTAATTTCGCCAATGTACACACGGAATACGATACACTCCTTGTGCTTGAAGCGGAGATATTTTGTCTTTAACCGAGGGTATGAGGTCCGAAACTTTAGAATGGGGTCTGAAGACAGTTTTGATTTTATTTCTATGTAGAACCTTTTCTATATGATCGGTGATACCTTGAATATACGGTAAGAAGGCGGTGCTGATGTTAGGATCGGGTTCACTCCGAGGTTTGGGGTTACGATGTCTCGCTATAGTACGGTGTATGTCGTGGGCGTTATAATTATTCTGGAGTAGGGTGTTAGAAACATGCTTAAGTTCGGAGGGTAGTGCCCTAGATTCTGAGATAGAAAACGCACGATGTACAAGAGTATTGATGACCGCTTGTTTGTGTGCCGGGTGATGATGGGAGAACCCGTTCAGATATCGGTCCGTATGGGTCGGTTTCCTGTAAACCGTATGGCCCAGTTTGCCATTGATATTGCGGGTCACTAAGACGTCTAAACCATGGAGGTGGAATCAGACGGAAGGCTCCCGTTTTTAGACGTCTTGGAGATGTCCCTTGAAACAGTGGATGAAACGTTGGCAATTATGCCTAACTCGACGCGGTTCCAACCCGGAAACCTAGATCTCGGTTTCCGGGTTGGAACCGAGATCTACATATGTTACTTGTATTCTATGTAAATAAAGAGTATAATTTAAGAAAGCGGCCCAAATATAAAATAGACCAATATTTGGCGTCTGAAAATCGTTTTTCCTGCTGCCGATCATGTAAATCAATGATACAACCCTAGCAACATAGCATGTAAGTCGAGTATAACATTCGTTTGTAGTTTCGTCTTGACAACGGAACTTAATATTATAACGAAAACTCCTAGGATAATACTGAAAAACTCAGTATTCGGGTTCATAAGTTTATATGGAGTAAACATTAGGAACATCAAAACTGAACGTTTTTACGAGGGTATATTAGATATAAACGAGACTGATTTTTTTAAACTATTAATGCTTTATTGAACAAGGTTAATACAAATGTACTATTTTTCTACATAATCTCCCGCCCGCGCAATACATTTTTCCCAACGGATTGGAAGCTTTTTAATCCCGTTATCGTAAAAACTTTTAGGCCGGTCACACAGCCACTGGAGCACAAATGTCTCTACCGCTTGGTCGCTGTCGAAACGCTGGCCTCCAAGAGCTTCTTTTAGAGGTCCAAACAAATGGTAGTCACAGGGTGACAAGTCTGGACTGTAAGCAGGGTGTTCCAAGATTTCCCAGACGAATTGTTCCACTTTTTGCCTCGTAATGTTTGCCGAATGTGGTCTGGCGTTGTCGTGAAGGAGAATGACATTTTTAACGGATTGCGTCTTTCTTTTTCGTCGTAAAGACAATTTTGCGGCATCCAAAACCTCGCAATAATATTGGGCATTAATTGTGCGGCGATCATGAAGAAAATCAAGCCTCAATGTTGGCTTCGGTAACGCTCGTCCGTGGGCGTCGAACGTGGCTGTGGTTTTCAACTTTCCCCCGGCCTCCAGAAAATTGTTTATGCCATGCAAACACGCGAGGTCGTGAAAGGGTGTTCTCCCCGAACTGTGCGTGCAATCTGCGTAAAATATCTGTTGGATTCACCCCCTCATTGGTCAAAAACTTAATAATTATCCGCTGCTCCACGGAAACGTGCACTGCTTGCTCACTCATGGTCACTGCACTACTGAACGGTCTCGACGGAATTTCAGACGTTGCTCTCCCCACCCTAAGTGCTTTGTCTACATAGCCACCTACTTCGCCGATTCAAAAAACTTTTGTACGAGTCATTAAAAAATTAGTCTCGTTTATATCTGATATACCCTCGTATTATGAAAGATATACAAAATTACGATTTTTTACTACTTTTTCTATTTCATCAATCTTGATTTCGAATTGATTTCCAGCGTTTTATGCAATTTTCAATAATCTTCTCGGTTTGTTTATAGTGTCATATATTTGTATAACATGATAACTGATAGTGATAACACAGGGAACACAATTTACGAAAAGGGTTTCAAATCAAAATTAACTCTGACAGGTGACAAACCAAAAACCAGATTTTTTAAAAAATATAGAAAAATTTCTAACAGCAGCAGGAAAACTAAGTCATATGAAATGTATCGACTATTAATATTCTCGACAGGCAACAACTTGCCTACCTCGAATGTTAATACGTCCTTACATTCCTTGTGACTTAAATAGCTATTAAATTAGTTTAATAATCAAGTATACAGGCTGTCCTTGAACGAAAGAGACAACTTATGAAAAGTGGAAAGATGTAATTATACAGAATATAAATCCAAAATATTTTCTTAAAATTTCCTCATAAGCGAGAAAAAATGACAAATATTTGTAACGCCACTGTGCGAGCGACTATATCATAGGTAGATTGTAACCAAATTGGACGTGAAATGTCCCATCTTATATATTCTTTAAAAATTCACATGCAAGTATAAATTTTTAACAGCTGACTTTTCGTACCAGGTTATCGAATCCTTAACATACACAGTTGTCTACACAATGATCTTATAGAGTTTTTATAAACATTGCAGCGTGTATTTGCGTGTAAATTCAATAGCGGTATTTTTATAGACATTCACACAATACACGTGAAATCAAGCTGATTTAGTTAGTTTTAAAAGTTTTCGTCTTTATTTTTAGTATGATTTTTAAAATGGATTTGTAAATTAAATTGCTAAATTTGTGTAATATTATATTACACAAACTTATCTCCATACTCCATATAGTATTTATTAAGAGCAAAAAAAGCAGTGAAACTGAACAAAATAATAAAACAAGCTCACGAAAGTAATCGTACAGCTGAAAAGCGTGAAATGCCTCGTAGAACACACATCTTAATTTTTAATAGTTCACTTGAATTATAAACTGCTGATTTTGTACATAAATATATTGAGGTTATTGACCTTATATTCTATATGTGTATATATATATTCTAAAAACAGAGACAAAATTCTGAACAGACCCCCAGCCCCAAATTACAACCTATTCATTAATTTTATGCGGTAAATTTAAATTTGAAAATCTGTAGCAAATTAAATTGTATATGGATTGTTCAGAGAGAAATCCACAGTTAAAGCAGCAGAATGGTAAATGTAGTAATTACAGCACATGAAAATAAGTAAATTTGTCTAAAAAACACATGTTATTTCATTTATTTGTTGAACAGAAAGGTCAAATAGTCCTTACTGATAAACGTTTATGTAATACATAATATGCATTACAGTAGGAAATAGCTTAAATTCTACAACTATTACAATGTATGACAATTTAATTCCAATTAAAACAGATTAACAAGTTAATAACAAAAATATCTTATTTTATAAACTATTTGAAGATTGATGAATTCAGTCTTACGTTGGTGAATTGGAATCTTCACTATCACTGTCGTCGCCAAGAGAAATTATTCATCGATAATTCCAATATCTTTCATCCCAGCTTTTATGCATTTTTGCAGAGTTGCCGCAGTTATAGAAGTTGGCGCAGGATTAAAAGTAGTGGGGAAATTTGTATTTGGTTTTACATCAAATGTCAGATAATTCTAACCTCTGAGCGTGTATCACTTTATGATCCCCTAGCAAAGACATTATGTTCCGTCAAACGTCAATGACAAATGTATTCTGACAATTATTTGAGTAGTGGGGGTGGACGTTTTTAAAAACGGCTTCTGCGCAACCCCTCCTCGCGCCAACTTAATTGGCGCTTCCTATACATTATTGATAGCATTATGTAAATGTTGCTCAACTTCATTTAATTTAAAAGTCCTATTTTTTGCAGCTACAAGGGTGGTTTGACAATTAACTTGATTTGCTATGAAAGAAAACAATTTGAGTTTTGCAACGTACTTTATTTTTCGACATAGTCCCCTCGAAGTTCAACGCACTTGCCCCAACGTTTCTCCAGCTTCGCGATTCCTTCACGGAAATGAATTGCTTCGATGCTTTCAAAATACTGGTTTACTTTCTGTATGACATCTTCATTAGACTCAAACTTTCGTCCTGCCAGAAAAGTTTTTAGTTTCGGGAATAGATGGTAGTCCGAAGTTTGAGTGGACCAATCCGGAGCGAAAGCAGAGGCGTGACTAACGAATTGGTTCACGATTACTTAGTATGTTGTTCACGGTCATCGTGTGTACACGTATAATAGCAGCAGGAAAGTGTATTTAATAATGTTGCACAGCTATGTTCGATAGAAGACGCAAAAAATGAGTGTATTTTAAGTAAGTTTGAAAGTCACGCCTCTGCTTTCGCTCCGAATTGGTCCACTCTAGTCCACAGGAGCTAGATCTGGCGAATACGCAGGATGCGGAAGCAGTTGAAATCGTAGCTCGGCCAATTTTTGCTGAGCGACACGACTTGAATACACGGGGCATTGTCATGGTGAAACAACACCTTTTTCTTGGCTATTCCCGGGCGTTTCTCTGTTATTGCCGCCTTTAATCGGTCCTAAAGTGATGCATAATATTCTCCGGCAATGGTTCTTCCCTTTTCAAGGTAGTCAATTAGGAAAATTCCCTTTGCGTCCCAAAAACCTGACGCCATGACCTTTCCAGCGGATGAAGCGCATTTCGCTTTTTTCGGAGCCGATTCGCCACGGGCAATCCATTGTTCGACTGCTGTTTAGTTTCTAGAATATAGTGGTGTATCCAATTGTCGGCAGATATTCGCATGCGATTTCGCTTTTGCTCTTGAGTGAGTAAACGCGGCACCCATCTTGCGCACAGTTTTTGCATGTGCAATTCTTTATGCAAGACGAAGTGAACTCGCTCAGTTGAGATGCCTGTGGCTTCCGCTAACTCGCGCACTTTCACTCGTCTATCGGCTAAAATCAAATCATGGACTTTATCGATGATTTCGGGTGTCACAGCTGATTTCGGGGCTCCAGGACGTGGTGCATCTTTAATGCTTGTTCTGCCACGCTGTTTTCCCTTCCAGATAAAAGAATTGAATCACGCCACGAATTCCAACTTTATCCATTTTTCGCTATTGCTCGAAACACTTCTGTTTAAGTAACTGTCAAACAACGAGTTACTGTCAGAATGACTTAAGACCAGAGAATATTAACTCATAGGAATGACACTTTATGACTACATATACAGATTACATTTGGGCCCTCTATTTAGTGTGTGTACCAAGTTAAATGTCAAACCACCCCCGTACCTCATTTTTTTATTTGTGCCCACACAAGTTCAATCGGACCCAGCTCGCAGTGGTATGGAGGTAAACGAAGAACAGTCTTGTTTTTTGATTTCGCAATTTAATCGATTACATATGAATTGTATTTACTTTTGACCATATTTACTAAGTTCAATAATTCAGCTCTAACCATATCCTCCTCATACTCTATCCCCTTATTTCGTAACCAATTTTGAATGTCTGCTTTTCTCCACAACGTTGTTGGTGTCTTTTCAGCCTTGCGGCTATGATACGGTGCATTATCCATCATTATGACAGCATTTTCTAGTAGATAAGGTAATATATTAGTGAACCAATCCTCAAACACTGGCATTCATTTCCTTATGATAACCAGAGGTTTTATTCCCCTCAAATAGTAACAAACCATTTTCGATGAAATCATCCGCATTGCCAATTTGTAATATTATCAGGTGATGTCCCTTACTACACGAATTTTTTAATCCTGTTGTAAGTCCTTCCAAGGCCTATTGTAAGGCCTATGGCTTAAAACATTTGTATCCATCCATATCTTCTGCACTGTATGGCCCTCATTCAACCAGGTTTCATTTAAATAGAAATTTTGTCTATTCTGGGATCTGTATAATGAAATATCTTTCAGATATTGTCGTCTCCATCTTACGATATCATCTCCCTTAGTAAGAACTATGTTTCTGCCACGTTTAAGATATCTGTAATATTTAGCACAGTTATATTTAGATATATAAATATACCTACTATAAATATTCTCACTTAAAATGTAGTTGCTTCATTAAGTGGTACAATGTTCAGCGGCTCATATTTGGTAGTTCGCTACTACTATTTATTTGAGCTAGCATTTTATCTAACGTGAGCAATGTGTCAATTTGTCGAAACATGTCAACGATTTGGTACAGAATGTCTACTAGTTTATATTGTTTGGCTCTGAAGTTTTCCCTGGTTTCTTATATTCGTTGATAACCCGATATCATGTTGGGTGTATCCGTCACAAGTTGTTTATAAATAAGCATTTATTGCTTTTCAGCACTACACAAATGACTTGCTTTCTCTCGTTTCCTTGGAGAAGAACACACAACTGTGCTTTTAGCAGCACTGATGCTGGGTTCTGCATCCATATTTGAAATCAACAGCTACAAAATTATAATTTTACAAGAACTGAAATTCTCTTATTACATATTACTTACATAATCTATTAATCTTCAAATCGAAGCTATAAAAAGAACTAATCTACACCGCAACATAGTTAAAGTAATATAATTATGATAATAATTTAATAAATATGATAACAAAACTCTAGAAATGCAGACGTGATATAAAGATGTCAAAATATTTGACAATTGATGACAAAAAGCGAATGTTCTACGGTGGTATTCTGCCTTGCTCTGGACCAATAAGAAACGACTGTCACTTGAGTTTGTTCAGAATTTTGTATCTCTCTTTTTGGAATATACCATACTATACAACAATGTTATAGTTTTTATAACATCGACAGCTGTTACATGTGTGTGTGTAACTTACCTTATTATTTATACTTATTCCGAATATTTTGGACTCATAGGCGGTACATAATAAAGTTTTCACGGGGTTTGCGTCGTAATTGACGCACAATTTTTTAGATTCATAGTCTATATAATTGTATCTTTCTAGTTTTCATTGGTCGTCTCATTCTTTCAAGGACGGACTGTATAATGAAAATAAAAATACATCAATTTTTTAATTATACAATGATGCGTTTTATAAAAACAAAAGAAGGGGTCTGAACAAATGTGATATGTTAATGTTATATACCTCATACCAGCGTAATTAAAAAAACGAAATCGTAGTTGCCTCAAAGACTAAATTACGCACGCGAAAAGCAATACGAAGATGTACATTTAGGACTCTGAAGCTGACTAAAAAAATATCTAGTAGAACGATTCCACTTCTCTAAGTTCGCGGTTTTCATTCTATCTTTCTTTTGTTATTAAATAGTTAATGTACACGTGTGATCGAATAAAGAACGGATTACGTTTTTGCGATAAATACGTAACATAATTTAGTAGGTACATCACCAAATAATCGTTGAAGTTATAAATTGACGGAATGCATTTAAATTATATACATAATACATTACAGCACGTGAATCGATGAGTTTATCATCTGAGTTTTATTTGATCATACTGTATACAGGCACTTGTAAGTATATAAATTGACATTTTTCACACCAGACGAAACAAAAAATGAAATATATGTGATACTGACAAAGCTGTTACAAATATCGTATGTTCTTTTTCGTTGTTCAAAAGCCATCGTTTACTTCGAATGATTTCGAAAAAGGTGGTTATGTATGTAGGCTGTCCCATTAAAAGAAATCATAGATAATTTTTCGCTTTTTTATGATTAATGAGGTCTGCTTATTTTAAGAGATTAGAATTGTTTTTAAAATTATTATTATAAAAACCATTCTTCAAATCTGTTATTGTAACGAGTCCTTCAGTGAAGAGGAAAGCTATATACTAATTTTTTACAATTTTATTTATTTTTTTAAATATCGCTTGATTGATTGGGCGCCATTTTAATCTACACGCTCTTCTATTTTGAAACCAAACTTGTCCACTACTCCCTGTAACTTGCTCGATGTAAAAAGCGCGTTAATTTCATTTTGAATTTCTTTTCTAACAGCAGTCAACTAAAAATACGAGGGTGGATCAATAAATACCCGTGTTAGGAAAGAAGACGCAAGTTTTTCACAAATTTTTGATTTATTTTTCAACGTAATCACCTTTTAGTACAATACACTTTTCCCAACGTTTCTGCTATTTCTTTAACCCCTCCAAAAAATACGATTTGTCAAACTCTGCAAAATACGCTTCTGTCTCGACGATAACCTCCTCGTTTGAGCTGAATCTTTTTCCCCCGAGCCACGTTTTCATGTTGGGGAACAGAAAGAAGTCGCAGGGAGCCAAGTCAGGCGAGTACGGTGGGCGCGGCAGCAATTCGTAGTGCAGTTCATGCAACTTTGCCGCGACAATTCTGGATGAATGTGCTGGTGCATTATCGTGGTGAAACAGCACTTTTTTCTTAGCCAAATGGGGCCGTGTCTTCTTCAATTTTATATCGAATCGGTCCAATAATTCACTGTAGTACTGCCCCGTGACCGTTCTTCCTTTCTGCAAAAAGTCCATGAGGATTATTCCGTTGGAATCCCAAAAAATCGTGGCCATGACCTTTCCGGTCGATGGGACCGTCTTTGCCTTCTTCGGAGCAGATTCACCCCGAAAAATCCATTGTTTTGACTGTCGCTTGGACTCTGGCGTATAATAATGGATCCAGGTTTCATCAACGGTGACGACTCGACGCAAAAACTCCTGCGAATTTCTCTTAAAGAGGTCCAAACACTGCTTCGACATTGACAACCGTATCCGCTTGTTGTCCACCGTAAGCAATCGCGGCACCCATCGGGCCGACACCTTTCTCACCGATAACTTATCATGTAAAATATTAATTGCCGTTCCGTACGACACGCCTACGGCCTCTGCTACTTCGCGCACTTTCGTTCGGCGATCAGCGAGAATCATGTCGGGGACCTTTTCAACGATTTCCTCGGTAACCACGTCTGCCGGGCGGCTTGGGCGCTCCTCATCAAAAACAGATGTACGACCACGTTTAAATTCGTTTAACCAATATCTTACGGTTGTCATAGATGGTGAAGGGTCCCCATAGACAGCATCCAACTTCACTTTTATTTCTTCGCATGTTTTTCCATCCAAAAATAAAAAGCGAATTACGGATCGATATTGCTCTTTTTCCATTTTATCGAGAAACACGAAACACGTGTGATACAACTGGCTGCCAAATAAAAACTAACCTATGAATCAGTCTGAAATTTATTATGGTGTTGTCTGACAGATGGTAGTACACGACGGTAATGCCAACTTCCCTCAGCAGCGCCACCTGTCTTCAAACACGGGTACTTACTGATCTTCCCTCGTACGACTTGATCTTCAATTAAATAAAGGTAAATCAGAAGATTTATCAGTCAAACAATATTTCTATTTTTGATTCGCAGAGTTCTTTCAAAGTAGTCAGGATTTAGTCATACGATTGCCTTGCGGAAACTTGTAATTCGTAGAAATAGAGTTACTCGATAATATTATTCATTTTCGCATAGTAGTTGTGCCTATCATCATTAGGTGATATCGAAAAATATATAATTCATTTGACTATATCACTCTAAAATTATGAACCAATGAAAATGCAGGATTTTCGTGTGGTTGTCGTGTATTACAGCGGTTATTCACGTATTATGACTAGAGAATACAATTCCGGGATTACGGGATTCTTGAAGCATAATCCCACGATTAGACTATGTGGTTTCTAATTGGGCTCAAATGAAAAAAAAAACTTAAGTAATTTCTTTAATAGTTATTTACGATACAAGTGTTAAAAGTGCGACTTTATTTCACGAGTAAAAGTTTGCGACACGAGCGTTAGCGAGTGTCGCAATTTACGAGTGAAATAAAATAGCATTTTTAACATGTGTATCGTACAATATTTTTTCTACAAACACATTTTTTATTATAAAATATAAAGAAACTACACTGACCAAATTTGACAGCTCATGAATACGTTTTGACATAACTGGACGCAGCCGTTAAATTACGTCAAATTAAGTCACAATTCATCCAAAGATGAGTTCGTATTTTAATAAAGAAAATGAAGTAATAGCGAGAATAATAATTCTGAAAGTACTGCAACACAGGAAATAAATATCTCGAATTACACAAACTGTACATTTAATATTAATTATCCAAGAAATATGTAATTTTCAATAATTTTAATATATGTTGTCATTTTTGACAAACTGTCATGTCAATTTACTTTTAACACTAGTGTTAAAAGTACTACTTTTAACACGCTACGCTATAAAATCGCATTTTTAATTGAAGTTAGCCGTGTCAAAATGTCAACTTTTAACGGTGTTTGTAGAAAAAATTATTTATTAATATTGTTGTACAACACAATATACTAAAATAAGGAACAAAAAAGATAATACAAAAAACTATTTAGAATTTCTAAAATATAAGCAGAAATATCAAAGCATCCAATGTTTGACTTCCAAGCCTGCTTCGTAGTTTATTGCCAACATAAGCAGCAGCTAAAAACGCTCGCTCAGGTTCTACACTGGTTGGAGGAATAGACAATAGATATTTATATGCTAATTCTAAGTGATATCCACCAACTCCTCCATTTTCGAACAGGCTCATTTCGCGACTAATACTATTTACCAACCCCGATTCATTTTGTACTTCAGGATCTGGGGAGTCCATGCTCTTATTAATTTCCAGCTGTAACTTTTCCTTTAGTGTCAATTGGGGTTGGGAGGTTTGTTGCCTTGGCTCATCATCTGTTTGTGATCCTGACCTTTCTTCCTCTTCCGTGTCATCTCGCCTATTTAGTCTTTTAATAATACTCTTTATTTGCGCCCTCACTAAAGCCTATGTAGGAACTGGAAATAAGTCAAGCCATTCCAAATCCCATAATAACTGATTTTCATCATATTTTCGTGGATTTTGTAAATAATTTAACACACCAGTGAAATCATCATTTCGTCGTTGCTTTATACGTTCCACTACGGATGTTTTCATTTTATTGGCGTGCTGAGTTTTTGCTAGACAATTGTTTTATAAGAAATTTCAAAGCGGCATCAGCTGTGCATAAATTAGCAGATTGCTTCTACTGTGAGTTTAATTAGGGTCAGCGCATCAACAATTATATTTACCAAGTCAAAATCAGCATCTTCTAAACGGATTGGATGATTGAGATCTATAAAAGTTTTTGAATGCAGGTTTTTAAAAGAGAAAATCGTCCCAGCATGGTTAAAAGACTATTCCACTTGGTTTTACAGTCGAAAAGAAGTGACAGCTCTTTTTTATGTTCAATCTTTACATATTTTTGAAGTACGGTTTCATTTTTCAATGGTGATCTTTTGAAATACACTACAACTTTTCGGATTTTCTTTATCAGCTCATTAATGTTTTCATCTTTCGTTAACTCTGGTATGTGTTCTCGCGCAAGTTCATTTTGTGACATTAAGATTAAACCTGATTCTGGACAGTCTAAGTCTTCTAAATTGTCATCATCATCGCTATCGTTCATATAATCAGCAGTCACAGCTGATTCATTTATAGTATCATCTGATAGTGAGGTAGGGCTGTCTTGCCTGTCTTGAAAATAATTTTTTATTTTATAAAGCACATCACAGACGGCCAAATTGATACCATGTTCGAGACACAGTTGTAGTTCAGTGCAAACAAGCTATCCCACCTTTATGATAACGTTCGGTCCATCGGTTACAGTAGCCACGATATCAGTTTCCAGGGAAATATCAAATTTACTTAGACGCTCTTTAAATATACGAAGACAATTTTCAGCCCTGATACTTCCACGAATAGGAACGAGTCCTAAGCTCCAAAACATGTATCGTTTATTGGACGTTGATGTCCACTCGTCGAAAGATAGACTGAATCTTTCACCTGCACTTTTCAAATGTTTTAATTCTGCAGTTACTTGCTTTCTGATTTTTTCACTGTAATTCATAACACGCTTTCGAATAGCGACGGCTGATTTTGGTAAATCTATGTATTTCGCTAAGAGGAATATTCTCAAATCGTCTGAAGTTATGAATACACTGAATGGAAATCGATCTAATGCAATCATTCTTGCCAAAACATCATCCAGGCTATCGTCGGCACTTTTCTATAATATTCTTCTATCTTTCGTTTAGCTGGTGGCGGTGCTGTGTTCAGATTTTCAGAATCTTGACTTGTTGAAGCTGTTAAACGATTGACGTCAGCTAAAATCTTAATGTTATGTTTTGATGACAAATATGTATGTAATCCCTTAGTCGATCCACCCAAAGTCTTGAGAATGGCAGGGGGCATCGCTTACATTTAGCACTATTCCCGTCTTTCGCAACTAAAAAATAACTCCAGGCTAACGACGTATCACTGGTTTTTTTATGTTGAACAAAGTCTCCCGCCATTTAAAATAACTTTTTCAGATAATTGACTTTTAAATTTAAATGACGTAACCTGCGTAACCTTGTCGCTGGTAGAATAATAAATGAAAAATCTTAATCCTAATAAGCGTATTTATACTTTCATATAGGGAATACCTCGCAACAATATTATGATATATCATATGAGGTGATCGGGTGATTCCCCTGTTGGCCCGTTGAGGAATTACTTTAACAGTATTGTATTGAAGTATGCCGGGCGGGGAAGTCCCTTCTAAGTTACATATTATTTGGGCTGTACTTGTGTAGTTCTTTTATCGTACGGCGTACGTAAGGATTTTTTATCTTTATGTAATAAGTGCCCTAAATATAATCTAGGTAAGGTCATTGTCACGGCGCAACTGATTACGGAATGCAAACTGGCAATCCCGAGATTAGCCAAGTACAGTCCCGGGATTTACGGGATCAAAACCTGGCCGAGATCCTGGGATTGTATTCTCTAATTATAACGCAAAACGAATATACGAACCTTTGTAAAAGGTGTCCCAACAGGAACTTGGGGATTTAAATTTCACATTATTTTCAAATAAGATAACTTAGCAACCTTATATTTGGTATATGTCATCTATAAACTTGTAAAAGTCATCATGCAACGTTTCACGACTGAAGAACGTATCCAAATTGTTCAAATTTATTATGAAAATGGTCGTTCCATTACGAACACAATTCGTCGACTACGCGTTGTTTTTCATCAGAATCATATTCCCAGCAATACGGCAATTAGAAATTTAATGGCAAAATTTGAGCGAACTGGTTCTGTTCTCGATGTAAAGACACCACTACGTCCTTGTAACGTTCGGTCAGATGAAAATATCGCTATGGTGAATGAAAGTGTTACCGAAAGTCCAAAAACTTCAATTCGTCACCTTCAAAAGACCTTCGGCTACACGCATACAAAATCCAGTTAACACAAGAATTGAAGCCCAGGGACCATCACCACCGCCGTATCTTTGCCAATTGGATTTTGGAGCAAACTGATTTTGATGACGAATTCTGTAAGCGAATCATATTTAGTGACGAAGCCCATTTTCACATAGGGGTTACGTAAATAAACAAAACTGCCGCATTTGGGGGCGTGAAAATCCTCGAGAGATTATTGAAAAACCCATGCACCCACTACGTGTCACTGTATGGTGCGGTTTCTCGGCCAATGGTGTTCTTGGACCTTACTTTTTTGAAAATGAGAATGGAGAAGCAGAAACTGTAAATCGGGAGCGGTATCGACAGATGTTGAATAACTTTCTATGGCCTCGTTTGGAAGATATGGGCCTCAACAATCTTTACTTTCAACAAGATGGGGCCACTTGTCACACTGCCAGGGAAACTCTAAATTTACTGCAGGAGAAATTCCCTCGCCGTGTGATTTCTCGTAATGGTGACGTGGATTGGCCTGCAAGATCCTGCGACATAACACCGCTGGAGTTTTTCCTTTGGGGTTTCCTTAAGGATCAAGTCTACACAAATAATCCACAGACAATTGATGAATTAAAAAATAACATTCGTGCGGCTATTGGCGAGATTAACTTGCATATGTGTGATAAAGTCATTGAAAATTTTAAAAAAAGAATCGCTGTGTGCAATAGAAGTCACGGTGGACATTTATCCGATATCTTGTTCCACATATAATTTTAGGGTTTCTATTTTATGTTTACGTTAATAAATCGTTGAATTTCTAAATACTACGCATGTTATTTGGAATTTAAATCGCCAAGTTCCTGTTGGGACACTTATATATTCGGAATATACGAACTCTCTGCCAAAACTACTATTAAATTAACGTGAATTTCTTGACGACAATAAATTTGTGAAGAAATTCAGAAATTAGAATCGGCTCTAATTTTTCGTCAATTTTTTGGGGAATTATGGTTACATTTCGGTTTAAAAGTCTTTGCCAACTTTGGCGTCATCAAGCAATGTCAATGTGAAACTTATAACTGTTGTAGGTTTTTAAAGGTTATCCTTTTCATAGATCGAGTGAACAATTGTGGACAAATATGCTTAAAAACACTGTCATACGTTTGAAATAACCTACTAAATTTAAACAGGTTTGTAGTAAGTAAAAGTCACTATCTTATGGGTGGCATTAACTTGATGACTTCAATAAAATATTTGATCGTGTAATACAAGTATGAATTTTCAATAAATTCATAAACTTCTTCATGAATAAATTCATGAATTTCTTTGACCATGTAAAGCCGCCTTTAGAGTAGTGTTGGTCAGATAAGTTTTTTTTGTAGCTCGTAATTTGTGGAAATGGAGCTTCTTCGTTCTTACGTCGAAAATGTTCGTTTTTGCGTAACCTGCTGCTGTAACGTTAGAACATTTGTTCTACCATCATCAAAGAAAATCAAATATCAAATCATAAAAATGTAACTTTTAAACTATATAACGGTTTTACCAAGCTAACGAATGGGTGCTCATATTTCCCAAATACCAAAAATTTTGTTCAATTATATATTCCCATCTAGAAGGTAATTTTGCTTTATCTAACATAAACCGCGACGAATCTCAAGTCATCAGCGTTACTCAAACATTGCATTTCTTAAATATTGTTTAATGCCTGAAAAGCGCGCGTTTTTCGGAGATGATGTGGCAATCCTAATAGATCTAAGTGACAAAATGTTTTGGACAGGATATCCTATTATGGCATTTCAAATTTTATCAATATTTTCTGGAGCGTTAACAGTTTTAACAGCTCTTTTATGTTTTGCATTGAATGTTTCCTCAAACCATGCATAAGTTACATGATCATGCCAATCAATGACACGAAATATGGAACCAATTGCGAAATAACCTTGTTGGTATAAATGTCGCAGAATCATAGTTTTTGTAAAATGATTTTAACACGAAAAACGTAATATGTATCCAATTACTGTTTTAATCTTCATGGATGGCTGATTAAATAACTGCCAATAATAGCGATTAACCTTCCTTCAGTGTCAAATTAATAATAATTAAAAAAATTCCGCTTCACTGACGGATCGGGTATTTTAAACAGACTTTTAGACAGTGGTGTACGTATTTTTTTCCTCCAGACATTGTTAATAATACGAAAGCGAAATTTTTGTTGTAATTTATTTTCCTTTATTTTTTCATTTAACAATTTTTTAAATAAATAAACACATAATTGTTGTTTTATTAAGAGAATATAAATTGTGTATGTAAATGTTAAATAAATAAAAAGAAAATGGAAAAAAGAAAAGTTTAATAATAAAATATGAATGATATCGAAAAAATCGTCATTACGTCATTTCTTCATTATCAAAATGTAAAAAAAAAAAAGAGAAAACACAAAACATGTATTTTATGCTTTATTTAGCACATTGTTTAGTTCGGCAAGAGATGTTGAGTTGTATAGTTGTCTCCGTGTATTTGCGTGCATGTCACTGTTATATATAGTCTTATAAAAATCATGAAATGTTCCAAACAAAGTAACATTAAAAACTTTTTAATCTAATTCGACTTTATGTGTTTTACTATATATATATCCACACAATTACAGTTTATGAGTATCCTGTACTGTACCAATATTTGAAGCAAAAAGTTATGTAGTCCAAAAGCAGCTGATGTATTTTATAGAGAAAGGTTCCTAGCTTCATCAGGTTGATTTTAATGAAACAATTAGGAATAACTAAATGTTGAATTTCGTTTTATTCAAGAAAATCGGCAAATGAGTGACAGATGCTCTCGAAGGTCAGGTCTTTTTTTCTTTAATAACTCTATAATTACACTGATGGAAAAAAGTGACGAGCACACCCTGTATAATCTGAACGTGTCAAGATAAATGCGTATATTTAGCGAAGCTTTATAGTTTCCTCTAGACGAGTTTGCGCAGCGAGTTTTGACTTTTTCTATCGCTGCATTTTTTACTGAGTGCCTCCGACAGCTGCAATATGTTGTCTCCATGGAGACCGATGCGGGAAGAGAGAAACCGGTTATTGTTAGTGTGGTGGAAGCGGGTAGTTGTAACCGTACTTTGTGCGTGATGGAAAGTCGTTCGCGTTATCTGAGTGAGTTTGAGCGAGGAGCAACAGGAGCATCCTTCCGTGATATCGCACGCCACCTCGAGCGGTCATTATCGGCAGTGCAGCGGGCATGGCGAGAATGGATGGAGCAAGAACGTACGCGCCTTCAGTCGCGAGCGGGACGGCTCCGCGCGAGCACAGCTCGCGAGGATCGCGCCCTTGTGCACAGCGCTTTAACGTCGCGTACGTCTTCCTCAAAGCAACTTGGAGCCGTTTGCCTAGCAGGAAGGGAAGGCGTACTCACTACGCGAACTGTACGGGGGCGTTTGTTAGAAAGTGGACTGCGAGCGTGCTGTGCGTTGCAGCGGATTCCACTGACTCGCGAGCACCGCCGTACACGGCGCCCGTGGGTGGAGGCTAGACATCAGTGGGTTGTCGAGTGGAGGCACATTTTGTTTTCCGACGAATTCCCGAAGATTTGAATTGAGCACCGGTGACGCGCGAATTTTTGTTCATCGGAGACGTGGTGAGCGTCACCTCGAGTAGTGTATCCAACCACGCCCTATCCATCACCAGCAGGGCATTATGATATGGGGTGCTATTACACATGGTGGACGTACACGTCTGCATACGTCAGCATACGATGACGGCTCGCCGCTACGTAGATGAGGTTGTGCTTCTCTACGTTCGACGGCGCCCACGTCTTCTATACTACATGCACGACAACGCCCAACCGAACACTGCACTTGTTTCCCAGACCTTTGTGGAAGAGAACCATATACGGATGCTTCCATGGCCGGGACGTTCTCCGGATCTCAATCCGATCGAACATGTCTGGGATATGATCGGACGGAGACTTCAACGTTATGCGGCCCCGCGGGTAACGTTGAGGAGCTATAGAGGCGAGTTGAAGCAGCATGGTTGGACATCACTCCTACTAACATACAACGACTTATTGACTCCGTGCCTCGTCGTGTAGCGATGGTACGCGCCACTCGCGGGAGATACTGCCGCCATTAATGTACTCCTTTCCCAGCAGGGCTACACCGCTCTCCAGGTGAAGGTAAGTTATGCTACATTAGTACTACTTCCATACCAAATTTCATTGCGTTAGATCCACTTCTTCAGATTATACAGGGTGTGCTCGTCACTTTTCTCCAACAGTGTATTACAAAAAAATATTGTGACTTACTAGCATTAACATGTGTTTCAAAAGAGAATATCAAATTGAGCCATTACCATTATATAAAATAATTTATCTTCACTTATTGTTAGTATCTACACTCCATAAAAAAAGCATTTAAAACGAGGGTATATGGAATATTTAACTAGTTTACTATGGCTTATATGTTTTAATTTTTGCGTGTCCAAGATAGTATGATAAACTATGCAATGCATTGGACTCTTAACAGTAAGGAATATTTCTCCGTTGCGCATCTCTTATATGTGCTCCACACTGTATATTGTATCATTTATGGGTGTGGACATATAGGCAAGGTCTATTTTGTGGCCATATAGGCCAGGTGATAGAGGTAAAACCTCACTCTAATAGTATGAATCGTGTTGCTATCGTATGGGTACTGTTAAAGGAGAATGCATACACGGTATATACAAGGTGATACAAAGACCGTGTTAGACTCGATGAACTGGGTTCAGTTTTTCAATCTCATCTTGACTCCTAACAGAAATTGTATCCCTTAGTTGGGGAACTGTTATATTTTGATAATTATTTGGTAACATATATATTCTGGTAAGTAACAATAATTCCTTCGGTTTTTTTTTTATTATTAATATTTTGATCCTCCTTGGTTATCTACACACTCACTGACGCGTTATAGCATGGATTTCAATAAATGGTCCATATCTTGTGGTATATGTCCCAGACTACTTGTATCTCATTTTGGTGGATGCGCTAAATAGTTTTATCTCCTGTCAGAAGATTTAGCAAACCATCGCAAAAATTAACACAAGCCTCTTTAAAGACGTTTAGATCAAGCCTTGCTACATGGGAACGCGTATTGCCTTGCTGAAACGACGCATCTTCCAGCTTCTGAAGAGAAGAATGAGACGAATTTCTTCGAAATAACGTTGGACAGTTCGAGTGCTGAGTACGACAAATACCAAAGAAGACCTATTTCCTAAATAGGTTTGTAACTAGGGTTGGTAACTGATATCGATTCCCCGATACCTCAGATAACGAAGGTATCAATACCAGAATATCGATACCAAGGAACCGATACCAACGAACCAATACTAAGGTATCGATGCCAAGAAATCTATGCTAACTATAGAAATGATTGGAATCAATCTCAATGTATACCGAGGTATTCATTCCAAGGTATCGACTCCAAGCAAGGAGTTCAAAGCATCGATACTAAGATAATATGTCGGTATCGCTTTATTTTGAAATCACTTTTACAACCTATATATTGGTATTTGTAGCAATTTCCTTTTCTTTATTTAATATGGTCTATTTATTTATTGCATGTGTGTTGCAAGTTTAATTTATGATTCATACAAATGCAGGTAAAAAAAAGTGGCTTCGAAAATTCTTATAAAGTTGTTGTAAAACAACGTGCTTAGTTTGTTTCTATTTTGAAATAGAATATTTTAGGCTTTTTGTATAATTTGGCAATAGCGCGCATATCTGTATACAAGGTGTGTATAAATTGTCGCAAAAGCTACACGTAGCGACATTCTTCGTTCGGTTCTGAATAAAAAATCTTAGTGTTAAAATGTCGTATCATGCTTTGTAAATTCGTAAATGTCAAAATTTGACAGTAATGATTTTGATTGAACTCACTTTGAAATACAAACTTATTGTTCTACAACGTTGCCAAATGTGTTTTTCGTGGAAGAACGTTAATGAATAAATGTTTAAAATAAGCTTTTAAATCAAAAAGAAAACGTTTACGAAATAATGCTAGTAAAATTTTTTTCTTTAAACTAAATTGCATCTATCTCTGTTAACAGATATCGAAGAGCAAAGGTGAGTTACGCACTAAAAGTCTGAACTTCAAGAACCCCGTGAAAACAAACGAAGCATGATACGACATTGTAACATTAAGATTTTTTATTCAGAACCAAACGAAGAACGTCGCTGCGTGTAGCTTTTGCGACAATTTATACACACGTTATATATTATATTACCTTTGTGCATTTTTTTTTAATTTATATAAAGGATGTAATAATTTTTAAGTATGTATGCATTATATAGCGTGCGTTCAAAAAATATCAGCCTGAGTTGCCCATGAATTTTTTTGGTATGTTGTAACTTAACCGCACCGTTCTGAATTGTCAAATGTTGATGTCATTAGTAGAGACCGGACACATCGGGTTGAAATGACGTCATTACGACGGACGATATAAATAGTCTACAACATCTGTAAGGACATCACGCAGTTATTGAATGCACTATTGATCTGGCTAGCGCGCACATCTGTTTTCATCGAGAATTGCGACGTTTTTTGTTGGATATTTACAGTTAAATTTCTGTTTTCATGGGCGTAGATAGAAGCATGTGGAGTTTTAATAATTTATTCTATTTAGATTATATTTCGTAAGATAAATAAAGTGCTGTGAGTTAGTTTCTTGTTTTCATAGTTTTAACTGTTAATTACATCGTAATTTTTGTGATAGATCCTGTTTAATATCGTTTGATTGAATCTACTTCTCGCAATTATTTCGACGTAAGTGGACGTAAATTTAATGGAAAATGTTTGGGGGTTTTTAGTAAAAATAATTGAATAACAAAATGTTAGACCCAGAAATGTACAGGCATCTTTAGACGGTTTAAATAATGCAAGGGAAGCCATCTCTGTAATTTTATCTGAAGATGTTTAACATATTATGTTCTTTTTTTAAATAAATTGCTGAAATATTATTGTCAATCTCTCCGAAATTTTGTGATAAATATTATTTCCACATCAATTTACTTGCCATAAATCAAGTCTAACCTTGTAGATTGCACCAAAAGTCAGAATTACATAAGGTTAAAAAGTCCTACTTTTTATTTACGTCAACAGTACTGGAAGAGATTTTATATATAGACACAACTTGGTTCTGAATGAAGATACGTACACATTCATGCAGGATAGTAATTTTTACCACCACAGAAAATTGATCAAAAATTAATTGAAATCGATTAATTCTGGTCTAAAACTCAATTCAGAACCTATGAAGTATCTTAAAACCAAGTGTATATTCAAGAGAAGACTACTGTACAAGGCAGTAACCTATAAAGTTATATAGAAAATGGCGCAAAAATTACAAGGATCGAAGCCTGCATATAGTAGGTATACGAAAAACAATTAAATATTGACTAAGTATAGTTGTAGATGTAATTTCTTAAAAAGATTTAAATAAACTTACGTTTAAACTGTTATTTTCTTTTAGTATTTAAGCAAAATCATTATTCAATATGTATAGTAAGTTATAGCAAACGCCAATTCAGTTGGCGCGCGGAGGGATATGTTCGCGCAGGATTAGAAGTAGTGGGGAGATTTGTATTTGGTTTTACATCAAATGCCAGATAATACTAACCTCTGAGCGTGTATGATCCCCTAGCAAAGACATTATGTTCCGTCAAACGTCAATGACAAATGCATTCTGACAATTAATTGAGTAGTAGGGATGGGCGTTTTTAAAAACGGCTTCTGCGCACCCCCTCCTTGCGCCAACTTAATTGGCGGTTGCTATACATATATCATGTTTAAATTTTATACCAAATATAGAACTATCCAAATTCTTCAAGATTTTTGTACTATATCTTATTAGAGACCACAATTCTTGGTCCGGCGACAGTGTCGTGGAAGAACGAGAAGTTCGGTAGGTTCAGAGTTGCTCTTGGCTCATGTACTATCGAATGCAAAAAAAAGTGTTACAGTAGTGAAGTTCTATGTAAAGTCAATTTTTAACATTTTAGTATTGTAACATTGCTAAGGTACTTAAGATGGTAGTAACGTGCAAATCATTTTTGCCAGTTACACCTATCTGTATATCAACGTATATATTATTTGATACTTATAGGTTATTTGAATATTTAAATTTGACGCGTACATTTAATATATATCTACATTCACGCAGCCTAATTTAAACCGATTAAAATATGACTACCACTTTTTTTTTGCATTCGATAGTACGTCTTGCCAGCGCTTCGCGTGCTGTATGTATGTAGTGTATCAATAGCGTTAATACTGCAAGTTGGTTCTATATTTATGAATACTCGTAGATGTATTTCGAACGGAAAGGATTTTTCTAATTAATTTCGATAAATCCTACGCAATGACTGTACCATTGCTGTCGAACTTAGATAGTGGTCCCGATTAATTATTTCTAAAATAAATACATATACTATTTTAATAAAACTTTTATTACCCAAAATAATTTTTATTATAATTTTATTTATACAAAATCGATTTGTCAACATAAAATATAATATCTATTTAGTTAAAGTAAATTTTAATGATAATCTGCTACAATCAACTTAAAGAACAAATCGAAAGATATCAAAATTGTTAAACAGGGGAAAGATAAGATTTCGGAGAATAGTTTAATTTTATGTAAGGCAGACAAAGGTAATACGGTAACTATTATGTCTGAAGAAAGCTACTCTAAAAAAATGTACAATTTATTAAATGTTGACGATTTCTCAGAACTCAAAGCGGACCCAACTCATACATACCAAAAACAAATTAGACAAGCGCAAAAAGATTTTAACGATATTCTGCCACAAACATATTTAACAATAATGAACCCTAGAGCTCCGGTATTTTATGGTTTACCTAAGTTACACAAAGAATCAAGACCCGTTGTATCTTACGTTCACGCTCCAGCCTATAAATTATGCAAATCGCTAAACAAACATTTACCGGATTTAATAAATTCCATTTCACCCAAAGCAGTAAAAAACTCTTTTGAATTAATAGACAAATTAAAGAATATTGTTTTAACCTCCAACATGAAATTAGTCTCCTTTGATATAAATAGTCTTTTCACATCCATCCCCTAACTAAAAACAATTTTAAAGAATCACATTCAAAAGTCTATCCCGAACATCGTAACACAGAATACTTTATTTAACTTAATTAATATTTGCCTTAAACAAAACTATTTGAAATTTCACAACAAATTTTATACACAAACCAACGGTTTACCGATGGGTATTATTTTTATATTTGGCAGATTTTGAATTTAAACACACAATTTCAACCGCAGTCCACTATTAAAATACATTTCCTTTTGGGGCAGATATGTAGACGATATTTTATGCCTGTGGTCAGGCACAGATAGACAACTAGACCAATTTCTCAAATATTTAAATTCTCTTAACAATAAAATACAATTCACTATAGAAAAAGAGTTAGACGGAACGCTAAATTTTTTAGACTTAAAATTAACAAGAAGGGATAAACGATTTGAGTTTGATATTTTTAGAAAACCCACTACAACGGATACAGTAATCCCGGCAAATTCCAATCAATCATGGAATATAAAAAAGGCAGCGTTTCATAGTTTTATACATAGACTGATTAATTTCCCTTTAAATAATGAGAATTACGAAAAAGAAGTAACCACCATAAAAACAATAGCTAGAAATAACGGATATAAAACAGAAATTATAGATAAAATGATTAACAAAAAACAACGTACTATCCTTACGAAGAATTTTTACTACGGGCACACATATACAAAAACGAATAAAACGTTTCACATACTCAACTACATATATACCTGGGGTTAGCAATAAAGTTTCTAATAAACTGAATAAATTAGGGTTAAATGTCATCCAAGTGAATAAAGTCAATCTAGGAAATATTTTAGTAAATAATAAAGAAAAAACAGAATTGTGTGATGTGTCAGGTGTGTACGAATTAAGTTGCAATGATTGTGATGCGATGTACATTGGCCAATCAGGACGCTCAATAAAAGAACGTATTAAAGAGCATAGAAGTTCTATTCTTTATGGTAATATGAATACGGGATTCGCGGAACATTGCATCGAAAATACACATTTGTTCAACTCCAATAATTTGAAACTTTTACATACCTACTTGTAATAAAGGAAAAAGACTTGACTTTCTCGAAATATTAGAAATTAAAAAAGCCATAAATCTTAATAGACATGTCACAAATACACAACTGGATTTTTTCAATACCCCTATTGATGCCATAATAAAGTCTTTAAAAACTCATAAATAGTGGTAGAAGTGTATTTTTAGTTCAGTTTAAAAACTCTTTGACAATGACTGTAAAGTCGAAACATGTGTTAGAGATTTAATAAATATATTTTGTGAAACAAATATACCGAGTGTTTTCTTTAGTAAATTTATTCATTATGTTTCACCAAGAGCCAACCGTGGATTCTATACATTATACAATACTCTTCTTTAAATATGTTCACCACTATGTATTCAGTGCCTTAGGTATTGGGTACTTCGTTGAAACTAATTTTAAAGTTAATAGTTTGAGAGTTATAAGTTGCTTTAAATTTTCAACACCAATAATTTGAAAACTTATTTCCAGACATACGAGGGTTGGTTGATGGGAGAGTGACTTTTCAATGAAAAAGTTGTTTAGGGGTAAAAATATATTTAATTTTTCAACATAGTTCCCTTGCAATTCCACACACTTAATCCAGCGGCTTTCCAATTTTTTTAAACCACCAAAAAAGTAATCTTTTGGAAACTCGTCAAAATATGCATTCGTTTCGGCTATCACATCCTCATTTGTGCCGAATCTTTTTCCACCAAGCCATTTTTTCAAATTTGGGAACAAGAAGAAGTCCGACGGAGCCAGATCTGGTGAATATGGTGGATGCGGCAATTCGTAACCCAATTCTTTGAATTTAGCGGATGCAATCGCGGACGAATGAGAGGGTGCGTTATCTTGATGGAACAAAATTTTCTTTTTAAATAAACGAGGTCGTTTTTTCTTTAGTTCCGTATCGAAAAGCGTCAGTAAATTAGCATAATATTGGCCAGTTATTGTGCTTCTCTTATGTAAGTAATCAATAAAAATTACGCCTTGGCAATCCCAAAAAATGGTAGCCATAACCTTATTGGCTGAAAAAACCGTTTTTGCCTTTTTTGGAGCACGTTCTTCGGGAGAAGTCCATTGTTTTGATTGTATTTTGGCCTCTGGCGTATAGTGATATATCCAGGTTTCATCTACGGTGACATACCGACGAAAAAATTCTCTTGGATTACGTTTTAACAAAAGTAAACAGTCACTGGAAATTGATGCACGAGTGCGCATTTGCTCTGCAGTTAGCAAACGCTGCACCCACCTTGCGGTTAATTTTTTTAAATGTAAATGTTCGTGTAGAATATTGTGGACCCGTTCGGTTGAAATGTTTACAGCATTAGCTATCTCGCGCACTTTCACCCGGCGGTCATTTTTTACAATAGCACGGACCTTAGCTATCACTTCTTCAGTAGTTACGGTTTATGAAGGCCCAGGACGTTCAGCATCATCCGTGGTCATATGACCAGTTTTAAAGGCAGCAAACCACTTGCAAATCATTCCATGCGAAGGAGCAGATTTACCATAATACTTATGTAATTTTTCTTCAGTGTCTTTAATGTTCTTTCCGCGTAAAAAGTAATGTTTTATTAACACACGAAATTCCTTTTTATCCATTTTTAAATAATATAACTTGTTTATTTTAAACGTCTGCCAAATATAAACTAACTGACAGATCTGCATGAAATTTTGACAGTAGACGTCTAAAAGATAGCTGAAGTTAGCAATACAGTCATTATTGCGATAGTGGTGCCAACTTATGAAAAGTCACTCTCCCATCAAACCACCCTCGTATATGTAACTATGAATATACATATTTTTCGTTCAGTTTAATGTGTAGAATCTAGACATGAAACAGCTGCGTATATTTCTATTACACTCTGTATGCATAGTAACATATTGACCTAATTCTGATTTATTATGCGTTGTGGATAAAATCGATATTCTTTAAAAAGCAGAAGTAAGATAGAAGCGCAACTCAAAAATATTGATCACTAATGTCCTCGTTTAGACATCGATTTAAGGCCATTTGAATATGCCTACAATTGGAACTCCACGCAATATAGTCAATAAAATGAATTTCGAAAGCATCAATTATTAATACAATGTATGTACTTATTTGCGTTTAAAGTATCGGAAGAAAATACAATTTAAAAAGAACAAGATTGCATATTTCCTGATTTAAAATAATTCCAAATAAATTCACGTTAAATATTAAAAATGCAGACTACTAGGTGTATATTTGATCGCATTGCGCAAAAATTGTTTTATAAAAAAATTATTAAAGAAACATCAATTTTGCATATCGGAGTAAATAAAACCTGAGTGGGCGATGATGCGAAGCAACCGTTCGTGGGATTATGGCTGAACGCCTTTAAGGTTCTATCCTTTCTAGTCAAAGGTCTATAAGTTATAAGGCGATGGCGATTGAACGTCGCACAAGGTAACCGGCGAGATTTGACCATTACCTGTCGTCTGCTCCTGGCGATGGACCATGGGTGTTACAGAATTCGATATCGAAACTTAGAATTGTAGAAGAGCAACCGCCGATAAGAAATGCATAGCAAAAAGTTCTATAGTTTCAGATTACCCACCCAGACGGTCACATTACCTCAAACTTAGGTTAACAGAGAAGAGGTGCTACCCAGAAATTCTAGGAATTTGAATGTGACGCGCGAGTGATGGTAGTACAACTCTACAGCGCTAGATGGTGTGGGCTACGACTAAGTCATTCTGTCGAACGGTAGTTAACTAAGTGGCTTTTGTGTTTATATTTATATTATATGAATTATTCTGTCACACTACAATGTCTGATGTGAAAGAGCAAAGAACGTGCTTCAAACTTGGTAAAACGGCAGCTGAAACTCTGAAAATGATTAAGCAAGCATTTGGTGAGGGTACTTTAGGCGAGACGCAAACTTTTGAGTGGTATAACCGTTTTAAAAATCGACGCGTTCAGTTGATCATGATGAGCATTCTGATCGTTCATCGACGAAAAACCCGGTCACAAAATGTGGCAAAAGTATGTGATGCTACCCTGCAGGACCGAAAGAGCATAATCCATGAAATTTGTAACATTGTCCTCTTGTAGGACTCTGTCACACACCACTTGTGCGTCTAGCCTCAACGAAGCCGGCAATACTACCCCACCCCCTTGTCACTTTTTCCCGTTTCCGAAGTTGAAACTCAAACTCAGGGGACACCGTTTTAAAACGATTGAGGAAATCCAGATCTAATTGCAGGTAATGTTGAACACGTTCACCGCGAAGACTTCCAGCACTGCTCCCAGTCATGGACAAGTCGCTGGGATTGGAGTATTAATGCGAAAGGATTGTACATTAAAAGGGAATTGTAGTGAATAGGTTGTAAGAATAATTTATTTTTTTCACATGCCGGGAATTTCTGGGTAGCACCTCGTAGCCGTTAATAGAGAAACTAAAAAATCTATAAAACCCCTTACTACAATTAATAATCATATACTAAATACGTATTTCGACAACTAAGTTGTCATCAGCAGTAAGTAGGAAAAACTAATCAATGTGTTGAACATGGTGCACAATAAAGTAACACATAGAATCGCGCACAACTTTACACGGCGTCCACGTATACACCGACTTTAAAGCAAATACACAAACTAAAATCACGTCAATTTAGCCTTCTTAAGAAAACGGCAACATGTGTTTATTCTCACACTCTCAACATTTTCTACCACTCTTCTAAGAATGAAAAAAGACAACTGTATTGGATAGGACCGTTGTTCGAGTTAAACGTATTAATTTTGTTTTTAACGACATGAATGCTTTCGTATGCATCGAGATCTCTGCAGTTGATATTTTGAGCAAGTTTTAACCCTTTTACGGTGACGTTATGATTAGAAACTCGACACGAGAGGTTGATGACTCATCGCCCACGAGCGTACTATTGAACATTTGTATTTTTTAAGTTTTTAATTTTATTATTTATGTAATTGGAAAACAAACGGGTGGTGATCTATAAAATACGAAATACATTTTTATTTCTTCATTTTTTAGTTGAAGTTGAGTAAAGGAGTATTAATATTTACTAGCAATACTTTCTCAAGGCTCTCTTCTGTAAAATTTGTTCTCTTTGAATGAAATACATCCTTGTAAATAGAAAACGTCCGCTCTACATCGCAACTGGTTATATGTGCATGCTGGAAATATTCTTTTATTTCCGCGTATTTTGCAGTTACATGTTGTGGCATTGTCCCCGTACACAATTGGCGCAATGTTATTAAATTTGATTTCTATTAAACACTGCGTCTAACTTTTGCCGAAGGCCACATCCGAAGTCACTTGGAATATTTTTCAAATTATTAATAGCCACATCTAATGTCGTTAAACCATCATTTAATTTGAGATTTCGATTTTCAAAATAAGTGATTAGTTTTGGCAAATTTCCAGTGTTCCTGAAGAAAGTACAACAGATTTTTTAAATGTGGAATTTGTGTTAGTTCCTTGCACTCAGAAATACTCCGATCTTTGTCATTTAAACATGCAACGAAGTTTTGTAAACTATGGAAATTCTTTGCATAAAAACTAGTCGCTTCGAACTATATCCCCCATCTAGTTATTACTGGAGAGGGAGGCAGTGACCAAGATGGCAGTTTTTCCCTGTAAAGAGTGGTGTAAATGGTGCTTTTCTGAAAACTTTTTTAAAAGCGGATACAAGTCTATCAACTTCTGGAAAGGTGTCTCTGATATATTCACAGATTGTGGTGAGCATGTGCTGCACAAGTAATATGCAGCATATTAGGACATGTTTCCTTTAATAGTCCGCCTATTTTTAACATATATGCAGCACTGTCACTTACAAATAAAAGTACTTTTTCTTTGTACCTGTCGTCCAAATGAAGTATTTTTTGAATATTCTCGATAATGGTTTAAGCAACTGTTTCCGCATCAACTGTATTTATAACTTTTGTTGCTATTACATATGAGTTACATGCAATAGTTGGATGTAGTACACCAGCTACAACATTTACCACACAGCGTCCTAATATATCGACAGTTTCGTCGGCACTTATCCAGAGGTACTGATTTGAAAGATGGCTTCTAATGCGTTCTATTACTTTCGTGTAGCACTTAGAAACATAATATTTGCGTAAGGTGGATTCATCAGGAACATTTCTACCAGTATATTTTTGGAGAAATATTTTTAAAGTGGGATTGTTAAGTTTATTTAATGGAATATTAGCCGCCATAAAAGTTTTACAGAGTTCTTCGTTAAAGTTGTCTGATTCCAACGGTTCCAATTTCTGTGCATGTGTTTGCGATGCTAAGTGATGTGCGTGGGATTTCATGGAATTTCTTAACGATATTTTACAGATTTTGCAATAAATTTCGGAATCGCTGACAATGGACATACAATCAGGGGCACAGGTAATTTGCACGCTATTGAATCCGCTTGAGCTTTACTTATAAATCCGGCGCCCTAATCCCACATGTAAAATGCACTCTTGCACTCTAATCATTTGCATACTCATTATCCGTAAGCGGAGAGATACAGAGACATACCTTCTTAAAAGTTATATCTTACCATAGTGCTCCCAAAGGATAACTACATGATCATTTCTATGTATCATAGTATTTCACACATCTATTGTATGTATTTTGTAATAAACTATATTCCTTTTTTTTTCTGTAAAATTTAGTGACTATATTTTTATGTTGGATTTTTAACTATATGTATAGGAATAAAATGATAGAAAATTCATTCATGTTTAGAGTGCAATTTATAGGTCAGATTAATGGGCAATGAAGAAACCGGAGTGCAAAATACCTGTAGGATTACATTGACCTGGGGGTTTGGCGTGCAATTTACGTATACCCACAATCAGTATGACCGTCAATCGAACTCGTCACATTGTTTTACGATGCCGTTCTCGACGTTCTTCCATATTATATCTGAAAAAATAACTTAAACAATGCTCTAGATCTAAATAAATGAAAACTAAAAATGTATGCTTAAGTTATTGAAAGTGAACGAAATTCAATGCACACTTACCTCGAAATATTTGGGAGTAGATTGAATCAAACTATATTAAACAGGATCTATCACAAAAATTACGATGTAATTAACAGTTAAAACTATTAAAACGAGAAACTAACTCACAGCACTTTATCTTACGAAATATAATCTAAATAGACTAAATTATTAAAACTACACACGCTTCTATCTACACCCATGAAAACAGAAATTTAACTGTAAATATCCAACAAAAAACGTCGCAATTCTCGATGAAAACAGATGTGCGCGCTAGCCAGATCAATAGGGCATTTAATAACTGCGTGATGTACTTACAGATGTTATAGACTATTTATATCGTCCGTCGTAACCACGACGTCATTTCAACCCGATGTGTCCAGTCTCTGGTTATGATCAGTGTCCAATATATGGTTTGCGACGCTCGATTTTTTTTTTCGTTATAAAGAACACATCGCATTTAAATTTAATAACACATTGATTAGTGATTTTACCTACTGATGATAACTTAGTTGTCGAAATACGTATTTAGGATACGATTAATTGTGGTGAGGAGTTTTATACCTTTTTTGAGTTTTTACTTAACCACAAAGGTAGACTTTTCGTTAATATAGAGTTGACAAACGATAAAACCAACATTTTACTTACTAATTACTTTTATTTAACTTAACCATAACAAATTAACAAAATCGTAGCTCAAAAACATAGAACAGAAATTATTTGTTTCTTTTTTTTTCATTGCTGTTATCAAGTATGTATGTACATTGCATAATTTTGTGAAATATGACAGAAAAGAAAATACATAAAGGAATGATAAATCTGAAAAAGAGATAAATTAGTCTGTATAATGTATAATATATTTTCAATGATGGACATAAATATTTAAATAAAACAGATATTATATACCAAAAAATTGGGAAAAACAAAATTAAAAAACGGTCATGAATATATGTTTAGACTAGGCCAAAGAAAATCTAGTAGGTATCTCATTCTATTTACTGATAAAAACACGTTCTTAAATAATATTATAAAGTAAAAAAAATGAAAATAATAAATATTGCTGAAAATCTCAATTGTCCCGTCATACAAAACGAATAAAATTATACACGAGTAATTCGTGAAAAAAAAAAAAGAAAACATAAAAGATACATGCGCACATACACACACAACACTTTTCGAAAAGGAAGATGAACTGTTTACTTTCATCGACTATTATAGTACAATATTTAGACTAGAGACGGCATGAAATTTTCAACAATTATTTAACTTCAATAAGAATTAGTTTTATGAATTATATTTATAACTAAGATAAGTAGGCTAACTCCTTTTCAATAAATTAATTATTTAAATACGATAATACATTTTAATATCAACAACACAATTCTCTAAGGTCAATTACGAAATATACAAATAGTTCTAGATAATAAATTAGTTCATCAAGTACTGTCCGTCTAAATTTATTTATGTTCACCTGTAAGTTAAGATATTCATAAAAAATGGACAATATTTATTATAATAAAATCAATACGAAAAGACTAATTTACAATAAAATCCTTTTTATTAAACGTTTAAGAGAGTAAATTTTTCAAATAAAAAAATAACTTAAACCTAGAGCTTATAACAATGTACAAAATGTATTTTGAAACATTCGATGACTTTCTGAATACATATATTTTCAAACGTTACTTTTTTTTACATAATTTCGAGTTAAATTTAATTCTTGAACACAATTTTTTCTCGGTGAATAAGGAAATGTTAATATTGAGTATTTTTGAATGAAATTAGTAGACGAATGAATAATATAAAATTTCTATTATTTTATAAACCGGAAATATAAATATTTTCTTAGAATTACATAAATATGATAATGTTAGACTCAGATTAGAAAAGTACTGGAAAAAAAATAAGCCTCGTTTGCAATGCGTGCTTGCCTAAATTTAAGTTTGTGGCATATTGAATACTGGAAATATGTACTGTAATTTGATGCATATTACCAGTCTATTTAGGATTCCAGACGAGGCATAGTAATGTCAAGCGCAAAAACTTAAAGGATTCAACATACGCGCATAATATTGCTGCATTTATATGTTTATAGGCTGTCAATATTTCTTACGACTTGACCTTTTCGGATTTAAGAGGATTATCGGTCATTATCTGCTACCTCGTACCGCAGGTACTGAGAAAAATTGCTAATAAACCGTATTAGGGAAATTAGATTTTCTTAGTAGAGAAGTAATTACGTTTCGTTTAATGTAAGCCCCTGTTTACAATTTAAACTTTATTATTAAGAAGTACCCTGTATAAGTGTATTATTATAAATATTATTTAATGGGTTTTTAAATACACTCCGTACAAAAATTGTTGCATAATTGAAATATTTTGGTATTTTAAAAACTTTTAAAGTAAATATAGGGTAATCTAGTTGTAAATCGAGGAATTTGCGTGTTTATTTATTTCTTCTAGTAAAGATAATTACTATAAAAATACATTCTTTCTAATGATAAAATAAAAACATTCCGGCTCTGTTGTCTATGGAAAAAAACAAGTTGAGGTTAGATATAATTCAGATTTACAAGTCATATTGACTCTATGGCTTTTCAGCATCGTAATTCTCGTTGTTTGTCTCATGACGAAGTTGTTAGAGCCGTAACACTGTCAAATGTTAGTTTAAATCAACAAGAGATAGCGCAGTTCATTGGCGTAAGTCAGTCTTCCATATCTCGTGTCCTTAAAAGATATAGGGAGACAGGAGCATACGATAGAAGACCAGAACAAGGTGTGCCTCAGAGAGAGATGATCGTTTTTTGCGTTTAAGTACACTGCGAATACAACGCTTAACATCATAAATGTTACAAAGCGACCTTTTTCATACCCGAACCGTAGTGGTTACTAAGCAAACTGTGAGCAATCGTCTTCGAGAACATGATATACGTCGCTATGTGCCAGTCAAAGGTCCATTTCTGACTAGAAAACACAAAAGAGCACGATTGGAGTTTGCTTATGGACATGCCGGATGGGAGGCAAATGAGATGAGATTTTGTCTCTACATTTTGGACCGGCGAATTTCAGTTTATAAACGACTTCATTCCCAATGTAAATTACGGTGGTGGTTCGGTAATTGGTGTTAGGAGGTATTGCTTTTGGGGGCCGTACTGAGTTAGTGCCACTACCAGGAGCTCGATTGGCGGCACATAACAGACGTTCTAGATCCATATGTTGTACCTTTTGCACCGTTTGTAGGGCCAGGGAAAACGGTTTTGTGTGTTGCTAGTAAGTCTTAGATTTGATAATCCTGAAACTAGGGATGAAAGACTAGAGGAGAATCGCCTAGCCCCAATTAGTGAAATATTTGATGTTTTTTTTTACAAATTTCAAACAATTTTTTTCTCCTAGTGCAAACATTTGTGTAGATGAGATGCTAGTTGAGTTTAGAGGAGAAGAAGTAATTTTCGTATGTATATTCCTAATAAACCACGAAAATACGGCATAAAAATTATGATAGCGACAGATGCTAGAAATAATTATGCTTACAGTGCTTATGTTTATGCAGGAAAATATTTCGACGGAATTGGCCTATTTGAGGTTGGAGAAACCTACCCAAGCTGTTATACGCTTAGTTAAACCGTTATATGGAACGAACAGAAACATAACAGCAGACAATTGGATTTATTCTTTAGAGTTAGTCGACATACTCAAAGCAAATGATTTGACGTATGTAGTAACGTTACGGAAGTCGAAACGAGACATCCCACCAGAATTCTTAGCCAATAAAAATAGGCCAGTTGAGTCGGCACTATATAGTTGCACTAAAGATGTGATAATTGTTTCCTATGCCCCCCCCCAAAAAAAAAAAATAAGTCAGTAATTCTGGTGTCATCAATGCATCACTCTCAAGGTACAGATGCCGAAAGTAATAAACCGGACATTGTGGCCTATTATAATTTTACAAAGGGTGGTGCTCTCGATGAGAAGACTACAAAATACACTTCTTCGAGAAAATCCAGCCGTTGACCAATAGCGGATTTTTCAAACTCCTTGACATTAGTGTGGTTAATTCTTGTATTTTATATAACTGTTATAAGGATAACGTGAACATGACCCGACATAATTTTATGAAGCAGTTAGCAAGAGAGCTAACCACTACGCATATGAATCACAGGTTCCATAACCCACATATAAACCTCGATGTAACAAGTTGTATCAAAAGAATACTGCAAATAAAAACAGAAATACCTAGTACGCGAGAAGAAAAACTGGAAGTTCGAAAATATTGCTATTTATGCCCTTCAAAATTACATAGAAAAACATCTTTTTTATGCAAGGATTGCCAGAAGCATATCTGCCTGACATTCAATGCGCAGAAAAAGATGAATAAAATCTAATCTAAAATTTAAATATTTATACTTTTTTATCTTCTGTCAGTTTTTTTTATGTAGAAATAAACCTGTTTTTTTTAACAGAATAGTGTCATTCAAACCTTTCCTAATACCACTTTATAACGTATTTTTATAAATTGATTTTTATTTTAAAAATATCTGAGCATATTGAAAATGTTGGTATTTGCTATTTTTCAAGTATCTGAGGTTTTCATTTCCTTAAAAAAATTAGGTTAAAGTGCCTTAATCCCTAAAACTAACTTAAGTGAACCCAAAGGTTCTTGTAAGTGAAGTCAAAAAATACTGTAAAATTTAAGGGAAAAAAATGAAGTCAAAAGGGAGCCTGTGAGACTTCACTTCACTTTAATCGTAACAAAAATTGCACCTCACCGGATGAGGGTTAACGCAGACGAAACTAGGCTGTATTCCAAGTGCTTACCAGAAAAAACGTTGTAATTTAAATGTGACAAATGCTTTGCGGGGAAAAACAGAAAAGAACGAATCACAATTATCGCTAGCGCAAGTACGACTGGGACGGAAAAACTATATCTTTTGGTAATTGCGAAGAGTAAAAATCCAAGATGCGCTAAAGGTGTGAAATCATTGCAAGTAGACTACAACTTCAATAAAAAAGCTTGGATGACGAGTGAAATGTTTGAAAAATGGTTGGTAAACTAGACAAATCAATAACAAAGCAACATAGAATAGCACTGATTGTTGATAATTGCACATCTTCACAGTTTGCAACCTAATCTAAAAAGCATAAAGCTGATATTTGTTCCGCAAAATATGACGTCGAAGCTGCAGCCTATGGACCCAGGCATTATAAAAATATAAAATTTCATTATCGTCAGCAGATATTGAACAACATTATTAGAGAAATTGAAAAAAACTGCAGACTGAATTTCCATCAATTTGCTTGAATGCATTTCCATACTGGCAAGAGTATGGACATCTCATGTTACCGAAAAAATAATTAGAAATTGCTTTTCTAAAGCTGGTTTCTCTTCAGTTTCCATTGACTGGGATAAGGGGGGCGAATTGAAACTGTCCGAATTAAAAAATAAATGGGCAACACTACGATATTACAATCATATTTTTGAAGATACAGAACTTAAAGACTATCTCGAAATAGATTAAGAAATAACAATTGCCGAATACCCTACTGACGCAGACATTTTAGATTGCCTAGCTTATGAAATAATACGATTATAGAAGACGAAGATGACAAAAATGAAAACAACTTCGTAAAACCTTCTAAAGATAATGTGTTGAGTGCATTCGAAACAATTCGACGAGGACTGCAATTTTGTGAAAACGTACCGGATAATGTATTCCAGTCGTTAAATAAATGTGAAAGTTTTGTCTGAACACCAAAAAATTAAGTTGCATGTGTATCTACTTTTAAGATTTTCTATTATGTATGTAACGAGAGTTTAATTAGTATTTACGTGCGGAGTAGCTGTGTATTGTAAAACGCTTGTCGTTACTAATTTATAAATGTCATGAATTACTACTTACTTGACAGAAGTTTGAATTAAGTCAAAACATACATTACCTATTGAGTTATTTTACAAAAATGTTAACTCAAGAACGAATATATATATTTATTAAAATTTATTTTTTATTTATTTTATTGGCCGTGTCATAATATTAAAATAATAGACATTTTCTTGGTTTAGGGACCTTTAATGAATTTCAGTTTCTGCAATTTCATTTCTGCACCAAGACATTTAGTTACACTAAATATTCCGAGAAAGGCAGTTCGACCCTATAAAAAGGTCGACATGTCTGAATACACAAAATATGTGTTTTAACACGAAATAAATTGGTGAGTTTTGTATCCTTTAATTTTCCTTACTTTAATTATTATTTTAATTTTAATTCATTCATACAAATTGTAAATATATTTCTTACCTTTCGTTGTATTAATTTTTTAGTTCTAATCACTTGAAAAAGACTTAATTATATAAAAAAAAGTCGAAACGTCGAGTAAAAAACTGAAATTCATTAAAGGTCGCTAAACCAAGAAAATGTCTATTGTTTTAATATATATATATATATATATATATATATATATATATATATATATATATATATATATAGTAAACCTAATCAGTAGGCGATTAAAGGTCTGTATATTACTTCAAAATATATGTATTTAAAAAACTCTACATGTTTCGGCTGTATACGCCTTTTTCAAGAGAATACAAAATATGAATGACAGGATATAAATGTCAAGTAATTAAGTTTGAATAATTTAAACCATAGCAACTTAATTACTTGACATTTATATCCTGTCATTCATATTTTGTATTCTCTTGAAAAAGGCGTATACAGCCGAAACATGTAGAGTTTTTTAAATACATATATTTTGAAGTAATATACAGACCTTTAATCGCCTACTGATTAGGTTTACCATATCATACCAAGGTCACGAAGTTATTATATATATATATATATATATATATATATATATATATATATAGATTAGTCGGTCCGATATTTTTTGATGGGAATATTGTCGGTGAAAACCATCGCAATAATATTCTGAAACTATTCGTAAACCAACTACATGACGATGAACTTGAAACAGAATATTTCCAACAAGATACCGCTACACCACATGTCGCACACGGTACTTTGGAATATCTTCGAGAATTCTTCGATAATAGACTTATTAGTAACAACCTCTTTCCTCCAAGATCCTGCGATTTAACACCGTTAGACTATTTTGTGTTTCCTTATTTAAAAAATTCAATTTATAAAACTCCAGTTTGAAATTTAGACGATTTACGAAACATTACAAGACAATGTCAATAAATTAATGAAGGCATGTTAATTCGCGTTGTGAACTGTTGTGAAAATTTTAGTTAATTTAGTATTTTTTACACAAACTTGTTACTTAATTTAATTATTGTACGATACCGTAATAAATGTCAATTTGCTGTGCGTCACTTTCAATGACTTTTCATTTATCATTATTAATAGGTTATATTAATAATTTAAGCACAGACATGCGATTATAAATCCATGACTGCCCAGGACGTAAAGACTAATTGAATGCTTGTTAGTATGTGTGTACATATTTTTATAATAATAAACTTGTCCCCTCAAAAAAGTTTCTATTTTACGATCTTTTGCGGTGATTTTACAACTTTGCTAAAAGCAAGTTCGACTGTAGATTATATTTAATTTACTTTATATACAGAATGTATTTAGGCAGCTTAAATAGGCATAGTTAATAGAAGGATATCAAACTCTAATAATTTCATTACAAAAATACCATCTAATTTGTTCCCAGCAGGATACCGCTAGGACAAGCATTAGGCCCCATGCTGTTTGTACTACATATTTACAAATTATCTTAGAAACTATCGAAAATATCAAAATGAGATGTAAATATGCTATTTCGCTAGAAGGGAAGTATCTTTAAAGAAACGAATTAAATATCTACAGTTTCTCTATTACAATTACATACGCGATTATAACTTAATACAATTAAATTTAATAACATTTAAGAAAATTGTCGCAAAACATGAAATAATTAAATTAATAAAAGTATATATATATATATATATATATATATATATATACAGGGTTATTCAAGTGTTCCGGAAACCATAGAAATTTTCAAATTTTTTTTTGGTTTTAAGCAAGCTATTGTAAGAACATATTTCTAATCTACATGTTGCTCGTGTCACCATGGAAACTGTATTCAATTTGATTTCTTTAAATGAAATATCCTGTATATTTTTACATAGCTGAAATCCTCGTGAGATTTTGAAGTGCTTTTGTATATACAATTATGTCTGTATTTTGCTCCATTCTTGAGATATTTACTATTATTTGTAATTTTTACCAAGCGTATGTGTTCTAGTTAGCTATGAATGATATACCTGACATTTACATTTAGACAGTCGCTCAATTTTATGTCAGAATTCTAGGTTGTTAAATTCTAACTAGAACTTTTTCTACCAAAAAAGGATCTCACCTTAAGGTAACTAAAAGTGTGAAAATAATAGATTGTAGAAAATGAAAGTGTCTACTTAATTTTTATCTAGAACGAATCAACTGATGGAATACGAGGGGTAGACTTTATTAATGATTATTGGAATTGGTGATAGAAGGAGGTCGTTTAGAGATACAAGAAATTTCTTTAACGAAATGTTTCCTAATAGAAATCCTATAAGTGTCAGTACCGTGAAAAGAGCCTTAGGTCGTTACGACAATTTGCAATCTCTAAAAAGTCGCCGAAAACTGCTATGACTCAATATAAAACACACGAAATAATGGAGCGAATAGACTCCTAAAATTAGTTCAAACTAACTAGCATTAGATCATGAGGTGTCAATCATCAGTTCATAGGATTTTCAAAAAAGAAAAGGCTCATCCTTATAAAGTACAATTAATTCACGTATTGAAGGAAGATGACTCAGATAAGTGACTGCAATTTTGTGAGGTTATGCAATACATGATTAATAATAATCCTACCATATTATGTAAAATATTATTCTGGGTCAGTAAACAGGAACAATTACAGGTATTGGTCAGCAGACAATTCTTACTGGACTACGCAATACCGTCAAAAAGTTAACGTTTGGCTAGGTGCTATTGGGAACAGAATAGTAGGACAATTTTTTATCAACATTAGCTTTGCTACAGAATAAAGTAGTGCCTCATCTCCGTAACATCTTCAATGAGGAACAACTAGATAATGTCTGGTTACAAGATAGGAGCTCCTTCACATTACGGCGTGGAAGTTCGAAATTATTTAAACACAGTTTTTCCACAAAGATGGATTGGAACGAGAGGATTTATCGAATTGCCACCAAGATCACCGGATTTGCAAATACTAGATTTCTCCATTTGGGAACATCTTAACTCTTTCCGGCATAGTGGGACACGCATTGTACCACATTGTAAAGTGACTTTGAGTCATGGTGGTACTCTAAATGTACCACTTGCTAATAAATTTGTAACTTAAAGCACAGTGGTGCTGTAGCTGTACCACTTTGCAGGTCTCTTCCCTGAAGTGTATTAAAGTGATGCTGGATAGCGCAGCTTTCTAAAATAAAATTAACCTGAAATATTCAGCCACGAATGTCACAGACGCTGTTAAGTTGCGTTGATAAAGTGATTGAATGGTTTTTCATTCCAATTTCCACAAATTGTACTCCGTTTCTGTGCAAGTGTGACACCAACTACTTGGTAAGTAGATTTATACATAAGTAGTTTGAAATTTTACTCTTGTTATCAAATTGCCGGTGGTACTTTATGTATATCACCAGCCAGATACGCCAGATACGAGTTTTTTATATTTCAAGTATTTTTTTTCTTTTCTCAACAGGTGTGATAAAAAAGGGCTAGTCACGGAAGATTTACCATTTCGGTTGGTGGGTATGACTCGTGATAAGCTGGAAGATGAAATTAATAATTTGAACGTTATATACGAAGGCATTCCGTCCGACAGTGAATCGCTTGATTCGAATTTGATTGATTCTGATAATGAAAATGAGGTTCCACTAATGGCTGAAGCTCTGTTGGACAGTGATTCATCTGATGATAACATCCCTTTGTCCGAGATAGCTGCTAGTATGCGTAGAGACAGCACCACAACTATGCAAACTGGTAATGTGTACACACCTCCCATTTTGGAATCATGCGAAAACGTAATTGAAGATCCTGTTCAGTTTACTGAAACGTGTGGTGTCCCCAATTTTATCAAAATTCTCGACAGTCCTAAAGCAATTGATATATTCAAACTATTTATGACAAATAATTTGTTTGAACATATCACATTTCAAAAAAAAAATATATGCGCAACAAGAGCTTCAAAAATCTGGGAAAAGATATATACCAACAACGAAAGATGAAATGCATGTCTTTATTGGAATTAACATTCTAATGAGTATAAAGCGTCCTCCTTTTTTCCTGATCTAGACGATGCTCATATTAGTAGCAAAATGACCCTAAATCGGTTTAGCTGGCTGCTTGGCAATATGAATTTAAATGACAATCAGAAGATGCCGACGAAAACTGACCAAAACTACGACAAACTATATAAAGTGCGGCCATTTCTCGACGATATCCCAAATAATTTTATGCCGACTGAATGTGTCGCTAATGACGAGTCAATGGTGAAATTTAAAGGCAGAAGCAGCGTTAAACAATATATGCCTAAAAAGCCCGTCAAGCGTGGTTATAAAATATGGATGTTAGTTGACCAGTCAGGTTACGCCTGGAAATTTCAGATTTATACCGGAGAAAGAAAATAATGCAGAAAAATCACTCGGAGCTAGAGTTGTGAAAGATTTGTGTAATGATTTGGGATGCAAGAACCACCGAGTATAGTTTGACAATTATTTTACAAGTGTCCCACTTTTGGAGGATTTACCCGAGAAAAAATACCTTCCAAAGTTTTTGTGCGATAAACAAATGAGTCTGGGACAATGTGATGTCCATACAAATAATTCAAATTTAGTGGCTGTCAAATGGAAAGACAACAGATTCGTATATCTCATATCAAATTTCCACCAACCTGAAGGTGTGGTACAAATCAGACGTAAAGAAGAGTCTGGTAGCATAATAGAGGTTCCATGTCCGAAATTGATATGTGATTATAATGCTTATATGACTGCAGTGGATCTTTTTGATAAAAAAAAGGTGTCTATGAAGTCGATAGAAAGAGTTGCAAATGGTGGCACAGGCTTTTCTGGTACCTTATAGATGCTTATGTAGTAAATTCCTATATTATTTACGCATCTTTGGACGTACCGAAAACGTCTATTAAAGATTTCAAAGATGTGTAATGCCCTTCTTTCCAACACACCTACAAAAAAAAAAAAAAACGAAAAACAAGTGTGTGAATAGAGAATCATAAACCGCATGTGCCAGCAAATATTCGCTACCAAAATTCAGATCATCAACCTGTTATGGGAACAAGAACACGTTGTGCTCTTTGTAGTACCAAGATTCACCAAGTGCGGACCAAATGGCAATGCACAACTTGCAATCTGCCACTTTGTCTCGGCACTAAAAATTGTTTTTCATTACGCCGTACATAAAAACTTGTTATGCTATTATCAACCTATGTGTCATGGTGGTACCACCCTCAACATGTAAAAACAAATAAACTTTTTTTCAAAATTGTATTGTTTACTTTACATTCAAAACAACATTTGAGACAAACAATTTTCCATTAGGGATATATTTTCAGATAAATGTCTGTGTTGGAAAGAGTTAAATCAAAAGTATACACCAACAGGCCACGAAATATTGAAGAATAATACAGGATTCGTCAGGAAGCCTGGAACATTAGTGTAGATCATTTAGGAAACTGTTTACGCGAATTTGAGGAGAGATTAGTGTGTCATTCATTAAACTTTTTTTGTTAATTTGCTTTTTGTTATTGGTTGATTTTTTGTGAGACTGTAAATAAACGTACTGCATATTGATGGCAGCGTGGTTGCCGAGATGATTATTGGCAAATAACTTAAAAAGTCTCAGTTGGCAAAAATTACAAATACAAGGTGACGCAGAATAACGGGGATTTTTGAAATGTGTATTGGTATCCATGAGCAGGTGGTAGCACTGCGGGTTAGTGACATTTAGGAAGTAAATACTCCGCCATTTTAGTAATCATGGATCAGTAGAACGGGCAACTGCGTGCGTTAGCTATAAAAATGTTTTATAAAAACAATGGTAGTTTGAAAGCTGTGTAGAGGGAGTTTCGACGTTTTTATAATTTCGGACGTCCTGGTGCCGTTCTGTCAAAACACGCCATAAAAGGTTGGATTAATAACTTTGAAGAGACTGGAACTGCCCGAAAGAGGAAACCAACAGGACGACCAAGTGCTCGAACTCCACAGAACATTGATGTTATACGTGAGTCTATCGTACGGAGCCCACGTCGTTCAATTCGTACGCAAGCAGCTGCAAATGGAATGTCCCGGGAGTGTTCGCAGAATTCTTCATTTAGATTTAAAATTTCATCCGTACAAGTTACAGATAGTGCAACAACTGAATGAAAACGATTACCAGTTACGATTACGATTCTGTCAACATATGATAACAAACATAAACAATGACGATGAATTCCTAAACAAGTTGTGGATGTCATATGAGGCTCATTTTCATCTCACAGGTTATGTGAATAAGCAGAACTACCGTTTCTGGACAGACACAAATCCTAATGAAGTTCATGGGCGCCCTTTACACGCTAGTAAAGTATGGTGTGCAGTTTCATCACATTGGATTATCGGACCGATTTTTTTGAAAATGAATAGGGGAAACACAATAACTGTCAATGTGGATCGTTACGTGGAGATGTTACAAACTTTCGATACACCTTACTTGAACAACTTTCCACACGTTCAAGAAACCTGGTTTCAACAGGATGGAGCGACATCAAACACTGTACGGCAATCAATGAAAGCTGTGCGAGAATTGTTCGGCAACTGTATGAGCTCAAGATTCGATAACATTCCCTGGTCCCCTAGATCGCCAGATTTATCCGTTTAGTGATTTATTCTTCTGGGGTTACCTTCCAGAGTAAAGTGTACACGACTCGACCAAGAACCCTGGGCGAATTAAAACAGAGAATTCGGGATGAAATTCACAGTATCCCAGATGTTGCAGCGGTCAATGGGGAATCTCAACAGCAGATTTCAAGAATATATTCGTACAGCAGGACGTAATTTTTAAAAAATAATAAATTCAGCTTCCATTGATAGCTGTGCATGAATTGTTCGGCAACTGTGTGATCTCAAGATTCGGTAACATTCCCTGGCCCCCTAGATCGCCAGATTTATCCGTTTAGTGATTTTTTCCTGAGGGGTTACCTTCCAGAGTACAGTGTACACGACTCGACCAAGAATCCTGGACGAGTAAAACAAAGAATTCGGGATGAAATTCACAGTATCTCAGATGTTGCAGGTCAATGGGGAATCTCAACAGCAGATTTCAAGAATGTATTCGTACAGCAGGACGTAATTTTTAAGAAATTATAAATTCCATCAATGTTTCGTAAATGGCAAGTTTTAAGGTCTCAATTACTTTGAATAAAATTTATTTCCTTCATCACTTCTAAGTTTTATTGGATTGAAAAAAGGTTCCTGTTTATTTGTGTCACCTTGTAATAGTAAATATGTCAAGAATTGACATATTTGTATACACAAAAGCATTTTAAAAGCACACGAGGATTTTAGCTATAGGTCTTTCACGATAACAGACGAGACGCGTAATAAACAGTTACTTCGGAACAAATAACATTTAAATTACAATAATACCTAATAATCCTAGTATTTCTCTCTATTAAATGAATAATGAACAGTTAAATTACAATAATACCTAATAATCCTAGTATTTCTCTCTATTAAATGGATATATTATTTTACCAGAGCTGGGCATGGTTGCCAGCTTGAATTCTGTCAAATGTCATTCGAATAAGTTGTTTACAATGAGTTCATATTTACAATTTCCTCCTTATTTTATTTATAAAACGATATTATATATAAGGTCTGTTATTTTCACAACTAAATCATGCCTATACCGACTAATTCTAAGCAAACGCAACGATGCGAATGTATGAATATTTCTCCCGCTTCGAATACAAATCCCCTGAACGCGTTTAGCCAATCACAAAACAGTCTGTCGCGGAACGATTTGACAATTAATGTCACAAATTAGTGTCACCACTGTCACCCTAGACGGTGCCTCTTAGGTGTTTGAATAGTGATCATGCCGCGTTATACACTAGAAGAGAAAGCCGAAATGATGAAATGCTACCACGCTGATAATTCTTATCAAAGAGTATGCGATTTATTTGCCGGAAGGTATCCTGACAAGCCCATCCCAAACAAAGCTACAATTTTTAGGCTGAAAAAGAAAATAGATTTTACTGGTTCGAATTAATTTCTGTGACAGATTGGGATATTGTTTAGCTAAAGAAGGGGCTAACTTTGAATCTTTTATTTAAGGGCAGTGCATTTTTGAAGAAAATTAAGTTTATATTTTCAAAAGTAAATAGTTGCCTACCGTTATTAATAATAATTAATTTCTCATTATGAACAATTTATTTTATTATTTGGTAAGAGTCAATTTTTCTTTACCTTAGTAGAATTTAATTTAGTTTATATTTATTTCTGAAGTTTATTTAGTTTTCTATGAATAGTTTTTGTGACCTTTATTATTAAAATTAATTTATTATAACTCTTGATGCCTTATTTGCTATTTTCTTAACCGCTTATTAATAATTTCATTACGCTTTGTGTGACCATCGTCAGTATAACGTATTGCAATTTATTTATTATAAAATCATTACAATAACACAGGACTAAACAATTTATAGTCCTTTAATAGTAATTTGGTAATCAGATAATTTTTCGTACGCGGCTCCATAATATGTAAGTATGTATGACATATGACATCGATGTTGACACGCCTACAGCATTCAGGGGAATTCTATTTGGAGCGGGAGAAATATTCATACATTCGCATCGTTGCGTTTGCTCAGAATTAGGCGGTATATAATATATCGTATGATCAAAAAGTCTTTGGATCTGTTTGCCGTGGAATTTACGAGAATTTACGAGATATCTATGAAATTATTTATTTCAATTAGTTTTGACATTTACTTGACAACTTTCAAGTCAGCTGGTTATAAAATATACATAAAATGCAACTAATTACCATAACCTAAAATTTATTTTATTTGTGACTTATGTGTACTTCAAAGTACAGAAGTAAATAATTCTATAGATGGTTTTTACACTTCATGGCTATCGCGATTCAAAGACTTTTTGATTATACCGTATGAACGCCGGGGAGTGATTGATCTACCACAATGTAGTAAGACGAAGACGAATAGCGAGTTTATGTGGTTAGGGTTGAGAGAGTATATTCAATCTGTTCTACTGTCTAACTGTACGGGCGTTCCATACGCGACATTTCTTTATCCAACACATTCTACATACGATCTAAGTACGAATCAAATAATATCTCTCTAACACATTGAATATTCCTATCAGTCGCTCATAGTGTTCAAGCAAGGCGAATATATTGAATCGGAAAACAAGCTAGCGACTGGTGATTCAGTTGCTCCTTGTTATCCGTAGGTAGAGTACGTATAGAAATGCTAACAAATGTCCGTCGTAATTTTTATAACCGATTGGGTTACTGCTCGGCTCAAGAGGGTGGTTTATTTGAGCATTTACTAAATAATTAGTTTTTCTTTTTAGAATGTTCTTTTATTTAATAATTAATATTTATTACCAATAAAGGTATTTTAGTTAAATTTAATATTTTATAGGTAGTTTATTTAAGGAAACCATTTATTTATACTGGTAAATACTTTATTTATATTCTTGCAAGAATCGTTATTGTTTTGAAATTCTATGCTATTACAGAATACTTTTTATTTTTATTTTTTTCAATAAGAGTTACGGTTTTGTTTCATAATTTTATATTATTTATGTGTTTTCATTTGAATAAGAATTTTTTAAGTTCAAGCCACGAAGCTATGATGAAACTTATCATTGAATATTTAGCGATGAAAATATCTGATGCATCGCCGGTAAGAATTATTATTATGCAGTAAACAAAAACTCTGCACTTTACGGCGGATTGTATTTTATGATACTTTCAACTATATTATATCATTTTATTTAAATTTAAATGTTAAATTTAAAGTATTATGGCCGAAGAGACATAAACAAAAGTATCCGTTATTGTAGGGACGTTGACAGACGGCATATGACTAATAGTGCGAAAAGCAACGGTGTAGTCGGATAAAATATCCAAATTCGTACATTAACCATAAATAATATACTACAAATATTTTTGTAGTTTGTTAAACAATTAGTTATTAATTTGGAATATTTATTTTGATACATCATTTATTAATAAACAACCATAACGCTTTCTTAGTTCACCACAATTAAATACGCCCTGTAGGAGTTTAACGTATGTAGCCCCTCCCACTTGCAGTTGGCCAGTCATTACTTATATATCCATCGATCGCTCGACGTTGTGCACACGGTATGTTAGTATATAACAACATAATTTGAAACATACTTGAGTAGGTAAAACCTACCAATTTTGTATAATACAAAAGTATTTTTAATAATATATAATATTATTAAAAATGGGATGTGAAGAACACAATACAAGTTCATATGTTATTTTTGAATGTATCTTCTCCAAAGAGGTAGATACGTATTTCACATTTCTACATGATTATCAATACGCCCCTGTTGGAGAAGAGTGTTAGTATATATAATAACAACATAAAGCATATTAGTAGGAGTTGTGAATATTTTAAAATTACATAAACCTAACCTCATAGATTGTTTACTAACAGCTGACTCAAAGCAATGTAGATTTGTCAACCCTGTTTTGTAACTATTTATCACGTGGCTCGTCTGTTATCGTGAAAGACTTATATATAAAAAACTATACAGGATATTTCATTTAAGAAAATCAAATTGAATAGTTTCCATGATAACACGAGCAAGATGTAGATTAGAAATATGTACAATAGCTTGCTTAAAACCAAAAAACTTTTATTTGAAAAAAATTTCTTTGGTTACAAAAATATGTTCCGGAACATTTGAATAGTTCTGTATATGTTGTGTTGTTCTTATTTTTATCCAAGTGTTGCACAAATACATATTTTGTTTTAAGGAAACAAAATTTATATAAAACAAAAGAGTGAACCTACTTAACCAACAAATATATATAAAATAAAACTTTTACACACAGACAAAAGCTATCGGAAAAGACGTTGGCTGCTAATTATAATTCACGTTTAAAAAGAAACAAAATAATAAATCATTTTAAATACAATATTGCCTCCTATTGCACTCTAAGAATAAATATTTATTATTTTTTTTTTATCAGAAATAGAGTGTTATAATTCTAGATTATTAAATAATGTTATTCAAAACAAAAAATAATAACAATATTACTCAGTCGACTGCTGCATTTTCGCTACAGTTTTGTCTGTGTTTATTTTTCCTATAATTTTTTATTTCCATTGTATTTTCATACTCCACTCCAATTAAACTCATACACATAATATACACAATAGTTAAATTAAAAATAAGGGAGGGTGGGGGGTCATTTGGAGGGGGGTAGAGGGTACGGCCTGACCCATAAGAATATCACAGTAGTTCTGCCAATGTGGCGTTTCATTTTATTATTTATTTATTTTTTTTCATATAAATATATCGATTTTTTTGTTTTTCCCCTTTTTGCAGGGAAAAAATAAAAACGGATTTTTTTCTATATCTCTTTCTCTCTCACTCTCTTTCACTCTCAGCTCATTTATTTCGGAATACCTACGAGATACGAATATAATAAGTTGAGAAGCGCGGCATCATTCATTTTTACATTTATTTTTTAAAATTTTTCAATAGAAAAAATTCTACATTCCATGGATCAGACCTATTCAATTTTCATGTGTTTTTCATTTTATTTAGATTTCAAATATGTTCATTTCAAAATTTACCCTACACTTAAATCGTAGTAAATATATTTTCTTAGTTAATTCACTTGTTTGAATCGGGTTTTGCTTTCCTTTTAAATTATTACTTTTAAATATATAATATACAGGCTGATTCAAATTAAGTGCGCACTATTGCTGTTATGCTGTTATTATTGATTCTAGAAAGTAGGTTAAATTAGCAAAGTATTAGTGTTTTTAACTTTGATTAGCATGCAGTTCATGAAAAAAAAATTGAATAACGCATTTTCGAGAAATTTTGAAATTTATATATTTTTTAAATGGAACAGCCTGTATATTTTTTAAAATTCTGAATGCTAATGTTCTTTGTAATATAAAAGCTTCCATACACTATTGTCCTAAAACGAATAATAAAGTATTTACGGTGGAATTTAGTTGATGTCAAAGATACTCTTTCATTCTGTAAAATCAGTAGTAGGCTTCTTTCACTTTAAACAGAACAAATAGTAGGGGGATTCTACGGGAAAGTAAACCTTGAAGTATTTTTTTAAATTTTCTTTTATGCTGTCAATTATTATATTTATCGATACAAAATACTTCCAATTTCACGCTACTATAAAAATTATTAGTATATATATATATATATATTTTTTTTTTTTTATTAAGTTGCAAACATTGATTAACGAACCTTACGCAAATATGGGAAAATTTGTTTCAATTTGGCAAGACTGTGGGTCAGTTGTGGATTGAACTTGCAACTGTTATTGTTCTTAAAATTACTTGGATTGGATTACTAATTAATACGTGCTAGCGGATTCTAATAAACGTAAGTAATTCTGCTGTAAAATAAAAATAAAACAATCAGTGACTAAGTTGTCCCACCCGTTGCGAATACACACGAAAGTTTTGTTTTCCAATGACTGACTTTGAGGTTATGTTTGATATTTATTAATTAGTTCTAGTGTAATAAAATAGAACCATCGATATATTCATATCTTTTTTCTGTCAAATAAATTGAAAACTATAGGCTGGTGAATTTGGTCCCACCCGTGACAATTGTTTCGTCACGGGTGGGACGGTTGTATTTGGTGGAGTTACTTATGCATTGCAAATGATTTAAGAACGTATTTTATGCCTTTCTGGCCATTTTTTCACATGTTACCAATGTATTTCATATAGAAAAAGCTTGCGTTTTTTTTTTCACCTTTAGAATTTTTTCTTTGGGGAATTGCAAGACAAGGTCAGAGGAGTTTTTCGCCAATTAGATAGAAGGACAATCTTAAGAGCCACCCAGAGTGTACTGAAGCGGGCACGAAAATGTATTGAGCGGGAAGGTGACACCTTTGAGCAGTATTTATAAATTATACATGTACTTTATTCTTTTTAATTTAATTTTGTAAGCTGTAATATGTTAAAATAAACATTAAACACAAAATATGTATCTGTTTTGTCAAAAGTTAGCGGAGCAAAGACAACATTTAGAAGGAAATAGAAACTGCTATAACTACTTTATTAAATGATATGAAAGACTTTATAAGTGCTGGACATCTTGTTAATTATGCTGATGATACGTCGATCGTCGTGGTTTCGGACGAATTAAAACTGTTGGAAACATATGTAACTTCCGTCGTGGGGGCTCTCGAGGAATGGTGTTGTAAGAATCGTTTAATCTTAAATACGACTAAGACGGGGAGAGTGAACTTTTATAAACCATCGCAATAACTGCGAAATGTGACAAAAATGTTAAATTCCTGGGAATACATCTGGACTCGAATCTGAATTGGAATATTCAGGTTGACACTGTGATTGCTAAAGTTAATAGAGGTTACTATGCCATTCTGAAATTAAAGAGCTGTTTGGATAGGGAAGGACTGTTGGGCATGTATTATGCAATGGTTTACCCGCACCTGGCTTATAATATTGTAGTGTGGGGAAGGGCAAACGATTTTAATAGACTTTTCATTGTGCAGAAACGAGTAATTCGATTAATTTGTGACATTAAGAATAGAAATACATGCAAGAATGTTTTTCGGGAACATGGTATCCTCACATTGCCGAGTATATACCTATATAAGTGTGCTGTGTTTGCATATGAGAATAAGCATTTATTTCCGATTAATGCCCAAACTCATGACTATAATACGCGAAATGGAGAGTCCTTCCGGATACCCCTCCACAGAACGACAGCATATGAAAGATCTCCTTACTATGCCTGTGTTAGCATATTCATCCGTTTGGCGAGGGCTATAAGGATTAGTAGTACGACCAGGAATTTTAAATATAACTTAAAGTGTTTCCTTATTAATGAATGTTTTTATAGTGTTCAAGAGTACTATCATACGTAGGAATGTTTTCATGTAATTTTAATTTAATTTTAATTTTAATAGCGTAAGGTATATATTTTGGTGACGAAACCTATTTCATAATGCTGTGATCTTCAGGTTAATAAAGATTATTATTATTCGTTTTAGGAAAATAGTGTATTGAAACTTTTATATTACAAAGAACATTAGCATTCAGAATTTTAAAAAATATACAGGCTGTTCCATTTTAAAAAAATATAAATTTCAAAATTTCTCGAAAATGCGTTATTCAATTTTTTTTTCATGAACTGCATGCTAATCAATGTTAAAAACACTAATACTTTGCTAATTTAACCTACTTTCTAGAATCAATAATAACAGAGATAGCAATAGTGCGCACTTAATTTGAATCAGCCTGTATATTAAACAATGTAAGAGTGACATAGTTACATATTTTCTTGTATATATTCATTGATGTAACGAAAAATTATTATAGCAAATTGTGTTTTTATATATTATATATAGAATATAATTAATATGTTGCAAATACAACTGTGAAGATTTACTTACGCGAACAGACGGTATTACGGTATCAAAAGTGTATTCAAATATACAATATATATATATATATAAAATTCTTAATAAAAACAACATTTATATTACAAGAGGGGGCTTTTTTTTAGTCGAAATCGCGAATACACTTTTTTCTTGATTGATTACTATTAAATCTTCACAGTGGCATGTTTTACATTGTTTTAAGTATTAAATAATTCTTGTCGTAACATAAACTTTTTATAGATTCACGCTATAATTGTTTTTAACTTCCCATTTTCAAATCATTATTGACTAAACAACACCTAACATTTTGTCCGTAAAATAATAAATCCTCTACTGTCGCGTGTGTACAAATACCTGATTTAATATGTACATTTTTTTTAAATTTAATTTACTTCTTTCTTGTTTAATTTATTCATTTCTTTCATTCGGTTATTTTTTTACGGAAAACAAGACTACACATATACATGGACATATGTGTATATAGTTTCGCACATGTTTCAATACACAAACACATTCTAAATAATATTATAAAAAAATAGTGAATAACAAATCAAACATACACGCGCGTTATAGCAATGTTTCCTAATATTTTACATACGCTCACATACACACAACGAAATACTGCTGTTCTGCTCCTATAACTGGCAGGGGTCCTGCTGTGAACAGGCTAGCCAACTATCGCTGTTGTGTTCTCCTGACCGCCTTTCGCATAATTCGACCTGACTTGTTGTCGGCCCCTGGTTGGGCGCTGAAAACATAATAAATAAAACAATTTAATAATTTAATAATTCGCTGATATGGGTGCCAGGACATGAGGGAATTAAAGGCAATGAGATAGCCGACAAACTGGCCAAAGAAGGTACTAATAGGAACTTCATAGGACCAGAACCTGTATGTGGAATCACTAAGGATTCCGCTAAAAGGGAGATCTGGTTATGGCTAGAAAAAGAACATAAAAATAAATGGAGGTTAACGGAAGGTCAATTCCATAACAAAACACTACTAAGGGGGCTGGACGGGAAGTTTTCAGCCAACCTAATTCGTAGTAGCAAAAAAGAAATTAAAATAATTACCGGGTTAATAACCGGACATTGTCCTTTAAGGAAGCATTTGTACACCATGGGCTTGGTTAGCGAGCCCTGGTGCTGGAGATGTGAAAAACAGGAGGAAACTAGCCTTCATGTAATATGCACGTGTGAGGAACTGAAGGAACTCAGACAGAAATATTTCGGGAGAGATCTATTGGATCCTTCGAGTGTACTCAAACTTCCCCTGAGGAGGATAGTGGCTTTTATCGAGGACACAAGACTAACAGTGTGGAATTGAGAGATCTATTGGGGATAGTACAAGTGCCTGGACGTACTGGCGTTCAACCCAAAACAGAAGCAGAAGAAGAAAACAATTTAATAAATAGTTTTATTGTGACAGCCATTTGAAGCAGGTCTACGAGCATTTTCATAAAAACCGAAAAACATGAATTTCGTGTGCTCGTTAAATACTATTTTTTGCGGGAAAAGACCATCACGCAAACCAAAAAAAACTTGAAAATTATTATGGGGATTCTTCACCATCGATTGGAAACAGGCACCACTGGTTTACACAATTTCGGTGCGGTCGTATCAATACAAGTGACGGCGAACGTTCTCGTCGCCCAATTGAGGTCACCACACCAGAAATGGTCGATAAAATCCATGGTATAACATTGAACGATCGGCGAGTGAAGGTGTGCGAACTTTAGGCTACAGGAATATCACATGGATCAGTGATTTCAATTTTGCATAAATATTTGGATATGAAAAAGCTAATAGCAAGATGGGTGCCGCGTTTGTTCACAATTGACAACAAACGCAATCGTTTGACAACTTCAAAGGAGTATTTGGCGATGTCCAATCGCAATCTGACCAAGCTTTTGCGCTGTTTCGTAACCGCAGACGAAACGTGGATTCATCACAACATACCAGAGACCAAGGAACAGTCGAGACAGTGGAATTCTCGTGGTGAATCGAAGTCAAAAAAGACCAAGTTGGGTCTGTTGTCAAAGTCATGGCGACAGTTTTTTGAGATGCGCGCGATGCCGCAGACACAATGGCAAAATTGCATGAATTAGGTTACTGCATATTCCCCAAATTTAGCCACCTGTGACTATTTCCTGTTTCCAAAAATGAAGAAATGGCTAGGCGGTAAGGGATTTAGGTCGAAGGAAGAGATCATCTATGAAACAAACGCCTATTTTGAGGGGCTCAAGAAATATTATTTGGAGGGCATAAAAAAATTGCAGAAATGTTGGATCAAGTTTATCGAGCTGACAGGGGATTATGTTGCAAAGTAAAACGTTTTTCTGACGAATAGGGTGTTTCTTATATCAATTTTAAGGGACTTATTGACCCACCCTCGTATCTATAGCGTGAAAATCAAGTGACTGTAGTTAGCAGCATCAAAATCCCTAGATTAGAAGATTTTAATATTTCAAAATTGACGGCAATTCTCATGTTTGTATAGGGCTTGTCAACAGGTTTATATGTTTATATGACAGTCTGAGATCCAGATTCAGCATCCGATTTAACGTCGCCCGACATAGACATTTGCCTGACCCCAGTGCAATTTTTCGCTGGGTAGAGTGGCTAAAAACGACAGGTAGGGTCATTAATAAACACCGTCATTCTCGTCGGCTCACAGAGGCGCGGACAAATAAGAAGTCCACAAGACTCATTTTACCAGCGCTTCGCGTGCTATATGTATCTAGTACATGAACATCTATGATAGTGTAAAGTTGTTTATACACGTATTTATGAATACGCGTAGGTGTAATTCAAACGCATTCGTATAAATAACGCGCACTTCAGTAAAGCCAACGCAGTCACGCCGTTGCTTGTCTACCCAAGTGATGGTGTTTAGTCATGAGACATCAACCGGGAGGGTGGAGTAAAGTCCGGGAAGTTCTGTTCGTTTTCGTTTGCAAGATACGACCGCTAGGGACACCGCCAATGATTGTGAGTCGCATTTTAAGACAGGTTCTCAAATTCAATCCTTATATAAAGCACAAGTGGGTCAAGAACTCTTAGAAGGTGATTATGCCCAACGTCCACAATTTGCAGAAAGAATGGTAGCGATCGTCGATGACAATGACGAGCTTTTCTTATGAGCGACGAGGCTCATCTTCACCCCAACAAACAAAATTGCAGATATTGGAGCGAACATAATCCTACAGTCCCTCTACATAGTCCTAAGACAACTGTGTGGTATGCAATAGGGAAAAGAGGAGTTATTGGACCATATTTTTTTAAGGCGGTGGTCAGAAGTTAACGGTAACAGTTAACTCTCCGCGTGACGTCTACGTATGTTAAATCAATTCTTGTTCTCCGAGTTGCGCCGACAACGCTTTGCAGCACAACAAGATTGTGTCACGGCGCGCATTGCTCGTCAATCAATGGGCACAGTACGCAGAAAGTTTCAAACCGCATAATTTCACGTTTTGATAACTTCCCTTGGTTCCTTCGCCCTCCCGACTTAACGATGTGTTTTTTTTTTTTTTTAGTGAGGCTATTTGAAGCCTAAAGTGTACACAATAAGCATCGCACCAACCAAGAGTTCCAAAACGAGGTTTGCCGAGTGATTACCGAAATTCAGGGAGCGCCTAGATACTCTGCATCGCTGAAAATCGCTGCTACCTTCCGAATATTAATTTTAAAACATGACACAGTAGAGCAATAAAAACTACATATTCTACTAAATATGTATTATTTTATATTTTTTAAATAAATTCACATTGAGTTCAAGTAACAAAAACGCAAAACTTGTACAGTAGAATCTCACAAATTCGAACCGTCACAAATTCGAACCGTCCAGAAATTAGAACCGGCCATTTCAATGTATTGGACGCTCTGAAATTAGAACCTGTGGTTCTAATTTCTGGAAGTTTTTTTATTTTTTTTTGTATTTTCACTACAAATAATTTTTTTTCGCTCATTAAAGTAAAAATAAAACGGGGAATCACCGAGTTATTCGTGGTGTGTACAATTCGGTCATATGCGTGTGAAATTTGATATGCTTGTACAAATTTGGGTCAGTTGATGACTGAAGGTCAAAGTAAAGTGTTCATACGCGTAAAAGTTAAAAAAAATGCCAAACAAACGTAAAAAAATACCTTATCTTTGGATACTAAGGTTAAAATATTAAAAAGACTTAGAGAAGGCGTGAGTGGAAATCGTTTAGCTCAAGATTTTAATGTGACAAAATCTTCCATCAGCTACATAAAATCAAAAAAACAAGAAATAATGGATGCAGTTACCAGCACCTATCAGGAAGCAAAAAAAAATCTTTACATAAGGCAGAATATGAGGAAATGGAAAAGCGCCTTTATAAGTGGTTTTTAAATCAACGTGAAAAGAAGAACACAGTGACAGAACCCGTATTAAAAGCAAAAGCTAAGTCAATTTTTAGTGAAGTGTACCCCGATAAAGATGAAAACGCATTTACTGCAAGTGATGGATGGTTTTCCAAATTTAAAACCCGTCATGGAATACGGTTTTTAAAAATTGGTGGTGAAATACTTTCGAGTGATGTTGGTGAGGTCACTCCATTTCTACACAGATTGCGTGCAAAAGTCGCGGAAATGGGGTTATTGGAAACACAAATCTATAATGCTGATGAAAGCGGATTATTTTTCCGTTGCCTTCCAGATAAAACATTTGTCGCTGCTTGTGAAAAAAGTGACCAAAAAGAACGCGTTTCAATTTTACTAGGTGCAAATTCTGATGGCTCACACAAATTAAAACCATTGGTTATTGGAAAAGCTAAAAAGCCAAGAAGCTTCAGAGGATTTGATAACCCACTTCATTATGACTTTTCGAAAAATGCGTGGATGACTTCCCGGATTTTTCATGATTGGTTTCACAAGATATTTATCAAAGAAGTATGTTTAACCAATGCATATTTTAAGTTCCATATTTTTAATTTTTTTTTTTTTGTTCTGCAGGTCATCCGATTTTCTGAAGACAATAATTTGGCCCCAAAAGCTCTTCTGCTTGTAGATAACTGTTCGGCTCATGCACCAATTGATAAACTTCAAAGTGAGGATGGTAATATAATTGCATATTTCTTGCCGCCAAATGTAACAGCAGCTGTGCAGCCAATGGATCAAAATCCTATTAAAATGACAAAACTTATTTACAGAAGTAAGTTGCTATCTCAATTAATTGGTGATGGTGGTGATATTGATAAGCTTTTGAAACGGCATTCAATCCGAGATGCAATAATATTGTTGAAACAAGCATGGGGTGAGGTACAACAGACAGTGTTAAAAAATTCTTGGTCCAAATTATTAAATTGCGATTACGACAGCGATGATGATTTGCCACTAGCACAATTGGCTCAACGAAATCAGGATTGCAATGAAGTTCTTCAAATAAATATTGATCTTTTGAATGAAATTATGCCAAACAATTCCGTAATTGTAAATGAAACCGAGGAATGGAATGAAGATGTGTTTACTGACGGATCTGGTGCAGAGAATAGCGATGAGGAGGCTTCAAATAGCAGCGACGTCGATATTATCGACATAACAACAGCTATTCCTCATTTAAAAGTCCTTGAAGGCATCAATAATGTTATAAAATGGTGCAAAACCAGTGATATATTTTCCAGTAAACACATGTCTAACCTTTTGGACGTCCGTAACGATATCGTTGTATCCAGTTTACATAAATCAAAAAAACAAACAAGTATTACTGATTTTATGTTAAAAACCAATTAAATACCTAATAATTAAAAAACTTTTTAAAAGTTTTTCTATGAATTTAATATGTTCAATTAATTAAATGTTAATGAATAAAAACTGTTTTGTGTTAAAATAAAGCTTACATAACTAGTTTTACATACTATAATTTTATCATTTTCTGTAAAAAAAAAAAATGTCCAGAAATTCGAACTTTTCAGAAATTCGAACTGCCCGGTGCACAAAGTGGTTCTAATTTGTGAGATTCTACTGTATATCCATTTTTATTTGTTTCAAAGTTACAGATCTATGAATGTGATTGTCAGATCATGAAAAAAAATGTAATCCTAAAGTCAATACAAACTGATTTTATTTAAAAAAAGTTATACGATTCAACAACATGCCTGTGATTGTTAACGTCGCATAATAAAATGTTATCCTAAACTAAACACGTGGCGTAGTACATACAGTAATTTCTTGGAGATCTACAGAAAAGAGTACTGGAAATTGATTTATGATAAAGAAGGTTTTTACTTATTTCGTAAGTGCTGAACCATGAATATCCCAATAAACAAATGTTCAGATGACTGTTAACGTTGCATTCTTTAATAAAGGATTACATTACGTTTCAGTTCATACAACAGCTTATTAGTGAGTGACACGTTTTCTTTATTCAAAATGCCTTACCGATTTTCTTCTCAAGAGTATGCGGACATGCATTTTGTGTATGGCTACTATAACGGCAGTACACGTCAAGCAGTTATTGAATACTGACATCGGTTTCCCGATAGGCGCATTCCTCATTACAGAACGTTTCTGGAAGTACTCAGACAATTTCAGGAATGCGGACTGCGTGATTATTTTTTTGGATCGAGGAGTAAATTTGCCAGCAGACTTAGAGGAAGAAGCAGTAGCTATTGTTATAAGAGATCCAACTGTCAGTGTACGTCGAATCGCTAGACAACTAGGAGTACCACGAACGACAGTTTGGTGAATTTTAATGAGGGCTTATATCCATATCACTATCGCAGGGGACACGGTTTGCTTGAGGCAGACCACTATGCTCGTCTAGTTTATCCTACCTGGATATTAAGGCAGTCACGGCTTTATTTTAATTTCTGCAGAACAGTCCTCTGGACAGATGAATCTACGTTCACGAGAAGTGGTGTTACAAATCTGAGAAACCTGCACAGGTGGTCATCAGAAAATCCAAGAGCTATACGCCCATCTAAATTTCAACATGAATTTTCTATTAACGTTTGGGCGGCCCTAATCGATGACTTGTTGATTGGTCCTGTCGTTCTTCCTGGGAGGTTAAATGCGGACAATTACCTTCAATTTCTTATTGACGAACTGCCAGGTCTTTAGAAGATGTCCCACTGAATGTTCGACGAGACATGTAGTTTCACATGGATGGGGCACCACCACATTTCGGAATTGCTGTCCGAAATTGGGTTAACGTCAATTATCCAAGATGGATTGGTCGAGGTGGTCTTGTTGCATGGCCACCCAGATCACCCGATCTTAAACCCCTTGACTTTTATGGGGGTACACGAAAAATTTAGTCTACGCGCAAGTTTCGAACACAAGAGAAGAGTTGTTGGATCGTATTCACTTGATTGACGAGCAAATCCGGCAAAACAAGTATCAAATTCGGATAAGTTGTTCTTCTGTTGGCTTATGGGCACAAGCCTGCATTCAACAAGGAGGTGGACATTTCGAAAATATTATTAATTGAACTTTTTTTAATAAAATCAGTTTTTATTGACTTTGGGATTACATATTTTTTCATGATCTGACAATCACATTCATAGATCTGTAACTTTGAAACAAATAAAAATGGATATACAAGTTTTGCGTTTTTGTTACTTGAAATAAAGTCTACTGTACACTCCTAAAATTTGAACATAACGATACGGGACACTTGTATATAGAATTTATTTATTTCTATACAATTACATTATCTTAAAATTTATAAGGTGACAATTATAGGTTAGTTTCAACTACCGGTTTAGTTACGGTACGCGTATCGTTTGGTGATAATTTTGTGCGCAAGCGTTAGTTTTGCACTGTTTTTGGACCATTGATAATTACCAAGAAGTTGTAACGTATTTCTGATTGTTTGGTTATCAATCTATTTTGAAGTACTGCCAAACAGAGATAATTAAAATAACTTTGTTTTGTCCTATGATAGTGTGTAATATTTCTATTGTCAATCGTAGTTCTCACAAGATGAAGTTATGTAATGCGCATGTCAGTACAAACCGCACATAATTCAGTGTGTTTCCATATAGTAGATTCAATTAGTCGGCGATTTACTTTAATATGTATATATTTAAAATAATTTTACATGTTTCGGTACATAATGCCTTTGTCAAAGAAATTTAAAATATAAATGACAGTATATTAATGTCATATATCTGTAGTTGTAATGGATAAAAATAAAATATTCAAAGATACATTCAAGTTTAATAATAATAATTCATGCCGTAGCACACAACAGCTAGAAGTCAATTACTGGGGATTGGCAAGCTATGAGTTATTATTAAGTCTGCGCCCGTAGAGCAACATAAGATGTTAAGTTGTCGGCATTCGTCTTGAACGAGAAATTGTAAATTGCAGATCGTTGCATTATTAGATTATAGTATATACTGCTTTTAGATATATATACATAATCCTATACCCTTTTTCCGTATCGGTGTCGGATGTATCCATACTTTAATCATTCTTCCTTTATATATTTCTTCCGTATTTTCCAGTCTTTGGCCATTACTTTTGCTTGGTTCCATGCTATTTCTCTCTTTTCTAATATGTTCCTGGCCATACTGTTCCATGTCTGTGGAGGTCTTCATCTCTTCTTCCCTGTTTGTATCCCTGTTTTCCAAGTCTGTCTAGCGGGTCTGTCTTCTTTCGTTCTTTGCAGATGCCTCCACCAGCTCAGTTGCCTTTGCTCTACAATACTGCCAGTATTTTTGTCTGCCTTGTAATTTCTCTCCTCTTCAAGAATTTATCATTAATTGTGTAGAATAATTTAATTGTCTTCTCTATTCTTATATTTATTACTTTATCTTGCTTTCACGTTTTGTCTACAGTACCTCCCAATTAGATCTGTTCTATCTTTTCTCCCTCCAATTCCATATTTATATTATCATCTCCTGTTGTCATGACATTTGTCTTGCTTTTGTTGATCTTCAGATTCTTCTTTTTTTAACTCCTCATTTCAAATGTTCAAATTTTCTTGTAATTACAGTCAAAGAAGAAGCTGGAATTCTTTTTCTGCAGTGCGCATGTTGTACTGGATCGTCACTATACGGCTTTGTTAGCGAGTTGGAACAAACTTTATTATTACGTTCTATTATTACAATATTTAATTTGTCCTTGCGACTAGAGAAAATTTTATCAACACGCTTGGAAGAACTGGTTTCGTGTATCGTTGGGAGACTATAAGATGTTCGTTCATATGGTATTTTCATAGACTACTTCAACGACAACATAATTTAAACAAGGAATACTAATATGATCACTTACCTGAACGTAGTTGGTTGGGCTCCAACGGTAAAATTGAAATTGGGAGCAGCCCCTGAGCCACTGTTGAAGTTAAATCCACCTGTATTTGGTGCAGGCTGTAAAATGTAAAAAAAAAAAAACATTAAAATTTAAAAAAAAACAAGAAGTTTATGTACATCTTACCGCGTTTCCCGTAAATCCGAAATTAAACGCGGCAGTATTACCAGTCGAAGGGCCCGTGGCACTTGTACTTTGCTGTTGTTGAACGCCAGTAGATGTTGAGCTCGGCCCAAAATTGAAACCCATCTTAGGAGCTGTACCGGCAGCAGTTCCGAAATTAAACACAGGAGCGCCGTTCTGATTAGCAGTACCACCATCGAATTTTATCGATGGAGCGGCAGTCGCCTTAGAACCAGAATTAAAATTAAAATTCGGCTGAGGAACAGCGCCGGTGGTTTGTCCGAAATTGAATCCGCCAGATGTCGTCGACGATTGTACAGCACCAAAACCGAGCTTCGGCGGTTCCGAGTCCACTTTCTTTGCCTGACCGAAACTAAAAAGTGCCATTTTTGCAGGCGGCTGATCTGTAGTATCGGTACCGAAAACGGGGATAGGATTTTCAACTGCAGATGGTGCTCCAAAAGTACTGGGTTTGGTATTATTGAATATACTGGGAGATGGAGTACCGGTGAATGCTGCTAGGGGTTGATTGGTAACGTTTCCGAACGATGGAATTGGTTTAGGCGCTCCGAAAAGAGAGGATTTCTGTGTGGCAGGCTCGCTTGCAGAAAATTTGAAGATGGGCGTCGTAGTATTTTGTGGAGGAGTTGCACCGAAGATGGAAGCGGAAGATGCCGCTGGAGGTGCGGGTAAAGCACCGAAAGAAAATGTAGGTGCCGCGGAAACGGTTTCTTTACCGAACACAGTATTTGTAGTATTAGTCTGCTCGGCGGTAGTACTAGGAGGGATTCCAAATAAAATATTTGATGGTTTTGTTTCACCATTTAACGTTTGATTTTCAATTTTACTCTCTTCGATTTTATTCGCGTTACTAGTAAGCGTAGGTTTCACGGGTTCTACAGAATTTTGTAATGTTCCTGTAGGTTTTTCATTCTCATTCACCTTACTACTATTATCTACTTTAATGATTGGCGGCTGCGGAACTTGTACCTCTTCACTTTTTTCCTGAGCGGGTTGAACGGGTTGCGATTGTGCTTTCACTCCAAAACTAAACGTAGGCGCAGTAACCGACGTTGTAATCACAGTGGCCGCGTTTTGCCCGAAAATAGAATTAAGAGCAGGTGTAGTCGATTCGGTTTTATTCTCCGACGGCTTTATACCGAAAGTAAAACCTTTAGTCGTAAGTGTGGTATTGGTGTCTACTCCAAAATTAAACAGGGATATTCCACTTTTTTCCTTGGGAACATCCAGATTTTTCGCACCGGGTCTAAGCGCATCACAACACTGGCACTTCTGCTTGTCCTGAGGATTTCTCACCATGCAACTGTCGCATTCCCACTGATCCTCTTTTTTCTTAAAGGCGTCCCCGAAACCTGCTGACGATACTTTTACGTGAGATGGCCTGGGAGATTGGCAAGCTAAGCACTTGAGAACATCATTCTTATTCCTAATACAACATGTATCGCACGCCCACGTATCAGGAGGTGACGCAAATTTATTACCGAAGCTATTCGCGGCTTTTAATTCTGGCTTCAGAGGTCCGTTTGCAATTGGTTTAGGGTTAGAGCAAGCGATACATTTTGAATCCGACTGACTATTTCTCACCCAACAACTCTGACACTCCCATTTATCCGTTTTAGTTGTAGTAGAAGCGGGTTGATTATTATCGATTTTGGGATTGCTCTCAACTTTCGTATTCGTAGGCGGCTCTTTAGGACATTGACATGCAACACATTTCAATACATCGACGGCGTTAACAACCATACAAATCTTACATTGCCACTGATCCGCCTTCATTTTAAATTTATCTCCAAATCCACTCGGAGAGGGTTCTTTATCGCTTGGTTTCTCGGGTGCGTTTTCTTGCGTTCTTGGAGATTCACACGCTTGACATTTACTCTTACTATTAATATTTCTCACAAGACAAACTGTACACGCCCATGTATCGTTTGAGGGTTTCGATTTGGCAATGAAATCGTTCGTATCCCTCATAAACATTTCCAAGGTATTCTTCGCGTAACATTCGCCATTGTTCTTCGTCAGTATTGTTTTCGTATCGGATTTATCGCCATCTTTGATCAAGGGTGAATTACTCGCTTTACTCGTAGCAATAGGCTCGGAGAATATGAAATTATTAATACCACGTATCGACTTCAAATTTTCAGCTATAACTAATGGATCTGAAAATCTATATTCCGACATTTTAGAATATTCGAATTTTTTAGACTCCGTCTTATTTGTTTCCATCTTATTACTATCCTTCTTGCAAGTTTCTAACGTTATATGATCTGTTTTTTTCGATTCTACAGTTTTTTGAATGTTAGAAACTTTCTCGACGACTTTCGACGTGCTAGTCGTGGTTTTTACAGTCTCTACCGATTTCGTTATTGGAATAGACGATGAAGTCTTTATAGATTCGACCGGTGGTAGATTAAAATCGAATTTGGGTAACGTAGAAATAGGAAGTTGTATATCGGGTAATTTGACTTCTTCTACAGTTCGATGCGGTTCTTTTTTCTGTCTGACGGATGTAATTTTACTCTTCATTTTATTAGTGTGCTTCTTAGTGTTATCATCTTCATCCTCTAATGTTCTGATCTTGTATTCTTCTCTGTTCAAAACCGATTTAGAACTATTCGCGATCTGTCTGACGGATACTGTACTATCTTGCAATCTCTCCTTTAGTTTCATCTTGAGAAGATCCGGCACCGTGGGAACTTGTAATTCTTTATTCGAGGGAACTTTCGATTGGCGCGGCGTATACGGACTGGCCTGCACGTATTTCTTCCTGATTGTAGGATTCGGTATCTTCTTTGCGTCCGTGATAGGCGTCGTATACTGCTCCAATGTGTCCAGTATTCTTCTTGCCGTTTTACTTAAAGTGGTGTGGTCTTTAACTGTTGTCTGTTTGTCGTTTATCGGTTTAATCTGTATCGTGTTTCTCGTGGAAGATATTGCATTCGTGGAATTGATCGCCAACTGTCTGCCGTAGGCCGAGGCGCCGCCGTAGGTTGTACGTCCGCCGTAAAATGGAGAATTCAGTATTCTCTTGCTGGATAGTGTACGATCGACGAAATTCGGTGAGCCGAAGACTGACGAATTAAAAGAGGGTTGTCTCGTGCTTAGGGAGGGATTCAATTGCTGGGGACTCGAACAACGGTCAGTAAATAACGATCTCTCATTAACTTTGGAACCTGAAAGAGAAAAAATAGCAATTTCAACGAATAGTTTGATCAATTTCTTAATTTATAGCTGCATTTTTATAATTCATGACGAGAAATTGTTGTCGATGGATGATTAATTGAGCGCATTGAGCAATTTCCATCGTTAGTTGGATATAGAAAAGCCGATGTTTCGGCAGGTAATCTGGCGTCTTCAGGGTAGCCCATGCGAAGGGCTGTTCCTTGTCAAACTCGTAATCTGACGTAAATGCCTTCTCCCAATTTTTAGCGAAATATACTCTCGCGACATTCGAACCTGGTCTATAAATTCAAACTTTTTCTGAATCAAGCACACTAACCACTGAGCTATCGGTGGGTGCTCAGTGGTTAGTGTGCTTGATTGAGAAAAAGTTTAAATTTACAGACCAGGTTCGTTCTCTTCTTCTTCTGAGGACTGTCCTGAAGACGGCAGTAGATTAACTGCCGAAACGTCGGATTACCTAAATCCAACAAACGATAGAAATAGCTCAAACAACTACTCATCAACGCATTCTTCTAATTTTGCTAAAATATTTGAACTCCCTCTTTATTAATGCTTGAAATTGTGATTATCAATTAATTAGCTGATTGATTATCTCTCTCTTGGCCAATACAAAATGGAATACGCTCTAATAATATGATACTATGATACGTCATGCTTACAAAGTTACTTCTGAAACTTTTTTTACAAGAGATTTCTAAAGATTTTGTCATACAAAATACGATTGACAGGCTATTTCTTAAACATGGGTTTAAAACTATTTTTGTTTGTAAAGAAGTCACTGGTACTACACATTAAAATTAATTCATAAACCCATGAATTCTTCTGGACTACTGGCTAAAATTTACAATGCCGTTCCTAGCAAAATATAAGATCCTAAATAACTTTCTTAACCACTACTGCTCGGAAATATAGAAATTCCATTCGCTAAGGAAGTTAAGTACTTGGGGGCTTTGACCAAAGGCTTACGTGGAATCTTCACATTGTAAAAACCATCAATAAAGCAATCATTCTCTTGGGGAGATGTAGCTGAATGTGGGGGAAAAATTGAGGACTTAGGATTTACATAAGTAATGTAGTCGCATGGTGATCAAAAACTAAGCAAAAAGGAGTTAGTAGAGCGGCAAAGTGGCGTACAAAGATTAGAATGTCTAAGTGTCACAGAGGCCATGAGAAAAACTTCTACCGCTACGCTGGAGGTGACTAACTAAATTTACAACCTCTAGGTATCCATACAGACTAGTGCAAGACCAAACACAAGTCAAGTCTACAGCATTGAACATTATTAAGTTGATTGAAGAACACAAGGCAGGTCCCATTACAGTACAACCAAATAATGCCATGGTTCAGAAATTCAACTTTGATAATAAATATAAAATAAATACCAGATAGAGTGGGAAAAAAAACCCACAAAGGTATTGGAGCTGGAGTGTATGGGCTCAAAGAAAGGACGATAATCCAAGTGAGCCTAAGTAGAGATACTATGGTATTTCATGTGGAAGTGTTGTAAGATTGCGTTGGAAACATTATCAAACAGGATCGAACGAATCGCACCGTGTCCATTTTCTCTGACAGCTAAGCAATATTAAAGACACTGGATTCAATGCAAGTTAATCTAAACTTGTATGGGATTGTATGTGCCTTAAACGAGCTCAATGATCACAAGAAAGTGACATTAGCCTGGGTCATAAGGCACGATGGCCATAGAACTAACGAGAAGGCGGGCGAATTGGCTCGACAGCTCTCACCTACAGCATTCGTAGGGCCGAAACCTTCTTTTGATCTTGGAAAATCAATTATTAAAAACAGTCATGAAAAGTGAGCTGAAAATAAATTTAGGAAAAGGCGGAAGAACTTCACAGGTCAAAGGCAAACAAAGACGAAACAGTTCTTTAAAGAACATTCACCTAAATTTACAATGCACCTACTAAATAGAGACAGAAAGATTAGTAGGCCTATTAACGGGATGTTGTAAAGTCAACAAACACACGAATAATATGGGCTTAACAAAAGAAATAATAGGTTAATTCTGTCAAGAGGAACAGGAAACCGCGATTCATGTACTATGCCAATGCAAGAACACGGTTCCTATAAACGAGAGATCAATATCCTAAAGAGGAATTATATTTAAAAGAACTGCTCTCAAAACTATTAAGCGTACATGAAACAGCAGAGCTAGAGGAAGTACTCTGATGAGGCATGACGACCACAATAGATTTAGAAAGATCGTAGTGGAATAGACTCTACGGACACCTCAAGTAATCTAATCTTGGTAATTTGCTTAACAACTAGGGCTAACATCAATATTCTTTTACAAAGCCCCACTAGCACACATACGAAATAAAACCAATTATTTGTATGATGATCCATTTCAGGTGAATTTCTAAATTTTTCGATGTTTTTCACAGCACATGTTGCTGTGAAGTCATTTCTATTGTTTCAATGAGGCATTATCAATTAGATTAATCATTAAAATTGACGGAATGATACTCCAAAAGGTTTGTCAAGAACACTTCATTCACATCCAGCTCATTTTTGGAAAAAAATATTTTACTGGCAAAATATAATTATTACAAATAATGCAAGCCAATTTATCAGTCAGCGATTTACGGGCAAGAGGACTTACGTTTCACACACAACCAAATAACACAAAACAAGTTTTAATTGTTTTTTGAACGGATCCTTGAGACCCCTCGTTAGAATACTTCATAGGTAACCATTATTTTGAAAGTCCAATTGCTAACACAACAATCGCTTTATACAAACTTGGTATTTCCATTAATTTGAATCAATCTACGTAATAATTATGTCAACTGATGAAATGATAAAAGAAATTTACTTTATCGCTCGGTAATTGGTATCTTATTACAAATTAAAATTAGACTTAGTTTTAATAAACAGGTGTTTCTTTTTTGACAGGTATGATGTCAGTGTTCTGCGATGCGAGCAATATATATTACGTAAGGTGTTATTAAAAACAAAGGAGTATTTTAAATATAAATTGTTCAATATAGGAAGCGTACAATTCCATTATGTAACGTTGGTTTTAAATAGCAATATCTGAAAAAATTAAATTTACATACACTGCCAATCATGGAAATCTAGACATATGAAAAATAACATGGCTAGTTCTTATAATTTTCCATTGTTTTATTTTATGAATAAATATGTATGCATTTGTTTGATTTGTCAATTATTCAATATTATTAAAAAGACCTAGAACATAATGAAAATTACTATGAAAGTAAACCAAATTCATGGAATTGAAGACAATGAGAAACCCAATGAACTCGTTAGGCGAGGAGCTGAAATAAGATTTTTTGAACTAAAGTCGGTGTCCTGGGAATAACTTAAAGTTTGGCTCGGAGTCAATAACAGACTGGATTCGAGAAAGACATCAAGTATATGGGCAAATGTAAGAACTGCTACTACTGACCAGGAATCAGTTATAGAAAAAAAGAACGCGTTAAGTCCAATTGTACGTCATTGATGACGTTTATATGCTGTCATAACTGTATTAGAGAAACTAAATAAAGTTGCTTTTTTAAACTATATTTGAAAGCTTTTATTTCGTTAATTTAAATACAAAATGTTATAAATTTATAATAATATAGACATCATGGCAAATAAACACAATTTCCGTTTCAATACTAAATGTTTCTTGTATATATTTTTAACAGGGTAATAGATACTTGCGTTGTTGAAAGATAACATATCTGTCAAATAAGCTTAGTTTTGTGTACATCTTTCCCGTTTGTTTTGATTGTTTAAAAACAGTTCCTTTAGTACGTCATTTGGATATAATGCCGAAAGGTTTCTGTAAACAGTCGAAGCAATTGTAATTGCTTCATTATTGACCTTTTTATAGTTGACATCTTATAATTGACATTTTGCCAGCAAAATATATAGGACGTGTCGTCATGGATCTAGTATGACGTACAATTGGATATAACGCGTTTTCTCTATACGTATTATTATGGGTTTCATAACCGACCAACCCTCGGTAAAGGAGTACTTACATAAAATTGGGCTGTATAAAGAGAATCCAACCAGAAACATATTCTGTGTGATTGTGAGATACTGGATCAGAAGACTTCTATTATTTGAGCACCATAGAGTAGAACCACAATTATACAAAACACGCTCAGCTATAAACTTACATAGCCTTGTACAGGGTACTAAAATGGAGGTGGTACTGTAATTTGGGACAGATGAAGTGCTAGAACAGAGACTCAGTCAGACGAACAGGTAAAGAAGAAAAAAATCTAAATTAAAACACGACTTTTTTATATTTCACTGAAACAAGATAAAACAATGAGACATCCACAGTTCTATTTCCATTTATTCCATTTTTTTAAGTGCATTCATTACAGCAAAAGGGTAGCCTTTTAATGCCAGTTTCGTAAGGCAGAACTAGGTTCAAAAATTCCTCAACTTGGTTACTACTTTCAAACTGCTGCGCGACAAGATACCCGTTGAGGTATCCTAGCAGATAAGAATTGCTAGAACTCAACTTGGAATTGTAAAGACTGTAATATAGTATCCTCCAGTGCATTTCCCAAAATTTGACTTGAGTTATCGTGGCGGTATGGATTCGTGTTTTTTTTTAAGAAGTACATTTCTGATTAGAACGACTAGGCGAAAGTATTGAACACTATTTGAATGTTGTTCAATTAAGAAATCAATGCAAACTAAACTTTTATGATTCCTAAATATGGTTGAAAAGCACCTTCTCCGCAGGCATTTTTGTTTTGGGTTTAATAAGTGTAAGATTATTTCATTCACTCCATACTTCCTCATTTGGATTTGGGGGTGTAAAGATTAAAGATCAAGATAAATTTCATCACATGTCAGTATCCGATGTAAAAATTCGTTTTTTCCCTTATTAAGAGTATTTTTGGGAAATCTTGAGTCCCAAACTTGTGACACCTTTACAAATTATAATTTTTAATTATCGACTGTGCTTACCATGATTAACACTCATTTCGGAGCCAGTTTTATCAACTTTTAATTACGGATCGCTCTCAATAAACTCGCGAATTAAATTATTCTTCGGCACGATATTACCAGTATAAGCTTGTCAAATTTACGATTTTGCTTCGTCCCGTAGGAAATATCTCACACAATTTAAACACGTAATTTCTGAATAGCATTTCTTCATGAAAGTGTCGGCGTAATTTGGACAGAGTGTCAGTTGCCGTAACATTTTCATTATTTAAAAACTTTAATAGAATGCACTGTACAACGAAACTAGGTACCGACTGTTCGGATATCGCGATAGCTACTGACCAAACCGATGCGTTGACCAACACCGTCAAACTAATCTAGAACATCTTTTCAATCACGGCGTCCCAGTATATTGCTATATATTGCAGTGGGACAAAAAGTTTCGCTTATATTTGACTTACTCTCACAAATCTTCTGGAGTTATATTTCTTAGCTGGTTATTCCTATTATTAGAAGAGAACGGACACGCTTACCACATGACGCAAAGCCCAGTGCAGTACTGGCGAAAGGCTGTATTTCTAAAATATTTAATTTTATTTATATAATTGGAAAACGAACGGGTGGTGATCTATAAAATTACGAAATACATATTTATTTGTTGAAAAGTTGTATTTATAAAGTTTTTAATTTTATTTATATAATTGGAAAACATACGGGTGGTGATCTATCTATCTAAAATTACGAAATATATATTTATTAATTAATTTTATTTATATAATTGGAAAACAAACGGGTGGTGATCTATAAAATTACGAAATACATATGTATTTGTTGAAAGGTTGTATTTTTAAAGTTTTTAATTTTATTTCTATAATTGGAACATTTTTATTTGTTCATTTTGTCGTTTAAGTTGAGTAAAGGAGTATTAATATTGACTAGCAATAGTTTCTCAAGGTTTTCTTCTGTCAATTTTGTTCTCTTTGAATTAAGTACATCCTTATAAATAGAAAACGTCCTTTCTACATCGCAACTGGTTATAGGTGCATACTGGAAATATTCTTTTATTTCTTCATATTTAGCCGTTAGATTTTGTGGAATTGTCTCCATACATAATTGCTGCAATGTAATTAAATCTGGATTTCTATTAAGAATTGCTTCAAACTTTTGCCGAAGTCACTTGGAATACTTTTCAAATTATTAACAGCCACACCTAATGTGGTTAATCCGACATTTAATTTGAGATTTCGATTTTCAAAATAAGTGATTAGTTTTGGCAATTTTCCAAAGTGTTCGTGAAGAAAGTACAAATGATTTTTTAAATTTGGGATTTGTGTGAGCTTCTTGCACTCACCAATACTTCTAGCATCCTCCTTTAGCAGTGTTACGAAATGTTTTAGACTATCGAAATTCTCAGCATAATAACTAGTAGCTTCCAGCCATGTTCCCCATCTAGTTATTACTGGAGTGGGAGGCAGTGACAGAGATGGAAATTTTTCCCTGAAATGAGCTACTCTCAATGGTGCTTTTCTGAAAACTTTTTTAAAAGCTGATACAAGTCTATCAACTTCCGGAAAAGTGTCTCTGATATATTCACAGATTCTGTGGAGAGCATGTGCTACACAAGTAATATGCAGCATATTAGGATATGTTTTCTTCAATAGTCTGCCTGTTTTTAACATATACGCAGCACTATCACTGACAAATAAAAGTATTTTTTCTTTGTACGTGGCGTCCGAATGAAGCATTTTTTGCATATTCTCCTTAATGGTTTCAACAACTGTTTCCGCATCAACTCTATTTATAACACTTGTTGCTATTACATATGAGTTATAGGGAGTAGTTGGATGTAGTACACCAGCTACAACATTTACCACACAGCGTCCGAACATATCCACCGTTTCTTCGGCGCTTATCCATATGTATTGATTTAAAAGATGGCTTCTAATGCGTTCTACTGTTCTCGTATAGCACCTAGAAACATAATATTTGCGTAAAGTTGATTCATCAGGAACATTTCGACCAGTATATTTTTTCAGAAATGTCTTCAAAATTGGATTGTTCAATTTAAATAATGGAATATTAGCTGCCATAAAAGTTTCACAGAGTTCTTCGTTAAAATTGTCAGATTCCAACGGGTTCAATTTTTTTTCGTGCTTTAACGATCCTACGGTTGATTTATTGCAATTTTTCAATAACGTTTCACACTTCACAATAAATTTCGGAATCACTGGCAATGTACATACAATCGGTATGGCCCTCAATCCAACTCGCCATTGTTTCACGATGCCATTTTCGACGCTCTTCCATTGTCTGAAAAAGTAAGAATATTCTAGATCCAAATAAACGAAATTAAATAACGAAATTTTATGCACACTTACGTGAAAATAATTGGAAGATGTTGCTTAAATGAAAAGAAAAGGAATGTACGTGCTATTTCTCTTACGAAATACGATAAACTTATTTATTTTATCTACGTACACGACACCACTGAAAACACTATATTCTCCGAATACAATAGCTGGGTTGTCCATTGTTATCGCTGCGAGACCAGGTGGCCGAGTAAGTCAAACAAATACTTCATTGAATTACGCCGGGATGTACTGAGCGACGTTATACACAATTCCAATTGCCGATTGCGTTTTATGGAAATTGCATCCGTTCTCTAATTATTAGAATTAAAAGATAAGTTTCGCTTAATAATAAAAATTGGTTCAAACAGATTCAAAAAGTTCTCATATATTTATTTTAGGTTTATCTATTCTTTTTTCTGATCCGTCTACATGCAAGTCTTATCTATGTGCAGAGTTATTCATTTCTCAGTCCCAATGGGCAAGGTTATATTCTAATAAATTTAAAAATATATCTACTTGGTATTTACACTCGTAGTTCGAAATCTTTTAACAAGATAAAAAAAACATTTCATGGCCCGATAATTTGCGAGGTGTTACCCAGAAATTCCCATAATGTGAAAAAAAACAATAAATTTTTCGAAAGGCGTCTTTACACGGTCAATGAAATTTATGAATTCATGAATTTATTGAAAATTCATCCTTGTATTATACGATCAAATATTGAAGTTGTTCAGTTAATGCCAACCATAAAAAATACAAGACATGTTTTCCTAAAATTTGTCCAAATAGTACTCGGCATCTTTCTCTGCAAAATAATTGTACTCTCTGCACAAAAATCTCCGTCCTCCGAGCGCAATTTTGAGATTAGGGAGCAAAAAGAAGTCGCTTGGGGCTAGATCAGGTGAGTAATGAGGGTGGTTAAGCAGTTTAAACCGTAACTCGTGGGTTTTCTCCATGGAAACTGCTGAGGTGTGAGACGACTTATTGTTTTGGTGAAACAAATTTTTTTTCCTGCAAATCTGGCCGCTTTTCTGCAATTTCTGCCTTCAGCTTGTCAAGTAATGATGCGTAGTAGCCCCTGTAATGGTATTTACTGTTTGAAGATAATCGATTAAGATAACTCCATTACTATCCCAAAAAACAGACGCCATCACTTTCCCAGCCGAAGAAACAGTTTTTGATTTTTTTAGAACCGATTCCCCCTTTGCAGTCCACTGTTCTAACTGTATTTTTGTTTCGGACGTATAATGGTGTATCCAAGCTTCATCTACAGTAATTAATCGGCGGCAAAAGTCTGATTTATTGCGCCTAAACTGCGCCAATGGAATTGGAAATGTTCATTCCAACACGCTTTTGACCTAACGTTAGCAAGCGCGGCACCCAGCGCGCGGACAGCTTTCTCATGCCTAAATAAATCTTGCTTCAATATGTGACAAACACGTTCTTTGAATATATTCATAACCTTTGCTATCTGTCTCACTTTAATTCGGTGGTCGTCTAGCACCATTTGGTAAATTTTAGCGACGTTATCGTCAGTGGTTACAGTTTTTGGACGTCCCGAACGCTCATCGTCCGCCAAGCTATTACGGCCACGTTTAAACTCAGCTGCCCAAAATTTCACCGTGGTAAATGATTGTGCAGAGTCCCCGTACACAGCGTCCAATTCATCTTTAATTTGCGTAGGCGTATTGCCTTGTAAAAACAAATATTTAATGACGGCTCGATACTCGATTTTTTCCATTTTCACAAAAACACTCACATCGACTCACTGAAACGATTGTCAAGCAACAGCTGCGGGTCCAAAATAGCTGAAATTTTTGTGAGTACCTGTCAATAGATGCGCAACCGAATTCCCCAGCTTATATTGACGAATGCTGCCATCTTCACGTTAAGGTCGGAAATATATCAGACCGTCTTCATACATCGACTCACTCAAATGACTGTCAAACAACTGCGCGTCCAAAATGGCTGAAATTTTGGTGAGTACCTGTCAATAGACGCGCAACCGCATTCCCCAGTTGGTATTGACGAGTGCTGACATCTTCACGTCCTCGTACATCACCCGATGACGTCGAAGTTGGCAATAACTTTGAAACCGAAGTGTAACTAGAATTCCCCAAAAAATTTATGAAAAATTAATCAATAATTCGTCGATTTCTTCATGAATTTATTGTCGTCAAGAAATTCACGACAATTTTGTGTAGTACATTTAAGGTCACAAAATTCATGAATTTCTTTGACCGTGTAAAACCACCTTAACTTAATCAGTACAATCCGCTTCAAAGTACTTTCCTTCTGCATGAATACACCGATCTTCGAAGTCTTCGTGTTCAACATTCCCTGCGATTCAATGTGGATTGCCTCAATCGTCTCAAAACGGCGCCCTTTGAGCTTTAGTTTCAACTTCGGAAAGAACAAGAAGTCACAAGGGGCAAGATCTGGGGAGTAGGGAGGGTAGGGTAGTACTGCAGTCTTCGTTGAGGCTAGACAGTGACGTGTGAGTTGGCGCATTGTCGTGGTGTAGGATCCACGAATTGTTACGCCACTTGACAGGCCGCTTGCGTCATACGACATGCCGACAATATGACAAATGTCATGAATTGTTCGCCACATTTTATGGCGTGTTTTCCATTGGACACATTTTTAAAACGATTGTATCACTCGTAAGTTAGCGTCTGACCTCAAGCATCCTCACCAAACGCTTGTATAAATATTTTCAAAGTTTCCGCTGCTGTTTTACCAAGTTTGAAGCAGAATTTGATGCACGTTCCTTGTTCTTGCCCATCAGACATTGTAGTGTCTCAGAATAACGCAAATACAACTCAACAAACATAACCATAAAAACTGTTTGTCACCACCAAGCAAAGTACCGTTTCACAGACTATCTTAGTATAAACGTAGCTCACACCATCTAACGCTATGGAGCTGTACTATCATCCCTTCGCTCGCCATATTCAAATTCCGGGAATTTCTGAGTAGTATCTCGTAAACCAGTGGTTTTCAATCTGTAAGTCGCGCCCTGCTAAGATTGAGAATAACTGCCCTAATCCAATCTAATTAGATTATAACTGATATTCTTCAGAAAATTGTTACTGGATCCTCAACTAATGGGTGATTCATTTAGAGATACTTTTTCCAAAAGCAAAGAACAAATGAAAAAGGCCAATTTATTTAAGAAACTTGATTATCATACAAAAGAACAATTCTTTACAATTATTTTTTAAAGATTATTTCTCTCAAATGTTGGCCGCCCATTTTCGTAATAAAGCTGTACTATTTGTAGACGCTGTGCCGGGCTAAGTCTTTCCATTACGTAATGTCAAATAGTACTGAACCAGAATGCGCAGTCCGCTGACGCGTCGCATGCGCGCTCAGCCATTAAATCCCCACCTAAAAAATTACCTCCAAATGAATCACCCATTATTTATCATCTATGATTCTATGCCATGTAGATGAAGTCTGTGCGCCTCAAAAACTGAGTTAAACCAACTTTTTGGTCTTTATTTCTTTGGTATATTTGTTTTTTTAGTTTTTCCTCCTTTACCTCGCCAGCATTTGAAACTTGCTGTTAATTAAACAGCTAAATATACAGTCAGTATTTGATCATGTTTTCAGATAAAATAAGTAATCAAAAATTTGCTTGTTTATAGAAAGAGGCTAAAATTAATACATCCTGTAGTTGATACATAATTTGATGCTTGACTGAGCAAATTTCTAATTTCCAATCTTTTCGATGTAATACTTTTAATCCTAAGAGTATTCTAACAGTTGTATATCTAACATAAATACTTCTGAAAGCTTCAATGTCACCCAATATATATTGAAAAGTATCTTTTTATAAGACCATCATCATTAATTTTTTCAACTGTTCAATAAGCTTCTGTTGGTATAACTAAATCTTTTGTTTCAGCATCGATTATAACTAACGTTGAATCAGAACAATATCTAATTAACTTGTTAATTTATATGTCCTTTTGAAGTAACTCAAGACCTGGAAGGTAGCATCTAAAAATTTCTTCTCTAGCATTACTTTCTTACACATTCATTCTATACATATTGTCAAGATAATCATGATTAGAAAAACCACGTTCTTATCATTTTGTCTTTATCAAAAGGAACTGTACAAGAATATATCTAATATTAATTTAGCACATAAACTAAGTAAAATATGTTTGCTTATATGACTAAAATAATCTTCTACCCTTTATAAACCTACTGGGTATATAATAATTGTATTTGAGGTTAGTTCTTCACATAGCATTATTTTCAAATTAAAATAAAAACAAATAATGGAGTATCATTGTGATTAACATAATAAATATTTAAACAGCAGCCCATAACTAATAATATAATGATTACTGTCAAACCTAAAAGGTAACTACATAAGCCAACATTATAGTTTACGATGGGGAAAATTACTGAAATTTAAAATTAAGAATGTACCAAAATCACGTTAAATAAAAAATTATAATTGCTTTGTGTTCTAATTTATAAAAAGAACTTACAGAAAAGTTATTAAAACTATCACAATTTCTTGCATAATTTATAAACATAACAAATTGCTTATATTTTGTACATTTTCCAAGTACACATTGAATAATAACATTCAGCCTATATAAACATTCATATTAGTTATCTTGTGCAATATTCCAATTTAAAAGCTGGATATAATAAAATTTCAAGGTAATATATCTGTTTTGTCTGTTATGAAATTTCACACATATATGAATAATAGATTTCAAAATTTTCTAATTTCAAACATTCACGTTATATCTATGTATTTCTATCTAAAATTAAAAAAATACTTACTTGTATTAAATGAAAATTTTGACTTATTCAAGTTGTCATTTGTCGCATCGTTCTTGTTTTCAGTCACTAAATCTTTACCGCACATACGCATTGATGAATAACCACTAGTCACTGAGTCACCACTATCAGAATAGTGTTCACCATTTATAACATCATCCTGTACTGTGTACAATTGTTTATTTAAGCTAGATTTTCCAGTGGCACGATTTTTTCTTGATCGATAACCAGATGGACCTGGGATAGGTTCGGGAAATGTAAGTTTATTTTCCACATGGTTTATACTATTCACACTCAATTTATTTGGTGAAAGATCACTGTCATGTCTTGGTGTTGAATTGTGGTAATTTATTGAGGTTAAGGTCTCATTTGGTTTAACTCTCTTAGTTGGAGGTTGCACCTGAAATGATTCTTCATCTTCATCATCTGTGTCATCTCTGTATCTAATTTGACTCTCATTGCTTCCAAACCATCTTGTCAGAGATGATGGTAAAAATCCAGAAACACGAGACTTTACTTTTTTAACGAAAGACTGAAAAAGAATGCAATTTATTATCATTAATATTATTGATAAGTATAGACAAAGAGCTCACAAACTCAAAACAGATTAACTGTATAAAAAATCATCTTATCTCGGTATAGACATGCAGAAAGGATAAAGTCAACTGACTAGTTAGCATTTAAAGGTTAATGTAACAAGTAGAAATCAGATATTAGCTTGCTAGATAAATTAGAATAAAATATATACCGAATTAAACTTTACTATGTCATTCTTATATTTGTAAATACAACAATAGTGTCGATATAATTTTAAAGGCAAACGTTCTATTTTTAGAGACTATAACGCGCGAATAAGTCTAATGTACGCATAATTACCTTATTTGTGGTAGAATCATCCGTAGATTGAGATTTATTATTAACACTAGTATCGCTGTCTTTAGCCATATCTAACTACGGTATTAAGAACTTGGTAATATCAAAAACTTAACATTTACAAAACTAAACATCTCATTGACACTTTCACTGCATGGGGATTGGAAATATGGCGACCGTTACTACCAACTTCTTTCACAAATTACTACCGCGCCAAAAGCACAAGGGGTACATTTAAATTTAAGGCGCGAAGCCATTAATTTCTATCATTTCTAATTTATTGTAGTCTGAGAAATGTTAAAAGATATAAAACATATTAGTTTCAACTTACTTTGGAGTATAGAGAAATATCCATTTGTAAATACATCTTCGTTATTAATTTTGACAATTGCTGACATCCGCATAATGACTTTCTTTGGTGTTATATCACAAATGTCCATTCAAATGGTGACATACTTTTTACAAAATTAATTGAACACAACAAAAAAAAAAGTAATGTTTCCATAGCTAATATTGATTTTCGATCTATAAATTTTATTTTTAATATTAAACTTTTATATATTTTACCGTTACGTTATATGATTTCGGTGCTTCTTAGATTTTGATTGTATCATACTTTTAAATTTTATCTACCTACCTATATTAAAATAGAATTAGAGCACGATTTTAATAGCGAAATGTATCACAATATCTAGGTATTTCTCTATCTAATTCTCGTTCAAATAAATTATGCTTAAATATGGTATAAAAAAATATATGCGACCACTGCGTTAGTTTTACTTATTACTTAAGCTATCGTGTTTGTCAAAAAGATGGTGCTGTCCAATTCGTTTTTAACTTTTTAAATTTTATTGGTTAAAAATACATTAAGTGTATCTTATCGATGTTTCAAGGCAATTAATTATTAATTACAAGGAAATTATAACTAGTAATTTTTGTGTAATAAATTTATTTGCAGCTTTCTGACATCTATGTTTAAAAAGTTGAACTTGTGTGTTTTTTTTTAATTAACGGAGTATAAATATGGATAAATTACAGATGTCGCGAGATGTAACTTATATTTCGTAGTAAAATTTAGTGATATATATAGTTATATAGTTATAAATGCTTAATTATTTGATTTAGATTTGCGACAATAACTACAAACGAATAAAAAAATATCAAATTTACTTATTATATTTAAATACGTTATGTATATATTTAAAACCCATTATACGTTCGTCTAAAAATTCAAATTAAACTATTATAATTAAATCAATTTTCGAAAATATTGCTACAATTATACTCATAAACTATTTAATTAATATTATAATCTGACTGACTTCCTGGATAATTATATTCTTTTGGTAAGTAAAAAGACGATATAATTGAGGTCTATTGAGGTTATGTTAATCAGTATCACATCATTATGGAGATTCGTTCATGTTTGTAATTACATAGTTATTATGGGAATTATGTTTGCGAAGTTCAAATTTTCTGTATCTGACTGTGATTGTACAAACCATCTTAATTTTTGGATTTTGGGCATGTAATATAATTATTGTCAAATTATACGAAAAAAAAATTTCTAATGTAGGTAGTGTAATATAAATGGGCAATAGTTAGCTATTGGGACGCCAGTACCGACAAGTATTTGTATGCAACCATGTGTACAGACGTGTATGTACTTTGCGATTAACAGCGTTGTCAAATATACTGACAACACGTAATTAGGAATCAGTAGAAATTAAATTGGTAGGTATAATAGATTTTATTTTAATATAATATAGCAATATAGCTATCCATATATTTTATTTATAGAAAAAAATATATATTTCAAAAGAAAACACCTAAGTAAATATTTTATTTAAAAAACTAACAAATGAAAAAAATACTTAATATTTTAATTAATAGGTATATGGGATTTAATTATTAACGGGATAATATATACTAATCTTAGCAATATAGCTATCCATATATTTTATTTATAGAAAAAAAATATGTATTTCAAAAGAAAACACCTAAATAAATATTTTATTTAAAAAACTAACAAATGAAAAAAATACTTAATATTTTAATTAATATATGGGATTTAATTATTAACGTGATAATATATACTAATCTTAGCAATATAGCTATCCATATATTTTATTTATAGAAAAAAAATATGTATTTAAAAAGAAAACATGTAAGTAAACATTTTATTTAAAAAACTAACAAATGAAAAAAATACTTAATATTTTAATTAATATATGGGATTTAATTATTAACGGGATAATATATACTAATCTGCTCTAATAAATTATCGAAAGCGTTTATTGTGCGTTTTCCATAAATCTGTCTCCACTGGAATTCGTCCAGATACGACGGAAGCATTTCTGTATTAGTGCCATTCATTGCTTTATTTTTTTGCTTTGCATTTTTCCACATGCATTCTACATGATTGGTGTGTGCTCCTGTAATAGGATCAACAAAATTTTCAGTATGATTTACCCACTGATGTAAATGAGGTGGTTGTACTGCTATATTAATAATTTTGCTTTGGTTTGTATGTAAGTTTACATACATAGATGCCTTATCGCTGTGAATCATAGTACCAGGCAAAACATATTGCTAAAATATTAACGTTAATTTATATTAATTAGGTACTTCATAAAAACAAAAAAGATACTACCTCAATGATAGGAAATAACATTTGTTGCGCCCTATCGTCTACAAACACTAATACGCCCACTTCTTTATGGACATCATATAGCCCAAAAATCCACTTTTCTTCCACCAAGTGACCCCGATTATATTTTCTTTTTGAAAGCAAAGATTCATCTGTAAGACTTCGATTACACACATATGCAATTTGTTATTCTAATTTAATTACTAACCTATTTGTACTACTTTATTTATACCTCCAAGTATTATCGGATTTTCCAGTAAGTGTCTTGAACATATGTCTCTGAACCACTGATTCCATTGAATTACGATGGGTTTGGACACACCGGTTAAGGATTCTTGGCACGTAGATGAAATTCATGTCCCCATAAATAGGCCAACATCACGAATCTTTTACATTCTAAATTAGAATTTTGTAAAAACGACCCATGCCTAATCGCTCTTTTAAAATTGGTTAAGTATAGACTGGTCTATACGTGGACGCGGTGTAAAGTAGTTGTTTGCGTAAGCGGTTCGCTAGCTTTACTGTGCCCCATGTGCGACTTTTAATTAGTGGTTTTTACCTACTGATGATGACCACTTAGTTGTCGAAATACGTATTTAAGATACGATTAATAATTGTGGTAAGGGGTTATATACCTTTTTTAAAGCAAAATTATTAATATAGCAGTACAACCACCTTATTTACATTAGTGGGTAAATCATACTGAAAATTTTGTAGATCCTATTACAGGAGCACACACCAATCATGTAGAATGCATGTGGAAAAATGCAAAGCAAAAAAATAGAGCAATGAATGGCACTAATACAGAAATGCTTCCGTCGTATCTGGACGAATTCCAGTGGAGACAGATTTATAGAAAACGCACAATAAACGCTTTCGATTATTTGTTAGAGCAGATTAGTATATATTATCCCGTTAATAATTAAATCCCATATATTAATTAAAATATTAAGTATTTTTTCATTTATTATTTTTTTAAATAAAATATTTACTTAGGTGTTTTCTTTTGAAATACATATATTTTTTCTATAAATAAAATATATGGATAGCTATATTGCTAAGATTAGTATATATTACCACGTTAATAATTAAATCCCATATATCAATTAAAATATTAAGTATTTTTTTCATTTGTTAGTTTTTTAAATAAAATATTTACTTAGGTGTTTTCTTTTGAAATACATACATATTTTTTTTCTATAAATAAAATATATGGATAGCTATATTATATTAAAATAAAATCTGTTATACCTACCAATTTAATTTCTACTGATTCCTAATTACGTGTTATGAGTAGAGCTGAGGATGTTTGCGGTACGGCAGGACCCTATGTAGTGCATCCCCACATTTAACTATTTATCTAAATATTCTCTGAAATGATTTGCCGGATCTCATAAATTAATAGTGATATTTTAGTATGCACTGGATATTGTTATTATACAAAATCATATTAGCCATTTGTATTTATGGATCATAAATAATAATACGCATGTATTTGTATTTGGTTGTGAATTCAATTTAAACTTAAAACGAATCGTAATATTTTAACGATAAGCCGCCCTTACAATGCATGCATTCGAGACAAAGTGTGCAACTCTACGAATAACTTCCATAATTGATCGAAAATGGACATTTTGGAGCTGAAGTAAAGCCCCTATTCTTAGAAAATTTTATTACTGTCGTTAAGAACTATTATTATAAACAACAAAGGCCTTTTATTAGTGTTGAAGTTTTAGTTTCATTGAATTTCCATGTTGTAAGTAGTCAATTGTAAAGTGTTCATTCACAATATTCTAAAACAAGGTGTAAATTTAACTAAAATCCAGAAAAACACATTCTGATAATATATTACTAGATTAGAAGCTGTGTTTATTACTATTTATTATATTATTTTTATAACCAAATGCAATAAAAGCTACGAAAACAAAAGAAACCTCGATTTATTAAAATCTTGTCACACAGCCTTTCAAAGCCTGGCAGCACATATTTTGCATATATTTTATATATACTACCTACTTGAACTAGGTGAATGAAGTTAGAAGTTATAAGTTATAACTTCTAACTTCATTCACCTAGTTCAAGTAGGTAGTATATATAAAATATATGCAAAATATGTGCTGCCAGGCTTTGAAAGGCTGTGTGACAAGATTTTAATAAATCGAGGTTTCTTTTGTTTTCGTAGCTTTTATTGCATTTGGTTATAAAAATAATATAATAAATAGTAATAAACACAGCTTCTAATCTAGTAATATATTATCAGAATGTGTTTTTCTGGATTTTAGTTAAATTTACACCTTGTTTTAGAATATTGTGAATGAACACTTTACAATTGACTACTTACAACATGGAAATTCAATGAAACTAAAACTTCAACACTAATAAAAGGCCTTTGTTGTTTATAATAATAGTTCTTAACGACAGTAATAAAATTTTCTAAGAATAGGGGCTTTACTTCCGCTCCAAAATGTCCATTTTCGATCAATTATGGAAGTTATTCGTAGAGTTGCACACTTTGCACACACATTTTACGTGTCTTTGACTTGCAGAACAGTTCTATCACTTTTTCATTAAAGTTTGGGAAATCATTTATACATTCTTTTTCACAAGATAACATAGTAAGGGCATTTAATCTCTTTTCTTTCATTGTATTTCTCAGGAAAGTTTTTATTCTCTTCAGCCGTGAAAACTGGCGTTCCGCTTCGGACGTTGTCATTGGGATTGTAATGACAATTTTTAAAAGCTTAACAACTTCATTAAAGGTGTCACTTAATTCACCCAGCAGAAGACCTAGCAGACCTACAGCACCGACTTCTATATTTCCAGCAGGGGCGTACCGATGAGCCTGTAGAAAGGTGAAATACGTATCTACGTCTCTGGGGATAGGATATATTCGGACACGTTCACAAAAAATATTAATAGTGAACCTGCATTTGTGTTCTTCACACCAGATTTTTAATAATATTTTATATTATTTAAAATACCTTTGTATTATACAAAACTGGTGGGGTTTACCTACTCATGTATGTTTCAATTATTCTGAACAATTTTCTTAATAAGAGTTTTGAAAAATTTGACACAAACTTATAGTTTCAATGTCAAATAATAAATGTCATTATGTGGAAGTGGTTAAAGTACCAACCCAATTTCACAGTCTATTCCAATTATGAATTTTTTCGATGGCTCGTTAGAATGTGCAGCAATAGCAGCCTTATCAACTCGAGCATATGAATTTTTTTATTATATTCACTATTTATGAGCAAATGTATAGATCGTTGATTTACCCGGTACACTGTGCGACGTATTAAACCCGTAAACTGGCGGACAAAAAAACTGTCCGATTCATTTTGACGTTTGACAATATTTTAACAAACTGAACACGTTGCGAAACAGTTTTTAAGTTTTGAAGGTTATTGAGATGCAAAATGTCAGTGTAGGTATATTATCTGTCATATGGATCTAACGGGTGTTCAGAAACTTTCGAAGTCAAAGTAGTCCTTGAAAATATGAAGTCATGTCTGATATAGATTGATACATTTACTTAATACAATTTTATAGGTTATCATACACTTAAATGTCAGTTTATGTCGAAATATATTACTTTAATATGCCATATTAATTAATATAAACTAGTCAAATAATGATTCTAGAAGGTAACAGTAATTAATTTGCAAATTTAAAATTGAGTATTTTAATATTTTAGAGAATTCTTGCTGAACAATAACACCTCTTCATGAAATTGTGTTCCATCCTAGAGAAACCCCACCACTAATTATTAACATTGTAGTAGTTTCTTCAGATGATTCTGAATTTCCAAATAATTTAATTCTAGTATTTAATATTATATAAGTGAAGTACATTTTTTAATAACTTTTCACATTTGTCCACATGCTTACTAGTCAAGTAGTGATTTTAGAAGGTAACAGTAATTAATTTTATATTTCAATTTAAGTATTTTGATATTTTAGAGAATTCTTGCTGAACAATAGCACTTCTTCATGCGATAACTGGAAAAAATTACATAATCCAATTAATATGCTGTTCATTCTTGTGTAATGAAGCTCATTTAATCTGTAGTAACATGTAAAAAGACAATGCAGAATTAAGCGGAAATAACTTTACAAGTAAAGGTTTTATTCATCTTATAGTGACAATAGTATCTAGTTATCGTACTAGTTTAATATATTAACATTCAACAAATTATTGTAAGAAATGCCTTTAAATAAATTTGAAACAAATAAATTGTAGAGTCCTTAGATTACAACCTTATAATAAATATCATAAATTGTAGTTGTATAAATTACAACAATAATGACCATAATTATAAAAGATGTTGAAAATGTCCACTACCTTCTTCCAAGCATTTTACGCACCTCCTCCGAATGCTACTAAATACATTTTGCAGTATGGGACTATTTCTAATTTCACTAATTTTATTTATAATTCTGTCTTGGAGATCTATATAATCTTGCACTGGTACTTGATAAATTGAATTTTTTAAAAATAGTAATTACACGGTGTAAGATCACAAGATCTTCCGAGCAAATTCATGATCGCTGTTCAAACTAATTAAACGATTTCCAAACACTTCTTGTAACATATTCATTGTTTCCCCCGCTGTGTGAGCTCTAGCACCATCTTGTTAAAAGTATCCCAAAGCTAGTTCATCATCCCGAAGTTGATTAAAGAAAGGCAATAGTATTTCCTGTCGATATATTTCTGCAGTCAAGGTACCATTAAAAAAAATTGGACAATAATCCTTCTTCTACTTATAGCGCACCAAACACCAACTTTTTGAGGATGTAAAGGAGCTTGAACATAAAAATTATTGGGCTTTGTATCACTCCACATTCTCATGTTTTGCGAGTTAACATATCCACTAACATGAAACCATGCTTCATCTGAAAAGAAAGTTTTGTCTAGGACATCATCATTAAAATTATTTGTAAACCATTCGCAAAATACTACTCGTCGCGGATAATCAATATCGAGGATTTCTTGCAAACAAGTTATACGATATGGGAATAACTGTAAATCTTCTTTTAAAACTTTATGGCAAGAACTAACTGACAACCCCGTTTGTTGAGCAAGAGTTCTTACTGAAGTTTTAGGGGCATCAGTCATTATTTCTCTAACATTCCCAATCACTTCTTACTTTTGGTCGCCCACCACCCTCTTGGCGTTCCACACTACCAGTTTGTCGAAAAACTGGAACAATTCTGATTAGTGTACACTTAAAAGTATTATAATCAAAAGCAAGGTTGGGAAATTCATTTCGAAATTCTTCCAAACAAGCTTGAATTGAATACTTCCACTGGCCATCGATCTTTTGACCATTTCGAAAATATGCTTCAACCATGAATGCTTTGTGTACGTTAGTAAATACCATTTTCAAAATTACAAAATATAAATTAGTATCTTCGATATTAGATTCTGACAATTTTTGACAGACAACAGTTGACATTTAATAATAATTACAAATGTAAAGATTAAGTAAAGATATACGATTTTTTGTTCAGAGCCCACTTCACTTCCAATGTTTCTGAACACCCGTTATTTAAATATTTTATTTATAACCTATAGCAATTCATATGCTATTTTTGAAAGATCGATAACCCATTTTACAATGCAAAAAAAACGAGTCGGACAGCTTTTTGCCCGCCAGTTTACAACTCTTATGAGCATAAAATCAGAGTTTTTCAGTTGCGTGAACGGGCCAAATATATTCATACTGTCACTTATAGACATTATAGGTTATACATGATATACATTGCTACCTGTAATACCTATAACTTAAGTCAAATTTGACAAGTTAAATAAGACATGTCAAATTTGATAAGCCTGGCTTAAATTAATAATATTGTGATGAGTCATCCGACGATACATCAGGTATCACACGGACTAGCACCATTTAGAAAAATGTCGATGCAGATGGATTGAGAAAATCGAACATGCGAGAGTTTTCCCTTAAATATAAATAGCACTCAAGAGGGATTTAATTAATTCAACGAATAAACGTCGTTGTGTGATATATAAATGCAAATAAATACTTATTGTGAAAATAAATGTTCTTATTATTAGTTTTTAAGTTGTTATTTAGTGTATTCCGTTTTTATTGTTAATACGAGTATAGTGTGTGTTTAAATTACCGTTTTAAGGACCCAGAACGACAAGTATTTTGCAATATGTTAGTGTACGGGTTTTATATGTCGGGCAGTGTACAATACTAGATATGTAAATAATACTAAATATATTTAAAAACACTGAAAACAATTCCCAAAGTAAAGAATGGCTGACAATAACTAAAATACTAAGAAAATTAATACTGGTAGACGTAACTTTGTGGTAATTCATTTTGAAAATAATAAAATAAAATAAAACAATCACTTTGTTATACCACTTTATTCACATATAATCGTGACCGCGGTTTCGACATACAATGTCATTATCAAACTGCAAAAGTTACAGGCCTACATAGAACTTATAAATGTCACAAAAATATATGGGGGTGGTTTATGATGTTATTTAAAATTACTACTATATACTTAACTATTATATACAACATTGGAAAAGGGGTGTATATATAAGATCCAACTGGTCGTTTAAAACGATATCTATTGTGTTGTTTCGGCTTTTAAAAATTTCTAGGGCCTCTAAAAGATTTAATTTACGACCTTTCTCGGCCAAATGCAATATTTTACGGTGACCAAATGGATGCCTTTCTGTAATAAGATGGTTTGCGAATGTTGAATCTGTCTTCTTTAGTTTATATGACCTCATGTGTTCTTTTACCCGTATAATAAAACTTCGACCAGTCTGACCTATATCTACACTTTTACAATCATTACAATATACAAATTACAGTGTACAAATTATATTGTAATGATTGTAAAAGTGTATATTCGAAGTTTTATTATACGGGTAAAAGAACACATGAGGTCATATAAACTAAAGAAGACAGATTCAACATTCGCAAACCATCTTATTACAGAAAGGCATACATTTGGTCACCGTAAAATATTGCATTTGGCCGAGAAAGGTCGTAAATTAAATCTTTTAGTCACTAGAAATTTTTAAAAGCGAAAACGACACAATAGATATCGTTTTAAACGACCAGTTGGGTTTTATATATACACCCCTTTTCCAATGTTGTATATAATAGTTAAGTATATAATAGTAATTTTAAATATCATCATAAACCACCCCCATATATTTTTGTGTCATTTATAAGTTCTATGTAGGCCTGTAACTTTTGCAGTTTGATAATGACATTGTATGTCGAAACCGCGGTCACGATTATATGTGAATAAAGTGGTATAACAAAGTTATTGTTTTATTTTATTTTATTACTAAAATACTACGTTTTTATTGGTTTCTATCACATGTCACACAATTTAATTATCTAATAGACTTCTGTATTTACTAGATAAGAGGCATCTTGTGCTTAAGGAGAACTTGATCTTAACGCCATAACAGTTTCACTTAGACAAACTAAGTCCCCCCCTAATTGGTATGAGGACAATACATCTTTCCTGAAAATTTCATTAAAATACATCAACATTTTCTGGGTGTTAATATATTTAGGACGGTCAGTATATTTAACATTTCAACATAATATAATGTACGGTTATTAACATGTTATAGTAGCATAGATATCTTTTTAAGGAATTCTTACTTTATACCCGTCCACAATCCATTGTCTAAAACTAGTTACTAGTGGTACCTTTAGCGGGTTCTCTTTGACACGAATTTCCTTTCATACTCGATCGAAACAGTACAATAAATAATTTAATAGTAACAATATAATTACGAAGTGGATTATGGCAGGTGACCGTAAGACAGAGATTGTCGTTTCTAACAGAACTTTTATTATATTTGGGTACTGAGTCAGCGCACCACCTCCGCGTTTCTTTTTTTTTTTCTTAACTTCTTTGTCATCAACTAAAAAGTAAACGGCGCAAATTTAAACTAACAACAATTAACTCAAAACATGACCGAAAAAAGTTAAATGAAGTAGTCAGAACAAAAAGGAAGTAATTGTGTGCAAAAGAGACGTCTAGCTTTTATCTTTTAGTGCCTAAATTATGGAACGCCTAATTTGCGAAGATAAATTATATACAATTTATAAAAAAATTAAGAATCCTTTCCTTTAAATAAACGCGTTCTGCTTTGCAGTATTTCACGTTACAATTCTTTAATAATGCTTTAAATGTCGAATGGTGTACTTTTTTGTTTAAGAAAGTGATTGCTTGGTTTTTTAATTCTATCTACACCATGATTTTAAATATCTTGAATACATAAGCGAATATCGAGGGTGCATCGATATTATTAAACAACGTTTAAAAATCTTAAGGGCGTATAGTACGGTCGAAAATAAGGTTACAAATCTTAACCCAATACCAGCCATTGCCCCATTTATGGGACGTGACTTTGAATCAGCATAACAATACTAAAACAATAGAAATCTGTATTGTAATTTGGGCTGTGGTTTGGGTCTTATACGCGTAATCGACTTCTATCGCCAGATGGCGATAAAATACAACAAGCAATCAAAACAATATAATTGCTCTTGATCAATAGTCTTCTCGAGTTACAGTATGTGATTCAACTGAAATTTGATGTTATATTTTCTGGTATTTATAGTGTATATGTTGTTTATGTTAGCGTCCCAATATTAGGACATTGGTTGATATCAGTATCAACAGGTTTGTGTAGGTCTCCAGAGACATAGTAAAATACGCGTGAAGGATATTCATAAAATTATCAAAATAAAACAAGTATGAACTCTGCAAAGTACAACGGTGCGAAATGTCTAACTACAACAGAAGTTGAGGAAATTTTACAGGATCCAGCGTTTTGGAAAAGACATGAATAATAACGACGTTGATGGCGAAGATATTCAAATCGCAATCATTCCACCACAGCCAGATGAAGTGTCTGATACGGAGAATTTCGACGAAAATAATCTACAAGGAGAAGAAGTACAAGATGTTGCAGGTACTCTAGAGCTATTGATACCTAATATCCGCGACGAATCTGAATTCAGCAGCGATGATGAACCACTTGCCGTGAAAAAGCCTAGAGTATCTAAAACGAAAGAAAAAAGAGCATCTGAATTTGATAAGAAAAATAACTCCAACTTTGGAAAAACAGCAAAATGTCACATCACTGTTACATGGAAACACTGTTGTGGATATTTTTGAGCAATTTTTTACCGAATATGTAATAGATTACATAGTACAGCAAAGCATATTGTAAGCCCGGCAAAAAAACGATCAAGACTTTTCACTCACGGCTGAAGAGTTGCGAGTTTTCATTGGCGTTCTATTGTTCAGTGGCTATCACAAGTTGCCTCAGGAGGACATGTATTGGCAACAATCTCCTGATGCTGGTGTACCTTTAGTACCTTTAGTATATAACGCACTGCCGAGAAGACGATTCAAAGAAATAAAGAAATATATTCATTTAGCTAATAACACGCTTTTAGAAAAGAGGATAAAATGTACAAACTACGACCGTATTTTGAGATGCTCAAGCAAAACTTTTTGAAATTCGGTGTGTTTCAATCCCAGTTATCTATAGATGAAATGATGGTGCGGTATTACGGGCGACATTCCGCAAAAATGTATATGCGCGGAAAGCCAATAAAATTTGGCTATAAGCTCTGGTGCTTGTGTAGTTCGAATGGTTATTTATACAATTTTGAGACATATTGTGGTAAAAGCGAAAACGTGGAAGGACCGTTGGATGTTCGGGTAATTACATATCTTATCTCTTCAATACCAGCCGAAGAGTATGAAAAACACGAATTATTTCTTGATAATTTTTTCACAAGTCATGAAATAATGTGCAATCTAAGAGCACTGAAAATGAAAGCAACGGGAACAATTCGAGAAAACCGTACTCAAAAATGCCCATTGATTTAAAAAAAACAATGGAAAAAGAGAAGGAACGAGGTTATTTCGATTATAAATTCGACCGATCAAATGAAGTGCTTATTCTAAAATGGAATGACAATAGAGCCGTTGCACTTGCCACTAATTATAGTTGCGTTCAACCTTTAGGGCAAACCAAACGTTATTCCCGTAAGGACAGAAAGCAAATTCAAATTCCAATACCGAAGGTCATACAGGAATATAACTCGCACATGGGTGGAGTGGATATGTTAGATAAACAAGTTTCACTTTATAGGATTAGAATTCGCTCCCAAAAATGGTGGTGGCCTTTATTCACCCAACTTTTAGATATAAGCATTGTAAACACTTGGAGACTCTATCAAGTAACAAATCCTGAAGACAAGATATCGCTTCTAGACGTACGTAGAAGAATAGTGTTGGCTTATATTTCCAAAACAACTTCTTCTACCCCAAAAAGGACGGGGCCACAAACATCTAAATTGCTATGTGGAAGAGTGAGCTGTGACGTAAGATTTGACGGTGAAAGTCATTTGATAACGCCAATTACGACACAACGCAGGTGCGCCTTCTGTAGTAAAAAAACAATGAGACTTTGTAGCAAATGCGATGTACCTCTACATGATAGATGTTTTGCTTCATTCCATACAAAATAAATGTATTATTTTCAATATTACTGCAATATTACACTATTATTGTTTTCAATCAATTAAACTTTCTGTATTATTTATTATGAGCTCTACTGTTTCCTAAATGCCTCATTTCCAGCCAATGTCCCAAAAATGGGACGTACTATATTTTTGTAAGTGTGAATATTTTTTCGAAAAAAACCATCACAATATCTTAATTTGTAAGCATTTAGTTGGTATTGGATGAAAAAAATTGAAAATTTGCACCAATCGAATTATGGCTAGTAATGGGTTAATACACATTCCGAGGTAATAGCGATTTTACTGGATTTCCAAATGGTTAGTGAATCAATTTAAAAATTTACTCGTGAAGCCAGAAAGTTTGTCAGTTAGTAATTCTTTAGAACTTGTTCAATTAATTAACGATTGTGAACTGGAAGACGGGGAAATTTTAGTTTCATTCGATGTAACGTCATTGTTTTCTACTTCGGTACCTATTCCAGAATATTTGAAATATTTAGAGGACTTATTTTATAAGAATGACATTGAACCTTTAAAAGTAAAGGAATACATCAGATTGACAACTATTTGCATGGCGCAAAATTGTTTGCAAGTTGGAGAAAAATCTTATGAACAGGAGCAAGGCACAACAATGGGTAATTGCCTATCTCCTTTCATAGCTAATTTATTTATGCGTCAATTTGAAGTAGAATTTCAAAATAACGCAAGAGTCTGGATCAAGTACGTAGATGACATTTTCGCGATTTTTGATACACGGAAATGTGAATTGGACATATTCGTTAAACAGTTAAACAGTTAAATTTGAAATTTCCGACTATTAAATTCACGGCGAAAAGGTAAACAATGATAGGATATCATTTTTAGATACATTAGTAATTATAAATAAGCATAAAATAGAAATCGATATTTTCCGGAAAGAAACCAATGTAATAGATTCATCACCGCGGATTCAAGACAGCTTCTTTTAATTTCTTAGTAAATTGGTTACTAAATTTTCCGTTAACAAAAGAGAGATACGAAATAAAACTAGATTTCATTAAAAACATCGCGAGGTATAATAGGTTTGACATAAAAGTAATTAATAAATTAATTAGAAAAACGAATTTAAAAAAAGACAATCGGCGAATTCACAAGTTTGATATCTCAACTTAACCAGGAGAAAAAGTACATGTCTTTACCATACCATCCAATCACGAAAAACATTAATAGAGTTGTTAAAGAACGAGGTCTCCAAGTTGCTTTTCGGTCCGAAAATACCAAAGATAAAGTTAATTTGAATTTGAAATCAGGTATATACGAAATTAATTGCGCCGATTGTAATTTGAAATATATAGGTCAAACGAAACGCTCAATAATATCCCGTTTTAAAGAACACATATCATATATTAAATTTAAGGGACCAGAAAAATCGAACGACGCAAACCATGCATTGGCCACGGACCACAACGTTTCGGTTAAAGGGTTAAAACTTGTCAAAAACATCAACAACCCCAGAGATCTCGACGCATACAAAAGCATTCATTTCGTTAAAAACAAATTCAATACGTTTAACTCGGACAACGGTCCTATCCCATATAGTTGTTTTTTTCATTCTTAGAAAAAAAGATAGAAAAGGTTGAGGGCGTTGAGAATAAACACACGGCGTTGCCCTTTTCTTATGAAGGGTAAGCGAGAGTAACTTTTGAAGTTACCATAGCAACGAAAAGATCCTCAAGAAAAAGGTGAAAGTGATGTCACCGAAGCGTCAAGTTGAAGAAGAAAGTTGTTCTTCTAGATAATTATTTCTTGACCTTTGTATGTTAAAATATAAAAATATATATTTTTAATTTCTTTGGAAAAGATATTATGTGTCGAGACATGTAAGATTGCTTTAAATATATACATATCAAAGTAAACCAGACCTTAAATCGCCGACTTGTTTAATCTACTTTATATATATATATATATATATATATATATATATATATACATATATGTACATATATATGTTTTAACTGGATTCGGGGTATTCTTCCGCGTTTCCACTGTTTGGTTTTCGTAAAGACCGGTGCTCGTAAACTTAGTTTACGAGTAACCAGAAGCAGAAGCAGACAATTATCGCAGCCCTGAAAATGGCAAATGTGATTTTGCCGAAACGTCGTCCAGAAACCAGCACCGGTCTTTACGAAGACCAAACAGTGGAAACGCGGAAGAAAAGCCGGAATCTAGTTAAAACACATACTACTACCCGCGGAAACCTAAAAGAAAACATATATATATATATATATATATATATATATATATATATATATATATATATATATGAATGAAAAATTTTGTGAAAAACTTATCTGCGCGGAATGTGCATATATCGATATTTCACTGTTTTTTACAGATCATCAGTGCACCTTACCGAAGACAGACATGATATTCACTTCTATACTACGTGTATACATACGAACTGTAATGAACTTCATGTGTATGAGAATTAATAATTATTAAATCTCATTTTACATGCGATTGTCGCTATAATTTGTTGCATTTAATTCTACAATTCGGCAAATCACTTTTGCCCTAGATTGTAGACGCAACAAGCCGCGACATCAACTGTACAAGTTGTCAGTACAAATGAAAAATTTTGTGAAAAACTTATCTGCGCGGAATGTGCATATATCGATATTTCACTGTTTTTTACAGATCATCAGTGCACCTTACCGAAGACAGACATGATATTCACTTCTATACTACGTGTATATATACGAACTGTAATGAACTTCATGTGTATGAGAATTAATAATTATTAAATCTCATTTTACATGCGATTGTCGCTATAATTTGTTGCATTTAATTCTACAATTCGGCAAATCACTTTTGCCCTAGATTGTAGACGCAACAAGCCGCGACATCAACTGTACAAGTTGTCAGTACAAATGAAAAATTTTGTGAAAAACTTATCTGCGCGGAATGTGCATATATCGATATTTCACTGTTTTTTACAGATCATCAGTGCACCTTACCGAAGACAGACATGATATTCACTTCTATACTACGTGTATATATACGAACTGTAATGAACTTCATGTGTATGAGAATTAATAATTATTAAATCTCATTTTACATGCGATTGTCGCTATAATTTGTTGCATTTAATTCTACAATTCGGCAAATCACTTTTGCCCTAGATTGTAGACGCAACAAGCCGCGACATCAACTGTACAAGTTGTCAGTACAAATGAAAAATTTTGTGAAAAACTTATCTGCGCGGAATGTGCATATATCGATATTTCACTGTTTTTTACATATCATCAGTGCACCTTACCGAAGACAGACATGATATTCACTTCTATACTACGTGTATATATACGAACTGTAATGAACTTCATGTGTATGAGAATTAATAATTATTAAATCTCATTTTACATGCGATTGTCGCTATAATTTGTTGCATTTAATTCTACAATTCGGCAAATCACTTTTGCTCTAGATTGTAGACGCAACAAGCCGCGACATCAACTGTACAAGTTGTCAGTACAAATGAAAAATTTTGTGAAAAACTTATCTGCGCGGAATGTGCATATATCGATATTTCACTGTTTTTTACAGATCATCAGTGCACCTTACCGAAGACAGACATGATATTCACTTCTATACTACGTGTATATATACGAACTGTAATGAACTTCATGTGTATGAGAATTAATAATTATTAAATCTCATTTTACATGCGATTGTCGCTATAATTTGTTGCATTTAATTCTACAATTCGGCAAATCACTTTTGCCCTAGATTGTAGACGCAACAAGCCGCGACATCAACTGTACAAGTTGTCAGTACAAATGAAAAATTTTGTGAAAAACTTATCTGCGCGGAATGTGCATATATCGATATTTCACTGTTTATTTACAGATCATCAGTGCACCTTACCGAAGACAGACATGATATTCACTTCTATACTACGTGTATATATACGAACTGTAATGAACTTCATGTGTATGAGAATTAATAATTATTAAATCTCATTTTACATGCGATTGTTGCTATAATTTGTTGCATTTAATTCTACAATTATAGCGACAATCGCATGTAAAATGAGATTTAATAATTATTAATTCTCATACACATGAAGTTCATTACAGTTCGTATATATACACGTAGTATAGAAGTGAATATCATGTCTGTCTTCGGTAAGGTGCACTGATGATCTGTAAAAAACAGTGAAACATCGATATATGCACATTCCGCGCAGATAAGTTTTTCACAAAATTTTTCATTTGTACTGACAACTTGTACAGTTGATGTCGCGGCTTGTTGCGTCTACAATCTAGGGCAAAAGTGATTTGCCGAATTGTAGAATTAAATGCAACAAATTATAGCGACAATCGCATGTAAAATGAGATTTAATAATTATTAATTCTCATACACATGAAGTTCATATATATATATATACATATTGGAATATGTTCTATTAGGGGTTTAAAATAAGCCGAAACTCATAAGAAAAAAGTTTAAAAAGAAATTATTAAATTATATATTTTGCAAGGTAGAATGTGTCTTTGTGCTTTTAATATTTTGTCTCAGTATTAACTTAATAAATATATTTTTATTAAGAAAAATGCGGTTTTGACAAAGTTTCTATCAAAGCACTAAGTAAAAGTACAAAAGAGAGAAAGGTAATTTATATTTTTTACATATACTTTTCTACTTACACCTATTGGCACGCGAATTAAAAATTAAACTTAATGATGTACAAATAGCAATGTATTATGTATATGTAATATAAACAGGTGCTATTTTAAATGTATATGTGAAAATGTTAAAAATGTTTATTAACCTTGTATTATTACCCTGTATTAACTATAAAAAGAATTTTTGTATTGAAAATAGTCAAACATTTGGTATTGCCATGGGCTATCCTTTAGCTGCTCCTATTGCAAATCTAGTAATGGAACATTTAGAACAAAACGTTATCAATTCATTAGACTTCCACCCCATTTTTTTCAAAAGATATGTTGATGATATCATAACATATATTCCGACTAACAAAGTAAACTATCTTTTAAATAAATTCAACAATTTTCACAAAAAATTAAAATTCACTATTGAAGAAGAAATTAATAACAGTATTAATTTTCTTGATATTTCTTTGAGCTATGATAGACAGGGTACTATTTATACAAATTGGTATAATAAACCCACAGCTTCTTTTCGATATATGAATTACCACTCAAATGCTCCTACAGTATTCAATAAAATGATTATAAATAATCTGACTGATAGGGCAGTAAAACTATCACATACTCAATACAGAAAAGATAACATCAAGAAAATTAAAAGAATCTTAACAGATAATAATTATCCACCACAACTTATAGACCAAACAATTAAAAAAAGAGTACACCAAATATACAACACTGCAAACACCAATAAAAATTTGAACAATGACACAACATATATCACGATTCCATATGTTCCACAATTATCATAAAAAATTAAATACACTTTAAAAAAATATGATATAGCTACAACATATAAACTTTGTAATACTAATAAACATTTATTTTCAAAACTTAAACCTAAAATAGAAAAAAAATCGAGAAACACATGTCATATATAAAATATCATGCCGCGATTGCGATAGTTACTACATAGGCCAAACGAAACAATATTTATACAAAAGAATACAAGCCCACAAATACTCTAAAACAGACAAAACTGCTTTATCTACACACAAACTACAACGCGATCACCATTTGGATTTTGAAAACACACAGATAATTGATAAAGAACAACACACAATGAAAAGAGAAATTAAAGAAATGATTAGTATTAAACAGGAAAAAAATTCAATTAACAACAGAAACGATATAAAAAATTTAAGCAGTATATACTATAACTTAATAGTGTAACGATCTGCAATTTACCATCATAATATATTTTTTTTTGTAATATAATTATATATCTCAAGTTATTTAAATATCAATTACATTTAAATATCATATACATTTGCTTATCATGCTGACTGTTCCGTGTTTTGATTCCTGTCTGGTTGTCCGAGTAGGTTTTCGTGGTTTTCCTTGTCGTTTAAGGCGAATGCCGACAACTTTGCATCTTAAGACGCTCCACGGGCGCATACATAATAATAACTCATGTCTTGCTTTTCCCTGTTTTTGTTGTCTATCTGTTTTTGGAATACTAAGGCATGATTTATTATTATTCAATTGGAATGTATCTTTGAATAATTTTATCCATAGCAACTCAATTATATGGCATTTGTATACTGTCATGTATATTTTATATCCTTGATAAAGGCATCATTGCCGAAACATGTAGGGTTGTTTTAAATATATATACTTTAAAGTAAAGCCAGACCTTAAATCGCCAACTGATTGAATTTACCGTATCATACCAAGGTCACGAAATAATTATATATATATATATATATATATATATATAGTAAACCTAATCAGTAGGCGATTAAAGGTCTGTATATTACTTCATAATATATGTATTTAAAAAACTCTACATGTTTCGGCAGTACGCCTTTATCAAGAGAATACAAAACATAAATGACAGAATACAAAAAAAATTTTTTTTGTATTCTCGGAAACTACAGTAGATAGAGATTTGGTTGATTTTAAAAATAGCTATAACTCATTTATATAAGACAATAACCTTATGAAGTGGTACGTTGTTGTAACGGGAAAAATAAGTCGAAAATAGCAAGTCCGATAAAAACTTAGTTAATACAGGTTGATAGAGGGTATAGCTATCTTAAAATTTTTCCTTTTCAACTTTTCTCTAAATTAATTAGACGAGATTAAAGAAAATGGCGAAATTTAGTTTTTTGCATTTATCTAGTAAGGTGTGAACTTTTGCTGAAACGTAACAGCAGCACTAAGTCAAGCTCGTAAAACTTCACTTCCTTCCCCATTCTCTCTAAAATCTCTATCTATTGTAGTTTCCGAGATCCCCATACAAAAATTTAAAAAAAACTCATCCTGTATATAAATATTATGTTATTCAGTCGAGCAATTTTTCATTGGTTATAGATAAATAAACATTATTTATCAGGTAGTCACAGCATGATAAATTAGGAGAAAAGCTCAATTAAATAATTTACAATAATCTTACAGGTGAAACCGAATATACACTATTCACACTTTCTGCCCGATGAATTAATTGATTTTCATTTGAATCGAGGTCGTTTATTGCTTATTATTATAATTAGGTAAATTACGATTTATTATTAGTTTGAAATTTCACTTAGTTTATGAAAATGTTACTTGTAATTAAGGATAGGAATGGAAGAAAATTCTAAAGCATAAAGAAATTGCATATACGGTACATATTTACAAGTAAATACCTATTATAATTATAAAGTTGGGAAAAGTTCATTTGATAATACATACAGTTACACTTTGCAATAATAGAATAATCTCACAAAAAGACGTGCTATATTTGCAAGAAAACAGCTTAAAGTTTGCTAATAAAAAAGTCATAGAAAAGAATTACCTACCTTTTTAAGGCCGAAATGAATCTATAAGTTTTAAATGAGAATATTGCACTTGTAAAGTGAATGATCGAATCTAATCTATTGATTAGATTCAACAGTTAGCTTTTAAGGAATATTGAATGTTGTCATTAAAATTTTGTTTTCTATATAAGAATAGTTATTTATTGTACAAGTGTGTTATGTTACAAATAAGTCACGCGAGAAAATGTTTAGCTCACGAGTCCGCTAGGACGAGTGAGCTACTTTTCTCAAGTGACTTATTTGTAATTAACACACGTGTGCAATACAAAACTTTATCCAACACCCCTTAAGATCCGTTCAAAATGGCTTTTATTGTTTTATAAATTTGACGTTCCATGTCAAATTTAAATTATAAACGACTACTGCAAAAAGTTCATATACAGTAATGCAGTTACTATGGAGAATAAATAATGCAAATCAACAAGCAAACAAAATTAGTGATTGATTAATAATACTGCAGTTAAAAGTTGATGGTAATGGAAGAGTTGCAAGAGGCTGTTTTCATTCCGCTAGAAGTTAAGAAAGAAGCTCAAGCAGCATGTTATAAATTACTGCAAAAAAAATCGAAGGATAATTACGACAAAGAATTTCGTCATTTTGAAGAATGGAGAAAACAGCAAAGTATCACTGGAATTAACGAAGAAGTTATGCTGGCGTATTTCCATATTTATAGAAAGAAAATGGCACCTTCTTCATTGTGGACGAAGTATTCCATGTTAAGAAGTACTTTGAAAGTGTATATGAATAGTGACATATCGAAATACGGAAAACTGATTTCCTATTTGAAGAGTGAGGCAAGAACCCACAAGTCCAAAAAGGCGAAAATCTTGGAGAGGCTACATATAGAGAAGTTTCTGAATGAGGCTCCTAACAATAAATATTTGATGATGAAGGTATTATTTATTTTCTTATATTTAATTCAAAGTATTTATTCATTATTCGTTCGTGTATTCTATGCAGGTTGCCTTAATAATGGGTATATCAGGTGCGTGTCGTTGTGATGAAATAACTAAGCTCAAAGTTGACGATATAGAAGATAAAGGAGGATACTTGTATGTTTCGATACCTGACACAAAGACAAACGTATCTAGAAGTTTCACTGTTATGGCAGAAGGATTTACAACAGATATTCTTGACCTCTACAGAAAATATGTCTGTATGAGACCAAAAGGTATTCCACATGGCAGATTCTTCCTAAATTACAAGAAAGAAAAATGCACTATCCAGCCAGTTGGAATTAACACCATTTCTAAGATACCTCAGAAAGTTGCATCTTTCCTGAACCTACCAGAAGCTCAATTATATACAGGACATAGTCTGAGACGTTCGTCAGGATCTCTTCTGCAAACGCAGGGGCTGATATTACAACAGTTAAACGACATGGTGGGTGGAAATCGTCCACTGTGGCAGAAGGTTATATACAAGATTCAGTATCCAACAAGATTGATATAGCCAGAAAGATACAAGGTCCAGACAGTCTAACGTCCTCGACTTCTGGTCATCAAATTTCTGTTCAGGATACTTAAAATACGTCTTCTAGTATAACTCTAAATTCGAATAACCTGAATGCAGAGTCAGATACAAAGAGGATTTCCTTCAACTTTAATATTAATGTAAATGTTAATTAGTTGCTATTGTTTACCCTTTAGAATTAATATAAATGTGTTAATACTATAGCAGTTTGAATGTCTCTATGCAATCTAAATTTCACCTTGTTTTATCTCACTAGTGAGATAAATTATGTTTTTAACTCACTAGTGAGTTATAAGCTACATAATTGATTTAAAATCGCCATAGTTATAGGACTATTATTAGGAGGTGTTGGATAAAGTAATAAATTTGAAACTGTAAACGAAATAATTAATTCATTTAACATCGCTGGCTTTAACATGATTGGTTATCGTTAAACTACATAAAAAAAACGACCCTTTCAACCTTTTCTCCTATACAGTGCGATTGTAAATGATTGAGGATACTTTGAATTTAGCGCCAACATTTTTTTTTAAATGTTGGTCACACTTAGTCTCTGCTTAAAATTTGCTTCTATTATTTTTCTTCAGTGGCGTTTCGTATTAGAGGGTTCACTATTAAATAAGAAATTAATTTGTGTTTTAAATATTGCTATTACTACTAAATTCATTCAAAATTAATAATATTCTTACTATAGATAATAATACTAAGTTAGATAGTAACTATTATTAACAATTAATGCATTACATTATTCAAACAGATCAATGTACATCACATTAATAATTAAGGTAAATATAATCAAAAACACAATTTGTAACATAAAATATATTAAGTTAGTTCCAGAGATACAATATATCTATTACATTTATTTGACAAGTAAGTTAGAAAGAAAATATAAACATAAAATTATCTACTAAAGCACTACAATAAATGTTCAAAATGTCCACCATTAGCATCCAGGCATAAATTAATTCTCTTCTTAACATTTGAGAATATGCGGTGGAGTCCTTGTTCATCTACATTGTCAACTTTATTTACAATTGCTGCTTGCAGTTCTTCTATAGAATGAGGCAGGCGCGGCTCGTGATGACGTATTTTGGTTTGCAGTACAATGATCCGAGTGGTTCGTGTATTCTCGTGTACTAACTGTAACGTTTGCTTAGTAAACACCGAAAACACACGAGGCACTCGTATCATTGTACTGCAAACCAAAAAACGTCATCACGAGCCGCGCCTGGAATGAGGTATATTTTCAAAAACTTTTGTTTTCATATAACCAAACAGATAAAAATCTAAAGGTGTTAGGGCAGGTGAACGTGATGGCCAACGATCCTTACTAATTAATCTATCATCGAAATACTGTTGTTAAAATTCTAATGTATTATGAGACTCATGAGGTGGAGCTCCATCTTGCTGAAAATATCCTGTTTGCAATTCATCATCGTGTAATTGATTTATAAAAGTTTGCAGTATTTCCGTACGATATCCCTCAGCATTAATAGTGTCATTAAAAAATATCGGGCTAATGACTCGTCGTCTTGACATGGCTATCCAAACACCTATTTTCAATGGATGCAAGCTGGTTTCTACATAATTATGTGGATTTTTAGTTGCCCACGTTCTATAATTTTGGCTATGGATATATCCTGATAAATGAAACCAAGCCTCGTCTGACATAAATAAAGACGGCAGACTATGTGCCCACACTGTTAAATTTAATAATACACATAAGGTGTATTAGATAAAAATGTAGATTTTACAAAATTACGGCAACTTTTTACCAATACTGAAGATCCATTGTACAGATACAAAGAGCACTTTAACTATGCAAATATAACATCTCTCAACGTCGAACAATCCTTCTCAGTATATAAATATATATATATATATATATATATATATATATATATATTAAATTTATTATTAGAGCTGAGGATGTTTGCGGTATAACCATGGTTATATCATGTAACCATAGTAAATTACTATGGTTACATGATATAACCATGGTTATACCGCAAACATCCTCAGCTCTATTTATTATATTATATTAAATTTGACAGTGTGGGCACATAGTCTGCCGTCTTTAGACATAAATGTCACATTTAAAATATCATCATTATTTAAATTTTCATTGAACCATTGACAATATTGCACTCTACGTTCATAGTCAATATTGAACAATTGTTGCATAACAGTTACTCTGTAGGGATGCATATGCAAATTTTGTACTAAAACTTTTCTAGTGATATTATATGACAGACCTAAATGAATAAATAAAATTAGTAATGAAAATAACGTTAATTAAATGCATTTACCTGTTTGTGCAGCTAATTTTCGAATAGATTTGTTTGGGCTTGCCACAATCCGTTGTCTAACATCATCAACAACATCTTCTGTCAAGACTGTTGGTCGACCACTAGATTTACCCTTACAAATACAATTTTTAGTTTCAAAGCGGCGAATAACCCTATCTTTATGTTGCGCAAAGATTTTATATGAAACAATATGGTTAGGATAATTTTCCCGAAATTGATTCGGCAAGATTGCAATGAATATTACCATTCACCGTCTTCTCTAAGAGTCCCACTACGGTAATGTGCTTTTAGAATAAAAGCATCCTGCTCGTCCGTAAATGGCATGCTGCTACAATACTTAAAAAATAAAAGCAATCATTTTAATTGTATTGATTAGAGGTTTCTATTAAACTTACCTAAATATCGGAAAATATAGAATAATAGTTCTGATAAGAACAGTTTTTTTATGTAAATGCAAAAGAAATATCGAAAATAAAAGTAAGGAAATAATATGAAAATACGAGAACCAAACAAATATATGAACGAACATCACTGCGATTTTGTTAGATGTACCACAGAATAGCCAACGTCAAAATATGAATTACACTAAAAACTACGGCGGTAAATTTGAACTGTCTTCAGACATTTACAATCGCACTGTACTTTCTCTTATAAATATACTCGTCGAATCCCCGATTTGTATTTAATTAATTGTGGAAAGTCTTATATCAAAGATATATTAAAGATATTCGAATGTATTCATACATTTACCTAACTCTGTATGTATCTATTTATGTCCAATTGTCTAAGTAAATTGCTTAATTTTAATTATCAGAACAAATTAAAATTTTCTACCTCTTCCCGTAATATAAAATTACAGGTAATATAATTTACCTTACATCAATTCTTTTAAGCAATTTATCATATCCTAATTATTTTTTTTTATTCGTCCAAATTCAGAATGCTTGGCTTGTGGAAGCTATATTAATTTCGTTAAAAGTTTATTGCTCTTGTCTGTTATTTCGTAATTTGGGAACTGCGGTATAAAATCCTCTAGATTATTTTCTAATTAAAATATATGTTCCGGTAGGAGTATATTCGCTAAATGAGAGATATTATTGGCGTATAAGTACCTAGTAAACAAATATTTGACGCAGAGAAGGTGATTACACTGGTAAACAAAAATCAAATATAAAAAAAAAAATTTGTGACATGAATAAAATGTTAATTGACGAAGGAGATACTTGTTGAAACTTCATTATAACGCTAAGAAATACGTAATTAAACTTCTAGTTTCAAAAATTCTTTTATTGTAAATACCACAACAATATTGTTTCGCCATACAATGGCTTCATCAGGTGGATGAAATACTGTATTTCATCCACTGTATTTCAACCTAAAATAGAAAAAAATCGAGAAACACATGTCATCTATAGAATACCATGTCGCGATTGCAATAGTTACTAACATAGGCCAAACTAAACAATATTTATACAAAAGAATACAAGCCCACAAATACTCTAAAACAGACAAAACTGCTTTATCTACACACAAACTACAACGCGATCACCATTTTGATTTTGAAAACACACAGATAATTGATAAAGAACAACACACAATGAAAAGAGAAATTAAAGAAGTGACTAGTATTAAACAGGAAACAAATTCAATTAACAGCAGAAATGATATATAAAATTTAAGCAGTATATACTATAACTTAATTATGTAACGATCTGCAATTTACCATCATAATATATGTTGCTGTTATATAATTATATATCTTATGCTATTTAAATATGTATACATTCGCTTATCATGCTGACAGTTCCGTGTTTTGATCCCTGTCTGGCTGTTCGAGTAGATTTTCGTGGTTTTCCTTCTCGTTTAAGGCGAATGCCGACAGCTTAACATCTTAAGTCGCTCCACGGGCGCATACATAATAATAACTCATGTCTTGGGTTGCATGTTTTTGTTATCTATCTATTTTAGAATACTAAGGCATGATTTATTATTATTAAATTGGAATGTATCTTTGAATAATTTTATCCATAGCAACTACAAATGTATAAATATGACAGTAATATACTGTCATTTATATTTTATATTCCTTGAAAAAGGCATCATTTGCCGAAACATGTAGGATTGTTTTAAATATATACATTTTGAAGTATAACCAGACCTTATATCGCAAACAAATTGAATTTACTATATATATATTTACATATATATATATATATATATATATATATATATATATCGTTATGTATATAAATAGTTGTAATGCAGCTGTTGGATAATAAATTATTATTATTATTATATTCTCTATGTATCTCCTGCTGTTAAATTCATAGTTAGCTATTGTAATTATAATAATATATTGTCTTAAATCTTATAAATATGCTAATTCCCATCGTGGAAATCATTGTATTCAATAGTATTTTTCGGTGTGTGATGTGTGTTAATAGGACAAAGAAAAAAAAGAATCCAATCGCTCGGATTTTTATCTGGTTCTCGGAAAATTGATGCACACATATGCATTTGTGCTGAAAATTGACAGGCACAAATTATTTCAAGCAGGCACGAGCAGAACAACTAAAGTTATATGTAATTTCTGAACTATTATACAATTTGTCGTTCAATTTCGAACCGTTATACCTTTACGTAGTTTTGTACTATTTTGTTCTCTTTTATTCGAGTTTTCGTAGAAAATTTTTGATGTCAGTAGATAGCGAATTAATGCAAAGAAGGTACAGTAAGTATAATGTAGGCCTTTATTGTAAAAACTTCAAGCCCTCGCAATTACAAAAATATTATTGTTTCTAGGTATTTAAATTTTCTAATGTGTGTATGCAGTTTTTTCCGTTTTTCAAAGCATTGCTTTAGTCTTTTTTATATTCATATTCATGTTATCTCTCTTAACTGTTTTGTTGCACGAGTCGAAAGTTTTGAGTAGTTTTCTAATTTCCTACTGCTCCTACGCTATAATAATTATTTCTTGACATTTGTATATTATAGTAGATTTAATTAGTCGGGGATTTAAGGTCTGTTTTACTTTGATATGTATGTATTTAAAATAATCTTACATGTTTCGGCATATAATGCCTTTTTCAAAGAAATTGAATTGATAAATGATAGATATTAATGTCATATCTATATATGTAAAGTTGCCGTGGATAAAAATGATATTATTCAAAAATACATTCCAGTTTAATAATATTAATACATGTCTAGCATTCCTCAACAGCTTGATGCTAATTACGGGCGACATTGGCAAGCCATGAGTTATTATACTTATTATTATGTCTGCGCCCGTGGAGAGACTTAAGATGTTCAGCTGTCGGTATTCGCGGGAAGGAAAACCACGAAAACCTACTCGGACAGTCTAGTCCCGAATCTAAACTCTATTATTATTATTATTATTATTAAACTGGAATGTATTTTTTAATAATATCATTTTTATCCATGGAAACTTTACATATATAAATATGACATTAATATATAATATTTATAATTTAAATTTCTTCGAAAAAGGCTTTATGTACTGAAACATGTAAGATTATTTTAAATATATACATATCAAAATAAAATAGACTTTAAATTGCCGATTAATTAAATCTGCTATATATATTAATATTAACAATTTTTTTAATCCTATTTTTAAATTATATTATTTAAATTTAAAATATTAAAATTTCCTTAGACATTTTGTGCCATATATAGTTCGTATTTTCAAGAGAACACCTTTCATTTTTATCGCCCCAGGAATTTCATGTTCCCGAATATTCGTTTAGAATTTCTATTATATTATTTTATTTCAGTTATTAATTAATTATGTGCAATTTCTGTCCGAATTATTTTTTAATTAGTAATTTCATTTATTATTGAGGTATTTGGACTATCTATCAAAATTATACCTGTCCGGTATTCAAATCGACATAATTATAGCCACATTTAAGTCGCTATTGTAAACTTTATCTAAACCATACCATGTGAAGTATCATTTTGAAGTATTTTTCGCAAGGAATATTTTCATGATATCAACTTTATTGACATCATAACCCTTTAGCTCGAGTCTTTAATTAATCTAGTTGTATTTCATATCTCTCGTTTTTTAAGGGAAAATTTAGTAACCGATTGACTAAGAAATCATAGTTTTCAGCATAAGACAGCTTCTTTTAATTTCTCAGTCAATCGGTTACTAAATTTTCCGTTAACAAAAGAGAGATATGAAATAGAACTAGATTTCATTAAAAACATCGCCAAGTATAATGGTAGAAATAATCAATAAATTAATTAGAAAAACTAAATTAAATAAGACAATCGGCGAATCCACAAGTTTGATATCTCAATGTAACAAGGAGAAAAAGTACATGTGTTTATCATACAATCCTATCACGAAAAACATTAATAGAGTTGTTGAAGAACGAGGTCTCCCAGTTGCCGAAAATACCATCAAAATTCTCCTAGGGAATACTAAAGATTAATTTTAATTTTAAATCAAGTATATACGAAATTAACTGCAATGATTGTAATTTGAAATATATAGGCCAAACGAAACGATCAATAATAAACAACACATATCACATATTAAATTCAAGAGACCAGAAAAATCTAACGTGGCCAACCATTCTTTAAATACATTACACAATATGTCGATTAAAGGGTTAAAACTTGTCAAAGTCATCAATAATTCCCGCGATCTTGACGCATACGAAAGCATTCATATCGTTAAAAACATAACACGATGAAGGGAGACAAGGGGCCGATTCCTTATAGTTGTCTCTTTTCATTCTTAGAAAAGAGGTAGAAAGGTCAAAGGCGTGCGAAGAGAGAACAAACACATGTGGTTGCCGTTTTCTTAAGAGAGGTAATTTTGTCGTAATTTTTAGTCGATATGTTTTGATTTTAAAGTCAGTGTATACGTGGAGGCCGTGTAAAGTTGGTGCGTTTTCATATGTGTTTAGCTTTACTGTGCCCCATGTGCGACACTTTGGTTAGTGGTTTTACCTACTGATAATGGCAACTTAATTGTCGAAATGCGTATTTAGGATACGATTAGTAATTGTGGTAAGGGGTTATATACCTTTTTTGAGTTAAATCACTTAATCGATCTAAGACATAATTGATTTCATCCACGGTATACTCTGAAAACTTCTTTTGTAGGTCACTCAATATATTATTGTTAATAAATACTCCCATTTTACAGCAAATATTTGGCACCCAGCGTGGAGCATTAGTTAATTATCACACCAGATAATATATTATTTAATTGCAAGCTAATTGCTTCTTTGACTGAAAAATACCTTGGACTTCTTATTCATTAATCACATAACAGCTTATATTTTTATTATCCTATCGCTTTAATCCATTAATGCCACGATACACAAACTAAACGATCCAGAACACGACTCGGGCGTTAGTTATATAATACATACCTGCATGTAAATGGAGGAAGTAAATGCAGGCTTCCTCGAGGATAAATGACATAACTCGAACACTTAGCGGACTGTGAAGTAAATAAATATCTTCCACATTATAATTACGACGTGGTAATTTTCGTGAAAAATTCTTTTTATTAATACACATCGTAATTAATTACAAACTATTTGCGGTCATAATTCAAAAGGTGAAATGGTTACAGGCTGTATTTTCACGCGATAATCCAAACACGGAATGCGTTTGTGTGTGTGTATGTGAATACTTAACTTTACGAAGAACAGATAAAGTTAATAAGCACGTACTCGCATAGATATGAATGGAAATTTATAACTATTTAGTTTCTATTTATGCATATTCTTCATTTAAACTAAACGTTTGAGAAAGAGTATGTAATCGTACATATACATATGATGATCATTTTTAGGGTCAAGAGTATTACGCTAAGAAATAAGTAATTAAACTTCTAGTTTCAAAAATTCTTTTATTGTAAATACCACTCCAATATTGTTTTGCCATACAATGGCTTCATCAGGTGGATGAAATACTGCATTTCATCCACCTGATGAAGCCATTGTATGGAGAAACAATATTGTAGTGGTATTTACAATAAAAGAATTTTTGAAACTAGAAGTTTAATTACTTATTTCTTAGCGTTATAATGAAGTTTCAACAAGTATCTCCTTCGTCAATTAACTATTCAAGAGTATTATCTAATTATCACGGTTTATTAAATTACAGGGCATGTTTAAAAAACGAGTAATGTCGTACTTGAAAAAGGAAGAGATTTCGCAAAAATTTATGAGGATGTAATGATTAGCTAGTGATTCAATTAGTAATGCATAAACAAACTTAAAAAAGCAAACATATAAACATCAGCTCTGTTCTTGTGCTTGTCAGTTCCTAAATATCCCGCATCAGTGTAGTTTAATCCGGCACATACCAAACATGTCGATGTGTCACAGTGTGTACATTTAATATCCTTTTGTAACATTTTAATTTTTTATTGTTAAATATAAGTAAATCTAGGAGATAGAATCAAATATAACATGTACAATTTTATCAATATTCAACGTTCATTTGCAAGGTAAAACCGCTGTATAAACAGAATTTTATTATCACATTCAAACTCTAAATCTTTCTCTACAAGTAGATTCTAAGAAGCGGCATCTTTTATATTTGCAAATTTATTACTTTATACATTAGACCGCTTGTTTATTAATTAATTTTGATTAGTAAACAAAGTGTTTAATCTGACCATCTATTCTGAAGATCATGTTTCCTAAATAGGTATCAATAAATTCCATTACTAAACAAATAAATTTATTTTTTAATTGTACACTTAGATTTACAACTAATATTTAGTTAGTAATAATACTTTATGATGAAATTGATAATACCGTGAAGGGTACCATTGCCAAAAGGCACCACGACGACTGTATTAAACTTCAAACTGACCTCGACAGGATTCGGAACTGGTACCATGTAAATCAAATTCATTTAAGGTGTTCTAGGTGTTCTAAACTAGTTACATTTCACTACACGTCCGGCTCTGAGTCGGTTACTAGAAAGACGTTGTTTAGGGATCTATGGCTACTCTTCGATGATGGTCTTACGTTTACCCAGCACATATCTAGCGTCTGTTCTTCTGGTCTCTCGGTTTTCTTATGAGATCGTGTTGCAATTTTTCTAACATGAACTGTATTAAGGTACTATACTATGCCCTTGTTCGATGCAGGTTGGAACATGCATTTGTCGTTTGGTATTTGCATTATCTACACCAGCAAATCTCGGTCGAACGTGTTCAGAGGAGATTCTTAAAATACTTGTCGTATAGAATGGACGTTTACCCTGCCCGTGGTATCGACTATCTGCATTTACTGGTTCAGCATAATTTTGTATCACTGTCGCGTCGTAGAGAGGATTATAGTGCAAAGTTTTTGTGTAATCTTCTTACGCAGAGGATCGATGCCCCTTCGCTACTCGCGCAAATAAATCTAAATGTACCAACTCGTACAACCCGCAATTTTGACGTTGTCAACATCCCGACTGCGAGAACAAATATTTTAGTAAAATCTCCTTTATACAATATGGCCACTAATTTTAATAAGCGTAGCTCTTTGGGTTAGTGTTTGTGTGTTACTTGTGTGCGGGTATATATACCGTATGTGTTAAATATCATCAGGCATAGAGAATCAACGTATGAGTACATACAATGTAAACGTACATGAGAAAGCCAGTCCAGTGCCAGCGAAGACCGCGACGACTGACGATTGTCTCCGATACCGATTGACTGGAAATTTTGCATTCAGTCTAGCTGCGGGCGTTACAGTTAGAAAGCGTACAATAAAATTAATGTATAATGGCTCTTTATACACCCACTGAAAAGCTTCAGTTGGTAAAATGGTTTTATGCTGGCAAGTCTGCAATGGAGTGCATGAATTTGTTTGCGCTGACTTTTGCAGACCGTTCTGTACCTTGCAGACAAACAATTTATAATATTATAAATAAATCTGAAACTTGTTTCTGTCTCAATAACTGTACGAAATGCAAACCAAGAGAGGTATCACCACAAAAAATTGAGGAAAGAGAACGGCGGGATGTATTAATTTGTAGTATTGTGGCAATTGATAACACGAGATCTACTTGAAGTGCTGCCTAGGAATTGGGTACAAGTAACACAACTATTTCACGTATTTGGAAACGTAATGGTTTAAAATGTTTCAAATATTCGAAAACTCAAGAAATATTTCCCGAGGACAATTTCCGGAGAATGGAGTTTTGTCAAGACGTTATGGAAAAGATACATCGAGATGAAAATTTCGTTAAAAATATTCTCTTCACCGATGAATCAACTTTTCCATTACACGGGAAGCACAATTCCTCTGTTCTTCGATATTGGGCTTCGAAAAATCAACACCGGCATTTTGCAAATCCCACTCAGTATCCTCAAAAACTAAACGTTTGGGCAGGTATTTTAGGTGACCATTCTATAGGCCCCTATTTTAGTGATGGTATATTAAATGCCGACAAGTATCTCGAATTACTGAACAATCAAATACTTCCCGCCATTCAAAACATTGGAATAAATCAGGAAATCGTTTGGTTTCAACATGATGGCTGTCCAACACATAATGCAGTGAGGGTAAAGGAATTTCTAGGAAATACTTTTCCTGACCGTCTTATTACTGGAACAGGAAACATTAAATGACCCCCGCAATCTCCTGATCTATCTGCAAATGATTTCTTTTTGTGGGGATATCTAAATAATATTTCATTATACTCATGAAGCTGGTAGAGCAGAAAATATAGTTGCCTTGAGAGAAAAAATAACTGAGGCTGTGAATTCATTAACTGCCGACATGTTAGCAAATGTAAGAGCTAAATTCTATGACCGCCTAGGACAATGTCTTGCTGTGCAAGGAGGAATTGTTGAACCTCTTGTATAATTTATTATAATTTTTAGAATCCTTTTTTATTTATTTGATTAGGATTATTCTTTAATTTTATTAGAATTACGCTTTTGTTTATGCGACGCACCGCAGCTTAAAAATTTCCTGCATCTACTGAAAGATATAAGAAAATCAAATCCCTTGCAATTCGTAAATGTTATTTTAGAACGCATTACAAGTACCTATGTCGATGGTCAAATGATTACTGCTAACTTGTATTTGCGAAACAATCGGAGACAATCGTTGCCGGCCGTCGCGGTCTTCGCCGGCATTGGATCGGCATTTCCATATACATATACATCGTATGTACTCATACGTATTCCCTATGCCTAATGATATTTGACACATGCGGTATATAATCATTAACTCTTTAGTGTAATCTCATTGTAATGCTGTGTTTTTTTTTCTACAGACATTAAATAGTCTAATTTTGTATAATGTCCTATAATTGGTTTATAAACTGTTGGACAATAAATATCATTATTATTATTACCAAGAATTGTTCATTTGGAAATTTTGCCCAACTATAACGTCAAACACTACAATGTACAACCAATACACGCATTTAATTATGTAATAGTTTATTGGGGTGGTGGTGGGTTTTTATCTATTTACGACTCAGTCTTAACACAATAGTCTCATTCTTAATATCACAACAAAAGGCACCGGTCCCAACAGCAATTTTATGAGATTATTAGTAATTGCAGTTCCAAAAATAAATGTATATAGTGTAAATAAATATATTTATATGGAAATGCATTTATTCATTTAACAACAATCACTGAAGATTTAAAAAGTGTCATACGACTTGTGCACGGTGAAGCAGAAACTGGGTTGTGATTCTAGTAACCGGGGTTGAAGCGTCACCACCAGAAACCGGATCCATCCTAACAGTTATCGGCTGCCTAAAACCAACTAAAGTTTTACATAGTTAATTGACGAAGGAGATACTTGTTGAAACTTCATTATAACGCTAAGAAATAAGTAATTAAACTTCTAGTTTCAAAAATTCTTTTATTGTAAATACCACTACAATATTGTTTCCCCATACAATGGCTTCATCAGGTGGATGAAATACTGAATATGTACAATACAAGTTTGAATATTTATGTGAAAATTATTGGGGAAATGGTGGTGGGAAATTTTTTACAATCTTAAATTTAGTAGAGGGGAGTTGCTTAAATCTAGTTGGTCATTTAAAGCTAATCCTAAACTATTGTATCTATTAATTTTTAAGTTTTCTAACAGGTTAAGTTTTTTACTTTTTTCTTGAATGTGTAAAATTTTGAAATCTATATTAAATCTATGATTGATATCTATACAATGACTTGCGAAAGTTGAATCTGTTTTCTTTTCTTTATGGCTTCTCTCGTGTTCTTTCATCCTAATTTTGAATGTCCTCCCCGTTTGTGCTATGTATACCTTATTACAATCTTCTCATGTTAACTTATATACACCAGAGTTTGATTCTTTGTCTATTTTATCTTTGTTGTTTTTAATAATGTTCTGTATAGTATTGTCTGTTTTAAATGATATATGTTCGTTATTAAGTTTTTTAATGAAAGTACCAATTTTTTCCGAAAATTTTCCTGAGTAAGTGATTGAATTATAGGAATTAATTATCTTGTATTTTGATTTTGGATAAACTAAGGAAAGGGTTTTAGATTTTTGTTGGCTATTTAGGATGTTATTGACAATATTTATAAAGTAACCATTGTTTAATGCTATTGTGTATATTCTATTTAGTTCAAGGTCGAAATTACTTTTACTCATAGGCACATGAATTAAACTATATACCATTGATTGGTATGCTGATAATTTGTGTGTTATAGGATGAAAAGAATTAGCGTGTATTGTGGTATCTGTATGTGTTGGTTTATGGTATATAGCGAACTCGTGTTTATTAGTTTTGTGTGATATGGTTAAATCTAGAAAATTAATGCATTTATTTATTTCTAGTTCTATAGTAAAATTTATTTTGGGGTGAATAGTGTTGATATAATTATGTACAGTTTTTAATTGTCTATCTGAACCGTTAAAGCAAATTAATATGTCATCAACATACTTAAACCAATATACACAATTACCAAACAAGGGATGTACTAATTATAGTTTCTAAATTATTCATGAAAATTTCCGCTAATAAGGAGCTTAGTGGGTTTCCCATTGCTAGACCCTCTGTTTGTTTATAAAATTTCTTTTTAAATTTCGGACTTTGTGACAATGTTCGTGTTTCTACGTTCTAGTTGTAAAGTAATTAAATCTATTACCTCCTGGGGTGAGATACTAGTGAACAAATTCGAGACATCAAAAGAAATGAGTTTACATTTGTTTGGTAATTGTAAGTTTGAAATGTTGTTAATTAATTCCTGGGAATTTTTAACGGAGAACTTAGATTTGAATTTAGTGTGTGTAAGAATTAAATCTATTAAGTGTTTGGACACATTTCTACAAGGTGCTTTTACTTACGATACTACTGGTCGTATAGGTGTATTTTCTTTATGTAGTTTAATTAAACCGTATAATTTGGGAGGTAGGGGATTCATAGTGGTTAATATACGTTTTTGAGTGTTATTAAGAAGAGAACCTGATTTTTCTATAGTTTGTTTAATCTGTTTTTGAAATTTGTTAGTAGGATCAGATTTAAGTTTTATGAATGAATTATTGTCGAGGAATTCATGAACGTTATGTATATAGTTTGATTCCGGAATTGCTATAAGTGTATTTCCGTTATCAGCTTTTGTAAATATAATATTGTTACTAGTCGCTTTCTGTTTAATTGATTTAATTATTTTATTTTCAATATTAAAATGCTTAGTAGTACGGTAATTTCTAGAATATGTTTAGCTGCATATTTATTTCCCTGGTTATCCTTTTGCTTATTTAAGGCTAAATCTGTTTTACTATAGAAACAGAAATAAATAAAAGCATTAATTTTCTAGATTTAACCATATCACACAAAACTAATAAACACGAGTTCGCTATATACCATAAACCAACACATACAGATACCACAATACACGCTAATTCTTTTCATCCTATAACACACAAATTATCAGCATTCCAATCAATGGTATATATAGATTAATTCATGTACCTATGAGTAAAAGTAATTTCGACCTTGAACTAAATAGAATATACACAATAGCATTAAACAATGGTTACTTTATAAATATTGTCAATAACATCCTAAATAGCCAACAAAAATCTAAAACCCTTTCCTTAGTTTATCCAAAATCAAAATACAAGATAATTAATTCCTATAATTCAATCACTTACTCAGGAAAAATTTCGGAAAAAATTGGTACTTTCATTAAAAAACTTAATAACGAACATATATCATTTAAAACAGACAATACTATACAGAACATTATTAAAAACAACAAAGATAAAATAGACAAAGAATCAAACTCTGGTGTATATAAGTTAACATGCGAAGATTGTAATAAGGTATACATAGGACAAATGGGGAGGACATTCAAAATTAGGATGAAAGAACACGAGAGAAGCCATAAAGAAAAGAAAACAGATTCAACTTTCGCAAGTCATTGTATAGATATCAATCATAGATTTAATATAGATTTCAAAATTTTACACATTCAAGAAAAAAGTAAAAAACTTAACCTGTTAGAAAACTTAGAAATTAATCGATACAATAGTTTAGGATTAGCTTTGAATGACCAACTAGATTTAAACAACTCCACTCTACTAAATTTAAGATTGTAAAAAAAAATTTTCACCACCATTTCCCCAATAATTTTCACATAAATATTCAAACTTGTATTGTACATATTCAGTATTTCATCCACTTGATGAAGCCATTGTATTAGAAACAATATTGTAGTGGTATTTACAATAATATAATTTTTGAAACTAGAAGTTTAATTACTTATTTCTTAGCGTTAAAGTTTTACTGACTGGCTGACTCTGAGGAGGGCCATAGAATCTCGAAATTTGTTAAAACCAATTTTCACGAGTTTTCTTGCTCGCACGTCGTGTATAGCAATTAGCAAGAATTTAATGTCGAGGAATAAAATCAATAAATATGTGAACTTCAACTTTCCCTTCTAACGATGAATGTTAGGATGTTTATAAATATCCCATATTTTAAGAAATTAAATTGAATGAAATGTTACAATTACTTTTGACTATCGCTGTATATTTTCGCATTAATTTTCGTTCCAGAAATTTGCGGGTGCTATCAAAGAAAAAAAGAGAACTTTCAAAGGTATTCCATGCTTGACAAAATTAAACTCAAGGCCAGTCGTGTTCTTAAAATGCAAACGCATTAAAATCCGGGAAGTATAGTAATAATAACACAGATGCAAAGATAATTTAATAATTATTACAATGAAGGTAAAGCGTATACCGATAAGTAAGTTTGATATATATGTTTTGTAATGTTGACAGCAGCGTTCGTCTTTGTTACACAATGTTCTTTAACTTTCCAATCTAAAAACTCGATATATGTTACATGTTCCGATAAAACTAGTTTTTATGTATCTTATTTTTTTATCAGGAAGAAAGTAATTGCTTTAGTATCAGAATAATTGAAACATACATGAGTAGGTAAACCCCACCAGTTTTGTATAATACAAAGGTATTTTTAATAATATAAAATATTATTATATTATGGTGTTCTTCACACCAGATTTTTAATAATATTTTATATTATTAAAAATACCTTTGTATTAATTGATTTAGCACTTATCTATTTATGTGGCGTTTCATAATTAAGATAAATCTACAGGAGTTCTGCACTTTATAGAGGGATGGATTGCATAGGGTTTGACAATTTAATTCCCAGAATATATAGAAATCATATAATCGTTGGTATTTTAACAAATTTTAACTAATACGTGAGCTATTGGGGAGGTTGTAGATACTTTCGCCTGTATATCGCCTGTTGGTATAAAAATACGATATAATAGCGATATAATAACGACGAAGAAATAAGTACCAAACTTCTAATTTCAAAAAACAAAAATTTTATTGTAAATCAACTACAGTATTGTTTCGCCATACAATGGCTTCATCAGGTGGATGAAAAACTGAATATTTAAAATACAAGTTTTACTATTTAGGTACAAATTATTGAGAAAAGATGTAGTGGAAAAATCTTTACTATCTTAAATTTAGTAGAGGGGAGTTGTTTAAATCTAATTGGTAATATAAAGCAAATCCTAAATTATTATATCTATTAATTTCTAAATTTTAGTTAAGCTTTTTGCTTTTATCTTGAATATGTAAAATTTTGAAATCTATATTAAATCTATGATTAATATCTAAGCAATGATTTACAAAGTTGAATCTGTTTTATATTTTCCGAAATGTTTCCTAAGTAGGTGATTGAATTGTAGGACTTAGTTATATTGTTTTTTAATTTTGGGTAAACCTTTTGTTTGGGTAAATTTTGGGTTTTAGATTTTTGTTGACTATTTAGGATGTTATTGATAATATTTATAGAGTAACCATTGTTTAATGCTATTGTGTAACGATGAATCCAAAACCTATTCACACCACAGATAATCATTTGACCATCCTTTTCTTACTTTTCTAAGAAATTCTGAAGTTGACTTAACTACGAAGTCATCAATACTCTTGTACATCGTGCGTTTTATATCTCAGAACCTAGGGCACTACCCTCGGAACTTAAGCATGTTTCTAACACCCTACTCCAGTATAATTATAACGCCCACGACATACACCGTACTACAGTGAGACATCGTAACCCAAAACCTCGGAGTGAACCCGATCCTAACATCAGCACCACCTTCTTACCGTATATTCAAGGTATCACCGATCATATAGGAAAGGTTCTACATAGAAATAAAATCAAAACGTCTTCAGACCCCATTCTAAAGTTTCGGACCTCTTACCCTCGGTTAAAGACAAAATATCTCCGCTCCAAGCACAAAGAGTGTATCGCATTCCGGTTCGTGTGTACATTGGCGAAACTAAGCGGCCAGACGGTGTGCGTGTGTCCGAACATGAATGCTGTACTAGACTGTTACATATAGCCGGTTCAGCGCTGGCAGAACACAAACTCAACTCCGATCATTAAATTCTATTCAAAGATGTCAAGCTTCTGTCCCGTGAATCGCATTATTTCCCTAGGAAAATCCGTGAATCTATTGAAATTTACAAACATCCCCGCAATCTCAATAGAGACGATGGCTATACGTTACATCCGACGTGGCAAACTCTACTGAACTCTACTAAGAATTACCACGCCCATACGACGCATGCCATTGGCTCATTGTCCCCAGCCAATAGCAGGCCAGTATCTGACCGGGTCCCCCCTATATAAGTTGTGCCAGTCTCTGTAATAGCATTCTTCAAGCTACTGCGAAACGACGAACATCTACGTACAGCCCTGAAGATGTCCCTTGAAACAGTGGACGAAACGTTGGCAATTACGCCTAACTCGACGCGGTTCTAACCCGGAAACCGAGATCTACATCTTTTGTGTCCCCTTTCACAAATATGAAATTAATTAATAAATTCAAACATACAATTCTGCTTTACAACACACATCGTTACTGTAAAATGTTCCTAGAAAAACAAAAAATGGGACACTACATTACCCCTGGAGTCGAATTTTCGTATTTTTTCATTGTGATGAAAATTTTATATACAGTGTGTTTCACTTTTCATGGGGACACCTAAATAACTTTTTTTATGCTGTCAGTAGATAATAGTTTGTTATTGCAATAATAAGAGTGCCATGAAGCAAGAAAACAATTTCCAAATTTTATTCATCATTAAAGAACAAACAAAAGCAACAATTTAATGAACAATATTTTAAATAGGATCTTTTTCAACTAAATCACCTTAAGGACACATACATTTTTCCAATCGCCTTTTGTGATTCAGTACAACTCGTCGTAATATTTCTGGAGAAATTTCTCGACAGGCTTGTCGGATTTTCTGACACAGTTCCTGTAACTTTTGAGGTCTTGATGCATACACAACAATTTTAATAGTCCCACAAAGAAAAATGTTGAGTGGTGTAATGTCAGGTGATCTCGGAGTCTCCTCTATTAAAGGGCTATTATGGCCTATCCATCTTAACGTAAAGTTTTCGTCTAACCATGCTCACACTATTCTTGTGTTATGAACCAGCTGGAAGTGCAAATCAATTAATTCAGTATTTGAAAAATTTAAAAACCTTTCTGCATTTAGCGTATCAAAAAAGAACAACGGGCCGATGATTCGTGTATTAAGAATTCCGCACCACACATTAACTTTCTGCGAATAATGCCTTTTACAACTGATAACCCATTTTAAGTTTTCCGTTGGCCAGTATCTACAGCTCTGGGACGAAACAATACCATTACTAGAGAAGGTAGCTTCAACATTGAACTTTTTTTTAAAATTCTGTCTCTTAGAAAATTGCCTTGAGCCCATTGACAAATTGACATTCTTCTATTGAGATCTTCTTCTTCAAGAGTGTGTAAATATTTTGGCTTATACGGTTTCAATTTATGACGACGGACATGGCACCCTAATTATTACAATAACAAACTAGTATCTACAGAATGGATAAAAACGTAGACGTATTTAAAAATGAAAAATTTTCAGCGAAATTTGGTATTAGGGGTTCTTGAGTGATTTGTGAAAACTTTTCCTAATACCTTTTTGCTCTATCTTAATCGCTGGTATGACATTACTTGAAACACTACTTTTTATTTTAATTATAATTGGCTAGATATTGGCTTCATAAAAACTCCATTCATACAAAAAGGTGCATTGTCGTGGCCTACACAACTGCTAAAAATTTTATATTGATTGCTTTCAAAATAAAAAAGTTATTTAGGTGTCCCCATGAAAAGTGAAACACATTGTACATATACAGGGTGAGTCGTGAGGAATCGACCAAACTGTAGGAGTGTATTCTACAGGTGAAAGTAATGTAAAAAAACTCAAATGTTGCTATCCGATTTTTATTTGTTTTCGAGTTATAGCGTAATTAAAAATAAACAAAATTTCATACATTGAAGTTTTCGTATTTTATTGGTATTATCGTTCTTTATAATATATTTTCAAAAATACCGCCATTTATTTCAAAACATTTTTTACATCGTCTACCAAGGGCGCTGGTTGCGTTCCTGATTGCGTCAGGTTGATGTTTGATATTGTCAGTAGCATTCATAATCCGAGTGTCCACTTTTACTTGATACACTTCATTTTTTAACCAGCCCCATAAACAATAATCGAGTGGCGTGAGGTCTGGAGACCTAGGAGGCCAACCAATGTGACTACCACGTCCAATCCAACTCCCTGGAAACCTTTCAGCCAAATGTTGCCTGACTGCACGAGCGTAATGTGCAGGCGCTCCATCGTGCTGGTAGAAGATTTGGATTCTGATGTTTATGGGAACATCCTCTAGCAGTCCGTGCAGTTCATTTTCTAAAAAATGTAAATAGGTGTCCCCGTGAGGCGATTCTCAAAAATGTAAGGACCAATTAAAAAACCATCGATCATACCACACCACACGTTTACCGAAAATTTATGTTGAAAGTTACTTTCGACTGTTGCGTGTGGATTTTCGTCTGACCATACATGCTGGTTATGACAATTATTAATACCGTCACGGGTGAATGTCGCTTCATCCGTAAACAGTATACGCGATACAAAACGAGGATTATCATTTATCCATCGACAAAATTCCATACGTCTACGATTATCATCTCGTAGTAGGTGCTGTACTCTTTGTACATGGTACGGACGTAAGCCATGCTCGTGGAGTGTTTTTATCACCCTTGTTTGTGGAATGCCCAATTGAATACTAATTCTCCGTGAGCTGGTAGTTGCGTCTTCTTCTACTACATCCAGAATATCTTCTACTTCTTGTAATTGTTGTCGACTGCCTCGTTCAGATATTATGTTTACACTGGGAAGCTTTCCGGTCGCGCACAATGTGTTGAATACACTAATAAATACAGTTTTATTAGGATGTCTGTGATGTGGAAACCGTTGACGATATTCATTAGCAGCAGCTGTAGCATTCCCATCACAAAATCCATAAACAAACACCATATTAGCATATTCTAAATTAGAATAAGTGTGTGGCATTTTAGTTTGTTACACTATAGTCGTACAAACGTCAAGTCAATGTCACAATACCCGAACACAATATTATAATTTACTCCAAGTTATAGGGAACATTTTTATGATGGCAGCTCCCTCACTATATCAACGATGAACTAGAGGTAGTGACATTAGACGCATTAGGCATACAAACCACTCTACACTATTTCTCGACTGCTTTCAATGTCACTACCGCTAGTTCGGAAAACCACGAACAGGTAGCGCTTCAGCTAGGAAGACTTCCCTATAATGAGTTGCTACCGGGGTTTCACTGTTTTTACGAATACATACATAAACATGGTATACTAAATCTACATTTTTAATTACGCTATAACTCGAAAACAAATAAAAATCGGATAACAACATTTGAGTTTTTTTTACATTACTTTCACCAGTAGAATACACTCCTTGAGTTTTGTCGATTCCTCACGACTCACCCTGTATATAAATATTGTCAAATGAAAAAATGCATGAAACGCCCGTTCATCTCGAAACGTGCATATAACTAGCATTTCATTCTCATTAGAAACCGTCAGTACATGATATTCAGAAACAGACATGCCTTTCTGCGTATACATATACTAAACCAGTTGAACTTAATGCAAATGAGAATTAATAATAATTAAAATCCTATTTGCCATAAGTTAAACTATAAATATTGTTTTTAACAAATAATACCTTGATTCTATATTATAGCAAATATGTATATTTAAACAAAACCAATAAATAATTTATTCTTTCATAATTATACATTAAATACAGCATCGCGTATTTATAGCAATCTATTCATTTTTATGAAATACTAGCCGAATCCGGCAATGCTTTGCTATTGCTAGATTTGAGTATGTATAGATTAATTGAACACGATTGAAGGTTTGATATCATAAAATTATGGTATTTAGTTAAAATTAGATATTTACATATTACGGAACTTCACAAAATTGAACCTTCACTTTATAAAAGGAAGAATGTAAATAAACCCAATTCTCAAAACAATAGCACTCGAGCTTACTTCTACGCATGTGCGACAGCATTTCTTACCTCGTGAACTTCAATCTGAGAAGTACTGTCTCGTAACGCCATCTATATTTAAATAATAGTACTGCTACAATTGATATTATATTATTAGGACCCTAAAATTCTTCCTACTGGTCAGATCGAGGATTTGTCAGTTATAATGTGTATTTGAGGATTATTAAAAAATGATGATTACAAACTTTTCGTTATGCCAAGTATATTAGGGTACATATTTGTTTTAATTTGTATTCACAAATACTTGTGTTTACACACATCAATAGGCTATTTTTTAGCACAATTACTGTTTTTAAAACGATTTTATATTCAATACTGACTCAGAATTGGATTTGATCCCGCTGGGGCCAAAACTTTGTTTATAAATAAAATTCTGATTAAATTCGTATATCTAATGACTTAGAAACTTTGTTACGCATTAGTTAATAACCTCGAACTGTTTTAGAATTGTAGGAAAATTGATCATTTACGAATGCACCATTTTGTTCAAGTTTAACTATTCGTAATTATCGGAAACAAACGTGACAATAACGCAACTAGATTTTAGATTTCACCGGCAGGTATTGTGTTTAAACTCGCTTTCATTACACATCGCACACAGCTATTGCAAATGAAAATAAACAAGCAGTAAAAAAGAGATCATTCTGTAATGATACTAATGATCCAATGAAACTTAGTGAGAGTTATTAATCTGATATATGTTTCTTTTTACCGTCAGTTAGTCACACAACATTCTATTTAATGCCCCTTAATAACAGAAAATTATAACTTCATAAATGTTTGCTATGTCTGGTGTGTGTCGCCGCGTTTCAACTCTATGTTTCTACTTTCAGATATTTACATTATATCGAGAGACAGTCAAGTTTGTATTTCTATTGATGTGAGCGCTGTACAAATAGTGCGAAAGAAATTGTTTGATTTTCTGTATCACGTTACTGTCTAAATTAACACTAACACTAATTTACAAATTTTTATTTTACTTTTGTTTTAATTAGTAAATATTTTTTAGACCACCTACAGATGCATTTAAAATAAATATAGAAGTTTCGTTACAAGAAATTAGAATGAATGAATAATTTAATAATATTAAAAATATTATTAAAAAAAGCAGGTGTGGAAAACATAATACAAGTACATATTTGTGTGAAAATTGGTATGCAGAGATGCAAACACTTGTTTCGTTTTATTATTGGACTCGTCAGCCAATGAACAAGCTTCATATTTTATACCCGTCTGCTTATCTTTTATCTAGTTAAGATATGACTTTTTAATTTTTAGATTCAAATTATAATGTCAGATTTTTAAACTATTATCACATACATTTGAGATTTTTTTATTTGTATTACATATATCCGAAATTGGTGGAGACTGTGGCTTGTAATCTGAAACAGAAATAAGAAAAACACCCTAACCACAATATATATCAATAAATACTATATACGTATTTCGGCAACTAAGTTGCCATCTTCAGTAGAATAACCTTAAAAACTGAAAAATGTTAAACGTAGCGTTTTTGGCTAAGGTAAACCTTAGAAGATATGCTCTTCACCAAATCTCCAGTGGGATAACACTAAATTCCTAACATCGAAATAACACTTATATACTACTTAAACCTAGCGTGAAATTTAGGGAACCGTGAAGGGTGAATACATGAAACGTAAAAAAATAATGCTATTGTCACAATAAGGCATACAAACTGGACTGAGGGATTGGTCCATTGTCAGAATTCATTAATTTATTCTTATTTCTATATATCTAAATACCTTCATAACTATCTAATTCTCTATAATTATTAACAGTTTTAATCAACCTAAGGTTATTTGCCGACACAGAATGACCTGTGTCCCAAATATGTTGGGCAACGCTAGATTTTTCGGGTCTGTTGAATCTAAAGTATTACATATATGTTCAGATTATTTAATAGTTATTTTACCTAGGTTCGTGAGTACAGTGTTGTAGTCGAGAATACGACCATTTATTCGAGACCATAAAATTGTACTGTACGAACCGTGGTGCATATGAGATTTTTCGTCATACCTATTTATTGATTTTCCACTTCACTTTTACCATATGTATATAACGTGTGTATAAATTGTCGCAAAAGCTACACGCAGCGACGTTCTTCGTTTGGTTCTGAATAAAAAATGTTAATGTTAAAATGTCGTATCATGCTTCGTTTGTTTTCACGGGGTTCTTGAAGTTCAGACTTTTAGTGCGTAACTAACCTTTGCTCTTTAGTTTAAAGAAAAAAAAATTACTAGTATTATTTCGTAAACGTTTTCTTTTTGATTTAAAAGCTTGTTTTAAACATTTATTCATTAACGTACTTCCACGAAAAACACATTTGGCAACGTTGTAGAACAATAAGTTTGTATTTCAAAGTGAGTTCAATCAAAATCATTACTGTCAAATTTTGACATTTACGAATTTACGAAGCATGATACGACATTTTAACATTAAGATTTTTTATTCAGAACCGAACGAAGAATGTCGCTACGTGTAGCTTTTGCGACAATTTATGCACACCTTGTATACATCAGTAACATCAAGTCAGGAATGTTTGTCGTATTTATAGTAACCATGTTATCGTGTCAATATAAATTTATATTTTTGATAAAATGCAATATATTCTCAAAAGTTTTTGCTTTTAAATAAACTTTATAAACATGAATCAAATAGAGATGGAGGCTATTATAGCTTGTACTGAGATTTTGCAGGAGAAATCTAAAACAGATACAAAGAAACCTATAAAATGTTCAAAGATTGGTGTCACCAGAGGTATGTGAAGATTATTTCAGAAAGTGTAATGCTGGCATATTTTCGTGATAGATCTATGAAGTTAAAATCACTCAACAGTTTATGGTGTGAATACATAATGTTAAAAACTATAATATTTATTAACGAAAATGAAGGTATTTCAAAATATCCTAAATTGAAAGAATTTTTGAAGCGTAAAAATTATGGTTTTAGACCTAAAAAGTCTAGTATCTTTACAATGGGGCAAATAATAAATTTTTTATTGAGACTCCTGACGATATATATTTTTTACTAAAGAAAACACTCGGTATATTTGTTTGACAAAATATATTTATTTAGTCTCTAACATATGTTTCGACTTTTCAGTCATTGTCAAAGAGTTTTTCAACTTTTTTTAAAGTTTTTAAAATGTTTAACAACTCTTTGACAATGACTGAAAAGTCGAAACATATGTTATAGATTAAATAAATATATTTTGTGAAACAAATATACCGAGTGAGATTATTCATCACGTTTCACCAAGAGCCAACCGTGGATTCTATACATGATATATATTTGTTGATGAAGGTAAGTTTAGAGAATGATTCTTTTTAATTCGTGTTCACCCTCTGCTAATTTTTTGCAGGTTATGATTATGGGAATCGCTGGGGCTTGTAGGAAAGATAAACTACATAGGTGTGCAGGATTTTATTGCAAGTCAGTGCCCTTCATTTGATGGATAGTATGAGAACATGATTCCAAGAATGGCCATATCTCTACAACTTAAAAATGTTTGAAAGTCATAAATAATATATACCAAAAGTTAAGAATAACCCATCTCATCAAACTACTAATATTTTGAAATTTTATCTCACATTTCTTTTAAAATTATTTCTTAGTAACTTCACTTGTTTTATTTACCTGTGTTAATACACTTCTTTAGTTAATGTAATTGAAAAATATTTTATTACAAACTTCATCAAAGATTATTTAACATTAAAAAGAATAGTTTTCAATTATCATCAATTATAAACAATAACCTAACTAAAGTTAAACAATAGGAATGTCCGATGTTAAAGGTACAAGCCAAAATTATAACAAGTGTTCATTTGAAAAGCCAACCTAGTAGCATGTGATTTACTGAGAACATTTTGAAGTATGTCGTAAATTAAAATTTACTACTTAACCTACGAAGTCGTATATTTTGACAGTTTCATACATACAAATAAATAACAAATAATAGGTATTTATTGAAAACTATAACAAATGTTGAAAATGTTGTCCTTCAAGATCAATGCACATTAAAATCCTACGTTCAAAATTTCTGATGATATTCTGCAACATTACTGGATTGTTATTAATTTCCATGCATTTCTGATCGATTCTCTGTAGCATATCATTCAAATTCAATATAGGTGTTCGAAATATGTTATTTTTTTAGATAAGGCCACAAAAAGAAGTCGCAAGGTGTTAAATCGCATGAACGTGCAGGCCAAGCAATTTCAGTATTTCGACTAATTATACGCTCATCAAAAAATTCTCTTAAATAATCCAAACATTCTGCAGTACAGTGGCAAGGTCTTGTTGAAAATGGTTGTACAATTTCCGTACGGTACCTTTGAGCAGTTAACGTTCCCTGAAAAAATATTGGTCCAATGATTCGCCTTTGGCTTATCGCTGCCCAAACACCAATTTTCTCTGGATGTAGCGATTCTTCATTAATTACATGTGGATTTTCACTACTCCAAATTCTTGTATTTTGTGAATTAGGTATCCCGTTTTATAAAACCATGCTTCATCAGTAAAGATGACTCTTTGTGAAAGTTCTCCATTATTGTTCATATTTACAAACCAATTACAAAACTGCAGTCTACGTGGGTAATCAATTTCTAGCAATTCTTGTACTGCTGTGACACGGTATGGATAAAGTTGCATATCTCTTTTCAATAACTTGTGAGTTGTACCAACAGAAAGGTTTATTTGTTGACTCAAATGTCGAACAGATATTTGTGGTTCATTTTCCATTATTTCTTCAGCACGATTGACAACTTGAGGTGTACGTTTCTTAACTGCTCCGCTGCCTGATTTTCTTAAGAGACTACCAGTTTCAAAAAAAAGTTTTAAAGTTTTGTCCAAAGTATTCTTAAATTGTATATAATCTATTACAAAATGTGGAAATTCAACTTGAAATTCTACCATGCAATCTTGAACTGAATAAACCCATAAACCATCAATTTTATTACTTCGAAAATAAGCCTGGACTAAAAAATTTTAGTGAAAGCCATTTCAAAACTGAGAAGCAATTTATTTAAACCAGAATCGATGCACGATTATTTTATGCACTAACTGATATTTGTGATTGACATTATCAAATGTCGTTTGGATTTACGTTTACGGAACAACAAACACATACTAATATAAAAAGCGTTCAAATAAGCTTTGCCTCTAGTAGGCCATTCCTTTAAAAACGTATGATCATTAATAATTTAAATTTGCATTAGTTGTCAATTAGACAGATGCATAGTTGACAAAAATTGCTTTGTAATTTAAAATTGATTTAACATGGTTTTTACTATACAACACAAATCATTCATGCTAGAATCTTATTTTCGAAACGGACGTAAGATTGACGGACAATGGCAGTATTCTCTTCAAGATTGTTTAGAAGAATTTAGAAATGAGTTCCCTAACGTCATCTTTGATTATGACAGTTTTCGGCACACAGTGACACATTCCGTTATGGTTTTCAGAGAAACAGGGAGTGTTAAACAGAAAGAAGGCGCAGGTCGGGCGAAAAAGCGTACAGAAGAGCTAGTTAATAATGTAAGAGAAATTATAAATAATGCACCAAGAACTTCCGTACGAGCATTATCACAACAAGTGGGTGTGTCAATTGGCACATGTCATACAATTTTGAAAAAGGACTTACATTTATTTCCATATCACATGACCTGTTATCAAGGAAATCGACTATCCCAGAAGAATAACGTTTAGTCAGTGGTTCTTAAATAATTTTGATAATGACCTTCTTGACAAAACCTTTTTTTCTGATGAGTCATGGTTTTATCTGAATGGATATGTGAACTCACAAAATATGAGGATGTGGACTAATGAGAAACCACATAATTCTTTTGTTGAAACCGCACTTCATCCGCAGAAAATTGGTGTATGTTGTGCGATTAGTCGAAGGAGAATTATTGGCCCTATTTTTTTTAACGGAACCTTAACAGGAGATAGGTATCGACAAGAAATTATTATGCCATTTATCGAACAGCTTGACGACGAAGAAATAACACAGGGTTACTTTCAACAAGACGGAGCTAGAGCACACACAGCAGGTGAAACAATTAATATTCTGCAGCAATTTTTTCAAAATCGGTTGATAAGTTTAAACACTGAACATGAATTTCCACCAAGATCTTGTGACATTACCCCATGTGATTTCTTTTTATGGCCATTCTTAAAGAACTCAATTTATCGGATCTTGCAGGCCTTCAAATCAGAATTGCTGAAAGAATTAATGGAATTGACAATGCGATACTACAAAACACTTTTTCCTCCATTAGAAGAAGATATGAGAAATATTTCGAACAAGGTGGTGGACACTTTGAACAATTTTTATAAAATTTTGCTTGTTTGTTGGAAATAAACATATTTCATTCACTTAAAAATGTTCGTTTTATTATTTTGACATTTGTCATTTCAATCAAATATCTCATCTCATAACCAACAAAATTCCTATTAAAATTAGTAACAAGCTAAGACATAATCATAATTTCCAAGGGCTACTTTGAGGTAAAATTTATTTGAATTCTTTGTATTTGCGTCTTATTCTATCAAAATTTCAAAATCAAAGTACCAAATCATCAAATAATCGACATATCTTTGCATTTTGTCAAATAATGCACACTAACGTTACTACGGGCTTGTGTCCATACTTTATGGACACAAATGATTACTCATAAATTTTCTAATGTAACATACCAAAATTTTTACATCATCGAATAAAGAATTGTAAAGGCTTTCAAAATCCACAAAAAAAATGGGGTTGACATTTAAAAAAATTATCAATGACGTCATAACTTATTCAAGGTCGACGGAAAAAACAAAATGGTAGCATCTAAATATAGCTAACAAAAAACATTAATCGATATATCTTTGCATTTTGTCAAATAATGCACAATAACGTTATTACGGGCTTGTGTCCATATTTTATGGACACAGTGTATATGTATGTATAGAAAAAACGTACTGTTTATTATACAGCAAAGGAGAAAAAATCATTTTTTAATTTGAAACGAATTAAGACAATATTTTCTTGTCTTTAAATATAAAATTATATTCTTTCTTTAAGGATGACGTGGTTAAGTAAGTTTATGAAAATACGTGATGTGACGCTTTAAGAATATTATATCATGTTACGTCTTATGAGTTCAACATTTTTATATTTAAAAACATTCGAATAAGACGTACTTAGATCGAGCTTTTGATACGTGAGTATATTTCAGCTTTCAAATGTTTAAGAAGTAAGATTATTGCAGTTCTATGTATTTGCACGCTGCTTGAATAACAGAAAGCAGTCAGTAAAGTTACCGGATGTCCTTTAAAACATAAATTTTCTAAAATAATAACCGCCTACATACCTAATGTGCAACATCCTTTAGCAATGACTTCGGATATTTTTGCAATTAACATCGAGAAGTAGATGCGTAATTTGTTCATTAATATTTACAAAACAAAGGAATTGTTCACTTATTTGTAAAATATTATACACAAATATAAAAATTCTTTATTAATCGTAGAAAGGAATATACTTACATATACAATGTGTAAAGAGAATGACTGGCCATCCCTTTGAAACTAGATAGAATTGTATACGACTAACTTAATAAAATGTAGGGCAAAAATGAGTAGTTTCCACGTAAAAAAATACAAAGTTTCGTTTTTAAGGTGTTTTGTATCTGCATAATAATGCAAAATTTTGGTTAAGTTTTATACAATGAATGCAGAAACGGAATACACAAAGGAAACTCTTTGACAATTTGCTGTATAATTAATCATTTCCTTGAAATAAATATGATAAAAAAGTTCCCATATCGTCTTTACGCGATTATTACCGAACCTGATCTATCTTACCTAAATCTTTATTGGGGGTTTGTTTATTTACTTTTACACCGTTGACCTTACAATAATATTCGTATGAATAGAACTGTGCAGTGCGCAATTTACGATTCATAAGAACAGTCGATTATGACATATTTCGTCTATTTTTATTTGTTGTTTTTTCAGTTTTTGATAATTTAAAATGTTTACGGGTTGCTTTTATCATTTAAGAAATAGTTATTTAGTTTGTCTTATGTGCTTAAGTTTTCATTTACTGTGTTATTTGGCTTGTTTTTAATTATTGTTTTTGATAGTTTTTTTAACATGGCACTATAGTTCAAATGACTACTTTTTCTGTGCGAAATTATTAAATATAAAAGTATTATGCCATTTATAGCCAAAATGGGATGATATGCGAAAATAAGTGTATGTTCAACAAATCTATGGAAAAATTAAGCCTTTGACGGCCATTAACCCTTTGGAAGTAAAGAAGTCATTTCAGTTTTTTCATTTAAAAAAAATTTTTATATTATTATTCAATTAACTGTAACTCATTTTGTAAGGACAGTTCATTCAAAATATTGATTGAATAAGCAGGTAAAATTTCATTTTGTTCATTATTGTCATCGTCTTCAAAAAGATTCTCTGTTGGCAAACTACCACTTAAAAGGTCGATAACTTCAGGCGGAAGATTTAAAAACTTGCGCTTGGCCAGTGCTGCTGTCAAATCCATGACTGCATATTAATTCAGACTTTAAATAATAATTAGTATTTTCGGTCATCATAACGGCCTCGAAAACTTCCTTCTGCATTTCAACAATTCTCTTAGCTGTGTGCAATACAACTGATTTTAAGAGTGCTCTTGCTATTGTTTCTGTTACTTTTATGCCTAAAGGTCTGTATTTGGACTTAGCATCTAAAATTTTATTGAAGTGTGGATATATGTCGCAGTTGCGCAACTTACTTTCACGACGTATTGCGTTATACTGCTCCTTTGAAAAATTGTTTTCAATAAAAAAAGCTAATGCCTCATCTCCAGTAAGTAGAATCGGTGTAGGAGGACTTGTAGAACACAACTTCTTCATTTTTGTGGGTCTTGTCGGGCTAGCAAGAGTTTTTTTAAGAACAACAGCTAAGTCTGAGTCTCCTTGTTTCCGAGCTGATGTTGCTGCTGCACGAACTAATAGCTCGGTTTTGCCACCTATTGCGGTTGAGAGCTCTGCTGCTGCTCTTCTTTTTCCATATTCTGATTTATTACAAAATGGAACCTCCGGACGTCCGATAACCAGAGAAGTTGCTTTTACAGCTGCGTTTTTAATTTGAAAACGTATGTTACCATTAAGCCATGTAATGTTTTTATTTCGAAATATTTCTTCCTTTCTCCTGCATTTGTCCCATTTGGTTCCTAAATAGTTGCAAAAAAGGCGGACCTTTTCATCCAATAACTTTCTCCAATCATCGTTAATATCAGGAGCACCAATTTTGTTCAACACATGCTTGATAACGGCATCATACTTTGTCTTCTTTGAGCGCTCATTCAACCAAACTTTAAAAAGTTCGTTTTTTTTTCATAGCAAAGTAACCTAGAAAAATTATATTTCTCAGAAATCGCAAAAAAAGCAATTTGTACATAACTGAAATGAATTAATAATATTTCGATCTATCCATTTCTGTCAACTTTATGTTTAACAAACTTTAACAAAATTTTAAAAGCTACCAAGAACTTAAAAATGCAATTAAAAAAAAATTCTTAGAGGTTAGGTTAAAAAAATTGCCTGTTTTCCAGAAAAGGAAAATAAATTACAAGCATTTAAACAAAAAACATTAAGTAATTACATGTCTCGTTGTTTTCCATTAAAAACTGTTTCTTAATTATTCACACACTTTTTCCAATAAACGCTTAAAATTTTTTATTAAAAACTGATACTGCACTAAATATTTTTAACAAATATCAATTCGGTGACTTTGATTGCGATCTGTCAAACAGTATTTGAATTTTAACAAAACAAAATTTAGCACTTGTTTGAATTAGTTCTGAGTGACTGATTGGCAGCAAAAGAAATATATAACGCCTGCTTCAAAATTTGAATTTCGCACAGAAAAAGTGGTCATTTGAACTATAGTGCATGGGCAGGTACAGCGCATAGAAATTCATATTTAATAGGGCGATTAAATAAGGCTGTCAAATCGACGTACTTTTAGACCTGTTTCTATTACACACGTTCTGAATCTTTGATGCATCACCAACACCATCAATTATTTATTTTAAATAATTTCTTTTATTGTTAACACGCCGTCACAACCGAACCAGAGCGTGTTTTGTCAATGTAACATGTTAAGCACAATCCTTTTTTAGAGACCGGCCTACAGAGAGCACGTTTCCGATACCATCACACAAAACATTAACAGTTGGTTTGTTGAAAGTTCAAACTTTTCCAATGTATTTAACACTAACTCTGAAATTATTTAGGCAGAACATTGATGTACTCTTCTGAAACCTAGTAAAATTGAAGGTGACAGTCGATGTGGTTCCATTGTACGTACCATAACACTAACAACCGATTGTTTTTCATTTCTGTTGTTTTGGCCGCGGATAATCACAATTTCTTATTTTTCAATTCAGATTTAGTCATATGTTCAATACGTTTACAGAGGGATGGTAGAAAATTTTGTAATATTTTCTGGCTAGGTAATATTCCTTTGCCCTAGTGCTTCCAAAATTAATGAAATGATTCGTTGTCTACTAACTTAAACGGTATATTACACAATATGAAAGTTACATATAAATGAAACAAAAATGCCTCCGGCTTTCTTTGCGATTGTGCATTACACTATTTACATGTCTTTCGCAGTGAAATTTCGTCGAATGCATTAGCGGTATATCACACACTTTATTCTTTATAGTACTGCCATTGTACATTAAATTCAGAAATCACTTTATCAATTTATGTGCCGTTGCGCCTTGAGAATGACCTTACCTAGATTATATTAAGGGCACTTATTACATAAAGATAAAAAATCAACCTTAGGTACGCCGTACGATAAAAGAACTACACAGGTACAGCCCAAATAATATGTAACTGAGAAGTGACTTCTCCGCTCGGCATACTTCAATACAATACTGTTAAAGTAATTCCCCAACGGGTCAACAGGGGAATCACCCTATCACCTCATATGATATATCATAATATTGTTGCGAGGGACTCCCTGTACGAAAGTACGCTTATTAGGATTTACTTTTTTAATTTATTATTCTACCGGCGACAAGGTTACGCAGGTTACGTCATTTAAATTTAAAAGTCAATTATCTGAAGAAGTTATTTTAAATGGCGGGAGACTTTCAACATAAAAAAAACAGTGATACGTCATCAGCGTGGAGTTATTTTTTAGTTGCGAAAGACGGGAATAGTGCTAAATGTAAGCGATACCATTCTCAAGACTTTCGGTGGATCGACTAAAGGATTACACACACATTTGTCATCAAAACATAACATTAAGATTTTAGCTGGCGTTAATCGTTTAACAGCTTCAACTAATCAAGATTCTGAAAATCTGAACACAGCACCGCCGCTAGTTAACGAAAGTTAGAAGATTATTTTACTAAAAGTGCCGACGATAGCCTGGATGATGTTTTGACAAGAATGATTGCATTTGATGGACTTTCATTCAGTGTATTCATAACTTCAGACGATTTGAGAAAATTGTTCTTAGCGAAATACACGGATTTGCCAAATTCAGCCGTTACAATTCGAAAGCGTGTTATGAATTACAGTGAAGAAATCAGAAAGCAAGTAACTGCAGAATTAAAACATTTGAAAAGTGCAGATGAAAGATTCAGTCTATCTTTCCACGAGTGGACATCAACGTCCAATAAACGATACATGGCTGTCAATGTTTATTCATATAAAAAAAATTGGAGCTTAGAACTCGTTCCTATTCATGGAAGTATGACGGCTGAAAATTGTCTTCGTATATTGAAAGAACGTCTAAGTAAATTTTATATTTCCCTGGAAACTGATATCGTAGCTACTGTAACCGATGTAGTGAACGTTATGATAAAGGTAGGATATCTTGTTTGCACTGAACAACAACTGTGTCTCGCACATGGTATCAATTTGGCCGTCTGTGACGTGCTTTATAAAATAAAGAATTATTTTCAAGACAGGCAACACAGCCCTACCTCAGACTCAGATGATGCTATAAATGCACCAGGACTGCTGATTATATGAACGATAGCGATGATGATGACAATTTAGAAGACTTAGACTGTTCAGAATCAGGTTTAATCTTAATGTTACAAAATGCACTTGCGCGGGAACACATACCAGAGTTAACGAAAGATGAAAACATTAATGAGCTGATAAAGAAAATCCGCAAAGTTGTAGTGTATTTCAAAACATCACCATTAAAAAATGAAACAGTATTTCAAAAATATGTGAAGATTGAATATGAAAAAGAGCTGTCACTTCTTTTGGACTGTAAAACTAAGTGGAATAGCCTTTTAACCATGCTGGAACGATTTTCTCTTTTAAAAACCTGCATTCAAAAAGCTCTTATAGATCTCAATCATCCAATCCGTTTAGAAGATGCTGATCTTGATTTGGTAAATAAGATTGTTGATGTGCTGACGTCTATTAAATTAACAGTAGAAGCAATTTGTCGACGAGATGATAACACAGGTCTACAGTGATTTTGATGTTTGAAAGCTGTTTGCTAATTTGTATATGTTTGGGGGCCCTTATTCCAAAAAAACGCCATATTTTTGCTCTATCACGTAAATTTTTTTTATAGCGCTCCATATCTTAAAAATTTTAATTTATTAATATACATACCTATGGCAAGAATATGTTTGTTCCATGTTAGGCATGATTTTTAAATAAATTGATTTTTATGAAATTAAATGTGATTTGGCAACACTGGTTAATATTAGATTTCTCAGCAAAGCAACAGAGTCGGCGCAGAAGCGTCAATACAACGTTGAAACCTGCTTATGTACAGTTTGGTTGTGTTAGTCGTCGTGCTACTGTGTCCGCGCGCTTGTTGTCTTCGTTGTTGCGTATTTTAAGTGTTCTTGAACGTATAAATATGGAAAGAAGACATTGTGTGAATAATCCGAATTACTTTTGTTATATCTGTGGTAGTTATGTCGTAGTAAAGCAGAGGCAAACTATAACTTCGTTAATTGAATTGATTCGGCATTTACTTGATGAAGATCCATAATTAAGAATAGAAATAAAACTACGGTTTTAATCTTCACTGTTACTCTTTATTCGTAAAACGACAATTGTTTCGCCAGCACAGTGGCTTCCTCAGGTGTTTACATCTAAACAGTACGTTACAAACTAAATGAAAAATAAAAAATATATCTATAAAATCAAAAGGGATGGTTACTTGGTTTACTTGATTTTATAGATATATTTTTTTGATTTTATAGATATATTTTTTATTTTTCATTTAGTTTGTAACGTACTGTTTAGATGTAAACACCTGAGGAAGCCACTGTGCTGGCGAAACAATTGTCGTTTTACGAATAAAGAGGAACAGTGAAGATTAAAACCGTAGTTTTATTTCTATTCTTATAACTTCGTTTGTGAAAAATGTATACCACGCTTATTTTGGTGTAAAAATTGGCGACCAAGACAAGTCCTGGGGTCGTCATACTGTTTGTTCCGTTTGCGTTGAAGCATTAAGAAACTGGCAAAAAGGTAGGAAGAAATGTTTAAGCTTTGGTGTTCCTATGGTATGGCGAGAGCCTAGAAATCACAGTGATGATTGTTATTTTTGTTCGTGTAATGTTCAAGGATTCAACAGAAAAACTAAGAAACAAATTGTGTATCCCAATCTGGACTCTGCTATTCGACCAGTTCCTCATGGACCAGATGTACCGATACCTACCGCCCCAAAAGCACTAGAAAACGTCATATCGTCAAAATCAGAGGAATCTAATTGCGACCCAGATGACCAGATTTCACACCAGATTTCAGAGAGCCCGAAGAGTTTAACCAGAGCGAACTAAATGATTTAATTAGAGATTTGCACCTTCCAAAGGATGCATCCGAATTGTTAGCCTCCCGACTTCGTGAGAAACATTTACTGGCACCTGGCGTCACATCAAGCTTTTACCGGGATCGCGAAAAAGAGTTATGTCAATATTTGACTCAAGACGGACCGCTAGTGTATTGCAACAATATTCCTGATTTAATTTCAAAATTAGGAAATGTGCCGTATGTAAAAGAAGAATGGCGCCTGTTTATTGACTCAAGTAAGCGTAGTTTAAAAGGCGTTTTATTGCACTATGGTAACGAGCTGGCCTCGGTTCCCGTTGCCCATTCGGTACATTTAATGGAAACGTATGAAAATTTTGAACTTCTTTTAAAGAAAATAAACTACCAAGAACATCAGTGGATGCTTTGTGGTGACCTTAAAGTGCTGTGGATGCTACTAGGACAACAAGGAGGTTATACAAAATTTCCATGCTTTATTTGTGAGTGGGATAGTTGAGCAAGGGATCGACATTGGACTCAAATAGAATGGCCCTCTAGAACAAGCCTTACATCTGGTAGCAAAAATGTATTAAGAGATAGCTTGGTTGACCCCAAAAAAGTTTTACTGCCTCCTCTCCATATCAAACTTGGCTTGATGAAGCAGTTTGTTAAAGCCCTAGACAAAAATGGACAGTGTTTTAAATATTTGTGCGAGACATTTCCAGCCTTATCCGATGCCAAGTTAAAAGAAGGTATTTTTGTTGGGCCGCAGATAAGAACATTATGCAAAGACAAGGATTTTCAAAACACAATGACCAATGTCGAGAAAAACGCCTGGGTTTCATTTAAAGAAGTAATTGATAAGTTTCTTGGGAACTCTAAGGACGAAAACTACGAAAATATTGTTCAGAATATGTTACAACACTTTCATCGTCTAGGTTGTAATATAAGTTTGAAAGTGCATTTCCTGTTTTCACATCTTCCTGAAAATCTTGGCGCAGTTAGCGAAGAATAGGGAGAGAGGTTTCACCAAGACATTAAGGAAATGGAACGGCGATACCAAGGCAGATGGAGCATAACGATGATGGCGGACTACTGCTGGATGTTAAAACGGGATGTGCCCTTAAAAACATAGAACCGAATGTCCGGACAACGCAGTTTTCTGGCAAAAAGACAAAGATTTCACTTAAAAAAGACTGAGTAAAGTATTTTTTTCGACTTTTTTAACTTGTATTCCACCTTTTTACTCATGAAACAAATAAATTTTTTTAGAAATATCGTTTTTTTTCATTTAATATTTGCAAAAAAACCTTGTGATACAAATAAATGCATAGAATTTTTGAAATCAGCCTACCAAAATTATATAAAATCAGTTTTCAAAATAAAAACATCTGTCAAAAAGTTTTTTGTAGACCTGTGTAATTTATGCACAGCTGATGCCGCTTTGAAACTTCTTATAAAACAATTGTCTAGCAAAAACTTAGCACTCGCCAATAAAATGAAAACATCCTTAGTGAAACGTTTAAAGCAATGACGAAATGATGATTTAACTGGTGTGTTGAATTATTTACAAAATCCACGAAAAGATGATGAAAATCAGTTATTATCGGATTTGGAATAGCTTGACTTATTTCCAGTTCCTACACAGGCTTTAGTGAGGGCGCAAATAAAGAGTATTGTTAAAAGACTAAATAGTCGAGATGACACGGAAGAAGAAGAAAGGTCAGGATCACAAGCAGATGATGAGCCAAGGCAACAAACCTCCCAACCCAAATTGACACTAAAGGAAAAGTTACAGCTGGAAATTAATAAGAGCATGGAATCCCCAGATCCTGAAGTACAAAATGAATCGGGGTTGGTAAATAGTATTAGACGCGAAATGAGCCTGTTCGAAGATGGAGGAGTTCGTGGAGATCACTTAGAATTAGCATATAAATATCTATTGTCTATTCTTCCAACCAGTGTAGAACTTGAGAGAGCGTTTTCAGTTGCTGCTTATGTTGGAAATAAACTACGAATCAGGCTTGGAAGTCAAATATTGGGTGCTTTGATATTTTTGCGATTGTATTTTCGAAATTCTAAATAGTTTTTTGTATTGTCTTTTTTGTTCCTTATTTTAGTATATTGTGTTGTGCAACAATATTAATAAATAATTTTTAAGTTTTGTTTTCATTTGAGCCCAATTAGAAACCACATAGTCTAATCCCGGGAACTCGGGATTACGCTTAAAAAATCCCGTAATCCCGGGATTGAAAAACATGCTTGGGATTGTATTCTCCAGCGGTGACAGTGACTGTCTCCGTTAAACGTCTAATGTCAGACAGTTACATATCAGCTGTGCTTGAGAATGCGAACGAAGTACGCACATGTGTTTCTTTATTTGTTTGTAATTTGTTGCGATGCCTAAATCAAAAGGCAATTTGTAATATTCTTAGTAAACTTGTTTATTGTCGAAATAAAAATGATAGATGAATCCTTTAAAACAAAATAAAATTCACAATTAAATTGAATGTTCAAAGGTTTGTCCTTCTTGCAACAAACAATATCCCATTCTATCGTAAAAACCTCGTCTAAGGCGAAATAATAAACAAGTTATTGTTGCAGCTCTGGTAAAGTTATTGCTCTGTTATTGTTATAAATTTGACTTTTAATATATTCTCAAAGGAAAAAATCAAGAGCTGACAAATCTGACAGTCACTCTCACGCTAAACATTTACTACAGCATTGGTGGGGTATAACCCTCTTTGCCCCGTCACCGCGCAAAATTCCTACTTCTCGAATCTATCGGTATACGCGCTAGAACGAGATGTTACTCGAATGAACCTCTCAAATCACCAAAATATTGCTTGTGTGTATTACGGACATACTCTGACTGACAAATGTATCTTTCTTCAAAAATTTAATATATTAGAACCGACATTACATAGCGTAGATAGTCATAATTTGTAACCTCAAAGAAATGTTGAATATTATAAATATGCAACTAATACACATCATGGAACTTCCAACCATGTGAACGAACCTATAAACGCAACTTTCTTATGTTAAATCTTCGCTTTGTGGTAAATTAAAGTCACGAACTAGAGAAGTAAACGAATTTTCTAGTAAATTGTGTATACTCGCATGTATATGTCACTGAAAAATATTAGATAAAATATGCAGAACAGAAAAAAGTACATTTAGATCACAATCACGTTACTTACTGTATAATCTACGCACGATGTTCTGTTTTCTCATTTTGTGAGTGCATATCGTTAAGTGACAATATTTCCGAATATTATGTACGGAGAACTAGCAATGCATACTTAATTTTTAGGTCGACGGACGTTAGGTGAAGAAGAATGCGTTCGTACGCAGATTGAGGCCAAATATTTTTAATTTTATTAGGTAGGCTTATTTAATAAAAATATAATAAAACTCTTATCTACAAACGCAAGTAAATGTTATTAGAAAAAAATGTAATAAATTGTTGTTGGAATTTCTGCGCTTGATTTGGGTTGAACATATCTTCGTATTAAATCAAAAGAAGTTAAAATTCTTGGTATTTTAAATAGTTTCTTTGAACTCAATGTATTTGCTTAAAGATTTCAGTAACTTTTGAAAAAATACGGTTGCATTTATACGGTTTTATTAACGAATTAATTCATTTTTAAATAATTGATTCACGAAGAGGATACAAGATGAAATTACATTTTAATGTACGAGGCTAGTTTGGTATGATAGTAAAAATGACATGTTTTCGAAAACGTTTTATATTTCAACATAATCTATTAATTCCGCGGTGCTTAAAACAATGTGCTAGGAAATACTTCTATTTCCAGCGAGTTCAGCAGAAAGTGGCAGTGTATAGTACAGCTCGTTTTATAATAGAACAAAGGTGCGCAATACTAAAACCGAAAGATGTTAATATGATAATGTCCCTAAATAAAAATTTTAAAAATATTAATAAGTAACCTAAGTATTTATTTTATTAAAATTACATCCAACCTTTTCCTATTAGCTAAAGAAATAACTCATTGGGTTTCATCTTACTATGCTTTCCAACTATTAAAGATATGCATGTTTAAACATTCAAAGGGAAATTATTTAGATTGCCATACAGAATGTACATGAAACTCTTTAAATCTATTATGGAACTGTTTGCTTTATCAGTAAAAATTATTTGATTTAGTTTTTTCGTTTCCATTTAACAAATTAAACACTATATCACATAAATCAGTTTCTTTTACATCATCTTCCTCGAAAAGCTCTTGATGGTTTGATATCGTGTATGGCTTATATTTGAATTCTTTCAGAGTTTTTATCACCGAACTGTACGATACTCCAAAATGCCTGGCTACCTGGTTATCTAAAAGCGATCCTACAGACCGTTCTTCTACATAACACAGGATATTCAACTTCATCTGTTCTGTTAACACGTGGTGGGTTTTAATTTATTTCTTTGTGGTAATTTAGAAAACAACCATCTTTGAATTTGTGAAACATATTTAAAATCGTCTTCGTACAAGGTATACGCCTCTTGGAATAATTATCTGTTTTAAATAAATTATGTATGTTTCAATAAATTATGTATTTTTTACTAAAGAAAACACTCGGTATATTTGTTTCACAAAATATATTTATTAGATCTCTAACATATGTTTCGACTTTTCAGTCATTATCAAAGAGTTTTTAAACTTAGTTTAAAAACTCTTTGATAATGACTGAAATACGTTATGCACGTATAAAGCATTGTTACAATATGAAACAGACATGTAAATAATGTACATATCTGTAACTGCACACATGGACTGTACACATGGACAATTCATATGTATCATGTTTTATATTGTAACAATGCTTTATACGTGCATAACGTATTGTCATACATAAACACAAGCTTTTTGTATATTTACCGCCATCTGGCACATGGACTACACCGACATACGTATTTTTTTGTTCCTGTAATAGCATAGCTATTCGAACGAAAGATCGCCTTCCAACATAGTCTCTTTCGTTCCGTAAGATGTCACTTATTAAATAGTGTCGCCTTATAGGACGAAACTTGCTTTATCTTTGTTGGGCGAATTCAGTAAAGTGTAAATACAGATACAAATCATTTGTTTAATTGATTTGTATCAATTTGTATACATTGCTTCACTAGCTTGACTGATACGTATTTGTGATGGCACGTCTACAGATGCGTTACGTTGCTTAAAAAAGTATTTTGATTATGCGAATATAACATCACTAGATGTAGAACGCTCGTTTTCCGAATATAAACATATTTTTTTCCTCAGGGCGGACATGTTTTTCAGAAATAACCTTAGAAACGCACCTGATATTGAAAATATACAATCGAGTTTCTCCAGTTTGTCAATCCTTGGAAGACGCTTAAAACGGTAAGAGCCTCCGCACACGGGTCGATTGGTAATCGAAGTGGACGCGTCTCGAAGTCGAAGCGATTCTCCCACCTTTCAACTTCGTACGTAAGTGAATGAGGATCCACCAACGGATCGAAGTGTGGTCGATTCGTAATCGGTGCGTTTGCGTCTCGATCGTCGCTCGAAGCGTGCGACCTGCAGCGAACGGGAAATCTCGAGAGTGACGAGCATATCGTACGGTGGATTTGGATTTTTTTTGTTTTTTTTACATCATAATTTCATAATCTATGTATAATATTGTACTTATTATTATTATATATATATATATTATATATATATATATATAATAATATATATATATAATAATAATATATATATTATATACATTATTATTATTGTACAAATTATTTCCCCATATATGATCTACATACAGTGTGTTTCACTTTTCATGGGGACACCTAAATAACTTTTTTATTTTGAAAGCGATCAATATAAAATTTTTATCAGTTGTGCAAGCCATAACAATGCACCTTTTTGTGTGATTTGAGTTTTTATAAAGCTAATATCTAGCCAACTATAATTAAAATAAAAAGTACTGTTTCAAGTAAAGTCATGCTAGCGATTAAGATAGAGCAAAAAGTATTAGTAAAAGTTTTTACAAATAACTCAAGAACCCCTAATACCAAAATTCGCGGAAAAATTTTCATTTTTAAATTCTTCTACATTTTTATGCTATCAGTAGATAATTGTTTGTTATTGCAATAATAAGAGTGCCATGAAGCAAGAAAATATCAACTGAAGTATAGCAAACGCCAATTAAGTTGGCGCGAGGAGGGGTAAGTTCGCGCAGGATTAGAAGTAGTGGGGAGATTTGTATTTGGTTTTACATCAAATGTCAGATAATTCTAACCTCTGAGCGTATATCACTTTATGATCCCCTAGCAAATACATTATGTTCCGTCAAACGTCAATGACAAATGTATTCTGACAATTACTTGAGTAGTGGGGGTAGACGTTTTCAAAAACGTTTTCTGCGCACCCCCTCCTCGCGCCAACTTAATTGGCGTTTGCTATAAAATGTTGTGAATTGATGTTTGAACTGACAAATTATTTTTTTGTTTCATATAATTCTATTCTATAGAATGCTAAAAATTTTGCATCATTCACTTGCAATTCTTTTGCCGCAACAAATAAACGGCAATGAAAATTCCGTTCTATGCACGGATGCATCCAAACTCTCCGTTTTCTTCTTTTTATCCGACGGTAATAATAAAACATAACAGCATCTTCCTCGTCACTTGAATCACTCATTACAACGGAGTTGAGACAAATATTAAAATCACAGGAGGAATTTAAAAACTTTTATTATAAAGATAAAATCAATCACTATACAAATATAAATATTCTGTGAACTAGCTTACAGCACAAAGTTACGGTAGAATGGTTACAAAAATGACTACGCCTAATAAAACTTTTTAACGTAAATAATACTAAAGAGGGCGGGTAATATAGTTTGTGTATAGATGAAGAAAGCAGACGAGAAAAATCGAGCCGTGCGCGGATGGACAGAATTTGCATCGTGCAGTTCGCGCGTGACGCGTGTAACGCTTCGACTTCGAGACGCGTCCACTTCAATAACCAATCGACCCGTGTGCGGAGACTCTAGTGTTTTTTTAAATCCTCTGTCGTGCACACAATCACTGATTTCATACATTTTCCATTATATTTATAGGTACTTACAACGTAATATGTACTATTCTTATTTTTCGTGTGTTTATGCATATTACTTTAATAGCAGAAAACCAAATGTATATTTAATTATTTCTGATAGAATAAATGTCTCTACTTCTATACTTATATCGGTAACGGTTGCGTCCCTATTCTATCGCATATTCTAATATATTACGAATTACACTCCCATACCCGCGCTCATGGCGCGCACGGAAATTGGTCTGCTCTAGTGATGACAAAAGAAAAACCCGGTATATATACAGTGCATTAGTAAAGTAACGGATAAATTCAATTAAAATTTTTATTTTTAGTTTAGTAGAGTTTTCTTACCTGCAACTGAAATATACAGGTGTCTCTAAAAACCGATATGACGCTATTTTTTTGTTTGACAAAAAAGAAAAGTTAAGATTGATATAAAAGCGTGAAGCTTAAATAAAAGAGGGAATAAATACACAGTAACAAGGAAAAAACCGGTAACAATAATTCAAACGAATTCAAATGTCAATTGTCAACAGCATAAATGTCAACAGCGACTTTTATGTTGTAAAGGGAGGGTGGAGGGTGTAATATGCGAATACATTTGATTTTTAATAATGGCATTATCGAATAATGTAGATGGTGAAATTCGATATTATAATGCCTTCCTGAATCCCCATAATTTAGTTGAATTTCGGATGTTAGAGTGAATGGAGTATATTATATTTACATCACTGAATTCAGAAAAAAATATCTTTCAAACTCATGCACTGTTACCATTTAAAAAAAGTCAGGTAAGCTTTGGATTTCAAATATGCTATAAGAAACAAAAAATGAAAATATAGCCAAGAAATCCAAACATTTTCTTATATCCTTATAAAAATTTTTATTTAGATATCTTGAACCATTCTCGAGATATTTGATCGTTTCCATATATAATAGCGAGCCTGTGTAATTTAGGTGTAATACTCCCAGGTGATGGGTTTGTCTTATCAAACCTCGAAAATTACAAAAAAATTGCGACCGTGACGTTTCCTGCAGATGGAACCTTCAATAAAATAATGTTCGCAGATAAAGCTAACTTCTCAAGAAACGCTATCAGAAGTTTCCACAATAATTATGTTTGGGCCGAAGAAAACCCGCATACAGTTGTTAAATCTAACCATTTTCACAAATATCTAGGCTGGAATTGCTGAAAATTACTTAACTAAGCCTTTTTCTGTCACTAAGGCTAAATGGTCATAACTAGAGAACGGATGCAATTTCCATAAAACGCAATTGGCAATTGGAATTGTGTATAACGTCGCTCAGTACATCCCGGCGTAATTCATTGAAGTATTTGTTTGACTTACTCGGCCACCTGGTCTCGCAGCGATAACAATGGACAACCCAGCTATTGTATTCGGAGAATATAGTGTTTTCAGTGGTGTCGTGTACGTAGCTAAAATAAATAAGTTTATCGTATTTCGTAAGAGAAATAGCACGTACATTCCTTTTCTTTTCATTTAAGCAACATCTTCCAATTATTTTGACGTAAGTGTGCATAAAATTTCGTTATTTAATTTCGTTTATTTGGATCTTGAATATTCTTACTTTTTCAGACAATGGAAGAGCGTCAAGAATGGCATCGTGAAACAATGGCGAGTTGGATTGAGGGCCATACTGATTGTATGTACATTGCCAGTGATTCCGAAATTTATTGTGAAGTGTGTGAAACGTTATTCAAAAATTGCAATAAATCAACCGTAAAACGTCACGTAGGATCGTTAAAGCACGAAAAAAATTGATCCCGTTGGAATCTGACAATTTTAACAAAGAACTCTGTGAAACTTTTATGGCAGCTAATATTCCATTATTTAAATTGAACAATCCAATTTTGAAGACATTTCTGAAAAAATATACTGGTCGAAATGTTGCTGATGAATCAACTTTACGCAAATATTATGTTTCTAGGTGCTATACGAGAACAGTAGAACGCATTAGAAGCCATCTTTTAAATCAATACATATGGATAAGCGCCGACGAAACGGTGGATATGTTAGGACGCTGTGTGGTAAATGTTGTAGCTGGTCTACTACATCCAACTATTCCCTATAACTTATATGTAATAGCAACAAGTGTTATAAATAGAGTTGATGCGAAAACAGTTGCTGCAACCATTAAGGAGAATATGCAAAAAATGCTTCATTCGGACGCCACGTACAAAGAAAAAATACTTCTATTTGTCAGTGATAGTGCTGCGTATATGTTAAAAACAGGCAGACTATTGAAGAAAACATATACTAATATGCTGCATACTACTTGTGTAGCACATGCTCTCCACAGAATCTGTGAATATATCAGAGACACTTTTCCGGAAGTTGATAGACTTGTATCAGCTTTTAAAAAGTTTTCAGAAAAGCACCATTGAGAGTAGCTCTTTTCAGGGAAAAATTTCCATCTCTGTCACTGCCTCCCACTCCAGTAATAACTAGATGGGGAACATGGCTGGAAGCTACTAGTTATTATGCTGAGAATTTCGATACTCTAAAACATTTCGTAACACTGCTAAAGGAGGATGCTAGAAGTATTGGTGAGTGCAAGGAGCTCACACAAATCCCAAATTTAAAAAATCAGTTGTACTATCTTCACGAACACTTTGGAAAATTGCCAAAACTAATCACTTATTTTGAAAATCGAAATCTCAAATTAAATGACGGATTAACCACATTAGATGTGGCTGTTAATAATTTGAAAAGTATTCCAAGTGACTTCGGATGTGGCCTTCGGGAAAAGTTTGAAGCAATTCTTAATAGAAATCCAGATTTAATTACATTGTAGCAATTATGTACGGAGACAATTCCACAAAATCTAACGGCTAAATATGAAGAAATAAAAGAATATATCCAGTATGCACCTATAACCAGTTGCGATGTAGAAAGGACGTTTTCTATTTATAAGGATGTACTTAATTCAAAGAGAACAAAATTGACAGAAGAAAACCTTGAGAAACTATTGCTAGTCAATATTAATACTCCTTTACTCAACTTGAACGACAAAATGAACAAATAAAAATGTTCCAATTATAGAAATAAAATTAAAAACTTTAAAAATACAACTTTTCAACAAATACATATGTATTTCGTAATTTTATAGATCACCACCCGTTTGTTTTCCAATTATATAAATAAAATTAATTAATAAATATGTATTTCGTAATTTTAGATCGATAGATCACCACCCGTATGTTTTTCAATTATATAAATAAAATTAAAAACTTTATAAATACAACTTTTCAACAAATAAATATGTATTTCGTAATTTTATAGATCACCACCCGTTCGTTTTCCAATTATATAAATAAAATTAAATATTTTAGAAATACAGCCTTTCGCCAGTACTGCACTGGGCTTTGCGTCATGTGGTAAGCGTGTCCGTTCTCTAGTCATAACTATCGTCGGTTTCTAGAGGATGATTTGCCGATATTGCTTGAAGAAGTGCCAATTTTAGTTAGAAATAGTTTGTGGTTCATGAATAACGGTGCACCTGCTCATTTCAGTCTAGACACAAGAGAATATTTAAATAGTATATTCCACCGAATAACCGAAAGTTTTTTCGTTAGATATTGTGGACCTAATCCCTAACGAAAAAACTTGGAAGACCGTAGTGACCAGATGTTTGATTAGGTTTGAGCTGGAAGATGTAGTTCATGACTGTAAATAATAACAGGTCATATAGTGATCATATTATTGCAAGTACTCGTAGCAGACGAAGCTGCAGATCGCGAACGAAAGACTGACGAAGAATAGATCACCAAATGCGTCCACTATACCATGAGATGTAGTAATTTCTTGATCGTTAAATGCCATGCAACTAAAGATCCTAGCACTGCTCCTCCTGTTATTTATAAATTTCCAGAATTAATCATCACTATTGAGATTTACTCTCAACAATTCCGCTGGCTTAAGACCACAATTCAAGAAAAAAGATCAGGAACACATCACGAAATAATTTTGCACTATGATACCGTTTGCTCTCACACACACATTACAAAAGTAGCTAATCAAGAGCTGAGTTGGGAAGTCATTCCACATCTGCCTTATTCTCCGGATCGGGCTTGGTCAGATTTGCTTTTTTGCTTTCTAACAAGCACTCTTCAAGAAATATCTGTTCATAACGATATGGCACTTCAAAGTTAGCTTAACGATATCTTCATTAGCAAACCACCGGATTTTTTCAGATGTGGAATTGAATTAATGCCAAATCATTAAGAAGCAATCGCAAATAATGAAGAAGAGGAGAATATATCCTTGATTAGTTCAGTTTGTTAAACAATGAATAAGCTTTAACTTCAATAAAAACGACACGAATTTATACATCAACCCTCAACGTTACATTTATTAATAAAGATATTAAACATAGTTTTTAAATACATTTTCTCTGAAATGATTTCAGAATATGCGAAAAACTACTTCTTTGTTTTTTAAATTCTCATTATTAAACCGGATTATATGCAAAGAAAAATTGAAATATATGCGCATATAACGTGTGTTCATTTGAAAACTCAATCTAGGTTACTTTGAAATTTTGATAGAATGAGACGCAAATATATTAGTATGTGCTTGTTGTTCCGTAAACGTAAATCCAAATGACATTTGATAATGTCAATCACAAATATCAGTTAGTGCATAAAATAATCGTGCGTCGATTCTGGTTTAAATAAATTGCTTCTCAGTTTTGAAATGGCTTTCACTTTAGAACATAAAATTTTTTTAGTCCAGGCTTGTTTTCGAAGTGGTAATAAAATTCATGGTTTATGGGTTTATTCAGTTCAAGATTGCATGGTAGAATTTCAAGTTGAGTTTCCACATTTTGTAATAGATTATATACAATTTAAGAATACTTTCGATAGAACTTTAAAACTTTTTCCTGAAACTGGTAGCCTCTTAAGAAAATCAGGCAGCGGAGCAGTTAAGAAACGTACACCTCAAGTTGTCAATCGTGTTGAAGGAATAATGGAAAATGAACCACAAACATCTCTTCGGCATTTGAGTCAACAAATAAACCTTTCTGTTGGTACAACTCACAAGTTATTAAAAAAAGATATGCAACATTATCCATACCGTGTCACAGCAGTACAAGAATTGTTAGAAATTGATTACCCACGTAGACTACAGTTTTGTAATTGGTTTGTAAATATGAACAATAATGGAGAACTTTCGCAAAGAGTCATCTTTACTGTTGAAGCATGGTTTTAAAGAACGGGATACCTAAATTCACAAAATACAAGAATTTGGAGTAGTGAAAATCCACATGTAATTAATGAAGAATCGCTACATCCAGAGAAAATTGGTGTTTGGGCAGCGATAAACCAAAGGCGAATCATTGGACCAATATTTTTTCAGGGAACGTTAACTGCTCAAAGGTACCGTACGGAAATTTTACAACCATTTGTCAATCAGTTGAATGAGTATGAACTTCAAAATACATATTTCCAACAAGACGGAGCACCTTGTCACTCTACTGCAGAATCTTTGGATTATTTAAGAGAATTTTTTGATGAGCGTATAATTAGTCGAAATACTGAAATTGCCTGGCCTGCACGTTCATGCGATTTAACACCTTGCGACTTCTTTTTGTTGCCTTATCTAAAAAATAACATATTTCGAACACCTATATTGAATTTGAATGATATGCTACAGAGAATCGAACAGAAATGCATGGAAATTAATAACAATCCAGTAATGTTGCAGAATATCATCAGAAATTTTGAACGGAGGATTTTAAAGTGCATTGATCTTGAAAGACAACATTTTCAACATTTGTTATAGTTTTCAATAAATACCTATTATTTGTTATTTATTTGTATGTATGAAACTGTCAAAATATACGACTTCGTAGGTTAAGTAGTAAATTTTAATTTACGACATACTTCAAAATGTTCTCAGTAAATCACATGCTACTAGATTGACTTATCAAATGAACACCCGTTATATGCATCGATTTCAGGAAATATGCATAAGCTTCGGCCATATATGCAAAAAAAAAATTGCGGAAATATCTAAAAATTTTACCTAAAATAAATAAAAGTAGAGGAACCGTCTTCAATTACTTTTCACTTATTTCTATCCACTGGTTGGACAGCTTTTTGTATTTGGCGTGTAATGGTGAATTCATGTTTCATCTACAATTATAAAACGCCAAGGAAATCTAGCGAAATCGCGTTTAAATCAATCTAAATCTCTTGAGAAATTTTCACTGGCATGCGTTTATTGTCGACTGTTAACAAATGTAATATCAATCGAATAAAAAGCTTTTTCATTCTCAAAACATGTAAAATGTAGTGGACACGGTCAATCGACATCTTTACAATGTCAGCACCTTTAATCCTTATTTTAGATTAGTTTTCTCTTAATTATATTTGTACTCAGGTAAACTAAATCACTTTGTTAATTAAAGTTTAAACCTTGAACGAAATGGACCTATTTTTAAATTATCTTTCTTAATTATAAACAATTCGTTTAAGTTTAAATATATATATGTAAACATCTTTAGGGTTAGCTCGTAATACAACTCCATTTGAAGAAGACAATTTGTCGAAACAATTGTCATTGTATTTTACCAATAAAGTGAAGATTAAGTGAAATTGTTTTTTAACGTTTTATTGTCGCAAAATTATGGAAAACCGGAAGTGATGAAAAACAAGACGAATTCTCCCAAATACATTTCTCACACACTTAAAGTACTTAATATATTCCATAATGTTTATTATCTGACAGAATAGCAATCACTTTCTATTAACGATGAGAATGTTCTGTACTCGAACGATACACTTTCTACGTAATTTCTGCTTAAATCACCCGATAAGACAGCACCATAATTCTTCATAATGTCTCTGTTGGGATGTGTAACGTGAATATACTAATACCTTTAGCGATTGCAAAACAATGAAGACGAGGAAAAAGTCCCGAACGCTTTTCTAATTCAGCCTTCAACAACATTCAGGGAAATATAATACTTTCCCGTTGATATTTTTATCCGATGAAGCGAAGGAGCGGTCCCTTGTATATGTGTATGTTCATATCGTTTTAATGAAGTAACGATTTATCTTAGTGACGGATCTTCCTGTTTGGTACTGTCGAAAGAAAATGTAGAATCGTCGTTGATGGTGCTTAATATGTTAATGTATACGATTTGTATTTTGTGCGGAAATGTTTTTTTTACATTATTAATCGCAAGATAAATTGTACGTGTAGCAATTATAGGAAAGTCTTTTTTCGTTTAATATTACTTAAACTATTTACGACAGGAAAAAGATATAGTAATTCAGATAATAAAATTAAAACGAAAACATAGATGCATAAACTATTAAATTATCTTATACGAGAGATGTATTTTATATTTTGCATACATAGAGGGCGCCACTAATCAAATGTCAGTACTAAAAATTAACCTCCACCAATACAGTAATTTAAAAAGATCAATTTGCATAAATGGTTCATTATTCTTCTTCTTGTTCTGTTTTGGGTTGGACGCCAGTACGTCCAGGCACTTGAGCACACTGCTCTTTGTACTATCCCCAATAGATCTCTCAGTTCCACTCTGTTAGTCCTGTGTCCTCGATAAAAGCCACTATCCTCCTCAGGGAAGTTTGAGTACACTCGAAGGATCCAATAGATCTCTCCCGAAATATTTCTGTCTGAGTTCCTTCAGTTCCTCACACGTGCATATTACATGAAGGCTAGTTTCCTCCTATTTTTCACATCTCCTACACCAGCGCTCGCTAGCCAAGCCCATGCTGTACAAATGCTTCCTTAAAGGACAATGTCCGGTTATTAACCCGGTAATTATTTTAATTTCTTTTTTGTTACTACGAATTAGGTTGGCTGAAAACTTTCCGTCCAGCTCCCTTAATAGTGTTTTGGTATGAAGTTGACCTTCCGTTAACCTCCATTTATTTTTATGTTCTTTTTCTAGCCTTAACCAGATCTTCCTTTTAGCGGAATCCTTAGTGATTCCACATACAGGTTCTGGTTCTATGAAGTTCCTATTAGTACCTTCTTTGGCCAGTTTGTTGGCTCTCATTGCCTTTAATCTCATTGCCTTTAATTACCTCATGCCCTGGCACCCATATCAGCGACACTGTATTGTCTTGTACCAGTTTATTACAATATTTCACCAGCTTAGACGTGGTATATGGGTTCATAATGGCTTTAATAGCCGCCTGACTATCAGTCATTATGCTAATTTTTTTGTTTGCGCAGTCGGCTTCCCGAATTTCCTCGGCGCAGTTAATCCCTCCTCAAGGCACCATCATTCCACAATTCGCAGAGCATTTTGCACTGTCCTCGAGAATTTCCCCTGGGACACTATGACAATGTCATCGGCGAACCCCTGCGTCCATATTCCCTGGTCATTTAATGTCCTGAGAAGATTATCCATAGTAGCGCTGACAACACGCCTCCTTGAGGACACCTTTTGTTGTCCTCATGGAGATTGTTTTGTTTTGCATTTGGGCATGAACTACTCTGCTACGCAGCATGTTATGAACCCAGTTGCAAGTGGTGCTTTTTATTTTTCGATCTCTTAAAGATCGAATAATAGAAGACATCGAGGTGTTATCGAAAGCTCCCTCTATGTCTAAGAAGACTGCAAGTGCAATTTTCTTGTAGTGTAGGCTCCTTTCGAGCCCTCTCACCAGGCTATGCAGGGCACCCTCACCTGATTTTTCCATCTGGTATGACCATTGCAGTGGGTGTAGAAGAGATCTATCCAGAGCCCCTTCTTTAATATTTAAATATTCAAATGGTTCATATTAGATATTATAAATTATAATAGTATTAAGGTTGATTATTATTTTCTTTTATTTTCTTAAAAGAATTAATTCAAACCCTGAGAGTAAAAAAGAACAATCATTTAAACGCCAGACGTATGTTCGATAGTACCATTTCAGGTTCTTTCTACAAAGCTTGCATGAGTTACTCTTGGGTTTTCGTCGAAGATGTCCATTTAGGATGTATATTCCCAATAAACCCGTGAAATATGGAAGAAAAATTGTAATGATATGCAATTCTGCATCTAAGTATACGATAGATGCCTGGCCCTTATTTAGGAAAAGGGACACAAACACAAGGTTTACCACTGGCAAATTACTATGTAAAAGAACTTACAAAGTCGGCCCATGGTACTAAACGCAACATTACCATGGACAAAAAACCATGAAGGCAAACCAGAAATTATATTAAATTATAATGAAACAAAATCAGGGGTCGATACGTTTGATCAGATGTCTTCCAACATGACTTGCAGTAGAAAAACTCGCAGATGGTCGCTATGTATTTTATATGGCATGGTGGATACCGCTAGCATTAATTTGTTTGTGTTATATTGTAACAATAATATTAAATTGGGCCAAAAACTGTTTTCTCGTTACAATTTTATGGTCGACTTATGTTATCTATTTTCTAAGCCTTTGATGGAACAAAGATTAGCTAACCAAAATTTACGTCGGAATCTTCGTCAATGTATTTGCAATATATTCAAAATAAATAAGGAAACCGAAAAACCTGTCCCTCAAGATAAGAAAAGAAAAATTCATTTTTACTGTCCAAGTCGTTTAAGGCGCATAACGATTACCTATTCTGTACAGTGCAAACATGCCATATGCGATGAACGCTGTGGGAATTATTGCACTGTATGTACCTCAGAATAAAAAAAAGGTTAATTTCTTATTTTATTTAATGTTAATGTAATTTTCGTAAATTTTTGCAATTATTTTCATAAAACTTACGATATTATAGTAACAGTATGAACTAAAGTCATCTTAGTAATCTAGGGTTAACGAAAATGATCGCTGCCGACGATTTTATCAAATGAAAAGTTTCTTTTTGTCAGTTCCATAACATTTAGTAGTATTATATGTTGAGCACTTGTGAAATATTGAAATAACGAAATAAAACAAAACACTTTTTTTCACAAAAATAGTTTTAATAAATAAATAAACTAAATTTACATTTCGTATGCTCTGCACACATCATCAGTAGTAATGGTTAAACATAATAACAAGTGTTCATTTGAAAAGTCAATCTAGTAGCATGTGATTTACTGAGAACATTTTGAAGTATGTCGTAAATTAAAATTTACTACTTAACCTACGAAGTCGTATATTTTGACAGTTTCATACATACAAATAAATAACAAATAATAGGTATAGCAAGCGCCAATTAAGTGGGCGCGAGGAGGGGGTGCGCAGAAGCCGCTTTTAAAAACGTCCACCCCCACTACTCAAGTAATTGTCAGAATACATTTGTCATTGCCGTTTGACGGAACATAATGTCTTCGCTAGGGGATCATAAAGTGATACACGCTCAGAGGTTAGAATTATCTGATACTTGATGTAAAACCAAAATACAAATCTCCACACTACTTCTAATCCTGCGCGAACTAACCCCTCCTCGCGCCAACTTAATTGGCGTTTGCTACATTTATTTAAAACTATAACAAATGTTGAAAATGTTGTCCTTCAAGATCAATGCACTTTAAAATCCTCCGTTCAAAACTTCTGATGATATTCTGCAACATTACTGAATTGTTATTAATTTCCATGCATTTCTGTTCGATTCTCTGTAGCATATCATTCAAATTCAATATAGGTGTTCGAAATATGTTATTTTTTAGATAAGGCCACAAAAAGAAGTCGCAAGGTGTTAAATCGCATGAACGTGTAGGCCAGGCAATTTCAGTATTTCGACTAATTATACGCTCATCAAAAAATTCTCTTAAATAATCCAAAGATTCTGCAGTACAGTGACAAGGTGCTCCGTCTTGTTGGAAATATGCATTTTGAAGTTCATCATCATGCAACTGATTGACAAATGGCTGTAAAATTTCCGTACGGTACCTTTGAGCAGTTAACGTTCACTGAAAAAGTATTGGTCCAATGATTCGCCTTTGGCTTATCGCTGCCCAAACACCAATTTTCTCTGGATGTAGCGATTCTTCATTAATTACATGTGGATTTTCACTACTCCAAATTCTTGTATTTTGTGACTTTAGGTATCCCGTTATATAAAACCATGCTTTATCAGTAAAGATGACTCTTTGGGACAGTTCTCCATTGTTGTTCATATTTACAAACCAATTACAAAACTGTAGTCTACGTGGGTAATCAATTTCTATCAATTCTTGTACTGCTGTGACACGGTATGGATAAAGTTGCATATCTTTTTTTAATAACTTGTGAGTTGTACCAACAGAAAGGTTTATTTGTTGACTCAAATGTCGAACAGATGTTTGTGGTTCATTTTCCATTATTTCTTCAACACGATTGACAACTTGAGGTGTACGTTTCTTAACTGCTCCGCTGCCTGATTTTCTTAAGAGACTACCAGTTTCAGAAAAAAGTTTTAAAGTTCTATCCAAAGTATTCTTAAATTGTATATAATCTATTACAAAATGTGGAAACTCAACTTGAAATTCTACCATGCAATCTTGAACTGAATAAACCCATAAACCATCAATTTTAATACAACTTCGAAGATAAGGTTGGACTAAAAAAATTTTATGTTCTAAAGTGAAAGCTATTCTCAAATGTCATTTGGATTTACGTTTACGGAACAACAAACACATATTAATATATTTGCGTCTTATTCTATCAAAATTTCAAAGTAATCTAGATTGACTTTTCAAATGAACACACGTTATCTACGAGACAATATATAATATGAAAATACATCATATACACAAAAATTAGAGGTAGGGTGAAAACAAATTAATGAAAAATTACAATGAATCTTAAAACTAATACAATATCTGAGAATGAGTTCATGGGAAAGTACCAAATATCTATGAAGCAAATGGGACATCGGGTTGGACTAACGGCAAAAGGATTAGGAATTAACAATATAAAATATTAATGTGAATGAAGAATTTAGTACTTGTTTACAAGATGACTTAAGTCGGTATACATGCTAACAGTTTATTATTGAGGGGTGAAATATCATTATTTAGAAGATAATTTTGGGCAATCCTCTATGACCTTTCTTAGCAAACCTATTTTTGAATAACCTTGAAAACAAAGTCAAAGCTAATTGTGGCATTTTTCCCAAGTTTTTGGCAAGATATGTAGATGATGCGTTTGCAGTGATATCCGAATCTTTCAATACGGAGAGGCTTTCTTAAATATTTTAATTAAACAATATCCTTCAATACATTTCACGCACGAATTAGAAAAAGGTAAAAGTTTACCCTTTTTAGATTTAAAAATTTCATTATCAGACAATACTTTTCAATTTGACATCCACAGAATAGAAACACATACAGACAATTACATTCATAAACACCCGTACACTTTTCACAAATATAAATAGAGCAGTTTTTATTTTTTAATGAACAGATTACTGTCAAACCCTCTATCTCCTATGAATTTTAAGAAATAATTAGACTACATAATTAAAGTTGGTTACGACAAACAATTGATATTGAAAATTAAAAACAAACTAGGCAAGAAAAGGTTCAAAACTTAAAAAATCGCACTAACACCAGATACATTGAACAACAATAGAAAATACTGTAAGATATCATTTTATAAAAATTGGCATAACAGCGTAATAAAACTGTTCAAAAAATACAATTTAATTGCAGTTTTCTCCAATTGGAAAAATTGTTAACACAGATCCGTTGAAAGAGTCGGGCATTTACAAAATAAGTTGTAATTCTTGTCCAAAATTATACATCGGGCAAACCAGAAGAAATGTTCAAACACGATACAAAGAACACATGGTTTATATTAAATTACACAACATAGAAATGTCAGCGTTAGCTCTACATCATACAGATACAGGTCACAATTTCAATTTAGAAAATGTTAGTTTAGTTAAAAAAAGCAGTAATAGAAATTTAGACATGTGGGAAGCCATGTACATGAAAAAACACAAAAATTATCTTCTAAATAATAATATTTCACCCCTCAATAATAAACTGTTAGCATGTATACCGACATCATTAAATACTTAAGGCCTATTGTAAACAGGTACTAAATTCTTCATTCACATTAATATTTTATATTATTAATCCCTAATCCTTTTGCCGTTAGTCCATCCCGATGCCCCCTTTGCTTCATAGATATTTGGTATTTCCCCAGGATCTCATTCTCAGAAATTGTATTAGTTTTAAAATTCATTGTAATTTTTCATTAATTTGTTTTCACTCTACCTCTAATTTTTTTGTATATGATGTATTTTCATATTATATATTGTCTCGTAGATATTATGTTTAAGCAGTACTACTGATGATGTGTGCAGAGCACACGATAAGTACATTTAGTTTATTAAAACTATTTTTGAAAAAAGTATGTTGTTTTATTTCATTATTCCATAACATTTATCGTATTTTTTTAGAAATATTTTCATCAGATTTTACTTGCGTGAGAGATGAAATTCGTTAGATGAGAAAACATTTTATATCTTTTTGTATATCAACTCTATATAATGTATTTAGAGCACCTCAAGACATTTTTCTGTAATAAATTATACAGTGCATTGTTCCTTTAATACCTCGGATTTACCCAATAGATTCACTTATTCTCCGTAACTTCAACTTTCTTTTAAAACGCGATAAAGAGAGATTTCTAAAACAGGATACGCACATTAATATCAGCGATATATAAACAAAAGTTTATTTCTAGATCCTTTTTATTTACACAAGTAAATATGGCACACATGTGAATCATATATTTTTCGTGATATCGAGAAAGTGTTCCCTCCGAGCATCTCGGATATGCCACGGTTCGCGTCCGATACGAGCATCGAACTCACCGATTTTTCTTCATTCAGGCAGTGTCGCCGAGTTATTTAACATACTTTTGATAATGGTCGCGTACGCATGACTAACATACATACATAACTATTATGCACGTTGACAGAATTACAGCGTATGCGGATCGCTTGCGTTACACTTTACTCAGCCATTGTGTATTCTTGAAATGGACGATGGAATTCGGTTACGGTTAGGCGAAATTATTTATAGAGGATTTGAGCGTAGGTTCAAGAATACGCGGAAAAAATATTGCAAATAGCAAAAATGATACGTTCCTAAATATATTGGCGATGATTACATTTTCAGGTTTCAAAAAAAAAACGTAAAAAAAACACATATAAATAGTTATTTTTGTATCTAGAACGCGAAGTGGTACTTTTGAGTTCAAGAATGTTATTTTTCCGAGCTTTAGCGAGGCAAAATATCCATTCGAGAATGCAAAAGCATTTCGCGTTCGAGATACAAACAATATTTTTCGAAAACTGCAAAATAAGACACTTGGGTTATGTACAACAATTTAATTTATACACTTGCCTGCATAGAAATTGGCCCACTGTAAACTTTTGACTTTAACTATACTTTCTTTCGAATCTATTTATCAGATAAAGAAACAATATATGCTGTTTGAAAGACAATTTAATATGCTTTGATAAGAGTTTAAATTTATTAAAAATTATTTCGGCTTCTTAAACTTAAAATTGTGAAATTAATACATAAAACAAATGATCATATTTTATTACTTGAGGAATTATGGTTTATTAACAATTACCTAAATTAATACTTAATTTTTAATAATGGGCATAACCCCCTCCTACCCTAATAACATCTCTCATACGATTAAGCATGGATCTAATCAAGTTCGAAATGGTTTCTTGTGGAATGTCAAACCACTATTCTTCTACTGCAACAATAAGATCTAGGATTGAGGTTGGGGCACGAAGTATAGCATGAATTTTTCGTTTTAGCTCATCCCAAATATGTTCGATCGGACTGCATGCTGGCCAACCCATAACACGAAAACCGACTGCTGTAATGTAATCTTGCACGATTCTTGCAGTGTGTACTCTAGAATTATCTTGGATAAAATAAATTCTTCCCTCAGCCGACGTAAAGTACCACATTAATAGCTAAAATCTCCTCGATATACCTAGCATCCGTTAAACTTTTTCTCCCGTGACCATGATCGTCCTTACGGATGAGAAATGGGTTAGTCTGTGCTCTCATAAAAATTGCACCCCAGAACATGTCCGAACCACCTCCATAAACTTTCCGCTCTACAATGCAGCTTTTCGAAAATCACTCTCCTGGTCTCTGGCACATTTCTATTTTTCGATCGCTGCCATAGAGGTATTTCCTGGCCTCATCTTAGAATAGAACAAACACTGTTCTAATGTCCAATTCAGATGCTCCCGTGTAAAACGCAGGCGTGCTTGACGATGAGCTACGGTAAATTTTGGAAGTGCAGGTGTTTTACAAGTTACGTTCCTTTAATCTTCGTGTTACTGTCCACTGACTAATTGCCACTTCTCCTATTTCACACTTGAAACGCATTAAGGCGACGATATTTTAATATTGTCGACACAATAAAGCGGTCATCACGATTCGTTGTGTATCGCTTTCTTCCGGTTCCAGGTCGCCTATGAAAAGATCCAGTCTCCTAATAACGCTGGTATTCGAACTGCTGCGCTTGTCAAATGTAATTGTCGAGCAACAGCTCGCTAACTTAGTCCTTTTTCGATTAAAGCAATTACTTGGGCGGCTCTTTGCAGTGTAGTATGCATTAAACAAACACACTTTAAAACTAATCAAATTATGAAAAACGAATAATGTGTAAATTTCAATTACTTAGGAAAAAATTTTAAAATGTCACAAGTTTGTTATTCTCGTTATAACCACAATATAAATACGTTTCATTTGTTTACCGGTTACTACGCATATAGACGATGAGCATACTAAATTGTCTTTCAAATAGCATATATTTATCTTGATCTGATAAATAGATTTGAAACAAAATATAGTCGAAACTTTACAGTGGGCCGATTTCTATGCACACAAGTGTATTTGAAATCGTTTGAACAGTGTTTGAATTAAGACGGTATAGGGGCGGTTACCATCATAACGATAGCAACCTAATAAACAATAAAAAAGAATATTATAACGCACGTAGGAAAACAATATTTATTTCACATTTATAAGGACATGAACTTTTAATCTTCTCCCTGTCGGGCGCTCTATATATAGGCCTATACGCATTCGAGAATATTCCGATTCTCCGCTCCTCCGAACGACTGGCGTTTATTCGAGAAGAGCCTCGAACGTGCTGACGCGTACGGCTGGTGACGTCATTGTATGACTCACATTACATGAGTAAGTTTTCGAACAAATAGTGTCTGAAGTAGAGATTGGTAGAATCATCTCTTTTGTGGACTCCTTCCTTCTCGTTCCATTCTGCAGATGGAACGTGTCCAGAGGATTCGTTCCGTGTAACGATTGTAACAACCTCGATTTAAAGCAACGTTAAATGCCGATTGTAGTTATAAGTCCGACAACTGACACATTCATTTCGATCTAGCTTTGTTGGATCGGAATGATTGCATGCTTGTTTTATTTATTTATAAGCTGCATAATTAGGTATATGTATAATATTTATGTAAATTCTAATAATTGCAGGCGAAAGATAGACTGAATCTTTCACCTGCACTTTTCAAATGTTTTAATTCTGCAGTTACTTGCCTTCTGATTTTTTCACTGTAATTTATAACACGCTTTCGAATTGTGACTGCTGATTTTGGTAAATCCGTGTATTTCGCGAAGAGCAATTTTCACAAATCGTCTGAAGTTATGAATACACTGAATGGAAATCCATCTAATGTAATCATTCTTGCCAAAACGTCATCCAGGCTATCGTCGACACTTTTAGTAAACTTTAGTAACATTCGTGTAGCTGGCGGTGGTGCTGTGTTCAGATTTTCAGAATCTTGACTTGTTGAAGCTGTTAAACGATTAGCGTCAGCTAAAATCTTAATGTTATGTTTTGATGACAAATGTGTATGTAATCCCTTAGTCGATCCACCCAAAGTCAGCATCGCTTACATTTAGCACTATTCCCGTCTTTCGCAACTAAAAAATAACTCTACGCTGACGACGTATCACTGTTTTTTTATGTTGAACAAAATCTCCCGCCATTTAAAATAACTTTTTCAGATAATTGACTTTTAAATTTAAATGACGTAACCTGCGTAACCTTGTCGCTGGTAGAATAATAAATGAAGAAAGTAAATCCTAATAAGCGTATTTATACTTTCGTACAGGGAATCCCCGACGGGGAATCCCTCGCAACAATATTATGATATATCATATGAGGTGATCGGGTGATTCCCCTGTTGGCCCGTTGGGAAATTACTTTGACAGTGTTGTATTGAAGTATGCCGGGCGAGAAAGTCCCTTCTAAGTTACATATTATTTGGTCTGTACCTGTGTAGTTCTTTTGTCGTACGGCTTACCTAAGATTGATTTTTTGTCTTTATGTAATAAGTAGAGTGGACCAATTCGGAGCGAAAGCAGAGGCGTGACTAACGAATTGGTTCCCGCATGCGAAACATTATTATTATCTAGAGATATACTATATCACGAACGATGCTGTTATTATGTTAGATACAAAAAAAATGTAAGACGGTTTTTCTAGATTATGAAACGTTCTCGATGATACGTATAAAAAATAAAATCTAAAATGTATGGAATTAGATGATTAAAAAAAAACTTACCGTCTTATGCGTTTTCCGTGACTTGAAAATCTGGAGAAGCGCGATGAAATATTGTTAACATAAGGTGCGTCTCCAAAGTTATTTCTCGAAAACGCGTCTGCCGTGAGGAAAATATGTGCTTGTATAAAGAAAACGATCGCTCCACATCTAGTGATGTGATGTTTGCATAATTAAAATAATCTTTGAAACAACTTAACACATCTGTAGACGAACCTTCACAAATTTGTCTAAGTCTGGCAAAATCTAAATCTTTATCTAAAACACTTTCAAACTTAAAATAAACTCATTTCTTGCGTCTTCTATGAACATAGCTGTGCGTGTGTATCTTTCACAACTAGCACTGATTCCTGTAACGATAGCGAAGAATTTTGTAGGTTTTCTAATGCTTGCACTATTCCGAAGTAATTGTTGTGAATAGTTTGTAAATCACTTTTAACCTGACTATTTTGAAATTTTTTCCGACTTTCTTCGATAGCGGCACTATCTTTCGGATTGAATAATAAAACCACTTTTTTTACATCTTCAAAATATTTATGATAGTAAAATGTCGCTCGTAGCCATGTTCCCCATCGTGTCAGAATCGGCTGTGTTGGCTCAGGGGTATGGGTACACAATTCGTGAAATTTCCGAATACGTTTTGGAGATTTCAGGAATACTGCCTTTGTACTCGATATTAACGCATCTACATTTGGGTAACATTTACGGATCCGTTCTGCTACAAGATGTAGGGCATGGATTTTACATGTAATATGTAAAAAGTTACCACACTGTTCCTTAAGAGACTGACCTACAGAAAGCATGGTTGCGGCACCATCTGTCACAAACATTAGGATTTGATCTCTGGAAATTTCAAATTTTTCCAATGTACTTAACACCACTTTTGAAATTACCCGCGCAGTATATTCTTCTATTTGTCCGCTAGCTAATAAAATTGAGGATGGCGATTGATTTGGTTCCATTTTACGCACCATAACGTTAAGTACAGATCTTTTTTTGCTATCAGTTGTTTCATCCACACTCAACCACCCTTTTTTATTTTTCAGATAAGCCTTAATTTTATTTTCTAAATGTACACGAACAGATTTTAAATAACGTCGTAAGTGGGTGCAGCTCGGTAATTCTACATTTCCATATTTTTCAAGAAATGAAATAAACGAATCATTGCGTAACAAAGTAAACGGCAAATTACACACAACCATCATAGTACACAAATCAAATATGAACACTTCGTATTTTGTATCGGCACCAGTGTCTCTATCTTTATGTCTTGCGCTATGCACGTGGCGTTGCAAATTTGATTTTGTTAAATGGTTTATATATATATTGCACACTAAACATTTTACATTTACCCCATTGTAAGATAAACTGGGATGGTTCTCAATAAACTTATTGACTAACTTTGATGATAGCGGTTTTTTACTGTACGCTCCTTCAACATTATTAAATACACAGAATACACTTTCCTGCTGCTATTATACGTGTACACACGATGACCGTGAACAATATACTAAGTAATCGTATGTGCGATGGGGCACGCGGGAACCAATTCGTTAGTCACGCCTCTGCTTTCGCTCCGGATTGGTCCACTCTAGTAATAAGTGCCCTTAATATAATCTAGGTAAGGTCATTGTCAAGGCGCAATGGATTACGGAATGCAAACTGGCAATCCCGAAAATCTCGAGATTAGCCAAGTACAGTCCCTGGATTTACAGGATCAAAACCCGGCCGGGATCCCGAGATCCCGGGATTCGGGATCCCGGGATTGTATTCTCTAACCACAAGGCTCTAATTTGGGGCTTTTACTTTTTAATATACGAGTATTTCTTAATGATCAACTTTCTTCACTGTATTTCGGAGTTTTAATTTACGCGAATGACTTAAAAATCTATATGAAAGTAACGAATGTTGAAATTTGTTACGAGCTGGATAAGAACTTGAAACTGGGCACAATTGATGTAATGAAAACAACATCTCTTAAAATATTAACAATGTGTCAGCGTGACATATTCCAGAATTGCGAAATTATATCACTTTCCATATAGCGTAGATCTGAATTATTAAATATATTCAGTTTTAGTTGAGAAAATTTAATATGTATTAAACAAAAATATGCTATTATACCCTTTTCTTGATAAACAAACTTATCACTATTACCTCGTACTATGTAGTAAGTCTAGATAAAGCAGACAATTTAGAATTTTATGTAAAAGTTGCAAGTTTAACAATTAAGAAATGGTCTATTTATGCATGTATTTTTCTATTCTGTCAAATTACGTCGCGTAAAAATAGAGTCGGTTAGTTAGGAATTATTAAAAGCACGTTAAGAATAAAAATAGTTGTCGAACTAATTATAAATGTTCTTTAAAGAATTTGGCCACATAAACACAATTCTCCTTCAGAGCATGCAGTTGTATTCTTAAAACATGTTCTTACAACACGAAACGGTTTCAGCGCTGCTTTTTAAAATTACTTTGGTTGTTTCAAACATATAAGTAATTATCACAAAAATGTGTTTTTGTGTGTCATTTGTATGCGTTTTTATCCTTCGCTATTATCTCTTAACACTTAACTGCCGCTTTTTAGATGTCTACATATTTTACAGGTTAAAAGGTGTTTACGTGCAACATATCGACACACTCATATATACACAATCACGAGGAGACATTTTCTACCTAATTTTTAAAAATTGTCAGAATACATAGGATGTTAACTAAGCAAATATTTTTAAGTTCGAAACAATAAAAAGCCGTCTATTTTACTGCGATAATACTTAAATGCGATAGACAGTTATTACTCTTGTACTGTATGAAGTGCAAGAATTTAAATCTCGGAATGAACTTTTAAAAAATATATTCGTAAATGTTGAACGATGTATTACAGGCTACGCCTACGGAATATTGCAATTATATTGAATATATTGTACTATGTTCAATACAATGGATATATTTCCGATGTTTTACTGTCACTACTGGTGTTCACCAAAGTCTAATTTGGGACCAATACTTTTCAATGTATGTTAACGATCTCTTGTCATGCTTTTAGAATGCAAACTTTCTTTAACAACATCACTTCTCCTACAAATTAATGTATCTGCACACATAGCCATACACCATGTATTTAACCAATGGTCACTTTAACCGTAGACACATGCGTTTCGAACTAATTCTCTCATCAGTGCGGGTTCACGAAGTGACGTCTTATGATTCGCTCCCGCAAGTAATCACAATCTTATCTCGTCAGGTGGCTAGAGATATCTCGCGACATCTGACAAACAAGAAAGGTTCGCTGGTAAAAGCATTTTCTCTCGAACGGCTACGCCATTACAGGGGAGAAAAAAAAGATTGTGATTACTTGCGATGGATAGTATAGCACCTGAGATTATGTTTACAGTTAAGCTGAACATATCTATAATGACCTGGGCGGTGCCGGCACCTGGTACCCAGATGGATTACAATTCAATCCAGGCACAGGTGTAGGTGTATGTGGAATGTGCCCTAGAAGGCAGATATTATTAAGTCTGCTGAAACATTCGGCAGTTTTCCAATCTGAATTGTTTGCAGTCGCAGCCTGTCGAAGAAATTTTGAAAGCCGGCTGCGCGAATAAAAATAATCAACATAATGACTGATAGTCAGGCGGCTATTAAAACCTTATGAATCCATCTACCGGGTCTAAACTGGTGAAACATTGTAAACAGGTCGTCAATAGACGCCAGTAAGTCTAGGCACTTAAGCACAGTGTTCTTTGAACTAGTTCCAATAGATATCGTTCTGTTCCACTCTGCTAGGCTTGTATCCTCGATGAAAGTCACTACACTCTCTAGGGGAAATTTGAATATTTTCCTACAATCCAATAGATCTCTTCTGAAATGTTGCTGTCTGAATCGTTTCAGTTCCTCACAAGTGCATAATACATGAAGGTTAGTTTCCTCTTGTTTACTAGTTGCCTACACCAGGGCTCGCTAACCAAGCCCATGCTGTATAGATGCTTCCTTAAAAGACATTATCCGGTTATCAAGCCGGTAATTCATTTCTTTATTATTACTACGAATTAGGTTGGCTGAAAGCCTATAATGTGTTAGTATGGAGTTGACCTTCCGTTAGCCTCAATTTCTTTGAACGTTCTCTTTCTAACCATAACCAGATCTCCCTTCTAGCAGAATCCTAGGCGATTCCACATACAAGTTCTGGTCCTATGTAGTTCCTCTTAAAACCTTCTTTGGCCAGTTCCGCGGCTATCTCAGTGTCTTTAATCTCCTTATGTTCTGGCATCCATATTAGTGACAGAGTATCGTCTTGTGTCACTCCAACCCAAAGAATTAGATAGATAGATATATGCACTAACGTGCTCGCATTGATAAAACTAATAGTTAAAACCTTCACTTTATTAATACGTGATCGCAAAACGACAATTGTTTCGGAAACACAGTGGCTTCGTCAGGTACGCACGAAGTTACAAACAGTTTGCAACTTGCTGACAATTGTTTCGTCGCTGTGTTGGCGAAACAATTATCGTTTTACCAACAAGTATTAATAAAGTGAAGATTTTAATAATATAATTAGTCTTATTCCCAGTTTAAATTATAGATTTTCACTAAGTAAAAGCAGAATCAATTCAATTATACGAATTGACGTGCACTTATTATGCCTTCTGTATAGAATACAATCTCTAGTAATGAGTATTCTGTATAATATACAAACATTGTTCTTCATAGAGGAAAACTAACATAAATTTATTAATTTAAGGTTACCAAAATTACAATGAATAAGTCATATTAAAATAAGAAGGAAAAAAAATAATTATAGAGAAACTCCATGGTTAAGAAATATAAATAGAACTTTAATTACTATTTAGTTATACCCAATTTTCTAGTTCGTCTAATTATCATCCGAACTAAATGAATTTATACCTTTTGTGCATCGTTGACTCCTTAATTTTCAGCTTCATTGCTTTTTAATCAGCCCAACTTCCTTTTATGTATTTGAAGTGTTCACGATATTATTTATAATTACGTGTTTTCTTGAGTTTTTTTTCTTTAATAACAAATGCGCTGTAATAATTGAAAGCAATAAATTTTAAAATAAAGCAAAATCGACGTTTCATTGATATATTTAAATTGAAATGGTAAATCAACTTATATTTTTATTTTGGAATAGAAAATTCTTGAACATAATTCATGAGAATTTCGCACAAGACGTAACAGAGTAGAGCAAGTAATTTGAATTTGTGAAATTTCATGGCTTCTAATATTTATAAGGTCCTCAGATAAAAAAAAAAGTTATGTGAATGAATCACGATCATAAACGAAACTGATTACACAGGTCTACAGTGATTTTGATGTTTGAAAGCTGTTTGTTAATTTGTATATGTTTGGGGGCCCTTATTCCAAAAAACGCCATATTTTGGTCTATCACGTAAATTTTTTTTATAGCGCTCTATATCTTAAAAATGTTAATTTATTAATATACATACCTATGACAAGAATATGTTTGTTCCATGTTAGGCATGATTTTTAAATGAATTGATTTTTATGAAATTAAATGTGATTTGGCAACACTGGTTAATATTAGATTTCTCAGCAAAGCAACAGAGTCGGCGCAGAAGCGTCAATACAACGTTGAAACCTGCTTATGTGCAGTTTGGTTGCGTTAGTCGTCGTGCTACTGTGTCCGCGCGCTTGTTGTCTTCGTTGTTGCATATTTTAAGTGTTCTAGAACGTATAAATATGGAAAGAAGACATTGTGTGAACAATCCGAATAACTTTTGTTATATCTGTGGTAGTTATGTCGTAGTAAAGCAGAGGCAAACTATAACTTCGTTTGTAAAAAATGTATACCACGCTTATTTTGGTGTAAAAATTGGCGACCAAGACAAGTCCTGGGGCCCTCATACTGTTTGTTCCGTTTGCGTTGAAGCATTAAGAAACTGGCAAAAAGGTAGGAAGAAATGTTTAAGCTTTGGTGTTCCTATGGTATGGCGAGAGCCTAGAAATCACAGTGATGATTGTTATTTTTGTTCGTGTAATGTTCAAGGATTCAACAGAAAAAATAAGAAACAAATTGTGTATCCCAATCTTGACTCTGCTATTCGACCAGTTCCTCATGGACCAGATGTACCGATACCTACCGCCCCAAAAGCACTAGAAAACGTCATATCGTCGGAATCAGAGGAATCTAATTGCGACCCAGATGACTCAGATTTCACACCAGATTTCAGAGAGCCCGAAGTGTTTAACCAGAGCGAACTAAATAATTTAATTAGAGATTTGCACCATCCAAAGGATGCATCCGAATTGTTAGCCTCCCGACTTCGTGAGAAACATTTACTGGCACCTGGCGTCACATCAAGCTTTTAGCTGGATCGCGAAAAAGAGTTATGTCAATATTTTACTCAAGACGGACCGCTAGTGTATTGCAACAATATTCCTGACTTAATTTCAAAATTAGGAAATGTGCCGTATGTAAAAGAAGAATGGCGCCTGTTTATTGACTCAAGTAAGCGTAGTTTAAAAGGCGTTTTATTGCACAATGGTAACGAGCTGGCCTCGGTTCCCGTTGCCCATTCGGTACATTTAATGGAAACGTATGAAAATTTTGAACTTCTTTTAAAGAAAATAAACTACCAAGAACATCAGTGGATGCTTTGTGGTGACCTTAAAGTGCAGTGCATGCTACTAGGACAACAAGGAGGTTATACAAAATTTCCATGCTTTATTTGTGAGTGGGATAGTCGAGCAAGGGGTGTTTATGCATATTACTTTAATAGCAGAAAACCAAATGTATATTTAATTATTTCTGATAGAATAAATGTCTGTACTTCTATACTTATATCGGTAACAAGCTCATGTTGCGTCCCTATTCTATCGCATATTCTAATATATTACGAATTACACTCTCATACGATTGTAGAAACGAGCGTAACACATTTGTCGAAGAATGCATGTGGAATGAGATTTTAAAAATTATAAATTATTTTATAACTTGTTTTATGTTTCCAACAGTTGTTACATAAAAGAAATCCTTCCAATATTTAAAATCAACATAACTTCTTTGTTATAATGAATGAGAATTTGAAAGTAAATTGAAATTTTTAATCGCAAAATATTTATTATATTCTGTCGGTTTATTATGCAATATTAACATACGTGTTTTCATATATGCAATATATATAGTACATTCATGTATACGAGATTAGGCTATAAAATAATAAGACTGATGCTGTAAAACTTTTTTTGTTAAATTTATACATATTTATTATTCCCATCAATATACACACGTCCTCTATCTCTACACCGCTGCATTTAAGTTCTCCATTGTGCAAAACGATACTGGAAGTCTTCTTCAATCTTCTGTGAGCTCGTTCAAGGAAGGGTCTGAAATCTCGTTCCTTTTAATGCAGATTTGACCTTGGAGAACAGACAAGTCACATGGTGCCAGATCAAGCGAATAACGCGGATGGTCTAACACTGGTACGTTATAGTTGGCTAGAAACCTCTTGACAGATAAAGCAGTGTGCGCCGATTGATTGTCCTGAAGAATTCATGAATTTTTTTCATTCGATGTAACGTCATTATTTCCTTCGGTACATATTCCTGAAACTATGAAATATTTAGAAGGATTGCTCCATAAACATAATATTGAACCTCCAAAAGCAAAAGAATTTATGAGACTTGACAACTCTGTGCGTGACGCAAAATTGTTTCCAAGTAGGAGAAAAATTTTATGACCAGAAACAAGGCACAATAATGAGTAACTGCCTATCTCCTTTCATAGCTAATTTATTCATGAGTCAATTTGATGTAGAATTTAAAAATAACGCTAAATATTTCCCAAAAGTCTGGATCAGGTACGTAGATGACATTCTCGCGATTTTTGATACACGCAAATGCGAATTAGACATATTCATTAATCAGTTAAATTTGAAATTTCCGACTATTAAATTAACGGTGGAAAAGGAACACAATGATAGGATACCATTTTTAGATTCATTAGTAATTAGAAATAAACAAAAAATAAAAATCGATATTTTCTGGAAAGAAACCAATGTCAATAGATTCATCATCGCGGATACAAATCATAGTTTTGAACATAAGACAGCTTCTTTTAATTTCTTAGTCAAACGGTTACTAAATTTTCTGTTAACAAAAGAGAGATGAAATAGAATTAGATTTCATTAAAAACATCGTTTTGACATATAATAATCAATAAATTAATTAGAAAAACGAAATTGAAAAAGACAAACGAATCCACAAGTTCGATATCTCAATATAACCAGGAGAAAAACTACATGTGTTTATCATACCATCCTATCACGAAAGACATTAATAGAGTTGTTAAAGAACGAGGTCTCCAAGTTGCCTTTCGGTCCGAAAATACCATCAAACCTCTCTTAGGGAATATCAAAGATAAAGTTAATTTGAATTTGAAATTAGCTATATACGAAATAATTGCGATTATTGTAATTTGAAATATATAGGCCAAACGAAACGATTAATAATAACCCGGTTTAAAGAACCGGGTTATATCACATATTAAATACAATAGACCAGAAATATCTTAACGTTGCCAATCATTCCTTAAATACACAACAAAATATGTTGATGAAAGGGTTAAAACTTGTCAAATCCATCAATAATCCCCGAGATCTTGACGCATATGAAAGTATTCATATCGTTAAAAACAAACGCAGACAACGGTTCGATTGCATATAGTTGTCTCTTTTCATTCTTAGAAAGGAGGTAGAAAAGTTAAAGGGGGCGTGCGAAGAGAGAATAGAGTTAAATACATGTAGTTACCGTTTTCTTAAGAGAGGTAAGTTGTTTTAATTTTTAGTAGATATATTTTTATTTTAAAGTTAGTGTATAGGTGGACGCCGTGTAAATTTGTTGCGTTATTATATGTGTTAGCTTTACTGTGCCCCATGTGCGACACTTTGATTAGTGGTTTTACCAACTGATGATGACAACTTAGTTGCCGAAATATGTATTTAAGATACGATTAGTGTTGTGGTAAGGGGTTATATACATTTTTTTGAGTACAAAATTTAGATAAAATCGGTATATTTAAAAATATCTAATTGATTTATATATCGCGCTATAAAAATCGGCGCGTTATAGAGTCGCAGTGGACCAAGGTTACTGTTATTAGCTGACAAATTTCATTCATGAATACGTTAAGTGTCCCAACTGCTATATCTTTAAACTGTGCTATTAGCCTACAAGACACAGCAAGGGGCGGCAATCGAAAGAGAAGGGTCACGCTACACAGCTGTCGGTCGTACGACTTTGGCACATGCGTAATTCATCTGTCTCGTTATTAGCCACACCTCGTATACACATTTTATATATAGTTTTTTTCTATTTTTAATATATATATATATATACGTATATACATATTATTTAACGCTACGGGTGATTGTAATGAGTATTTTAAAGACCAAGAGAGAAAAGTAAGTAAATTCTTTTTTTTTCCTTGCATATCTATGCATGTAAATAGTTATGTAAATCTATGTGAAACTATAATTAGAATTTAGCAATTTGCGTATTTGTTCAAACCAATTTAAGATAGATTATAAATGTAATTTGTATTAACGAAAGGAAATTATACGAAATGAGATATACAAGGTTATTTAAAAGATAATTGCACGTTGAATAAGAACAAATATGTACGATGTAAGAGTGAGAACAGTCATACTGTTATTTACTTTATATTTGTTGCTTATTACTTTCATATAGTGTTTCTTTTTTGTTTAAATTAGTACTTAGGACATTTGAAACGGCAAGTATTCCGTGAAGTCACAAACTGGATGTGATCTGTTAAATATTAGCAACATACAATCTGTAATTTCCTCCACAGATAACGCATTTTCTTCTTTCTTCTTCTTCTTCTTTCTCTTTTCTTAAGACTTAGTCTTGTTTCTTCTACTATTTCAATTTTGTTCAGCCTCTTGGGAAGCAGATGTCCAGCTCTCGCACCATCTCTTGGGAGGTCGGCCTGGAGGTCTCCTTGAGTTCGGTTTTTCGTTCTTTGCCCATTTTGCCCATCGATCCCCCGTCATTCGGTCGACGTGGTCTCGCCAGTATCTTCGTCTATTTCTCGTAAATTGCACCACGTCTTGAATTTTAAGGTCTGTTTGTATATCCCTGCTTCTTACATGATCTCTCATGCATACTCCTCTGATCTCCGTTGCCCTCATCATTCTCTTCGTTCTTGTTGTGTCCGCTCGGGTTTCCACTGCGTATGTAATCACCGGTCTTACGGCTGTTTTATATATGCGGACTTTACTTTCGGTGGACATGTATTTATTCCTTCATATGAGGTCCCTTAGGTAGCCAGAAATTCTTGAGGCTTTATTCATTTGTGTTCTGACTTCCTGTTGTAGGTTTTTGGAGCTTGTTATCTCGACTCCCAGGTACGTGCATCGCATACATTGTCGGATGGGTTTGTCATCTACAGCCAGTTTAGTTTACATCTAGTGGGTTCTTTTGCTATGACCATTGATTCTGTCTTCTCCACTGATATCTGCATGTTAAGGTTCTTTGCTTTTGTTTGGAACCGATATAGCAGTCGCTGAAGATCGTCCTGAAGATCCGCCATCAGGATTGCGTCGTCAGCGTAGCACAGTATCCGCATCGATTCCTGTCCCATTCTATATCCTCCATCCATTTCTTTTACGCCGTTGATTATTTGATCCATGATGAGGTTGAATAGTACTGGGCTCAGGCTATCCTCCTGGCGTATGCCCGTCAGTACTGGTACTTGTTCTGTGAGTCCCTTTGGTGTTTTGATCTTGGTTGTATTACCTTTACTGAGGTCTTTTATTATGTTAATGTACGACACAGGTGTCTTGTTTTGCTGGAGTATGACGTCGGCTATTTGTACTCTATCAAACGCTTTTTTAGATCCACAAAGCAGAGAAACAGCGGCTTGTTGTATTCTAGGGATTTTTCGATCATTTGTCTAAGGATGAAGATTGCGTCAATTGTCGATCTATTTTGTCTGAAGCCTTGTTGTTCTTCGTTTATTGCTATTCTCTTCATTATCTTTGTTGCAATGACTTTTGTAAAGAGCTTGCTTATGCTAGGTAGGAGAGATATCATTCTGTAATTTTCCGGGTCGTTCTTATTTCCCTTTTTGTAGATCGGTATTGTGATGTTGTTTTTCCAATCATTAGGCACTTTTTGGGTCGAGATTATTTTTTGGAATAATAATGTGATTGCTGTTTCCAATTCAGGCCCCCCGTACTTGAGCATTTCATTTACTATTTGGTCTGGGCCGGGGGGCCTTTATGGCATCATTCACTCTGTTTCTGATCGTTTTGTATCTTTGGTATTCCTCTGCTGTTCTTCTGCTCCTATATCTGACGTAGGCTTCTTTCTTTTGCTCTGCCAGCGTTTTCACTTCGTCTGTAAACCATTGCTTTCTATTTTCTCTACCATTTATGTTTACCTTCCTCACTCCGAGTGCCTCTGCGGCACCTCCCGTTATGTTGGCTTTTATCTTATACCACATTTGTTCGACATCCTCGTCCTCGGTCATTTGGTCTACTCTGATACAATGTTTTCGTTGAAGTGTTGTTTAGTGATTCCACGTTGAATTTCTGGATGTACAGTGGTGATTTTTTCTTTTGGAGGATAGTTTTGAGGCGGTATTTACATAGGACTAAACCGTGCTCTGTCCCGACATTTGCCGACGTGAGTGTCCTTACGTCTAGTATTTGACCCGGGTGTATTGCCCTGCTGGTGATAATGTAATCGATCATTGAGTTTTGGTCTCTTGTGTTGCCGAAGGTATATTTTTGTGGGTTTTTGTGTGCATAGAATGTATTATTAATTCGCAGTTCGTTTTAGGCGCCTAGTGTTATTAGCATTTCTCCATTGCTATTGATGACGTTTTCATTAAATCTTTGCATTACACCCGGTATGGGTGTATTGCCGATCCTGGAGTTTAAATCTCCCATTATGAAGATCCTGGATTTTTCTGGTAGTTCGTTCAGAATTTGCTGAAGTTCCTCGAAAAAAGCGGCTCGTTCCTCTCTAGGCTTGTTTATATCTGGTGTATATATGCTTATGAAGAACGTTTTTGTTGTTTCTGTTTTATTTTCTTATTTTTCAATTCGAATTTAATCATATTTTCAATACGCGAACGGATTGATGGTAGACCCTTTTGTATTGTTGTCCGGCTGGGTAACATTCCCTTTCCATATTGAAGTAAACGATACATTACACAACATTAAAGTTACACATAATTCGAACACAAATATGTCACCATTTCTTTCCGTATATGCTAGTCACATGCCTTTGGCAGTTATATCTTGTTGGACACGGAAAATTCTAAATCCTAAATCCGAAAATCTACTTATTAATTTCTGTGCTTCGTAACAAAACGGTCTTTTTATCGCTTTCGACATTATTGACTGGCCACCTATAGACATATTGCTGCGAAATTTCCTTTTTTGTAGAAATTAAATAGAATTTAATGATGTATAAATCAATCAAACGAACCATAAATAGCATAAACAAAATAAAAAGTAATCGGTAAGGGTTGTGTCTTTTAAAATGTACTTTGTATATAACATGCCAATTTTGCATTAAACACTTTACGTAAATAATTAAACAATATATAGATGGTTTAAAAGTTATCGTAATTTTCGACAATAATTAGAATCTAATTAGATAGAAAAAAGCATGCTTTATGTACCAAAATTGTATAAAAAGGATACAAAATAAGTTTTGCTTTATGTATTAGTCACATTAGTAGTAATATTTATCTCAGATTTATTGACATTGTTTGAAAAATATGCAAAATGGACAAGTAGACATTACGTATCAAACGCATTTAGAAATAAAAGTAATCCCATAAGAAAACCATCTAACATCAACAACAGAAGTAGTGTAATCTGAAAAACAATAAAAACGGCTATAACAAATGCGAATAAATATTCGTTATATTAAGAATAACAATCGGAAATTCTTACGTTCAAAACAAAATGTCAAAAGCATGTATTAGAATGCGTATGCCCACAACGATCAAACTGTGCAGCTAAATCAAATTAAAGATGAGACCGTAGCAAATAACGAAAGGACTATAAATGACAAAGAGAAAATCACTAAAGACATCTAATAAAAATACACAAAAAATAGAAAATTCCTGGAAGTTAAAACAAGGGAAATAAATTTTACTCTTGTAATTTAAAAGACAAAACATATAAATTACCAAAAATAAGAATTTATGTAAATAAAATAATTTCAGACAATGAAATAAAAGGCAAATTTGCATATAATAGGCGGATAGTTATAAGGGCCAAAACGAAAGAAACGAGAGAAAAATCAAAGTTTGAAATTAAATAAGCGGGGTGGAAAAACAGTTCGGAGAAGCAAGAACTTCCTGATGTAAAAGAACTAGACGGCGTAAGAAGAGGGATTCATTATTCATTCTTGATTCATTCGATTCTCTCGACGTTAGCAATCTAATTGATTTAAGATAGTTTAAAAATAAATAATATATTTCTTGTATTTATTATTGTTATCATCATTAATATTAGTGTAAAATTTTCACAGATTTTTAAAGATATATATTTATTACGGACGCAACATGTACAAAGACGAATTCGATAACATGTATGCGGAAGTTTCGAGTAAGTAAAAAAAAAATACACACGATAATAATTGAAGTCTATAAAACTTAAATAAATTATTTTAAAACGCATATGGGTTGTTAATGTGAATTAATTAATAATAAATACACTACCGTGAGTGTAAACTTATGCCAGATATCTGAGTAAAACGAGTAGAAAGTAGATTTACACGAGTAATCTAAGAATATCTGTGTAGTTGAATTTTTCAATTAAATATTCATTGATAAGTGTAAATTAAATGTATATACAGTGTGAGGATAGTCGTGCTATTCCGTAGGAATTAGACTTCGACTTAAATAGACGTCGAATAACACACTCAATTTTAGAAATAAGCTATCAGTAGAAGCCAGATATACATATTTGAAAAAGTCGTATATACCTTGAGTATATACTAACATCACGTTCGGAGGGAGAATAACCTCTTGGTTAAGTGAAACACTTGAGTATGATTTGTGAAAGATTCTATAGAATCTAAACCAAAGACTTCCAAAAATTTATAGGTATCTTTAATATGCAATGTATATAAAACTCTTTGATTGTAATTAAGTCTTAGTTTAAGAAATGTGATGTTTTAAGTTTAAGTTGTGAAAATACTAATTAACAATAAAAGAACTTTAAACAATTTACATTTTGTTGCATTATTTCTTTACGTTTACATTGGACGCTAGGCCTAGTTAAGTAGAACCCAAAAAGATAGCCCTGAGATACACAAACATTATACCATATAAGAAAAAATTATTTGAACGAGGGATGGCCATGGTCGAGAGGATCACTGTCTTTGATAGGTTCAGCTGAGAGAATGTCAATTAAATGTCAGTTTTGATTTGAAGTAGTTGTAATTATATTGGTTATGTTAGCTAATCAGCTTGTCAAATAAAACTAAGTTATTGAAGTATGGGTTTATTAAAATTCAAATCGAAACTGATTCATGTCAAATCGTAACTGACATCCAACTAACATCTAGAGCCAACAGGCAGTAACGCGCCAAGTATCTTCGGCGCCGTCGTGCGAAATACTGATAGGCGCCTTTACCCTATATGTATTGAGCCAAAATGCTTAAGATACCCCTTTCACCTTTTTTAATTATTAAATAATATTAATTAAGTTAAATTTATACAAAAAACAGTGTAGATGCAAATATCAAGTACACTCTTTGAAGTAACAATAAAATTATTGCTGTCAATACTAAAATAATTGTAATAATTGTTTTATGTAAATTTGTTGATTTGTTGTAAACTTTCAAAAAATGTTTTTAATATTTTTAAAATTTAACTTATCACAAGTGGCCTTGGCGCCTTTAAGGCCTTGGCGCCGTTGTGCGCTCCACGACCTTGCCCATATGGACGGCGCGTCACTGCCAACAGGCTCAACCTGTCAAAGACAGTGATCCTCCCAATAATGGTCATCCTTTATTTTAACAATTTTTACTCATATGGTACAGAGTCTAAATAAAAATATGCTTGAGTAACTGCCCACACACACAAAACCATTTACTTCATATTATTCAACAAAAGAAAATCACAGCAATATATACTATCGCGGCCACTAAATTTGGCACGGTTCACTATTCCTGTATTGATATGACTTTATCCAGTGGCTTACTCAATGTATATAATTTGTAATGACTGTCATTACTGTCAGTGCAATATCTGCCACGATATAGACACCGTAATATTTGCATTTCAACTAGATAATGCCAAACCATTACTCACTTTTATGCCCAAAAGATCACGAAATATTTTAAATAACCATGAGGGCTCCACAAAATATTAAAAACAGTGACTTTTCTAATGGTTTTTATATTTATAATAAAGCAATTTTTTCAAGTTTATATCAAGTTTTTTACTTTATTGATACGCTAAAGATATTCTGTCGGGATATTATGAATGTCAAGATTGACACAAAAAGTCAGATTTGCAGTAGGTAAATATTCCAAACGAAAAGTAACTTGATAACTAGAGCTGAGGATGTTTGCGGTATAACCATGGTTATATCATGTAACCATAGTAAATTACTATGGTTACATGATATAACCATGGTTATACCGCAAACATCCTCAGCTCTATTGATAACAAATCGTGCGAAATTGAACGGCCGCGATAGTACATATAATATAATATAATGCATGCACATGCAACCCAAGCCCATTATTCTCCGACGCTGCGTTTGCTCCTAAATGTGTAGGGACCGAACACGAGAGGCCGAGGACTTATCATCGATGGGCGTACTATTCAAAATTTGTATTTTTAAAGAGTTTTTAATTTTATTTATATAATTGGAAAACAAACGGGTGGTGATCTATAAAATACGAAATACATTTTTATTTGTTCATTTTGTAGTTGAAGTTGAGTACGGGAGTATTAATATTAACTAGTAATACTTTCACGAGGTTCTCTTCAGTAAAATTTGTTCTCTTTGAATGAAATACATTCTTGTAGATATAAAACGTTCTTTCTATATCGCAACTGGTTATAGGTGCATACTGGAAATATTCTTTTATTTCAGCGTATTTAGCAGTTAGATTTTGAGGCATTGTCCCCATACACAATTTCCGCAATGTTATTAAATCTGGATTTCTATTAAAAACTGCGTTCAACTCTTGCCGAAGGCCACAGCCGAAGTCACTTGGAATAGTTATCAAATTATTAATAACACATTTAATGTAATTAATCCATCATTTAATTTGAGATTTTGATTTTCAAAATAAGTGAATAGTTTTGGCAAGTTTCCAAAGTGTTCCTGAAGAAAGTGCAACTGATTTTTTTATATTTGGAATTTGTATTAGTTCCTTGCATTCAGAAATACTTCGAGTATCGTCAGTTAAACATGTAACGAAATTTTGTAAACTATTGAAATTCTCTGCATAAAAACTAGTAGCTTCCAACCATATTCCTCATCTAGTTATTACTGGAGAGGGAGGCAGTGACAAAGATAGCAGTTTTTTCCTGTAAAGAGCTACTCTCGATAGTACTTTTGTGAAAACTTTTTTAAAAGCGAATATAAGTCTATCAACTTTCGGAAAGGTGTCTCTGATATATTCACAGATTCTGCGGAGAGCATGTGCTACACAAGTAATATGCAGCATATTAGAATATTTAATTGTTTGACTGGTTTTAAGATATATGCAGCACTGTCACTGACAAATAAAATATTTTTTTTGTACTTGTCGCCCGATTGAAGCATTTGGTGCATATTCTCGTAAATGGTTTTAGTTATTGTTTCCGCTTCAACTGTATTTATATGTAACTTTTGTTCCTATTACATATGCCTTATATGGAATAGTTGGATCTAGTATATCAGCTACAACATTTACCACACTTCAAATATATCGACAGTTTCGTCGGCACTTTTCCTTAGGTACTGATTTGAAAGATGGCTTCTATTGTGTTCTACTGCTTTCATGTAGCACTTAGTAACATAATATTTGCGTAAGGTGGATTCATCAGGAACATTTTGACCAGTCTATTTTTGGAGAAATGTTTTAAAGGTGGGATTGTTATGTTTATTCAATGGAATATTTGCCGACATTAAAGTTTCACACAGTTCTCTGTTAAAATTATCAGATTCCAACGGGTCTAATTTCTGTGTATGTGTTTGCGATGCTAAGTGACGTTTTACGTGCGATTTCTTGGAATTTTTTAACGATATTTTACAGACTTTGCAATAAATTTCGTAATCACTGGCAATGGACTTACAATCAGTTTGACCCTTAATCCAACTCGCCATTGTTTCACTATGCCATTCTCGACGGTGTTCCATATCATATCTGAAAATGTATGCGTAAGTTATTGAAACTTTACGAAATTGACTATGTAATTAACATAATAAATAAATAAATAAAACATAATAATAAATAAAATAAATTATAAAAACTCCTCACGCTTCTATCTACGCCCATGAAGAAAGGAATTTAAGTATAATATTGAAGTAATTGCGTCATAATTTGACGACAAATAACAGATGCGCGGTTAACCGATGAATAGTGCTATTCAATAACTGCTTGTACTTAGCGATGTTATAGACTAATTATACAGTGTGAATCGTGACGAATCGACCAAACTCAAGGAGTGTATTCTACTGGTGAAAGTAATGTAAAAAAACTCAAATGTTGTTATCCGATTTTTATTTGTTTTCGAGTTATAGCGTAATTAAAAATGTAGATTTAGTATACCATGTTTATGTGTGTATTCGTAAAAACAGTGAAACCCCGGTAGCAATTCATTATAGGGAAGTCTTCCTAGCTGAAGCGCTACCTGTTCGTGGTTTTCCGAACTAGCGGTAGTGACAATGAAAGCAGTCGAGAAATAGTGTTGAGTGGTTTATATGCCTAATGCGTCTAATGTCACTACCTCTAGTTCATCGTTGATATAGTGAGGGCGCTGCCATCATAAAAAATGTTCCCTATACCTTGGAGTAAATTATAACATTGTGTTCGGGTATTGTGACATTGACTTGACGTTTGTACGACTATAGTGTAACAAACTAAAATCCACACACTTATTCTAATTTAGAATATACTAATATGGTATTTGTTTATGGATTTTGTGATGGGAATGCTACAGCTGCTGCTAATGAATATCGTCAACGGTTTCCACATCACAGACATCCTAATATTTGTATCCTAATGTATTTACGTATTAGTGTATTCAACACATTGTGCGCGACCGGAAAGCTTCCCAGTGTAAACATAATATCTGAACGAGGCAGTCGACAACAATTACAAGAAGTAGAAGATATTCTGGATGTAGCAGAAGAAGACGCAACTACCAGCTCACGGAGAATTAGTATTCAGTTGGGCATTCCACAAACAAGGGTGATAAAAACACTCCACGAGCATGGCTTACGTCCGTACCATGTTCAAAGAGTACAGCACCTACAACGAGATGATAATCGTAGACGTATGGAATTTTGTCGATGGATAAATGATAATCCTCGTTTTGTATCGCGTATACTGTTCACGGATGAAGCGACATTCACCCGTGACGGTATTAATAATTGTCATAACCAGCATGTATGGTCAGACGAGAATCCACAGGCAACAGTCGAAAGTAACTTTCAACATAAATTTTCGGTAAACGTGTGGTGTGGCATGATCGATGGTTCTTTAATTGGTCCTTACATTTTTGAAAATCGCCTCACGGGAGACACCTATTTACATTTTTTAGAAAATGAACTGCACGGACTGCTAGAGGATGTTCCCATAAACATCAGAATCCAAATCTTCTACCAGCACGATGGAGCGCCTGCACATTACGCTCGTGCAGTCAGGCAACATTTGGCTGAAAGGTTTCCAGGGAGTTGGATTGGACGTGGTAGTCACATTGGTTGGCCTCCTAGGTCTCCAGACCTCACGCCACTCGATTATTGTTTATGGGGCTGGTTAAAAAATGAAGTGTATCAAGTAAAAGTGGACACTCGTGATGCACTAATTCAACGGATTATGAATGCTGCTGACAATATCAAACATCAACCTGACGCAATCAGGAACGCAACCAGCGCCCTTGGTAGACGATGTAAAAAAATGTTTTGAAATGAATGGCGATATTTTTGAAAATATATTATAAAGAACGATAATACCAATGAAATACAAAAACTCAATGTATGAAATTTTGTTTATTTTTAATTACGCTATAACTCGAAAACAAATAAAAATCGGATAGCAACATTTGAGTTTTTTACATTACTTTCACCTGTAGAATACACTCCTACAGTTTGGTCGATTCCTCACGACTCACCCTGTATAGTTCATCGCAATTTCGGCCCGATGCTTCCGGTCTCTATAAATGTGCATCTTTACAAATCACAATAAATTTAGTGTTTGAAAAAATATCCCAGCAAGAATAAACATTTTGGTAAAATAATGTTGCTAAATATAATTTAACGAAAAATCGAAATATGTTTTAAACAAAAAACAAGTTTTAAATTGTGTTGGTCTGAGATGAATGCCATAGAAAATTTCAGGCGAATTAAAAAATAATTAATTTTTTATTATTGGGCGTATGAAGAAATGTAAGGATTTCTCCGCGAATTATTTATTTCAGAATATGCTGACGATGATTTGCTTTTTTTCTTCATAATATAAGAGCATATTTAATATTTCCTATAATTAAATCTAAATTAAAAATTTCAAATGCACGTAATAGTGAGAGTACAGCAATAAGTAACATTCGTCTAATTAGCTCTGCCGTAATTTTACAATCTGTATCATTTCGATATTATCGTATATGAAAGTTAAAATTACAATTATTCTTTCTTTAATATATAATACCATGTTCCGTATTTGTCTTTCACTAATTTACGTAATTCTAATACAGATTCAATACCCTTCTAAGGCAATTCAGCACAATCGTTTTTCGATTCCTGGATGTGTTGTAACATTTTTAATCGATTATTATACAAGATTTTTCGAAAGAAATTAACACTGGTATATTTCAAAAGTAAATAGTAAATTTAATTACTGTATTTAAAATGAATTTAATATATAAAAATGAACGTGTGTCTATTCGTTCCGTATAGACTCTTATACCGTCCATTCGATTGTAATGAAACTTTGGTAAATTGTTGTTTTTGGGTGCCAGCGATGATTTCTGTTAAATAAAAGTATAATTAAACGGTAAATGTGTTTTGACGCTGTCGCGAAGTGATGGAGCAAGTTGTCATTTTGTCAATTTGATTTGATTTGTTACGAATAGACAGAATGAGCTGCTTAATAATTTTTACTAATAATTAGGGCTGGGCGAAGTATCGATACATCGTCCAATACCCGATACCATAACTGGTATCGGGTACCCGATACCTCATATAACGAAGGTAATGGGTGCAACTCAATTAAAACCGATCCTGGTGTTTTTCAGAGTTCGCCAGTCAATGAGGAGAAGATTGGATTCTTGCATCCGAGCTAGAGGTGGTCACTTTACACAGTTATTGTAATTTTTGGTTGATTAAATTGTTGGTTTGGTAAAATATTTGTTTTTGCCCTTGAATAAAACCTTGTTTTTTTATTTTTTTTCTGTAATAAATGGACATGCACTAAAATGTTTTTTTTTCTAAAAAACGGTAAGTCGTACGATAAAAAGTTAAGAGAGCTTTTTTCTTCAGAATTGAACAATAAATAAAAGCATATTTGTATTTTTAGAGAAATCAGAGGCGTGTGCCAATACGCGCGCCACAGGTACGACTGAAACATCGTGTTGTATTGCAAAGTATGTGTCTCCCACAGCTATTAACACGCCTAAAATTTCATTATGATATCTCAAGCCGCTTTGGAAAAATCAAGTTTTTACTGTTTTTTAAAATTAAACTTCAACACGCTGTAGATCGGTAACGAAGCGTATGCGGACCTATTTTATAGGAACTTCTTGTATAAAATGACTTGGGCAATCACCCCCTTTAATATTGACGCATCTTTTTTAACACACTGTATAGTAAATGGGATTTAAGTAAAACACTTATACTAATTTCCAGTATATATTACACTTTATTATATATTAATAAATAGATGACATGTTTCGCTACGATGTAGCTTCTTCGGATCTTATATTACTACTGAACACGCTCTTCACAAATGTATGGCTTTTTTCTAAACTATTTCAATGGGTTGCACTTGTCTACATTAGAATCGTCTCTTACCGATATATCGTCTAAAATTATTGTTATTTTAATATTTAATGAAACCAGTTTAAAAGCGGGGAATTATTAAGGTCTAATTGGTCATTTAACAATATATCTGCATATTTAAGTTTATTTATTTCTAAGGATTCCAGTAAATTTAACTTTAATCCTTTTTGTTGTGACTGTAAAATTTTGAAATCTTTATTGAAACTATGATTATTTTCCAACAAATGAATTGCATAATTGGAATCTGTCTTTTTGTTAATAAAACTTTTAAAATGTTCCTGTATTCTTTTCTCAAAGCTCCTACCAGTTTGGCCTATGTATGTTTTAGGGCACTCTTTACATGTTAGTTTGTATACTCCGGATTTATTACTTTTGCTTGTCTTGGATTTATTATTTTTTATGAATTTCCCTAAAGAATTATTAGTACTGTATAGTATATATGTATTTCAAAGGATGTTGTTGAATTTTATATTATGCGTAGCAAATATCCACATTATAACATAAACATAACTATAATTATTAATTTAAAAAGGTATATAACCCCTTACCACAATTATTAGTCGTATCCTAAATACGTACGACTCAGTCTTTACAGGGTTGCAGTGTATAGTAGTTGCGGAAGCGTTTATGTTACTTTACTGTGCCCCATGTGTGACTTTTAATTAGTAGTTTTTACCTACTGATGATGACAACTTAGTTGTCGAAATACGTATTTAGGATACGACTAATAATTGTGGTAAGGGGTTATATACCTTTTTAAATTATTATTTAACCACAGTCTCCATTGAAAGAATTTTTATAATTATTACAAAAAAAATATCACAATATTGCAAATTTCATACCGTAGATATGGTAGAATCGATAAATTAATTTTATATCTCTTGAAGCCGATATCAAACAAACGATACCTAGAAAACGGGTTATGAATACTGATTCCTAGGTATCGAATCAAGGTATCGATTCCAAGGTATCGATTCCAAAGTATCGATTCCAAGGTATCGATTCAAGGTATCGATTCCAAAGCATCGATACCTTACCGATTCCAGTACTCGCTAAGTATCGATGTATCGGGTTAGCGATGTATCGGGTAGCCATGTATCGGGTAGCCATGTATCGGATAGCTTACCTTCGTGCATTTTTTTAAATGTACATAAAGGATGTAATAACTTTTTAAGTAAAGAATTTTTAAGTATATATGCATTATATATATATTATATAATATATATTTAAAAAGATGTTATTATTGTGTGTAGAAAATATCCTTATTACGACATAACTATAATTATTACAAAAAAAAATCTCACAATATTGCAAATTTCATACCGTAGTTATGGTAGAATCGGTAAATTAATTTTATATCTCTTGAAACCGATATCAAACAATCAACACCTAGAAAACGGGTATGAATATTGATTTCTAGGTATCGAATTAAGGTATCGATTCCAAAGTATCGATTCCAAGGTATCGATTCCAAAGCATCGATACCTATCGATACTTTACCGATTCCGGTACTCAGAATCGATATCGTGCGCAGACCCGATACATCGGTAAGTATCGATACCTCGATTGGTATCGGTACCCGATACCGAAAACGTCGGTATCGCCCAGCCCTACTAATAATACTTATCGAAAAGACTAAGTTGGCTATTGGGTGCAAATTTCGAGGGACTCTCCGGAAATGCCAGTTCGGTAGGGTGAACTTCTCGAAGTATGAACCAAACAGTTTTAAAAAAATGGCTTAAATATCAATTTCGTACAAAACACCAGTCGGGGAGTATGCGAGACGTTATAACGCACCGACTACTAATGAAGTAGGCTTTGTAATGGTGGAATATGAGTTTAATACGCCTGTCATTATTATTCATCGACGGAATGATACGATTCAACGTGTCGTTGAAATACGTTATCTTACGATGCCTTATAGTATCCAAAAATTTTATGGGGAATACCACTTCAATATAATGCAAACGAATTCAATTACAAGTGTAATCACTTGTCTTAGCATATACTCGACAATAAAATTTTATCGTTCACATTTCTAAACATCAACTTCATTTCTTTCTTATCACTTACTTTGTTTCTTTATTTCGCACATATAGGCGAAACACATAACAAAAGTATCAGTAATGAATTATTGCGTATACCGTTCGTCTTGCCTTTTCAATGACGATAAACAGGGCATAAGCCCAATCGCTTGAACTGTGCGGTTTGAATCTGAAAAATCCATGCTTTTTACTTGGTCAATTATATTTTGCGTGCTCACAAGTAGGACACCCACAAAATTATTCATTTTTGCTCAAGACAACTAAAAACATAGTGTATTCCAAAGTACTTCAATAAAAAAAGAAAGAAAAATTAAAATACAACGGAGGGAGGGAGGGGAAATACAATAATATGAGAGATCCCAAATTTCGAGATATAGCATGTTATGGGACTTCTCGAGCGGGTGCCGCCCGTGAGCAGCGACCTCAACATGGTGAAACTTGGGGAATTAAAGATATGAGAACATCTTTGAATTTCACAATATTCTGATATCTTTAATTCGCGAACAGCTGCTCATTAAACTCATTAAAATACTATTTTAGCGGATTAAATAATTGTGCTTTCAAATACTTTTACAGAATCAGACAAAAAACCTTACTTGAGTGACATAACAACGCATGCCTGGTTTTGTTGGTACATACTTAATATTAGTTTCGAATAATTTTCAAAATTTAATCAAATTAATTTCTGCTGCCATCTGTGATATATATTAAAACTAACGTGTTTTTTTTAGAATTGTTAGATAAATAAGCCGCGGTATATTTGGGTATTTAAAAGTAACTAAGTAATTTTCTGTGATTTATTAATACATAATAGTACACATTATGTATCTAGCAGTAAACGCAATATATTCCTGGACGACAATGTAAATTGTTGGCCGAGACGTTAAGCAGTATACAATTGATAATATCTATAAAGTACCCATTGTTTAATGCTATTGTGAATATCCTGTTTAGTTCGAGGTCGAAATTACTTTTACTCATAGGTACGTTAATTAATCTATACACCATAGATTGATATGCTGATAATTTTGTGTTATAGGATGAAATGAATTAATGTGTATTTTGGTGTCTGTATTTGCTGGTTTATGGTATATAGCGAACTCGTGTTTATTAGTTTTGTGTGATATGGTTAAATCTAGAAAATTAATGATTTTATTTATTTCTGTTTCTATTGTAAATGTTATTTTGAGGTGAATAGTGTTGATATAATTATAGAAAGTTCTTAATTGTCTATCTGAACCACTAAAGCAAATAAATATGTCGTCAACATACCTGCACCAATATACACAATTACTAAACATGGGATGTGCACTTATTTTAATTTCTAAATTGTTCATAAAAATTTCGGCTAATAAGGGGCTTAGTGCGTTCCCCATTGCTAGACCTTCTGTTTGTTTATAAAATTTCTTTTTAAATTGAAAATAATTTTGTTCCAGGCACGTTTCCAAAAGCTGTAAAATTTCGGTCTTTGTGACAGTGTTCGTGTTATTACGTTCTAGTTGTAAAGTGATTTCTAGGCTTAACCATAACATACAAAACTAATAAACACGAGTTCGCTATATACCATAAACCAACACATATAGACACCATAGTACACTCTAATTCATTTCATCCTATAACATAAAAATTATCAGCATACCAATCAATGGTGTATATATTAATCAACGTATCTATGAGTAAAAGTAATTTCGACCTCGAACAAAACACGATATACACAATAGCATTAAACAATGTTACTCTATAAATATTATCAATAACATCCTCAATAGTCAACAAAAATCTAAAACCCTTTCTTTAGTTTACTCAAAATTAAAAAAAAAAATACAACTAATTCCTACAATGCAATCGCTTAGGAAAAATTTTGGAAAAAATTGGTACTTAAAAACCTTAATAACGAACATATGTAATTTAAAACAGACAACATTATTAAAAACAACAAAGACATAGACATAGACATAGTTGACAGATAAACTTGATAGGACAGATGAGGAGGTCGTTCAAAATTAGGATGAAAGAACACGAGGGAAGTCGTAAAGAAAAGAAAACATATTACACAAGCCAAGACATATTTTGGTGCCGGCAATTTTTAAACGGTTTCTAGGTGTAGAATCCAAAACAACAACTATTAGATTTAGTCCTTCAGATCTAGTTTTTGAGGTACGCTATATTAACATCTTTAAGAAAAAAAATCATAATTAAAAAAATTATTGTTCATAAATGTACATGAATTAAAATTTATGTAAATTTCAGGCTATAAATATTTGCAACAAAGCCTCAGAACAAAATAAGATATTTAATTCACAAAGTAAACAAATATACATTTATAACTTATTACTAAATAAAATCTTTTATACGATTTTCTAGCATGCAGTTTATTAGTAGGATAGTCCCCCTGCAGACTCCAACAGTAGTCGGGCATCATGTGGGTATCCAATATTCCTTGATATCTTTCTTCCATCGTCTTAATGTCCTGATGAAATCTTTCACCCAGTTGTTCACTGTAATCGCCTAGGTTTTGTGAAAATCGATCTAAGCGGTTGTGGAGATCGTGAAGTTTTATGCTGATTACAATTAAGAATTCTAATTGTAGTTCGGTGTAATTTTGTAAAGATTGCCAAGAAAATATTGCACTGTTTTAACAAATGAGTATGAAGCATTAGATTCAATTTCGTTAATTGCTGCAGTAACTTGTGGATCTTTTATAAGCTTTCTTATCATAGGGCCATCTAATATGCCTGCTTTCAGTTTTTCCATGCTAATCCCAGGAAATTTTCCCAAAGCAAAGTTCATCTCGATTTAACACCTTCACAAATTGCTTCGTTAGTTCCAACTTGATATGCAATGGTGGAAATACCGCGATATCATAAAGTTTCTGGGTCAACGGTGGCCATGGGGTGAAAAACGTCTGTCTTAATTTATATCATCCTTTTGAGAAAAATCTGATAAAATTTTCAGGTTATGTGTCGTACTGACATTAAGATTAATATATTGACAAATTTTAACGTCAGCATGACACTTAACCTGAAAATTTTATCAGATTTTCCTCAAAAGGATGATATAAATTAAGACAGACTTTTTCACTCCATGGCCACCGTTGCCCAGGAACTTTATGATATCGCGGTATGAATATTCCCTCTCGCAACCAAAGATTGATTTCGTTTTCTTTTTTTGGAGCCATGACATTTCTTAGGGGCTAATTTTTGTTAACCCAATGCTTGTCATTAACTCTGCTACCCTAAAAACAAAAAAAAACAAGGATGTTTTGAAAAAAAAACATTATTTGACTATTTGTGCCGATCATTAAAATTAAAATCATTTAGAATATATTTCAAAAACAAGAGTTGCTACGAAAAAAGTCACCTATTTTTGGAATCAACACATCAAATACATCCAAAATCAGTTCTCAGTTTTCCGTCACCAAAAAAAAAATTTAATTTTGTTCGCTTGTGTTATCTGTATACATAATAAAGGCCGGATTATATGCAAAAAAAATCTGAAAATATGCGCATAAATATGCAGATGTTTTAGCCTAAATATGTACTTCCTAGAAAGATATGCAGGTAAAAAAATACGAGGAATGTTGGAAAATGTAGAAAATAATATTCTATTATATTTAATACAAGTTTATTTAGAACATTTTACAACATAATTAACTATGAAAACAATTTACAATCACATATTTCTAAAAGTTTTCAACAGAAAAAATGTGACGCTTGTCTGAAAACATGAGTTATATGTCCAGACATAATACAAACCATTCATTAATTACTAGACGTCCACTCTGCAATTTCATTCATTTAGCCGGATACACGTGGAGTAAGATAAGATAATATTTAATATACAGGGTATTCCACGAGAGCCGTTCGTTAGAAGTTTTCGTGGTTAGAAAAAACTTAGAATTCTGAAATTTTGGGTTCCAGGGTTATTCAAGATTTTCTTTCATGTTTTTGAAATATCCAAATCCAGCGCTGCTGTCGAAATTGAACTCCGCGGATAAACTTGAAAAAACGCCAACACATTCACCACGTTATCTTCATTATCAGTTACGGGCTTTAGGTTATTTTGAGTTGCCCTTACGTTTCCAGTTGCTATAAAGCGAGTTTCGATTCTTGCGAATTTTCCGGGAGTCATTGTTGGTAGGTCCGGATATCGTTCATTAAATAGTCTGCATTTTCGTCGAACAATTCGTTCACATTCACCGTGCGTCTAAAACAAATTTAATAAATCATTATTGGAATATTCTTCAACATTCTCCATTATAAACTGTACTTAAGCAAGTTAACAAAATCCCTAGAACTGTAAGTATATACCTCACGTATCTGTACGATGATACTGCTTTGACATTAAATCAACATTGTTTCAATTCCTGTCAAAATCAAGGCTTACTATGTAGAACATTTGGAGTTTGATCACCTTTTGATAAAAATATGGATTAACAAGAAAACCACTGGAAATAGGTGTAGGGAATGTTATAGCAAATCGATGCAGAATCAAATTCTGCATCCGACCATCCAATAAAATAAAGGGTGTCCCAATTGAAAAAACGAACTTTTTTAACTTTTAAAATGATGTAATTGGTCATTAAATTTTGGATACCTTGTATGCGATAAATCAGTTGTCAATATGGCATTCGAAAGTATCATTCCTGTGCTTCAGTCTACCCCAGAAGCGCTTTCCACCAATCGAAATTGGTTAAAGGGCGCAATGCCCAAAACAGGGCTACATCTGTCAAAATTTTCAAAAAAATCAAGATATCTAAGAAAAAATTGAAAATAAGTATAGGGAAACCTATGAAAACCCACTATGAAATTTTCTCAGGAATCCAAAAATGAAATAATATACCGGGTATCCATTTAAAATAAGGAAGTTAATGGCGACTTCCGGTATAATCGGAAGTAGTATGATCTTGAAAATATTTTAAAATGAAAGTGAATCTTGAATAACCCTAGAACCCAAAATTTCAGAATTCTAAGTTTTTTCTAACCACGAAAACTTCTAACGAACGGCTCTCGTGAAATACCCTGTATAAAGATGGGCAATGCATTAATTGAAAGAATTATTAGTGTAACTGTACGCGACACAGATCGCTAATAATTCTCAAGTGTAATCTAGTTTAAATCTATATTGTAACGTATTGTCAAAACCGCAAAACAAATAAATTTTTTTAAATTTCAACGCTTCCGAAATTTAACTCATATATTTATATATTGAAAAGGTTCGTTCTACGTCGACGCTTATTATAGGAGCGTATTTCAAATTAGAAATATCATCTATTGTCAACTCAATATTTTCTACAGAATCACCACACAATATTTTATCAATATCCTTTAGCTTTTTAAAACCCTCATTTTTTCCCTATTACACTTAAAAATTTTTCAAACACGGACTGTCCCACTCCTTCTTTAACATCAAAACATGACTTTTCAAATTTGTTTATTATTTCAACGCTCTCGATTAGCGACATAAATTGTATTTCCAACTGCAATATAGAAGTGGAAATAAAACAGTAATTGGCTTTAATAAACGCCAACTGTTGAGGTATTTCTTTACTCGAATACACCTTTTGGGCGTCTATCACAGATTGTGCATTCCTATCAAGATCCATAATAATTGTCTTTATTCCTTCATAATGATTTGCATGAAAAATAGCGGCCTCCAACCACTTTCCCCATCGTGTGATTACTGGTTCAGGAGGAAGCGGAACATCGGGTAGATGTTGTTTGTAAAACTGAACTCGTAATGGGGCCTTTAAAATACTGTCTTAACACTACTAACTAAAGTATTTACTAAGGGAAAATGGTTTCTGACTTCTTCTGCAACACGATTTAGTCCGTGCGCCAAGCAGTTGTGTGAATTAAATTTGGGTAAAAGATTTTCAAGTTGAAAGCTGCCTTCACCATGATGGTGCAGCATCCATCAAAAACAATAGAATATTCTCTTTTGGAATCGATTCCGGTAAGAAGAAAGTTGCCAGTTCTTCCTGTATAAACCTTATTACTGTCAAATTAGTTGCCTTTTCTAACTGTTTTGATGAAGTTAAATAAGATTTTGCTGGAACCGATACGTTAACGATACCAATCATTAAATGAACTATGTATCGGCCCACACTATCTTTTTCATCTACGCATATATAAAGTTAATTGTTTGCAACAACTTTCTTAATGCTATTCAATGTTTCTGCATCTTTTTCATCTACGCATATATAAAGTTAATTGTTTGCAACAACTTTCTTAATGCTATTCAATGTTTCTGCATAGATACAGCGAATATATTTTTTTCTTAACATGCTCTCGTCGGGAATGTTATATTTGCTGACGTACTTTTCCAAAAATAACTTGAAATTTAAATTGTTTAATTTATGTAGTGGAATATCTGCCGACACAAACATTTGGCACAAATCTTCATTAAATTGTTCTTGTTCTGATTTTTTGGAAGTTGATGGCAAACATTGCGGTAATGTTTGCTGACTCCTCTTCGCCAATTTCTTCTTTGTTAGTTTTGCAGCATGAGATGGAGTTTTCATATGTTGGTCGACTTGTAACTTTCTCTCACTTGTAATCTGCAAAAAAAATATCATATCATCGGTTGTTTTCTTATAAAATAAATGTTAGTTAAAGATAAAGGAATATACTTAATTAATTAATTAATTAATTAATAAGAGGAAATAAACTCACAATCTTGCAGCATATTACGCAAAACACTTTTTCTGCATCCATACGCAATTCTGAATAAGGTGCAATCCATCCAGGCACAGTCGCTATTTTCGGCATTTTTGCTATTATATATCACAACTCACAAGTTTACACTTCGAAAAGCCAACGTAAAATGACGTTTAAAATAAAATGACTTTCGAATATGGGAATAAATTTCTCTGAATAGCAAAGAAACACATTCATACCTAATTTTCGGGTAAAATGTATTTTTGTATTTATTTAGAAGTGTTAAGGTATTAGCTTTTCTAGAATTTTGTCTCGGCCTGGATGTATTAGAAGAGCATTAATAAATTCTTGGAGATGCTTATCGGAAAAGTAACGGGAAGAGGCTTGATAAAATGCTATTTTTAATGTAAAAAGGGCTGTTTAATTTTTGTTTGTTTGTTACATCCACGACATATTTTTAGTAATGCCATTAATAAATTTGATTTAGTAAATAAATAAAGCTCCGATACTTAAAATATGCAAAATTTTTACTTTTTTGTATTTTTTAGATAGTATGGGTAAATATTTGTAGTGTATTATATTAGATACATAATTGTACACAACAATTTAAAATTTTCAAGTATATTTATTCAGAAAAATCGTTAGATTACTAAGAAATGATCAAAAATGAAATAAGCAACATTTCTAACAATAGCTAAAATAAACATTTTTCTGTAACAATTAATCTAAAATCGTGTATAATGGCCACGGACATCTCTCACAGCTGTACATCTTCGGGGCATACTCATAATGCAATTATTAATGTGTTCTTGTGACACTCTTCTCCAACACAGCGGTAAAATTTCCCGCAAGTGTTGCACGTTAACTGGGGGTGAATTATGTTCGTTGAGCTGTTCTTGATGTCTGTCCTAAATGTGCTCAATTGGATTCAAGTCGAGAGACGTTGGTGGTAAAGGTAGATGGTTAATATGGAGATCATTATTGCTTGTATTACAATTTGTGCACGATGAGGTCTTGCATTATCATCAATAAAAACCATGTTTTCATCCACAGCCTCACGAAAGTCGGCCACATATTGCTGAATAATGTCATCTCTGTATATGTGTCCATTGAAATTGTTTTCAAAGAGATGGAGGTTCGTACGTCCATTCAAACTAATGTCCGCCCACACCATGATACCACCGCCGTCAAAAGGCACCACAGCTTTTGTAAACTCGCGACTATAACGGTCTCCTCGAGTTCTCCAGACCCTTACTCTACGATTATCACTAAATAAGCAGAATCTGGATTCATCGGTGTATAAACCATGCTCCCATTGAAAATTTCTGCTAGTCGTTGGTTAACCCAAGTTCTTCTAGCCATTCTATTGGCATTAGTTAATTTTGGGCGTCTCACAGGCCTGCAGCTTTAAAGATCCATTTCCCTCAGACGGTTTCTGATGGTTTGATCCGAAACTCTAACTCCAGTGGCGGCACGTAACTGTGTTTGCAACCATACAGCACTTCTAAACGGATTTATCCTTGTCTGAATTCGTATGTAGCGGTCTTGTCTCTGATTTGTTTTCCTCTCAGATCCACCACCGGGTCTTCTCCTTGCAGATCCTATCTGTTGGAATCTTGTTAGAGCCCTACTAACAACACTTGGAGACACATTAAAAATTGCGGCAATTTCTGCTCCAGATTGCCCTCGCTGATGCAATAACGCAATTAAATCAAAAGTTTCTTTATTTAAATGACGTCTTGACATCGTGAAAATGTGAAATGACGTTTAAAATGAATAATACTTGTCAAAAAATGCGATTTTTATAATTTTGTATTCTAAATTAATTTAAGGTTAAAATACAAGATTCAATATTTTATCACACAGAAAAGACATTTACCAAATAAAATGTCCACAAACGACTGTGGCCCTTCTAATTTATCTATAGTTTGAGAAAATACGTTAAATTTAATCGAATTAATTAGATCTGTTAAAAAAAGATCTAATTCCCTATTCATTTTTGAGTAGTTTATTATGCAAATATGCAAATTTATGCAAACTGCATATAATCCGGCCTTTACTAATTAATATTATTTCATTTACTTTTCAATACTTTTTTTTATAAAGTCTGACGTGCCACAATAAATTCGTTATTATTATTGTTAGAACTATAAAAGAAACGAAAATTGTACATTGTTCAATCCCATCCTCTTATTTTTTTTTTAATTTCCATAAATCTTAAATAGAAAACTAATACGTATTTGTGCGTGGCATATTAAATGAAAAAATATGTAAATACTAACGTATTAATATCGTGTTAACATGTAGGTTTGTTTATAAATTAAAGAAAGTCAAAATTCATCACGTAATTTTATTGGCATACTTCTCCATGTTTCATTCTAACATAATACTAACAGGGTATTCTGTTTTGCGCATCTCGACCAAGAAACGTTGTCAGAATATTCAAAGCTCCAAGCCTATAATTGTCTATTACTATTCTTCTGTACATTTTATGTATGTTTCACAAATATTTGCGAAAATTACATTTAGAAAATCATTACATTTTACTGCTATTCTTCTTTGAGAACAGTTTCTACTTTTCTCCCCGTCGATATCCCATTCAAATACCGGCACGAACGCACTTGCGTCACAATTTACTGCTCCTCTCCTTTTAACTTTTCCAGTTCGTGGCGAAACGAAACAGCAACTCAAGAAGTAAAATGAAGTAGTAGAAGTGCGTTCTGCAGAGGTTTGGTGGAGGAAATAGCCGCTGATCCGGTGGTCTTCGGATGGCCTGGTTCTGTAACAACCAGTCCTCGTCACGGCGTTTCGCTGTTAGCATCAAAACGCTCTAAAGAAACCAGTAAACAACAGTAGTCGTAGCGGGATACGATCTATCGTGTAGTTAGTTATAAACGTTCGCGTGCCGAATTACTTCGCGACAGGTGTTTACCGCTCGATAAAGGTACTTTAAACGGTTACGCAGGGTCCGTTCGGTGTACTTAATAGTGCCCGTTCTCGTTCGGTTGTGTTTTTAAACTGTTAAAGGGACAGCGGTATCGATAATGGAAGATTTATTCGGTGCCAGAAGAGTCTTCTTGTTTCTCGTCACCATTCTACTGGAAGCTATTGCAACAATTAACGGTCAGTGTACATGAACTTGTTCTCTCTGTTATCCTAGAGTATCTTCTTGTCATTCGTACAGGAAATGAATGTATCTGATTTGTCGAATTTTCTTGTAAAGAAATGCTTTTCTATTATATTAACGCTTAGGGATTTAAGGAATGTAATTAAGTAATATTAATTAGGAATGTAGTACGTAGGACAAACAAAAACAATATTTAAAATTAATAATCATAGAAGGAATAAAAATTTTATATGAAAAATAGACTTATCTTGCTTATAAAAGACAATAAATACATTCTCCCGTATATGTTAATAATAGAATTCAATAAAATAAAATAGTAAAATTAAATAATCTCTACATTACTTTACTTCAAGAATAGATAATAGTTAAAGGATTTAAATTTATCGGAATTTCGATTTTTCAATTCACTCGTGAGGGGCTTGATGCTCGCTGTCAAGTTAATGCTACTATTATGATATACAGGCTGATTCATTTTCGGCCCTCACCATGTAGATCTCTCTTATTATTCGAGATATAGTATAGGTTTAAATTTGGCAAAGTTGTTAAATTTTGTGTTTGTTATAAATTCGTAAAGAAAATAGACCTGTGACAAATGACCTTCGTTAATAAAAAAAAAAACGCGAAAACCCCATTTTCTTCTTTTACCTGTAGCACCGACATTTGGCATTGAAGAGAAAAAATAAAAACACGTCCTTGTGGCCATTTCTAAACCTCTATCCAGTAGTGTACTCTAAATTTTTATACGACGTTTCGTTTCTTTCTGTCCATCATCAACTATCTAATTTCTTATAGGCGCCATATTGGATTTAGACATCTTCAGAAAGAGCTTTTTTTCTGATTTCAACCATGTACCACATGCTGAACTAAAGTTTTTGAAATTAGGTTTTATTTGAATGAATAAATTATAAGATTAAATAAGGTAGCCTTTGGAATTTAAATCTGTCAAACATTTCATTTATTGTTCATTAATAATACAAAAATGTCATACACTAACGAAGAGAAACGAGATATGATAAGTATTTTTTATTCTTCGAAACGAAATTCAACAGTAGCGAGTACAAGATAACAAGAACATTAATAAAAATACATAGAAAAGTAAACAATAAACAATTACAGTAAATGTTCAATTATCTGGCCATCTTCGGTAATGCACAATTGGGCACGCCTTCTGGCATTTTGTACTGCCCTTTGTATAGTTCTTCTAGGAACTGCATCGAAGGCATTCTGAAGTCTGTCTCGTAATTCTTCAATGTTTTGTGGCGCATCTACTTTATAAATATTATTTTTAACATATCCCCATAAAAAAAATCTAGCGGACTTAAATCAGGTGATCTCGCAGGCCATTCAACAACTCCCCTATTTCCAATCCAACGGTTTGCAAACTCTTGATTTAAGAAATTTCTAACAACAGCTGCATTGTGTGCTGGTGCGCCATCTTGTTGCCACCATAAATATTGTAATTGATTTAATGGGATATTGTCGTCAAGATAGTCAGATACGTATGTACGTAAAATGTTTAAATATATTTCTCCATTTAAATGTTCTTCATCCATAACTGGTCCTAAGAGACGATTTGCCAAAATACACATCCAAACGTTTATTCCAGAACGATGTTCTGGTCTTCTAGCCCTATTTTGTCGGGGATTTTGTACTGCCTAATAGTGCTCCGTATTTCTGTTGAACATTCCAGAATTTGTAAATTTTGTTTCATCTGACCAGATGATTTTGCTTAAAAAATTTTCGTAATTTTCTATCCTTCCCATTCCCCTTCCATTCTCGACCAAATTTCTGTCGAGATCTAGAAAAATGGTACGATGAGGCTGTTGTCGTTCTGGAAATAATTGTAGATATCTTGTACTCGCTACTGTTGAATTTCGGTTCGAAGAATAAAAAATACTTATCATATCTCGTTTCTCTTCGTTAATGTATGACATTTTTGTATTATTAATGAACAATAAATGAAATGTTTGACAGATTGAAATTCCATGGCTACCTTATTTAATCTTATAATTTATTCTTTCAAATAAAACCTAATATCAAAAACTTTAGTCAGCATGTGGTACATTGTTAAAATAAAAAAAAAACTCTTTCTGAAGATGTCTAAATCCAATATGGCGCCTATAAGAAATTAGATAGTTGATGATGGCCAGAAAGAAACGAAACGTCGTATAAAAATTTAGAGTACACTACTGGATAGAGGTTTAGAAATGGCCACAAGGATGTGTTTTTATTTTTTCTCTACAAGGCCAAATGTCGGTGCTACAGGTAAAAGAAGAAAATGGGGTTTTCGCGTTTTTTTTTCAAATAACGAAGGTCATTTGTCACAGGTCTATTTTCTTTACGGATTTATAACAAACACAAAATTTAACAACTTTGCCAAATTTAAACCTATACTCTATCTCCAATAATAAGCGAGATCCCCATGGTGAGGGCCGAAAATGAATCAGCCTGTATATATACGAGGGGGTATTGATATCTAGTTAGTCTAGGCCATTTTCCTTGAACAAAACGAAATCTTGTTATAATGACAAGAAATAATGACATTTTAAAAGTGTCACTGTAAAATCTTACGTCGCGGAAGTTGAAGTATTGCTGTTCAGTAAACTTTGAAAGAAAGCATGTCGAATGCAAATGTGAAAATCGAAAAATGGGACTTTCGAAGCATCATTAAATACGAGTACATACTTGTATTTGAAGAGGTTAAAAGGTAAGGAAATTTACGAAGATATGCTTAAGACAATTGGCGATCAATTCCCATCATATGCGACTGTCAAAAATTGTATCGCGTCATTCAAAAGGAGAAAACTTTCTGTTGAAGATGAAAAGCGACCAGGGTGTCCACCCCCGAAAATATTGGCGCAGTTCATGACACGATATTGTCAGACCGTCGAATTGGGCTGAAACATATAACGCGTTCATTATACATTTCACGTCGATTTAGATATGAAAAAATTTCTGCAAAATTAATTCCTAAATGCTTGAACGCCGAACACAAATGTTCAAGAGTGAAGGAAAGGAAACAAGACGTGGCATTTTAGCGAAAGGAGTGTTGTTTTTGCAGGACAATGCTCCTGCACAGAAATCGTGCATTACCATGAATGCAATTCGGGATGTAGGGTTCGAATTACTGGAACACCTGCCCTACTCCTCAGACTTAGCTCCCTCAGACTATTATCTGTTCCCTTGATTGAAAAAAAAAGTTTAAAAGGACGTCAATTTTTGCGTAACGAGGAGGTAATAGAAGCTGTGGAGGGCTGGTTCGCAGACCAAGAAGAGTCTCTTTTTTAGAAAGGTTAAAGCCGTTGCAGGATCGCTGTATTAAGTGTATTAATTTAAGAGGAGGCTATGTTGAATAATAAATAATTGTCCCAACTTTAAATTGTTTCAATAGTAGGCTAAGAATATATCAATACCCCCTCGTATATATACAAATGTGGGTAATCTAGGAACATGGATAAAAATAGTTAAGAATACATTATCAAGAATTTAATTGGAGTGAGAAATGACAATTATTCAAATCTCATCTCACATGCAATTGTCGCTTAATTTGTTGCGTTGATTCCACAATCTGACAAGATTACTCCTGCCGAAGAATGTAGACGCAAACACGTCGCGACGTCAGCCATCCAGCTGTACGGATAATGAAAATTGTATGAAAAAACCACATCTGTCCAGAAACGTGCAGATATCGATATTTCACTGTCGTTACAGATCATCAGTACACGATATTCGGACATAGACATGATTTTTATTTGTATACTATCGTGTATATATACGAATTATATTGAATTTAATTGGCAGGAGTAATCTTGTCAGATTGTAGAATCAACGCAACAAATTAAGCGACAATTGCATGTGAGATGAGATTTGAATAATTGTCATTTCTCACTCCAATTAAATTCAATATAATTCGTATATATACACGAAAGTATACAAATAAAAATCATGTCTATGTCCGAATATCGTGTACTGATGATCTGTAACGACAGTGAAATATCGATATCTGCACGTTTCTGGACAGATGTGGTTTTTTCATACAATGCATTATCAAGTTGTAAATTTAAGTTAATAAAAGCCAAACCGTATATTATAAGTGCCAAGTATCAAATAAGTTAATTTCGCGTTTTTCTTTTTGTAAATTGTTTCATTATTTTTATAAAAATTCTTATTTCTCATTTACGTAATAATATTAATTCATAATTTTGTATTTCCGGAGTTTCTTAACTTATTTGATTGCTTTAGTTTTATATAATAAACCCTTGATTCAACTGTATCGATCACTGGCGTTTAAATGTCAAAATCGCGGGAAACTAGTGATATGTAGGTAAATATGCGCAAATGAAATTGATGCATAGAAAAAATAATCAGTAAACTATGTCTAAATTATTATGAAAAATTTTAAAAGTTATCTGAACGAGTATTTTATATAAATTTAGTTAATTAAGAAAATAAAATTAAATATTTATTGCTACAAAAGTAGGCGTCTTTTCCTTGAATTGCGAAAAAACTAACGCGTCTTTTCGATATCTCCAATAAAAAATAAAATAAAACGAGTAACAAACGTAATACTACCTGTAATTTATTACATGAAGAAATAGAATAAATAGTGCTACAATTTACAACATAAATAGTATCTCAAGCGAGTTTTATATTTTAAATCTTCGAAAACCAACCCAGTCAACTTCTATCACTTAGAGACTCTTTGAAAAGGCCTAGATCTTGTACACCGACCTTATAACAGTTCCTGTCTATACTAAGAATCGTTCCTGTCAAGTCTATAAGTAATTTAACAACTTTTCGTAAAAACATTAAATATTAACACTAACCTATCCGACCGTTTAGATATATTTTAAAATTTAAAATTCACTAATAGTTCTTAAAATAAACATATCTGATAATGTGCGGCTTTCTCTTAGTATCAATTTAGGATCATAAGTCTATATATTTTCGTTTATAATTTAATGATTATGCCTGTGAGAATCACTTTTGTAAAACACATGTATTAACTCACGTGATCACAGCATTTATAACTTTCAATTACTGTTTTTCTTAGAAAATTTGAGATATTGAATATGTACCAGTAAACTGTTTATTTATGTACCTAATTGCACTTTTATTTCTATTATTTAGTTGAGTATTAATAAGTTTTGTGTTCGTAGTGTCTCGGTAAATTGATAAGTTTTTATAGTAATAATAACGGAGATCTGTTTACACATTGGGACCAACTTCTAAGATCGAAGTAAGTAATTAATACACTGAGTTAGCCGAATTAAACTTAAAAAGAACCAATAATATTTATAGAGAAAAATTGCTTAGTCGATATGACACGAAGTGAATTTAAATACGGATTTTTATACGTTAATTATAATTAAAATTTGTTCGCACCCAGCGACATCTTTGAATAAATAGAGCAAAGAATCTTATGATACCGAGATAACATTTTTATTTGCCAATATATTCAAAAAAATCTCTTGGATTCACTTTCATTATAATTAATTGTTATTAAAAAATACAACCCTCTAGGGTCATATCAATATATATATATATATATATGTATATATATATATATATATTAGATGTAGAAGATTTTCTTTATTCGGCAATTTAAGGTCTGTTTCAATTAAATACTTTCTTATTTAACAAATTCCACTCTTACACACACAATTATAAATTTTTCAATATTTTCATTTGCCAGACGGTTTCGATTTTTTGTTTTGTTAAGTTTCATCACTGAAAACGTTTGCTCACAAATATACGTCGATCCAAATAAGCTTGCGCATTTCAATCGATTTATTCGCAACTCTTTATAAGCGGTTTTGTCAACGCAACGGTAAAAGTTGAGTAAATTACTTTCATTAAACTTGTTTCGTAAATTATCATCATTTTGCATGTCTATCAATGCCAGCTGTATTGATTCCGGTGCATCTTCGGGTGAAATGTTGAAAGGATTGCTGAAAATGTCTAATAGAGGTTTAACTTTTTTTAAGTCTTGAAAACGATCATGAAAAGCTTGTATTAAAATATCAATTTTTTCAACATAAGCGAAATTGACATGAGTTTTATTGAATTTCTCCATAATTTTTTTGTAGTTCGGAAAATGGCTGTAATTAGCTGAATTAATATGTGTCCTGAAAAGACTCAATTTGCATTGAAAGGACGAAACATGAGAGTATAACTGCGAAATCAATTGATCTTTGCCTTGGAGTCGCGTATTTAAGACATTCAAGTGATTTGTGATGTCTACAAGAAATGCTAAGTCACACACCAATCAGGGTTGTCGAGTTCGGAGACGTCCTTTTTCTTTTCCGCCAGAAACCGCTTTAGTGACAACCCACGACTGGGTCACCTTACTTCAGTGTAAAACAGGAGATTACCATATTCGCTGTCAATATCCTCGAGAAATTGTGTGAATTGTCGGTGATTGAGACCTCGTGATTTTATAAAGTTTACAGTAGGTACTACAACTTTCATCACATTTTAAAATCCCAATTATTTTGAACAGAGGGCCTTTTGATGTATAATGTAATTAAACTGCATTAATTCCTTGGTATCTATGTTTCTAGTTTGTAAATACTCTTTTAACATAGTTATTATCCCAGATTTACTTCCAACCATTGAAGGTGCTCCGTCAGTCGTAATTCCAGATAATTTCGTTAAATCCAAATCCATTATAGAACATTTTTCCAGAAGAGCTTTGAGCATGTCACTCCCCTTGGTTTGACTTGTCAAAGAACTCATACCAATCAGTTCTTCACTCACTTTAAAACTTTGCGTTACACCTCGTAAAAATATTAAGAGTTGAGCAGTGGAACTTGTATCTGTAGATTTGTCGGTTTTCGCCGGTTAATTTGGTAAAAGTATGATGCTGGGTTTCATAATGCCTTTTCACATTATATTTCCTCGGAATAGAAACACGACTCTTGCATATTAAACAGACACTTTTGTTATTCGATGAAATAAAAAAGTATTTTTCGGTTCAAATATCTTGAAACTGTCGATTTTCATCTTCAACTTTACGACTACGTTTTTTACTGGGGCCTGGCTTATCCATATCAAAATTGATATTATATTGTTACGTAGGTAGATGCCAAGTTCTGCCCCGATAGCGGGCTATGCGTTGTATTTATACGAGTTACCTAACATCGAGAACCTACCACATTGTTCGAGGATAATACCGACGTGTGTCGCGAATCTTCGAGTAATCTAGTTGGTTCGACAGATTTCTAGTCTCGTAGCAATATGCTTGGAACGACGAGGAGCATACCTGTCTTACGTAGTAAACCTGAACAAGAAAGTAGTAGTTACTTAAAGATACATATCTTACTAACAATTACAAAAGTTAGAATAAAATAAAAAGTTAAGAAATATTGATTTGAATGGATTTTTACCTACTTTTGTAGTTTTTCTTATATGTGCATCGCTGTATTGTAGTTATCAACTGTTTTTATTTGTTATTCTCCTGTAGTAATGCTATCAAGTCGTGTAGTTTCACTCAATTAAAGGCCTCTTGTAAGTCGAGAAAGCACATAAAGGCTGGCGCGTTAAATTCGATCGCTTTTTCTACTAGTTGACGGACAACGAATATGACGTCAGTAATTGGGCGAAATGCCTGTTATTCTTCATTAATGGTTAATTGCGATTGACTTTTTTTTGCTGTTTTCAGGGTGGTTTTTATTGCCTTTTTTAATATTGGTATGGTGCTAGTTTTCCATTCTAAAGACGCTTTTCATATGTCATCCATATTTGTACTAAATATTAATGCAAAAAGAAAATATAAGGCGAACGACCAGACAAGTCAATTTCTTAGAGTTACCAATTTAAATATTTGTTTAAATCATTTAAAATCACTCAGTATAATTATGCCTATGTGTTATCCCTTAAGGAATGTTCGCCAGGGAAGTAGAGCAGATCGTTTGACTGACACGTATTCCATATATAATTCATAACATGCCTATCTCGCGTTGAAATCGGTAAATATAAAAATACTAAAATAATATTATTTTTACTCAAGTAATTACTTCTCCAGTTGCAGTTGGCACACCTCTATTTACAGTTAAATTAACCGATTAACGTGTTGAAATGAAGGAAAAAATAAAACATAAACAATCGTTATTAGATAGCGCATCTGTAACGGATTGGCGATCATAATTTCGACAACAAAAAAAAATTGTATAAACAAATATTAATCGCTTGACCATGAATTAACGAAATCATTTCAACGAAACTTTTACCACTAATACCTTTTATTATCGCTATTAATAAATTCCTGGGCAATTATATATGGTGTAACAAATCATTGCAGTACAGTTAAGTTCGCTTTTTGATTAATTAGAAAAATAATTACAGTAATACTACAGAACGTGAACATGCACGCTTAGAAAAACGGAAGGGAAATTAAATTAGATGATTTCGTTGTTATTTGATTGTTACTGATTGTTACTGATTACTTGTGTTTTTGTAGCGAAAAATTAGTATATTACTGATCAATTTGTATATTAATATCGGTTATGTGGATTGCTTTATTTACTTAATTGATATGATTTTCTACTTCCATATGCGTAAGGTGGTTTGGAGATGAGATGGGTTCTTTCCGGAATATCTTTTCCATAACTCAATAACTCAGTTACATATATATTTTGCAACATCTGCAAAGTTATAACTAGAGCTTGGAAAATATGCACTAAAAAAGTTAAAGAAAATGCATTGTTACAGTTAATTTTTTTTGTTTTAAAAGTTTAGCGCGGATAAAGTTATACCGCTCTGTATTTAAATTTACATTTAAGATTTAGTACGTTATATCCTTTAATATCGTCTGCGCCCTCTATATGGTTTGTGTGGACCTTCGACAAAGCTGCTCCTCGCGTGGGTGCCTTCGTCTTATACGACCAGTGAGTAAGGTTGTTATTTCTTGGTGTGTTCCGATAATCGAAATATGATTTACGCCTGTCCTAAGTATTTTCGAAATTAACGCAGTTTGCGGATTCGGCTCGGGTGCAGCGAGAAAATTTAAAAAGAAAGCTTACTACCGTGTCGAGTAAGTGGACGTCTTGTTTTGAGGTAAATAGACTTCGAGCTTTTCTTTTGTCTGTCCATTCGCTGGGAATTTATAATATTTCGCATTCGAGGAGAAAAAACAAATAATCAAGCATTCAACGTTCCAGAAAGTCAAGGTCACTTCGTTCTCGCCAGAACAACTGTCAAGACTTGTACGTAATTTTTTGTGCACCATGTGTCGTCTTACAGCCGTTGGGGTATATTGTACAAGACTTTTTTTTAATGCAGTGAACTTAAAAACTCTCGCCGATATTTTATTTGCTATAATTACGATTCCGAATGTTAATGCTAATTAGAACGGCATTTAATTTTAGTTTAATTCGTATATGTATTTGGGAATTCCGTTAGATTGATTCTTACGCGGTTTACGTAAGGTGTAAAGGAATTTATTACATGATTGTACATTGTACATGATTGTACCAAATAATTAACGCTCATATATTTGATATTAAGATGTTTATAAAATTAATTCACGTTCACAACTTTCGTTATAAAGATTCTAATCCTAAAATAATTTTGTATTAAATTAATGATAAAATTTAGTTGATTTCATGTAATAATAATTTTGGATTTTTAATTGATGGTTAATTAGTTGATTTCACCACATTTTAGTAGTTCGTTAAGTAGTTCATTAATAGTTATAACTAGAGCTTGGAAAATACGCACTAAAAAAGTTAAAGAAAGTGCATTGTTACAGTTTATTCTCTTTTGTTTTAAAAGTTTAGCGTGAATAAAGTTATATCGCTCTGTATTTAAATTTTACATTTAAGATTTAGTACGTTATATTCTTTGATATCAGCTGACTCCTCTGCATGGTTTCTGTGGACCTTCGACAAGACCGCTCTTCGCGCAGGTGCCTTCGTCGTGTACGATCAGTGAGTAATGTTGTCATTTCTTGATATGTTCCGATAATCGAAATATGATTCATGCCCATCCTAAATATTATGGTAATTAACGCAGTTTGCGGATCCGACTCAAGCGCAGAGAAAAAATTAAAAAAAAAAGCTCACTACCGTATCGAGTAATTTGACGTCTTTTGTTTTGAGGCAAATAGACGTATGTACGCTTCGAGGTTTTCTTTTGTCTGTCCATTCGCTGGGACTTTATAATATTTCGCATTCGAGGAGAAAAACTAGATAATCAAGCATTCCACGTGCCAGAAAGTCAAGGTCACTTCGTTCTTGCCCGAACAGCTGTGTCAAGATCCGTACGTCATTTTTTGTGCACCATGCTATCTGTGTCGTCTTACAGCCGTTGAGGTATATTGTACAAGACCTTCTTTTTAATGCAGTGAACTTGAAAATTCTCGCCGATATTTTATTTGCTATAACTACGATTCCGAATTTTAATGCTAAATAAAATGGGATTTAATCTTAGCTTAATTCGTATATGTATTTGCGAATTCCGTTAAATTGCTTCTTACGCGATTTACGTAAGGTGTAAAAGAATTTATTACATGATTGTACATTTATCCAAATAATTAACGCTCATATATTTTATATTAAAACATTTATAAAATTAATTCACGTTCACAACTTTCATTATAAAGATTTTAATCCTAAAATAATTTTGTATTAAATTAGTGATAAAATTTAGTTGATTTCATGTAATAATAATTTTGGATTTTTAATTGATGCTTAATTAGTTGATTTCACACATTTTAGTAGTTCATTTTTGAAATTATTTTAACAACTTTGTGAGATACTAGTGTTACATATATTACAATGTTTTTGTTCTGTCATCATTTTATCATAGGCGTGCGATAAAATCTTGGTAAATTGTAATTTCTATTAAATGTTATTGCTATACTTGTAAAATACTCCAAATGTAAGGTTCAACAACAGATCTGCGGTCGAACTATGAATTTTGATCCTAGGTTAAAGCAAATTTAAATTGATTAAATAAGTGATTGTCATAATTTTGGTATCCTTTGCAGATTAATTTAATTTATCTGATTTTGGTGTTTTAAGTTGATTCAGTATAAACTCGTATAAATTCTTGTAACATGTTAAATAATTTAATGACCTGATATACCTTGTGTTCATATCTCAGTGTCAATTTTTCTTCATAACTTAAATTTCATTTTACTAATTGCGGAGTGTGTGCCATTTGTTGATTACCTGTTAACTACTTTTTGTTTTTTTAATTTTTGCAATATACAAATTAACTATTAACGCTGCTTTCGGGATTTTTACTTTCATACTGCATCATGACACTAGTTGGGAAATAGTATATTAAAGTACAAGTTGCATAAGACATGATTTTAGTGCACGCGTTCAAGTTTAGAAAACGAGCCGCAAGGCGAGTTTCCCAAAGAACAAGTGCACTAAAATGTCTTATGAAACGTGTATTTTATACTATTTTTTCTATTTCGGACATTAAAAGTTCAAAAAGACTTAAAATAAGGGGCATGTTTTGTACGAAAATTGTAGAAATTTTCTTTTTTTGAAGTTGGTAGCATTGATGTTTAACTAGAGCATTTTAAATATTTGAAAATCGGCGGTGTTATATGTCATTTTAAGTTTAAAATTTAGATTGATTTATGCAATAAATTATTAACGAAATGGACGAAGCAAATAGTTGCACGCCCCCAGAGATTCGCAAAATAGCAGAAGATAATTTACAAAATCTTTTGCCAACAAAGTCTCGACATATTTATCAAAAGCAATACGAGCACTTTTTAACTTGGTGTAAAGAAAATAATATCGCGAATATTACTGAAAATGTAATTATTGCTTATTTTGATAAGGAAAGCAAGATAAAAAAGGCATCGATCTTGTGGTCCACATATTCGATGTTACGATGTTGTTTAAATATTTATAAAAATATAGATATCTCAAAATTTTCTAGGCTTCTTGCATATTTAAAAAGATTATCTGAAGGCTACGAGCCTAAGAAATCCAAGATTTTAGAAATAGATCATATTAACTGTTTTATAATAGAAGCCGATGATAAAACATATTTAGCAATGAAAGTAAGTAATACAAACATCCTTGTAATAGTATTTTATTAATGTTCTACATTATTTTTTTATAATAGTCATATTAATATTGATAGGTTATCCTTATAATGGGTTATAATGGAGCTTGTTGTCGTGAAGAAATCATGAACATGATTTTAGATGATATACAGTTTAAAAATGATGTCATAATGGTTAGAGTGCCAAAAACTAAAACTTATTAAAAATTATGGATTGATTTGGTTAAAAAATATTATTCACTTCGTCCCACTCATGTTACACATAAATGCTTCTTCCTGCAATATAGAAATGGTTCTTGCGTGAATAATCCAATTGGCATTAATACTATAGGAAAAGTACCAAAAGTTATTGCTACTTACTTAAATTTGCCTAATCCTGAGCTCTTCACTGGACATTGCTTTAGGCGTTCAAGTGTGACACACTTGGCTAATAGTGGAGGTGACTTAATAACAATTAAGCGCCATGGAGGATGGAAATCTTCAGCAGTTGCTGTAGGTTACATTGATAATTCCACCATGAAAAACGTTGATGTTGCTCGAATACTGTCTAGTGCACCTAATACATCCACTAAAATTATTCAGAATCCATCCACTTCTGATGCAATAGGCAGTGATGTGTCAATCAATGTGTATCAACAGGAATTCAAACAAAACATAGTGTGTTCCCAGAATCTGCCTGGAACCTCCATTAATGCACATGAATCTTCTAGTGTTACAGTAAACGTTTATAACAGTTGCACTATTCAAAATGGGAAGTAAATGTCAATAGTAGCATTAGATCTTCCAACTCTGTTTAATAATTTATATTGTTAATTAGTATAAATAAAATGTTAGCAAGTGTTTTTTATTCTTTGTACCTATACAACTTTTACTACACATGCTTGTTATACATATTTATATTTGACATTTACATATGATTTAGTTCTATTTCTTTTTTTGTGACCAACCTCTAAAAACAACATTTTGCGTGCGAAAAAGTAATACTTTATGCAACCTAAACGGGTGTCGAAAAGTGCCCTTTATAGCACCGAAATAGAAAAAGTACGTATTGCTGACAATGTCAGTGATTCAATAATTTTATTTTTAACTTTTATTTACTTATATTAAGTCGAAGCAAGGCGAACAGGTAACAAACACATTCTTTCAGTGCAACCGCACAACTTGTGCAGTCTGTGAATCCCCGCTTTCAAAACATTCATCGAATGAATCATACAATAACCGACAAAGTATCTCTATGATAAAATTTATGTCTAAGCATTAGTTTAGTAAATAAAGACTGTTGCAGTGACTATGAAGACAGCACGCGTAAATTACGAATTATTAAAATGTTATATTTGGTTTTTTTTACTACATCGACTATCATTTAATATTGAATAATTGCGATTTAAATGACTATAGGATGAAGACAGAAACTAAAAAGAGCAATAGACAGGAAATACAAGCGAGCGTAGTAATTAAAACCTACTCTTCGGCATGTGATGTACTTTACTTGGCCTTTACGAAGAGCATCAGCTTTTTCCTCTCGGTCTTAAATGAATGCCATGCTCGATTAATGTTCTACTATTACCACGTCAACAGCAAAATTACAGTCATTCGATTTTTAAAGAATGCATTTTAGTAGCGGTTTTCGACGAGACTTCAGTTGCAGTAAGCAAAGTAATAATTTTATACGAAAGATTACTGAGAAAATGATCATTGGAGCTTATTTTGAATATTTATCGCAATTATATGTACAATTTAGTTGGAGAGATACTCGCCATGTGTACGTAAAATAAAGTATTAAAAGTGAAAACATTTCGATAACTTGCTTGATGATCAAATAAGAATGAAGATTTAAAAAAAGGTATATAACCCCTTACCACAATTATTAGTCGTATCCTAAATACGTATTTCGACAACTAAGTTGTCATCATCAGTAGGTAAACCACTAATCAAAGTGTCGCACATGGGGCACAGTTAAACAAGAGAAACGCTTACGCACAACTATTATACACTGCAACCCTGTATAGACTAAATTTAACAAGTCAATCTAAAACTACGAGATAAAAGCGTACCTACTTTAGGAAAGGTCTAAACATATGTTAAATTGTCGGACAAAGGAACGGCAGACATCCTCTCTAAGGGGGGCGGCACTTCGATTTTTAAAAACTACGATGACCCACTATTAAACTTAGATAAACCACCTTTTATTTTCAACAAACCAATAGTATATTTAAACGTATTTACTCGAGTACATGTATAGTAAAAATATCTATTTTGGGTAGGGGTGTAAAAATATTTCCAATTACAAATGGTTAAAAAATGCTAAAATCGGAAAGTGTGGTCGTATATTGTAAAAACTGTACTCTATTGAAAATTCTAAGAAGGACAAAATTTTGAAGGAACCGTTACATATGAAAAAACAAGACATCTGACTGTGTTGACTTATATTAAATGACAATCAAGTAACGTGAGAAGGTTCTATGAATTATTAGATATTGTTGGTATATAATTTAAAAGTTAATTATAAATAGGTGACATGTCATTGTTAAGGAGGTAATTTTTGTGTTTTTTCATATGTATGGCTTCTCACATGTCTAAAATTTCTGCTGTTACCCACCCACCCTTTTATGTTAATAAAAATGTGAATAAACAGCTGAACGGTATAGGTGATTTATCGCTATTCAAGGAGGTATGTTTATTTTTATTTTTCGCTATAAATATACTTTCATAAGCATCTAGTTCGTGGGGTTTATTAATTCCTTTGATCAACTTCAACTTAACTTAACTTCAACTTAATAAACCCCACGAACTAGATGCTTATGAAAGTATATTTATAGCGAAAAATTAAAATAAACATACCTCCTTGAATAGAGATAAATCACCTATACCGTTCAGCTGTTTATTCACATTTTTATTAACATAAAAGGGTGGGTGGGTAGCAGCAGAAATTTTAGACATGTGAGAAGCCATACATATGAAAAAACACAAAAATTACCTCCTTAACAATGACATGTCACCTATTTATAATTAACTTTTAAATTATATACCAACAATATCTAATAATTCATAGAACCTTCTCACGTTACTTGATTGTCATTTAATATAAGTCAACACAGTCAGATGTCTTGTTTTTTCATATGTAACGGTTCCTTCAAAATTTTGTCCTTCTTAGAATTTTCAATAGAGTACAGTTTTTACAATATACGACCACACTTTCCGATTTTAGCATTTTTTAACCATTTGTAATTGGAAATATTTTTACACCCCTACCCAAAATAGATATTTTTACTATACATGTACTCGAGTAAATACGTTTAAATATACTATTGGTTTGTTGAAAATAAAAGGTGGTTTATCTAAGTTTAATAGTGGGTCATCGTAGTTTTTAAAAATCGAAGTGCCGCCCCCCTTAGAGAGGATGTCTGCCGTTCCTTTGTCCGACAATTTAACATATGTTTAGACCTTTCCTAAAGTAGGTACGCTTTTATCTCGTAGTTTTAGATTGACTTGTTAAATTTAGTCTATACAGGGTTGCAGTGTATAATAGTTGTGCGGAAGCGTTTCTCTTGTTTAACTGTGCCCCATGTGCGACTTTTAATTAGTAGTTTTTACCTACTGATGATGACAACTTAGTTGTCGAAATACGTATTTAGGATACGACTAATAATTGTGGTAAGGGGTTATATACCTTTTTTTAAATTTTTATTTAACCACAGTCTCCATTGAAAGAATTTTCAAGAATGAAGATTGTTTATTTTCATGTTTCCATTCTTTTAAACGTAATTCGAAATTTATTTAGTAGTAACATAACAAGTGTAATAAAAATTATCGATAATTTTTCGAAAATTTCGACCGAATGAAGGATAAGTTGAGCTCAAATTCAATAAACATTATCCATTCATTTTTATTGCACAAATTATATTTAACGGAAAATTTCATCAATGAATTAAATCGTGAAACTTTTGTCACGGTGACAATTAACTGATTTGGAGTTACTTAGGAGAATTGTTGATTTATCAATAATTTTACAAAACTGTTCATTTTATAAGTGCTGTCACATGCCGAAATTAACTAGGAAATAGAGAAGTTAACTCCGACAAATACGAAAAAATCAAAAACTTCTCTACAGAAACAATTTTGTGCTCAAAGAAATTATGTACTGGAGAAAATGACTTCTCTACAAGAAATTAACTCTATTTTGAAAGACTGCGCCAGCAATATGCGCAAAAAAGGTGAATCATTTTACAAAGAAACTGTTGTAAAGCCAGTGTGGAACGTTACGGCCAAACTCGCCCAAGAAAAATATAATCAAGATTTTGACGTCACAGTAGGTCCACTTAATGACATAAGATTTAAATCTGTAATAGATGCAAGAGACGCTACACGAAAATCACTGCAAATGACACCGGATAAACGATAAACAAGTTCAAACGCATTTACTTATGAAGAATTCCTGAAAATTGTACAATTATTTGATGAAATCACTCCAGATGGTCTCCGAAAAAATTCTTTCATATCATATCTTATGAATTAGCGTTTCGAAGGGGCGAAGCTGTTAATTGCTTACTGGATTTCTTTCAAGAAGAAAAGTCGCACAACAATACAAAAACAAACAAAATTAAATCTAATCCGTTGTTTACTAAAACTCGGCAAAGAGGAAGTAAAATGCTGTCAGACAGCAAATAGTTAATCGCAAACTAGGCAAATGAAACATTTTTCCTGTACGGTAAGTTAAAATGTTTTTTGTTTTGTTGTGTATTAATTATTTTGTTGAAGATTATGCAAAAAACTGTTAAAAAAGGTATATACGCCCTTACCACAATTATTAATCGTATCCTAAATACGTATTTCGACAACTAAGTTGTCAATCATCAGTAGGTAAAACCACTAATTAAGGTGTCACACATGGGGCACAGTAAAGCTAGCACAACTGCTCACGCAACAACTTTACACGTTGTGGCGTGATCAGTTGTGTTAGCTTTATTGTGCCCCATATGCGACACCTTTATTAATGGTTTTACCTACTGATGATGACAACTGAGTTGTCGAAATACGTATTTAGGATACGATTAATAATTGTGGTAAGGGGTTATATACCGTTTTTAAGAATAATAGCGAAAACTTGTCGGCCTTTTAAAGATGGTGAGTTTGTTAAGCAGTGTTTAGATATCGCCGCAAAAAAAATGTGTCCGAAAGATGCAGAGAGGTTTGAGAAAATTCAACTAAATCGGATGACTGTTCAAAGAAGACTTACCACATTAGCAGCTAATATAGAAGAGCAATTACCTACGAAATCGAAAAGTTTTGAGTATTTTTCTATAGCACTCGACGAATCTACAGATATACGTTCCACTGCTCAATTCTTAATATTTTTACGAGGTGTAACGCAAAATTTTGAAGTTAGTGAAGAACTGATTGGTATGAGTTCTTTGACAAGTCAAACCAAGGGGAGTGACATGCTCAAAGCTCTTCTGGAAAAATGTTCTATAATGGATTTGGATTTAACGAAATTATCTGGAATTACGACTGACGGAGCACCTTCAATGGTTTGAAGTAAATCTGGGATAATAACTATGTTAAAAGAGTATTTACAAACTAAAAACATAGATACCAAGGAATTAATGCAGTTTCATTGCATTATACATCAAGAGGCCCTCTGTTCAAAATTATTGGGATTTGAAAATGTGATGAAATTTGTAGTACCTACTGTAAACTTCATAAAATCACGAGGTCTCAATCACCGACAATTCACACAATTTCTCGAGGATATTGAAAGCGAATATGGTGATCTCCTGTTTTACACTGAAGTAAGGTGGCTAAGTCGTGGGTTGTCACTAGAGCGGTTTCTTAACTTGATTGAAGAAATCAAAATATTTCTGGCGGAAAAGAAAAAGGACGTCTCCGAACTCGACAACCCTGATTGGCTGTGTGACTCAGCGTTTCTTGTAGACATCACAAATCACTTGAATGTCTTAAATACGCGACTCCAAGGCAAAGTTATACTCTCATGTTTCGTCCTTTCAATGCAAATTGCGTCTTTTCAGGACACAAATCAATTCAGTCAATTACAACCATTTTCCGAACTACAAAAAAATTATGGAGAAATTCAATAAAACTGATGTCAATTTCGCTTATGTTGAAAAAATTGATATTTTAATACAAGCTTTTCGTGATCGTTCTCTAGACTTCAAAAAACTTAAACCTCTATTAGACATTTTCAGCAATCCTTTCAATATTTCACCCGAAAATGCATCGGAACCAATACAGCTGGAATTGATAGACATGCAAAATGATGATAATTTACGAAACAAGTTTAATGAAGGTAATTTACTCAACTTTTACCGTTGCGTTGACAAAACCGATTATAAAGAGTTGCGAATAAATGCATTGAAATGCGCAAGCTTATTTGGATCGACGTATATTTGTGAGCAAACGTTTTCAGTGATGAAACTTAACAAAACAAAAAATCTAAACCGTCTGGCAAATGAAAATCTGGAAGCAATTTTACGTGTGGCGACAAGTAATGTGGAGCGAAACATAAACAAAATTGTTAGGTCAATGCAATGTCATGCATCAAAATAATAAAACATGAAATATTACATTGTAATGATTATATTACATTACCATTACATAATTACAACAAACATGTTTGAATGTTCTTTTACTTTTGTCATTTGTAGTAATTCATACTATTTAAAAATAAAAATATTTGTGATAATATGTATTCTTTGTAGTGGCCCGTCCTTGGCTTATAATTTTCCCGAGTGCCCCTGTTCCCTATAAGCCTGTGCATCCCTGGTCATAATGGTAGCGGATGTACGTCTAAACGCATGACCCGTGTATTTCTCATGATCATCCAATTTAAGATAACGTGCAATTTGCAATGGACATGATCTTAATACCCACTACTGGATTAGTACACTTCCCCTTGTCATAGCGTAAGAAAACTCGGTCCGTACTCACAATATTAAATACTGCTCCACCAAACTTATATAATGAATTTCATCACTGTCGGCAACAGTAAAACGTCGAGCCTTCACTGTCTTAGATGGGCGGATAGTAATAAGTAATACCCTTCCTTCTTGCTTGATATCGTATAGGCGCAAATCGCACAATTCGGATCTTCTACAAGATCCAAAGATACCGCAAATAGCTACCACTTTCAAAAATAAATGTATAATGTCCGGTGTATTTAAAAAAAATCCGCAAATCGTCTTCTTTGAATACACAAGTCATCTTTGCTACGTCATTATTGCTAATTGCCTTCATGAATGCATGCACTTTCACAGATGGTTTTATATCAATCTCTTTGTTTATCCGCAACATACTTTGCAATTTCGACAACATAGCTCACGTCATCCAGGACTTGTACTGCTCCGACATTTCCTAAAGGTAAGCAACCATAACTCGCTCATCTATAACTGTAGCCTGTAGCCTTCCATCCGTTCGAGATAAATCCGTCGTACTCATTTTTATATGCTGTTTCCGACTTTTGCGATGTTAATGTACACTCGGCTTTATTAATTAAATAATCAATCTTAAAACTCATTGTTACACACCAATAACCTAATAATTGTGCTTTATAAATTTTTAGTTTACTCATTTCCATGGCAGTCGAAGCTATACTGAAGTCACATCACATTCAACAATTTTACATTATTAGTTCGTATTTCGATTTGTAGTATTGAGACCAATAAAACATCATTTTAAAAATGCACCAATAAAAAAGAAATACTGTAAAGAACTAGTGGATAACATATCATTGGAACACTTGCACTTTTTAATGACGTTAATGTCCGCTCATACTTTAATAAATTATTTTAAATTCAGCTGTCTATATTTTCACGGTGGAAAATGATGTGGCAGCGTCACCGTGAACTGCGCCCAAAACTGTTTTAATTTGCGCAGTCCCATTGCATTTCGAATGCAAAAATTTAATAACGGCACGATATTCGATTTTTTTTTACAATTTTAAAAAACACTGACATCAACTAACACAAACGACTATCAAACAACTAAGCGTCCAAATTGATTGAAATATACACAGGCATCTTTCAAAGCATATACGATTGTAGTACCTGAATTGTTTTGAAGAGTAGCGCCATGTTCATATTGAGACTGATAATATTCAAGAGTATTGTATATGTGAGGTTCATTTTATTAGTTTTATTGCTTTAGTTCAATTTAAATGAAGATAGAATGTACATTTGCTCACTACAAATATTTCTTGCTTGTATTTTCTCATACAAAGGCAAAGCTCCTGTTAAGACAGACATTCCATTACCATAAATCCATTTTCAGTTTTTCTTCTACCGTATCTGACTCGAGAAAAAGCTAATCATAAATATTCACAATGCAATAGGAATTTAATAAAATATCCATTTAATCTCTGCATATTTGGTTGTAAAATCCTTATGATTTATTGCAAATATATGCCCGAGCTATTTGGAATGACTAACGTTATGCTAGACATTTGTAATTAACATTTTAATGCAGAACCCGATCAATTAATTAAATCGGCGTTTGCGCTGACAGAATTTACAGATCATTCGCCGTCTTGGTTATCATTTTTTGCGATCGCCGCCTGCACCGGAGAAACAGGTGAATTTAGAAAGTTGCAACACATGTAGCTGGATAATCTTTTTAACAAATAATTAGTGTAACATAACAGTTTGGGTCTTTTTGCGTGTGCTTTCTTAGATTTTCTTAGTGTTTGTTTGAACGAGGTTTTACTAAGTTAAGAACAGCAAATGAATGATGTATTTCCAAACGACAAATACGAAAGGTTTGAGTTTTGTGAAGCAGTTTTAAAATGTTGCAACAATGCCATTTTTTAAAAAAAATATACTATACAAGTGTCCCGTATCGTTATGTTCAAATTTTAGGAGTGTAAAGTAGACTTCATTTCGAGTAACAAAAACGCAAAACTTGTATATCCATTTTTCTTTGTTTCAAAGTTACAGATCTACGAATGTGATTGTCGGATCATGAAAAAAATGTAATCCTAAAGTCAATACAAACTGATTTTATTTAAAAAAAAGTTATACGATTTAATAACAGGCCTGTGATTGTTAACGTCGCATAATAAAATGTAATCCTAAAATAAATAAACACGTGTCGTAGTGTATACAGTAATTTCTTGGAGATCTACAAAAAAGAGTAATGGAAATTGATTTATGATAAAGAAGGTTCTTACTTATTTCGTAAGTGCTGAACCATGAATATCATACAATAAACAAATGTTCGGATGACTGTTAGTGTTGCATTTTTTAATAAAGGACTACATTACGTTTCAGTTCATTCAACAGCTTCTTAGTGAGTGGACACGTTTTCTTTATCCAAAATGCCTTACCGATTTTCTTCCCAAGAGTATGAGGACATGCATTTTGTGTATGGCTACTGTAACGGAAGTGTACGTCAAGCAGTTATTGAATACCGACATCGGTTTCCCGATAGGCGCATTCGTCATTACAGAACGTTGCTCCAAGTACATAGACAATTTCGGGAATGCGGACTGCGTGATTATCTTTTCGACCGAGGAGTAAATTTGCCAGCAGACTTAGAGGAAGAAGCAGTAGCTATTGTTACAAGGGATCCAACTCTCAGTATACGCTAGAATGTGTACGCAGTAATCGCTAGACAACTAGGAGTGCCACGAACGACAGTTTGGCGAATTTTAAAACGTGAGGGCTTATATCCATATCACTATCGCAGGGGACACGGTTTGCTTGAGACAGACCACTATGCTCGTCTAGTTTATTCTACCTGGATATTAAGACAGTCACGGCTTCATTTTAATTTCTGTAGAACAGTCCGCTGGACAAATGAATCTATGTTCACGAGAAGTGGTGTTACAAATATGAGAAACCTGCACAGGTGGTCATCAGAAAATCTATACGCCCAAAGCTATACGCCCATCTAAATTTCAACATTAATTTTCTATTAACTTTTGAGCGGCCCTAATCGATGACTTGTTGATTGGTCCTGTCGTTCTCCTGGGAGGTTAAATGCGGACAATTACCTTCAATTTCTTATTGACGAACTGCCAGGTCTTTTATTTAGAGGATGTCACACTGAATGTTCGACGAGACATGTGGTTTCACATGGATGGGGCACCACCACATTTCGGAATTGGTTTACGAAATTGGGTTAACGTCAATTATCCAAGATGGATTGGTCGATGTGGTCCTGTTGCATGGCCACCCAGATCACCCGATCTTAATCCCCTTGACTTTTATTTATGGGAGTACATGAAAAATTTAGTCTACGCGCAAGTTTCGAACACAAGAGAAGAGTTGTTGGATCGTATTCACCTAGCTGTCGAGCAAATGCGTATCCGCAAACAAGTATGAAATTCGGATAAGTATTCTGTTGGCTTACGGGTACAAGCTTGCATTCAACAAGGAGGTGGACATTTCGAAAATATTATTAATTGAACTTTTTTAAATAAAATCAGTGTTTATTGACTTTGGGATTACATTTTTTTCATGATCTGGCAATCACATTCATAGATCTGTAACTTCGGTATAAATCAAAATGGATATACAAGTTTTGCGTTTTTGTTACTTGAATTTTGTTACTTTACACTCCTAAAATTTGAACATAACGATACGGGGAGACAAGGGAGTATGTTGAAGTTCGTAATACGTTTTCAACAAAGCATATCTTTCAGACCTGTTCCCTTATTTAATTGCCACACCTCGTATATGTACACATCCTTATAATTCTATTTAAAACTTATGTAATTTACAGCAAATTCCGAAACACTTCGTTTATGCAATTAATCGCTTTTTATCGCGGTCTCCAATGGATGTTACAACACATTACATGTTTAAATTAAACAATAGTTCGTTATCTTTTAATTGAAATACGGTTTTCGAAAAGTCATTAGCGACTATTACCGGTAGATAATTATTTTTATTGAATTTAATTAGTTTTCATCCATTAAGCGTGCGTTCACTGAAATCGCGGAAAGCTATTAATGTTCGATATGCGTCTCACGTCATAATAACTTCGCATTTATTTTATTATTTTCATTTGACAGTTATAAAGAAAATAACATTGAATTGTAATGAAAATATAAATTTTATTTAACTCAATAATAAAGCAAACAATCCAGCAAAACTTTCATTTAGAAATGTTCAATATGCGTTCCCCTTGTAACAGGTATATAAAAAGCTGTGTATAAATTGACGTACTAAGAATACGTAGCGACGTTCTTGGTCAAATTTGGTGTGAAAATCTTAATACTAAAAGGGTGTATCAGGCTTCCTGTGTTTTCAGAAAGAATTTGAAAGAAACATACATTTGGTAACATTTGTAAACCTGGTGTTTTAAATCGTGCATGAAGCAGAAGAAATAATATTAGCCCTTGAAATTACATAGTTTATAATATACGATGCGTCCCATAATTTGGGTGGTACGTTATTATGGGAGGACTAAGGATCATGAGATAAATATGGAAACAATTCCATTGCAGTTAATTTCAAAGAAACAATATCCTTGAGAAATTGTGTGAATTGTCGGTGATTGAGACCTTGTGATTTTATGAAGTTTACAGTAGGTACTACAACTTTCATCACATTTTCAAATCCCAATAATTTTGAACAGAGGGCCTCTTGATGTATAATGCAATGAAACTGCATTAATTCCTTGGTATCTATGTTTTTAGTTTGTAAATACTCTTTTAACATAGTTATTATCCCAGATTTACTTCCAACCATTGAAGGTGCTCCGTCAGTCGTAATTCCAGATAATTTCGTTAAATCCAAATCCATTATAGAACATTTTTCCTGAAAAGCTTTGAGCATGTCACTCCCCTTGGTTTGACTTGTCAAAGAACTCATACCAATCAGTTCTTCACTCACTTCAAAATTTTGCGTTACACTTCGTAAAAATATTAAGAGTTGAGCAGTGGAACTTATATCTGTAGATTCGTCGAGTGCTATAGAAAAATACTCGAAACTTTTCGATTTCGTAGCTCATTGCTCTTCTAATGTGGTAAGTCTTTTTTGAACAGTCATCCGATTTAGTTGAATTTTCCCAAACCTCTTTGCATCTTTCGGACACATTTTTTTTGCGGCGATATCTAAACACAAACTCACCATCTTTAAAAGGTCGACAAGTTTTCGCTATTATTCGAGATATTTCAAAGCTAACTTCAGTAGCTGTTTCAGCATCTTGAATTGGTTTTGTAAACATAGCTTGCTGGCCTATTATTTCCCTTTGTAAAGTGGAAATTTTTTGCGTTCGATTTTCGCCGGTTAATTTGGTAAAAGTATGATGCTGGGTTTCATAATGCCTTTTCACATTATATTCATTCGGAATAGAAACAATACTCTTGCATAATAAACAGACACTTTTGTTATGCGATAAAATAAAAAAGTATTTTTCGGTCCAAATGTCTTGAAACTTTCGATTTTCATCTTCAACCTTACGACTACGTTTTCTACTGGAGCCTGGTTTATCCATATTAAAATTGATATTATATTGTTACGTAGATAGATGCCAAATTCGAGCGACGAAATATTTATTCTTCATAGATTACAATTCAAACAATATAACGATCGCTTGTCCGTAGTTAAAACTTAACTGCCCCGAAAGCGGGCGATGCGTTGTATTTATACGAGTTACCTAACATCGAGAACCTACCACATTGTTCGGGAATAATAATGACGAGGAGCATACCTGTCCTACGTAGTAAACCTGAACAAGAAAGTAGTAGGTACTTTTTACTAACAATTACAAAAGTTCGAATAAAATAAAAAGTTAGGAAATAATAATTTGAATGGATTTTTACCTACTTTTGTAGTTTTTCGAACAATTTTTAAAATTCATGGGCGGGCCGCATAAATATCGACAATGGGCCCGCGGGCCGCGGGTTGTGCATCGCTGGTCTAAAGAACGAAGCAAAGCTTTATAGCATTCTTTATTAAAATTAAGAGTATCTAAACGCCGATAACTTGAAAAATTCAAAGTGTCAACAACTGACATTTAAAATTAAAAAAATGTTAACGACATGACAGTTTACAGAAATCTCGGAACTTTTCCAATGTTATTTGAATTTTCCGCTTAAGAAATTAATTCTTCGTGAAAAATAAAATCTTGTATGAACCACTAGCGTTATGGCAATTATATTGCCCTCGATCGACATTCATTTCTCGGACCAGAGGTACTCGGGCTGAATTAACGTCGACCTAGTAACAATATAATACCCATAACGCCTTTGGTGCATAAATAACTATTATGGTAATTTTACCTGAAAAAACATATATCAACGTTGCCATGAATTTACTCTTAAACCACTTTAACGTTAAAACAAATCGGAATAAAGATTGCTTATTAATGTCATTTTGACGTTTTCAAATTGTCATGCATATTTCAATTCTATTACTACATTATTAATTTTCGTTGCATTTTGGATGTTCAAGTTCTTAGCTGTATTTTACGTTGATTAGTTCTGCAGTGTTTGTTATTTTTCGAGTTTTGCTGTTTTGTGCTGGTGTTCTTTTTTTAAATTTATGTTAAAATGTTTTCAAATGACCATTATACAGATATGCATTTGGTGCTGGAGGAATGCATGATGCATCATGTGCCGAAACATGTACAGGGTTGGCCATTTAAGGTTGCGGTTTTTGAAGTCATATTAAACATACAAAACATTAATTTAAAAAAATTATTTATTTGTGCAATTAAACAACAAGATCTGCGGTTTAATAAATCAGGTTTTCGAAGTGAGAGCCTCGAGCAACGATAACATTTCGCAGCCTCTCTCAAATTCTCCACAAACTGCCTGAAGTGTGGTGTATGGTATCGCTTCTATTCACTGCCGTATTGCCATTTCAAGGTCATCCAGGGTGTCTATACCATCGCGATATACCGTATCTTTTAATGATCCCCACAGGTAGAAATCGCAAGGATTGAGGTCTGGACTATATGGTGGCCATGTTATCCCTCCGCCTGTAAACTGTTGAGCGTCAAGACCAATGATTCTGTTACCGAAATGTTCTTCAAGAATGTTGAAAACTTCTTCCGTGCGATGCGGACGAGCCTCGTCTTGCATAAACCATGCATTCTCCACCATATTTAATCGCGTTTGGCCCTCTAGTGTAAAAAATATATATTATATTAATTTATATATATATACAAGGGAATAGCGCGATTTTTAAAACCGCAACTTTAAATGGCCAACCCGTTAAGATTGCTTTACATCCTCGTTTTCCTGATATACTACATCGCCTTTTACATTTCCATGATAACGTATTTATTGGCGATTGTTTATTTTTCGTGATCTAGCAAGTAAGACAACACATGGTCGCATATCGTATATATTTTACTCATTCCGGTTGTTTATGCCTTTATGCGCAACAGCGCACGAGCACGCATATCAAATTATTTTAAAGCAGTCAGGTTTTACAGTCTTCTTTACTACTAACCCAGTTCCAGACACTAAAATTCACTGTACGCTGACTTCACGAGTGATCCTATCAACACGGCTAGAACTAGTTTTCTAAACTTTTATGACTATTTTGTTACGTTTAGTAAACCACATTATAAAACGAGGGAACATAAATACAAACAAAACATTTTATCGTGATAAAATCCTTATGAAATTTAGTAGATATTAACATTATGTTAGGTGCACTCGCACATACGAGGGTATATCAAAACATAACGAGACTGGCGGAAAACTTCTTTCATAACTAGAATTTTATAACACAAAGAATAGAACATGAAACATCCATCTCTAATGTAATTATCCTCAAGTAGGCTTTGATTTAACTTTTGACGTTTATTACAAATTAATTACTGAATTGTTCATGTTTGACGTGCCCTTTGAAAAAATTAGTGTAGAGCAAAGATATGCGATAAAATTTTGTACTTGGTTGGCTAAAACTCCAATTAAAACTTTTGAAATTATTAAAACTGCATACCCAGATCATAGTTTATCACGATGTAGAGCGTTTGAGTGGCATAAGAGATTCAAAGACGGTTGTGTAACAGTGGAAGATGAATCTTGACGCGGGCGACCACCAACTGCACGTATTGGTTCAAAAATTGCAGAAATTAACGACTTGATCCAAAATTATCATCGGATTGGCACATATCGAATTTCTGACATTCATTGTTAATTTGTCTTATGGCTCGACTCGATGAAAAAATTTTCAGTAAGATTTAGGGTACCCAAAGGTCGCGGCAAAATGGATTCCAAAAGTGATGACCGATGAACAAAAAGCCAATCGTTAAACAATCTGTCGCAACTCAAACATAATCCATAGATTATAAACAATGTAGTTACGTGTCACGGGAGTTGGTTTTATCAATACAACCCTGAATTTAAGTCTCAAAGTATGCAATGGAAGCACAAAGGCAGTCCAAGACCGCAGAAGGCGAAAACTGTGAAGAGCGCCGGTAAAGTGATGCGCTTATTTTTTTTTTTGATAAATGGGGCGTTATTTACGATAACATTATAACTAGAGAATAGACAGCAACTGGAGAGTACTATTCTAATGTACTTCGAGGTACCCTAAAGGCAAAATTATAGAAAAAATGGCCGCTTTCTCAAGACATTGGTTGGATCCTGCATCACGACAACACTCCGGCACCACAGATCAGCGATTTGTCAACGAACACTTGAAGAATTGTGAGTGGAAATTATGGTTCACCCTCCCAACTCACCTGAACTTGCTCCATGTAATGACTTCCATTTGTTTTCTGAAGTCAAAATAGGATTGAGAGGTCGAAAATTTGAGCGAAATTTAGAGCTCAACAACTGTGATGGGTATACCAAATAGACACTCAAAAAATTGTTTCTAAAATGTTTATGACGAGTGGACAAAACGATGGGACAAATGTATTGCACAGAATGGAGAGTACGTTGAAGGATAGTTTCTAAATAAACATCAACATTATTCACGTTTAGACTCCATATAATTTGACAGCCGTTCAAAAAGAGACCCGTGCCAATTGATGTAAAGAAATGCTCAAAAAATATAATCGCGGTTCGTCAGAAGCTACGCAGGTGACGAATCTTGGATCAGTAGTACAGGGTGGGGCACGGCAATCGGATGTTTTTGAAATATCAAAAAAAATCGACAGTTTTTGCTTTAAAAGAAATTTATTGATAGGATTACATACGCAAGAACTTAGCATTTCATAATGTGCGGAAAATTACTTCAGGCATGTGATGTCCGTTTTCGTTTACGCAATGTTGTAGTCGTTCACGAAAATTGACTTCCACTCTTTCCAGCAGGTTTCTAGGAATTAGATTAACTTGTTGACGTATCGCTTCCTTCAGTTCTTGTAACGTACGAGGTCTACCCTCGTAAACACGAGACTTGAGGAACCCCCATAGAAAGAAATCACATGTGGACAAGTCGGGAGACCGAGGAGGCCATAAAACATCACCAAATCTCGAAATGAGATGATTAGGAAACAGAGTACGAAGAACAGCAATACACGCTCTGGCGGTGTGTGCCATGGCTCCATCTTGCTGAAACCATAATTGCAGAGGATCCAAACCTCTTCTTTGCAATTCAGGGATAAAATAGGTGTTCACCATATTAATGTAACGCGCCGATGTTACAGTAACATCGTTTTGTTCAAAAAAATAGGGACCGATAACGCCAAACCTCCCCACTGCGCACCAAACTGTAACCTTAGGACTGTGCAGCGGTTTTTGATGAAGCTCTTGAGGATTTTCGGCAGCCCAATATCGACAACTTTGTCTATTGACAGCCCCATTAAAGTGGAAATGGGCTTCATCACTCATTACCACCAACATGTTTTCGTTCTGCTCATAAAGTGTAAGCATTTGTTGGGCAAAATTCACTCGTTGCTGGTAATCCCTTTCATTCAATTCCTGCACAACCGTTATTTTGTATGGATGCAAATGTAATTCACCATGTAAAATCCTTCTTACAGTACGATTACTGATTCGCAGTCCGGCCGAATGAGCCCGAGCAGAGCGGCGTGGGTTTCGCAGTATCGCTTGTCTAACCCTTTGAACGTTCTATGGAGTGCGTCGTTTTTTAAGATATCTAGTTTTTTAAGAAATAAATTTAATTTAGTTAGTTGTATATTTTAGCACTGTACGTTGGGATCCGAGCGGTTTTATTTTGAGTATTGAGCCTCGTGTTCGAAGATTATGAACCCAACGTAGGATTGTGTTACGTGTGGGGACAGAGTCATTTCGATTAATATTGAATCTCCGACGAAATTCACGTTGAACCGTAGTCACTGATTCACCACTTCTAACGAAAGAATCATATGCAAATATGCGCTGTTCTAGCGTTCACGGCTCCATGAGAGTAACTGACAGTAAAATGCTGTCAAATGCCCTTTCCATTTCTAATGGTCGAATATTATGCATTCTAAAAACATCCAGTTCCTGTGCCCCACCCTGTATAACTAAGAAAGTTCTAAACCAAAATCCCATAAGATTTAACATGGGGGGATCTAAATTCACATGTTATCCCTTCCACTACCTACCGCAAGTGACGTTATCACGTGACCACGCCCACAACCGCGCGAAATTCAAACGCCAAGGAACCATCAGCATGGGGACTATTTACATTAAGACTTTGAGGTATGTCTTTGGGGTGGGTGGAGGGTGGATGACACATCGTGTTCGTGTCTTACACTTTCTTGAAAACGAGATTATGGTATTTCGCTACCCCTCTAGCTGCTAGAACCGTTTTGATGACATCCACCCTCTGCCGTATCTGCCGTTTCCTCTTTTACTTAAAATTGAAGGCTTAATGGTCGAATTGAAATATTGTCATTTACTAATATGAATAAGTAATAACATTAACGTCCACTACCTTTGATATTATTTTAAGTACTAAGCTAAAAGTAAACTAATCCTTCCGGGTGTGATCTAAATACTGATTATGTATTGCATAGTTAATAAATTTTGCAAATTCCCAAGAAATTATAATTTTAGAAATCACCGGCAAATTCTTTCAGGGACTATACTACTTGCAGCTAGGAACATTTAAATTGCGCTTCTCTAATATATACTATTACAAACGTAATATAATTATGAAAAATAAAATAATTTGGGGCTGAATCAGCCGGCGCTAAATCGTCCTAGCGCTGAAACCGCGGCGTTGACTAAGCGGCACTGAATCGTACAAGATCCCTGGTAAGACAACGTTAATGGTGTTTGATTTTGCCAAAATAAAACCACATCTAGATATGTAGATAGTAAACAATTGTTGAACTTTAGTGTTGCATATAGCCTCATAGAGGGCGCCAGTAATAAAATGTCAGATGTCGAAATTATTTTCGATCTCTCGTTAACCTAAATCTAAAGATTCATCAAGATACGGGAAGTAATTTAGTCATAGTGAATTTGTAAAGTTTATAAGTTGGTCGAAAAATGGCATTGAGTCGAGAAAATTTTCTCGCAATAATTTTCTATAACTTTCGGAGAGTATAACTCAACAATAATGTCTTGCTGAGTTAGTTTTTTTTAAGATAGGGCACTACATCAATTGACAATTTCACGTTGGTACTGTGAATTCCAATGTGGACGCACCAGTATCAGCGATGATCCAGGGACAGGTCCCCCAAAAGCAGCAGTCACCCAGAAAAACATCGATGCTGAGCGCCGCCTGATTAAGTAAGGTCCTCATGTAAATAGCCCCCATGTTGACACTTCCCATCATTTACGGTTCCTTGTCGTTTGAAATTCGCGCGGGTTGAGGCCGTGGTCATGTGATGAGGAGGGAATAAAAAGTGAATTTAAATCTTATGAAATTTTGGTCCAGAACTCTCTTAGTTATATTACTTGGATCTATAAGTATGAGCCCGAAAGTAAACTGTAATCGGCGCAGATTCATCTTCCAAGGTGAGCCAAACCCAACAAAAATTTGACAAAAATCAGTTCTAAGCAAATGATCGCTTGTTTTGGGGGCGAAATGGACATGTGACTACGATGCCAATAGAGGATCGTAGAATGGTCAATTCTGAATGGTACGAAACCATTTGTTTGCCAGAAGCCTTTGGAGAGATAAGAAACAACAACCAGCAACCCAGGTACATTGATCACCATGACAATATGAGCTTCTCACGTATCGGTACAAACAAGTCAATATTTGATCGGTCAAAACATCGAATGATGTATCCTCTACCTTACAGCACTGATTTGGCACCCAATGATTTCTTTTTGTTACTGTAGCTGAAGAATAAACTACGTAGTCAACAACGCGATGCCAGAAGAAGTGGTTAATGCGTTCAAATTGCATGTTTTGGAGATACGAAATGGAAAAAGCTGTGAAAATTGGTTCAGACGTACGAAAAAGTGCGTCGATCAGCACGGAAAATATTTTTTGTACGGCCCTTTATAAAAAGACATTTTTCGTCACCGGAATATTATAGCGAAAACTTGATTTCCGTCACTAGTGAGAGAAAATCCCATAACGTTAACTTTCGCCCTTAATGACGAAAGTTACTAAATTTCACCTGCGTCTCGTTGCCTACTGTCGCTGTATCCCGTCATTTTTAAATCACTTGTTTGTGCTGTTTAAAACTTTATCATGATTTCTGATTCAGACAGTGATTTATATATTTCCAATACGCCACCAGAAATAGTAAATCAAGCTGAGCAAACCTATGCGGGCTTATTACGAGAAAAATCGAGAAAGAGGTATGAAGAAGTCTATGTAAAATTTATTGAATAGAGGGCTGATAATAGCATAAATTCATATTCGGAAATTGTGCTGCTTGCATATATTGCAAAATTGTGGGAAAATTTGAAGCCATCGATCTTATGGTCTACGTATTCTATGTATCAATGTTTAACTCATAACTAATTTAAATATGATCTATAGTTTTGTAATTTTTAATTGAAAATAAAGTATGTATTTGTTTACATATATTTTTTTAAGTTTGTTATAATGCCATAGGCGAGGTCGTAGAAAATGTATAGTGTTTAAGTCGTCGAAATAATTTTTTTAAGTTCACTAACATTGCCAAACTGTTCTCTCGCTGAAAAAAAAATAATTTAACCATTTTCAATGATAAATATTTGTTTTCGTTTATTATTTCGGATACATAAATAGCAAACCTAGTAAATTCTCAATTATTTCTTTTTTTCTGTCACTAAAGACACTTAATTCTTAAAGTTTCTGAATGCACTGTGTATTGTGTATATTAAGTTATGTTTAAAATGTTTGCTGATATTTCTTTAGCGAATTCCTTTTAACAGTAATCGGCAAAATCGGAGTAAATATTTGAATTAATAACCATTATACACTTGTACCATAAGTATTCTGTGTTTGCACTATTGATTATCGAACAGAATAAAAAAACTCAATGTACGCGGGAATTTTTATGCGATTGCACTTGCGAAACGGTAAATTGAAATTTTATTACACCCAAAGTTTATCGAGTAAATGTCTCCACTGACATTATTTTGATTTCGAGTGTTATTAAGGCCACGTAAGTTTTGGCACACTGTTACTAAATTTATAAATAATTTTTATTAAAATATTACTTTGATTAAACTATTTTGTCCACGATTATTGTACAAAATATTCATAAAGCATGTGTTTCATCAAGCATTATGATATCCATTACCATACCGTATGTGTTAAATATCATTAGGCACAGAGAATCAACGTATGAGTACATACAATGAATACGTACATGAGAAAGCCAGTCCAATGCCAGCGAAGACCGCGACGACTGACGATTGTCTCCGATACCGATTGACCGAAATTTTGCATTCAGTCTAGCTGCGGCCGTTACAGTTTGAAAGCGTACAATTAATGTATAATGGCTCTTTATACACCCACTGAAAAGCTTCAGTTAGTAAAATGGTTTTATGCTGGCAAGTCTGCAATGGAGTGCATGAATTTGTTTGCGCTGACTTTTGCAGACCGTTCTGTACCTTGCAGACAAACAATTTATAATATTATAAATAAATTTGAAACTTGTTTCTGTTTCAATAACTGTACGAAATGCAAACCAAGAGAGGTACCACCACAAAAAATTGAGGAAAGAGAGCGGCGGGATGTATTAATTTGTAGTATTGTGGAAATTGATAATACGAGATCTACTAGAAGTGCTGCCGAGGAATTGGGTACAAGTAACACAACTATTTCACGTACTTGGAAACGCCATGGTTTAAAATGTTTCAAATATTCGAAAATTCAAGAAATATTTCCCGAGGACAATTTCCGGAGAATGGAGTTTTGTCAAGACGTTATGGAAAAGATACATCGAGATGAAAATTTCGTTAAAAATATTCTCTTCACCGAAGAATTAACTTTTCCATTACACGGAAAGCACAATCCCTCTGTTCTTCGATATTGGGCTTCGGAAAATCAACACCGGCATTTTCCAAATCCCACTCAGTACCCTTAAAAACTAAACGTTTGGGCAGGTATTTTAGGTGACCATTCTATAGGCCCCTATTTTATTGATGGTATATTAAATGCCGACAAGTATCTCGAATTACTGAAAAATCAAATACTTCTCGCCATTCAAAACATTGGAATAAATCAGGAAATCGTTTGGTTTCAACATGATGGCTGTCCAGCACATAATGCAGTGAGGGTAAAGGAATTTCTAGGAAATACTTTTCCTGACCGTCTTATTACTGGAACAGGAAACATTAAATGGCCCCCGCAATCTCCTGATCTACCTCTAAATGATTTCTTTTTGTGGGGATATCTAAAAAATATTTCATTATACTCATGAAGCTGGTAGAGCAGAAAATCTAGTTGCCTTGAGAGAAAAAATAACTGAGGCTGCGAATTCATTAACTGCCGACATGTTAGCAAATGTAAGAGCTAATTTCTACGACCGCCTAGGACAATGTCTTGCTGTGCAAGGAGGAATTTTTGAACCTCTTGTATAATTTATTATAATTTTTATAATCCTTTTTTATTTATTTTATTAGGATTATTCTTTAATTTTATTAGAATTACGCTTTTATTTATGCGACGCACCGCAGCTTAAAAATTTCCTGCATCTACGGAAAGAAATAAGAAAAGCAAATCCCTTGCAATTCGTAAATGTTATTTTAGAACGCATTACAAGTACCTATGTCGGTGGTCAAATGATTACTGCTAACTTGTATTTGCGAAACAATCGGAGACAATCGTTGCCAGCGTCGCGGTCTTCGCCGGCATTGGATCGGCTTTTCCATATACATATACATCGTATTTACTCATACGTATTCCCTATGCCTAATGATTAAAGACGGCAGACTATGTGCCCCCACTGTTAAATTTAATAAATAATACACAAAAGGTGTATTAGATAAAAATGTAGATTTTACAAAATTAGGGCAACTTTTTACCAATACTGAAGATCCATTGTACAGATACAAAGAACGCTTTAACTATACAAATATAATATCTCTCAACGTCGAACAATCCTTCTCAGTATATAAACATATATATATATATATATATTAAATTTAGTATATTATATTAAATTTGACAGTGTGGGCACATAGTCTGCCGTCTTTACTAATGATATTTGACACATGCGGTACCTATACAAATTAAACTTTCACTAAAGCTTAGGAGTTATTTGATTTCTTGTAAATCTTTATAAGCCAGATCATAAAACGGCGTTTTATATCAACGAAAAAGACAAATAAATCGGTATTTTTGATTCCGAATAGTTCTGTTGTAAGAGTAATTCTTCATTTGCACAACAATTACATGAATAATTAAACCGCATAAATCTTAAAGAAATATGTCCTTTTGCTTTCTTGATGGATTAACTGTTCGTTGTCGGAATAAAAATGCATTGCGATATATTCAAAAAATAAATATTTAGCAACACCTGTTAAATGTCAAGATTAATGAAATTCAAGAAATGAACGAATTTTTTGCAATATTTCTTAATAAATAGCAGAAATTATGCAACACACGTCTTTGTTAAATGAATCCTTTCTAAGCGTTCCAGTTTATCAATAAATCACGATACATATTAAAAAGTAACCGAATTTTCGATTGCGTTAGCCTTTATTATGTAAGAACGTAAAAATAAATGTTTCAATAGAGAGCGCCTGTTTTAATTACCCGCCATGAGTTTTAATACTTCAGTTAGTTATATTGAATCCTTAATGGCATATCTTGATTGAAAATTCGTTTTAGATTTTAATTTTTTGTTTGTATTAATTTGTATTAATTGTATTAATTCACTTATATTAAATAAATATTGCTCCACGTTAATAGTATCAAAAATATTAGTTATAAAATTGCACCACGTTGGAAGGTCTATAAAATATAACATATAATCGATTTAAAAATTTAATTGTCTTAGGTTTATTGCTCTACTCATGTTAATTGAATTAATTAATGAAACTAAAATCTAAACTTAAAAAAAATAATTCTTCCTTCATTTTTAAAATTTGACACTTGCGTTGGCTTTCCAATTTTCTTTTCCTTAAATTGTATTCGTATAGTAAGTAATACTGCATCTTCTATAATGATCCATTTCTTTAAATTTAGTTTTTGTTAAAAACTTTTTAAAACTATTTTTATCTTCTTTCTCTACAATTTTTCTTTTTGATTCTTAAGAAACGGACACCAGAAGTTTAAGTGTAATTGACTCAAACTTATTAAATATGGTCTTTTTAAATATTTTGAATGTCTTCCACATGACACTGTAACCAGGGAATTTATCTTATTTACTGAAAAATTATGTATATTATTGTACATAGATAGATTTCTGTACATAGACCTTTTTTTTTATCACTCGACTTTTTACAACCGGATAAGGACCCAACGTAGAAATTAAGATAGAACTGTTTTCACTTACATATTATACAGATATGCAGTTGAAAAAGTTTCAAGTTGCAAAAATTATTACAGTGTTTTATTTTAAAATGTAATTCTCAAGAGTTTAGTAGTGAGTTACTAGCTATAATTATGTGCAAATTAATTAATAACACTACCAACGCTTAACTCTAGCAGTAAGTTTCTCTTTGAATACATTAATAGAAGTGTAAATTATGTAGTGCAATTTTATAGTATTTCCTGACGAAGTTATTAAGAAATGACGAAATATTGAGACTATGAACATTTGAGTTTTAATGTAAACTGACCGATAACCCAAATTGTATTGAATTTATATATATATATATATATATATATATATATATATATACCGGGTGTATTATGAAAAACCTTTCGTGCTGTAACTTTTTTATTTTTTATCCGAATGTAATAAATTATACGTCGAACTAAATCGTTTTAAAAACACTGTAACGTGATCCGCTTTGAATTTTTTTTTACACTTTGTTTTTGACAGATAGCTGCCAACTGTGTTTTTTTAAATTGCACTATACTTTTTTTTCCTTATTCAAATATATTACTTTTTCTGAATATGAAACTGTAAACAACGATATCCTTGTATGAAAAACCCGAGAAATTGTAGGTTTCTTTTTTAGTTCGATTTATTCTGGTTTTTCCGAACACAGAGATTTCTTAAATGCATTTTAAATACTCTATTTCATTTTATTACCAGCAAATGTGTGTACCTTTTAAAATCACTTACATTCAATACTATATAGCCCATAAAGGATTACAAACCAATGTTATCAGTGAGCGGTGGGTCAACAACAACATTTACAGTGTTTATTTTAAAAATTTAAAAATCAAGTCATATTGAACGATAAAAGTGCATTCCAAATTTTCGAAGAGAGCTTTGACATCTGTCAGTCACACATTCATTATAACATTTTCAACGATTTATTTCTAAATTTTGTTATTGAAATGGATAATGGCGAATGTGTGGATGCGATTCAAGCATATTTTGAATGCGGAACAAATTCTGCAGCTGCTTTGCGACTTTATGGAAATCGTTTTCCTGACAGACTGCGTCCAAGTGCCGATAAGTTTGGAAGGCTCGTGCGAAATTTACGAAATTTTGGATCATTCAAAAAACCGAAAATAAACGCACGTGTAATTCAAGATCAAAATTTAGAATTAAGTGTCTTGCTCTATGTGGAAGAAAACCCTAATACGTCTACGCGAGAAATTGCTCACTACATGCAGGTATCACATTCTACAGTTCAGTACATTCTGAAGAAGCACAAGTTCTTTCCTTATAAACCACGGAAGGTGCATGCTCTCGGTGAAAACGACCCTCAACGAAGGGTTCAATTCTGCACGGTTTTCATGAATAAACTAAGGGAAGATCCAATTTTTTATCGTCGTGTGTTGTGGTCAGATGAATGCACTTTTGGGAAAAATGGTGTATTCAACAGAAATAATCATCGCCATTGGAGCACTGAAAATAACCATGTTGTGATGCAACACAATTTTCAAAATCGGTTCAGTGTAAATGTATGGTGTGGCATTTTAGGCGATAGAGTAGTAGGGCCTTTTTTTGTGGAGGGTAATCTAAACCAAGAAAAGTATAATAATTTGTTACGCAATGAATTAGGCGATTATTTAGATGAGTTGCCACTTGCTGAGTTAAACAGGGTGGTGTTCCAACAGGACGGTGCCACAGCCATACCCCATAATGCACGAATGAATACTGATTTTCTAAATAATTATTTTGGCGTCAGATGGATGGGCACTTACTGACCTATTCGATGGCCTGCTAGATCGCCAGATCTGAATCCACTGGATTTCTTTCTGTGGTCTTATATTCAAGATCATGTCTATTTGACTCCACTTGATACCAGAGATGATTTAGTAAGAAGGATAGTACAAGTATGTCATGAAATAGCACCAAATGTTATATTAAACGCAGCAGTTGGAGTTAATAGAAGGTGTCAAATGTGTCTGGAACAAAATGGGGCCAATTTCGAACATTTGATTCATTAAAATATATGATAGCTTGATTTCTGTAAATTTCGTAGTTTTTTTTTAATAATAACAAATTTGTCACTCAATTTAATGGAGGTGTCTTCAGGAAATAAATGTTTATTAGAATAAAGAAAAAAAAAATATGTAGTACAATTTAAAAAAAAAAATTACTACTGTCTGTCAAAAACGAAATGTAAAAAAATTTTTTTTTTTTTAAACAGGTTACAGTGCTTTAAAAACGATTTAGTTTGACATATCATTCATTAAAATCAGATAAAATATAAGGAAGCTACAGCCCCAAAGGTTTTTCATAATACACCCGGTATATATATATATATATATATATATATATATATATATATATTTAGTGTTAATAAGAATTAAAATTTATTTCTTATTTATTTTATTGACCGTGTCATAATATTAAAATAATAGACTTTTTCTTGGTTTAGCGACCTTTAATGAATTTCAGTTTTTTACTACGACGTTTCGACTTTTTTTATAATTAAGTCTTTTTCAAGTGATTAGAACTAAAAAATTAATACAACGAAAGGTAATAAATATATTTACATTTGTATGAATGAATTAAAATTAGAATAATTAATTAAAGTAAGGAAAATTAAAGGATACAAAACTCACCAATTTATTTCGTGTTAAAACACATATTTTGTGTAATATGTATGGTCGGACATGTCGAACCTTTTTATAGGGTCGAACTGCCTTTCTCGGAATATTTAGTGTAACTAAATGTCTTGGTGCAGAAATTAAATTGTTTATTTCGTTTTAAAATTAGTTTCGTCAGGCCATGTGTTTGGGAAAATACAGTATATGTATTTACAATGGGAAAATTTTTTTTTTGTGTGGTTGGTTTGTCTTCTATTGTTTAATGAGCGGATAATAAAGTTTAGAAAGGCCATCAATCTCGTTACGATCGTTGATTGTTTTGTTGTTTTTGAATATATGAATCATTTCTAAGACCTCCCTAGGTGGTCTTGTTTTCTCATATATGTTTCTTTTTTTTTGTTTGGAGCTTAATTTATTAAGTTATAACGCGCATGGGCTTATATTACGGGATATACATATGTCAAAACTATTATGCGTATACACAGTTAAATTCTTTAAAGGAATTAATACATTTCGTCAAACATTAACCCAAATTACCAGGGATTAAACAAGCATTCTCAGTTATCATATGTTCTTGCGTAATTGTGTCGCATATGTTCCGATGCTTCACATTACTTGGTCACAAAAAATTACGCATACCTACAGTTGGTTTAAATTAGATAAGTTATAACACCACAGATATCTAGACGAGAAGGAAATAAGAACATATATAAGTACTCGTGCAAACATTTCTACATAATATACGTAAGTTTTCCTGGTGTAAATAAACATGTTTATTATATTCTTTAGATATTATGGTCAGACGAACATGAGAGTATGTTTGCGTGCGTGTAGCTTGACCACAACATTTATTAAATACTTATGTATATTTATAGAGAGGTGTTTAACATCTTTTTGTCATTTAATTCCTCTTGATAAAATAAAAAAACGCAGATATTTGCAGTTAATAATTATAATTACCGTTTCATTATGTTCTTATTAAAGTTATTGAATAGGATACGATGGTAGCTTGAAGTGTTTTGAGCCTCACATAGAAATGAGTGTTTTTCCGATCAAATGTACACTCGGGAGCAAAAAAATCGACTCAGACTGCACACTCGCATTAAATTACCTCTGGCACAAAAACTAACACTTAAATTCCACTTTTGCGTTCAAAATCTTTAAGTTCAGGATCTTAGCTTAAAATGAGTGCATATTCTTTTAACTTACGCTTCTTATACTCTTAGACTACCCTACAATTTGTTGTGATCGATAATCACAAGATTTTGTATAAGTTGACATCATTGTTCTTTGCAGGCCAGTAGGTCGTTTAAAAGGCTTTCTACCTTATCAACCCGTATTAGTTGGCTGTCAAACGTCAACCGGTATACGTTTCCGTCAGTTACATTTAGGAATATTAGCTGCTAATGGATACTACAACCGAAGTAGCGGCTCAAGCGGTTGCATTATTGCAACAAGGCCATACATAATCAACGGGAAGTCGCTCGTGTGCTGCACATGAATCAGTCAGCCGTGTCAAGAGTTTACCGAAGATACCAGGAGAATGATAGCTTTCATCCAAGAAGAGGTTCCGGCAGAAAGCGGTGCACAGTAATGAGAGATGAACGTTTCATTGTTCAGAGCTCTTTAAGAAATCGGGCTTTCACCGGCGTACAAATTCAACGGGAGCTCAGAGAAACGCGGGGAGTGGCTGCTAGTCGGTGAACAGTCAGAAGACGACTCAAGGCAGCTAACCTTAGTCCAAAAAGGCCAGCTACGGGTCCAAAATTGACCCCAGCCAATCGAGCAGCTCGTCTCCGTTTCGCAAGAGAGCATGTTGATTGGGCAAGAGAGCATGTTGATTGGACAAACGAGCAATGGCGCTCTGTACTGTTCTCGGATGAAAGCAGAGTGTGTTTGCACGGAAGTGACAGAAGAGGAAAAGTATACAGAAGGCCGGGAGAAAGATTCGCACAATGCTGCATAACAGAAAAGGTGGCTTTTGGAGGAGGTTCCTGTATGGTGTGGGCTGGCATTTCTAAGGACGCAAAAACCGAGCTGGTTTTTATTGAAACCGGCGGCCGAGCAGGAGGTTTGACTGCGAACCGATACATCCAAGAAATTCTAGAGAACCATGTCGTTCCTTACGTTGGTTTTATCGGGGAAACCTTCATTCTCATGCAAGATAATCCACACAGTGCAGTTTCCGTAACGCATTACTTGCAAGAACTTGAAGTACGAGTTATGGACTGGCCGGCGCGCAGCCCGGACTTGAATCCTACTGAACACCTGTGGGATGAACTCAAAAGGAAAATTCGGGCTAGAAATCCTGCACCAGTTACGCTGCAGCACTTACCGAAGAATGGGACGCTATCCCACAAGAGAGCGCGATTAAACTTATTCATTCCATGAAGAACCGTTTACAAGCGGTAATTAGGGCTAGGGGCGGTAACACTAAATATTGATAATGTTTTTTGAAAATAAAAATAAAAATGTACTTGATATTACCTAGTCTATTCTTTTAAGTTTTCCGCGTCTGTTTTGAAGTTTTAGCATCCTAAAACATAACTTTATTTTTTCAAAGAAAAAGAAATGTAACTTAGAAGAATATGCACTCATTTTTATGTTAAGATCTTAAACTTAAAGGTATGAAAAGCAAAACTGGAATTTATGTTATATTTTTTGTGCCAGGGACATTTTACTGCGAGAGTGCGGTCTGAGTCGATTTTTTTGCTCCCGAGTGTAGTTTTATTTTTCAACATATAGTGGAGTGTCGTTAGATTTATGTCTCGACCGAAATCACCAGTGATCAAATTATCATTTTATCTTTTAGAATGTGATTTCGACACTACAAATTTTTACGCAATTTTTTTCGCTTTTAACTTTTTTAATTTTTTAAATAAATATCAATAGAATCTACAGAATGAGAAGTTACGTTAAATGGTTTACAAGTTTCATTTTTTGAACAGTATATCGCTCAAGTGTTTTCCTTGATTATCAATGCATTGCCGAATGCGAGTTCGAAAGTTCGCCATTACTCTAACCAACATTTTTTGAGGAATACGAGCAATCTATTCTTGTATCGCATCTCGTAAGGCTGGCACTACTAACTTTTATGTACTAACATGTGCAAAAATAAAATGGTTGAAATCAAATCAAATTAAAAAGAAAGTCTTACAAATTGGCTAATTTGTACAAACTGTGAAGTTAATATCTAGTGTGGCTTCCTCTTGCCTACACAAATGCTGTAATCCTTCGCAAAGTGTCTTGGGGAAAATTGGAGGATTTGGATGCCGTCGAACTTGTTTCCCTAATTACCCCAAACATGTTCGATTGGATTCATGTCTGCGCTGCATGCAGGTTAATCCATTTTACGGATATTGTGATCATCAAGATAAACGGTGACGATTTGAGCAACGTGTGGTCTAGCATTATCTTGCATAAAATTAAATTTTGACCAATAACATTTACTCCAGGGATCACTTGAGGCTCTACAATCTCGTTAATGTACCTTCGAGATGTTAGTCCACCATTGTGAATAACAACAAGGTCCACGCGAGTGTCTATTGTTATTCCACCCCACACCATTATGGATCCACCACCAAAAGGGACAGTTTCATACACTGTGTTTGGCATGAAACATTCTTCAGGCCTCCTCCAGACTCTTACACGTACAGAACAAGCTTGGACTCATCGCTAAACATAACAGGAGTCCAATGACGAAATTGCCAGTTTAAGTGTTCTCTTTCAAATTCAAATCTTCTTCGATCATGTTCTCTGATCAATTAGGCACTTTTGCAGGACGTCTTGATCTCAAATCAGCCTTTCTATGCCTACTGCGGACGGTTAGGTCGCTAATTCTTGTTCTTCTTGCTCTCACTGGATCTTCTTGCAGGTAACGCGCAGTTTGTGTCCGATTTCGAAGGGCTTGCAATCGCAGAAAACGGTCATCACCTGCCGTCTGCCGACCAGCACCTGCTCGCCTTGTTATGGAACCTGTTTCTCGATATCGTTTCCAAAGCTTCCACACAGTTTCCTGCACAACCCCAAGCTGTTGGGCAACATAACGTTATAAAAAACTTTCTTCAAGTAAAGTTACAGTTCTACTAACTCCAATCGACGTTAATTGCTGAGCCATTGCTTCTTTTAAACGTTAGTGAACTACCAAACTGGTTTAATATTGTTTAGCACTAAAATGACTAAAAGCCTGCTGAAACATTTATGCCTAAGTTATTTTTTTTTGTTTAAGTTTTTGTATTATTCGAACATTTTAGGTTGTAAGGTGTCTATAACTAGAGGTATTCTAGTATAATTTTGTAATTATGTGAATAAATGAGGTTCAATGTATATTTCAGGTTTGATCCAAATCTCTTAAAGTTAAAAAAAGTGATTATTTTGATTTTTTCAGTAGTATATACCGTGTGTCCCAATTTCGATGCTCACCATTGGTATCTTGGTTATTAGAAGATATAGAACAACGGTTAAATGGGGAATGTTTTGCAGAATTCAATACTCGCGGCAAATCTCATTTCAAATTTAATCTAACTTTTTAAATTTTTAAAATATTTTGAAAAATCAAAAATTTGCCGATTTCGTTATTCCTCAATAACTCGATAACGCTTAGTCTGACCTCTTTTAAAGTTTTACATTGTTGAGACACTTTTTTAAAACAAATTATTTGATACAAACAGAAACCCCCGATTGTCATTTGTTTTTAAGTTATTACCACTATCTTTTGTTTTCCATATGGCGGCCATATTGGATTTTGGGTTTGTTAGGTAGTCCTCAAAATGTGCTTTTCAACGATGTATATAACATGCCTGAAAACTTTTTATTTATAAGGAAAATATTAATAAAAACGTAAATTAATCTTTAATATGAAATTAGTAGGCTGAAAAATTAAACACCAATGTCAAATGAAAGTGAAAAGATATTCTAAGTATAGCAAACGCCAATTAAGTTGGCGCGAGGAGGGGTAAGTTTGCGCAGGATTAAAAGTAGTGGGGAGATTTGTGTTTGGTTTTACATCAAATGTCAGATAATTCTAACCTCTGAGCGTGTATCACTAGCAAAGACATTATGTTCCGTCAAACGTCAATGACAAATGTATTCTGACAATGAAACAAAACGATAACCTGTCAAAGTACAATTAGTACTGCAGAGATAAGTTAATTAAAACTACTTGTAGTTAGTGATAAGTAATTATTGTCAAGTATTAAGATTTATAAGTATTGATAATGGCACATACATATTCAAACGAAGAAAAAGTTGATATGTTGGAAGTGTATTTCAAAGCAAATAGAAACACTAAAAAAGCGTGCACGAGTTATGCAGAGCGTTTTCCAGAAAGACAACAGCCACACAGGACAATTCTTAGAAGACTAGTTAGCAAATTAAAAAACTTTGGAAGCTTCGAACAAAAACGAGCTGACTATGAAGTTAATGATGCTGATACACGTCTAAATAATATTTTGCAGAACGTTAGGAACAATCCCAGCACATCAGTTCGTCGTGTGACACGAGAAACAGGGATTTCAAAATCTACTGTTCACAGAACCTTGACGAAAAACAAGTATCACCCTTACAAACCAACAATTGTACAAGGTTTAAGTGATAATGACAATCTCCGACGATTACAGTTTAGCAGGTGGTACCTTCAAAAATGTGAATATGACGCTAATTTTCCTAGGAAAATACTATGGACAGATGAAACACGATTTACCAATTGTGGAGTGTTCAATAGGAATAACTATCATCATTGGTCTACTGAAAATCCACATTTGGTAAATCAAAGAAGATTTCAAGTTCGATTTGGTTTTAATGTCTGGTGCGGTTTAATTGGTATGACATTTTGTTTACATTTTTTTTGTTTTTTAAACACTTTTTTTCGTTTTAGATAATCAGTTAATAGGTCCTTTCATCTTTTATTACAATTTAACTGGTAGCAGATATTTGGAGCTACTAACAAACGAGATAATGCCTGCTTTGAGGCAAATTATTAATCCCGAGAACATGCAAAACATCTGGTTCCAGCAAGATGGTTGCCCGGCCCATAACACTCGTAACGTGCAACATTTTTTGAGAGAAAACTTTAATGAGAGAGTGATTTCAAATAATGGACCCGTGCAATGGCCTGAGAGATCACCCGACCTTACCACGCTTGACTTTTATTTATGGGATACCACTAAAAACGAAGTATTTGATTTTGAACCGCCAGAAACTCGGAAAATTTTAGAACAAAGAGTACTAGATGTGCTACGATCAGTAAACGGAAACACGCTACGTAGAGTTTGTAACTCTACTCGAACAAGGTGTCAAAATTGTGTGGAACAGAATGGTCGTCATATTGAACAATTTCTTTAAGTGAATGTGAACTTTAAGTTCTGTATCTTTACTTTTTATTTCTATAATTTTTTATCGTTTCGTTTGTTTACAGTATTACTTAGAATATCTTTTCACTTTCATTTGACATTGGTGTTTAATTTTTCAGCCTACTAATTTCATATTAAAGATTAATTTACGTTTTTATTAATATTTTCCTTATAATTAAAAATTTTTTGGGGCATGTTATACATCGTTGAAAAGCACATCTTGAGGACTACCTAACAAACCCAAAATCCAATATGGCCGCCATATGAAAAACAAAAGATAGTGGTAATAACTTAAAAACAAATGACAATCGGGGGTTTCTGTTTGTATCAAATAATTTGTTTTAAAAAAGTGTCTGAACAATGTAAAACTTTAAAAGAGGTCAGACTAAGCGTTATCGAGTTATTGAGGAATAACGAAATCGGCAAATTTTTGATTTTTCGAAATATTTTAAAAATTTAAAAAGTTAGGTCAAATTTGAAATGAGATTTGCCGCGAGTATTGAATTCTGCAAAACATTCCCCATGTAACCGTTGTTCTATATTTTCTAGTAACCGAGATACCAATGGTGAGCATCGAAATTGGGATACACGGTATATATATATATATATATATATATTGATAACGAGCAGCCTCTCGTTGTACTGAAAATTGATAACGAGCAAGATGCGTAATAAAATAATGTAAACGTTTATGAATATAAAAATGCTCAGCTGTGAATAAATGGCTTGTTAGTTTTTATATTTATTCGGTGAATTTTACATATACGAACTAATTACATTGCTCTAAGTAACATATAGATGGGGTTGTTCGAGTTTAATCTATATGCGCAAGATGCAAAGTTGCCTACTTGCGAATTATTCCATAAATGTAACCTAAAACAGCTGTTCGGATATAAACTTATTAATAAGTATTAATTAATGTGCGTTTATTATCTTCAGGGTCCGGCTAAACTCGAGAACAAAATAGACTCTAGTGTTAGGGCATTGTGATATGTCCAAATTTAAAGTGCGAGTTCGGTGACTTCAATCAAACACTACTGATATTTTTAGATTCCTAAATGATAGGTTAATTGTTGTTAAAGCTATACTACAAAATAAAATGTTGAGATCAGATTCACGAATAATAACTTTAATGTTCTTAAGATCTCTATTAACAGGTAAGTTATAAGCATTAATTGTTAAGTATAATTTGTATATAAATTTTGTAACGTGATAAATTTAATATGTTATTTAACTATGATAAATTACGATAAATATTACATGAAATAAATGAAATAGATAAATATAGAAATAGTGAAGATAATCTTTAATTAATTAGGAGAATTAAGTCAATAACTTTAATATAACTAGAATGTATGACGTAAAACAAAGAAAAATTAAATTAAAACGTAACTGTATTCTTCCTCTTTAAAAGTAATAAATAACCTAAATCTTATATATCGTATTTAATAATGTATATCTTAACTAATATAAATAATATACTATATTCCTTTTTTAATATGATTGTTTAAATTGTCTTTTCAATATAGATGTGAGATTTTAAAGAATACTTAAGTAATTGGTGCAGGATTCTGGATAAAAACGGGATCTCAAACGGTTTAGGAAAGGCAGGTTTTTCGTCGGCGTTCGAACGGCGTCACCCCGGTCAAAAACACTTTCTAACGAACTGCTTCTCGGCAAATTGCTCTTGGCAATATTTTTGTCACTGGTACACGTACGAACTTGAAATATGTGTCCAACAGGAGCTGGGAATATTGGTAAGATGTTTAACTAATTGGACGTATGAATTTACTTGTATTTATTGTAATTTTCTTCTTGTTTTTAGTGATACACTCAAAAATACGTCTGGATGCTTTAATGGCGATTTTTCAAGTTTCGCTAACCTTCTTTTATTTTTGTTACTTGATTTTGATTCGTTCATCGGTATGTATTCATTTAATCTCGACAATTACTACTAATGAAAATGACAATTCAATAATTTTAAATACATTTACATGTTGTAATAAATATTTACTTAATTTTAAAACTAATATGCATATAATGTGTATGTCAAAAATAATACATTATGCTGTTTTTATTATGGGATATTTTCCCGCGATTGACAATTCAAATTATGTACAGTTATACCTAAATAAATGGCGTCATTAATGATTTATCAATTAAGTTGATTTTTTTTTGTAAATACAAATTATCGAACTGAAAATACTATTACAAATGAAATGTTAGATTATAAATGTGTGAATGTCTTAAAAAAAAAATAATTAAACTTGCGTATTCAACTTTATTGATTTGACGTGGGAAGAATTCAGTTTTGACATATAATTAACTATTCAATAACTTATTTATATACATTAAGAGATTGTCCTTTTGCTTATTGGGCATACTTGAGTGTGGGCTTGACCTACCTCAATTCCCCAGTAATTTGGTATGCCGTTATTGACTTGGCAAAGAGGCTTATCCAAATTATTCTCTTTGAACTATTAAGTTGTTTGCTTTATCATATGAGTTTTTGTGCATATAAGCTGTTTTTAATATACATTTATAGTTAATGCTTGTCCCTTTAAGTGTTGATTTGTTAATATTATTTTTGAACTGTTAACTTTTTGAAGTCTGTTTTTTTTTTTTTAATTTAAAAGAAAATTATTATCTCTTCTTGATATATTGTAACGATGTTTTAATAGTTAAAATGATTTGTTTTGGGGGTTTACTCTATTTATTTTACTTGTTGATGGTCCATGCTTAAAGTTTTCTATTTTTTTTAAACTTGATATATTAATATAGGTTTTAGTTTTCACAATAAATAATTCTTTCATGTTAAATACATGTTCTGACTAGCGAATCCTACTCTTTTCTTATTATAATACCATTCCTTATTATATAATTAAATTCCCCATTATTAGACATTCTCATCTATATTTCTATATATTCATATTTATAATACTAATTCATATCTTATTCATACTTTATATCCCCATATTATATATTTATTCCTACTCTCTCTATTAATCTAGACTTTTTCCATTCCTTTAACATTACATCAAACCTTCTATTTATTCTTAGCATACTATTACTTATATATATATTACATTTTAGGAATTCATTTTATTTAATTTTAAGCATGTTAATATTCGTTTTGTTTCCCCATTACATATTTAACTGTTTATCATATTATATCATGTAGATACTTGTTCTTTCTATATTTGTTTGTATATCATATTATTTGTGTTGTGTTGTTTCAGTTTTTCGAACTGTTAACTACCCCTTTATGTCTTTCAAGTGTAACTGTATATTATATTTTAATTATAGATATTGATTTGTTGATATTAAATTTATATGTGTTTAGTTCTTATTCAAATTTGTTTTTTTTTTTTTTTATGCTGTATAATCTTGTAACATTGATATATGATACCTCCCCTTTATATAATCGGTATTAGGCTCGATTAATTCATATGTATTATAGCCTAATTTCTGATTTATTATAAATGGTCCTTGATAGGCCTTCAGTAGCTTACCCATGATTTTCTGTTTTGCATTAGATACTCTTAAGCTTTTGACTATAACTCGGTCACCTAATTCATATGTTTTGTATTTCTTGCTATAGTCATTCTGTTTCTTTTCCCATTTATTCTTACGTTTTATTAATTTTAGTCTGACCTCATCTGTACGTTCCGATAAATTTACTAACTCTGGCTCTACCCATGGTCTTTGTGGTGCTTCTCCTGTAAAAATCTTTATTGGACAGTGATTGTGGACTGTGCTGGGTGTGTTATTTAATATAAATTCAATTTGTGGTAGATGTCTAGCCCAACGATTATGTTTTTCATCTAACAAAATTCTGAGATACTTTAATATTTCTCGTATGTATCTTTCGGTAGGATTACCTTGTGGATATCGTATCGAGGTGTAGTAGGTTTTAATATTCCTTGTATGTAAAAATTGTTTATATCTATCATTTGTAAAATAGGTCGCATGATCTGAGAGTATAGCTTGTGGAGTACCATATTGGATAAAATAGTCTGTAAGTGCTTGTAGTACTGTATCTGTATTGCATTTTTGCGTTGGGATTAACTTTATATATTTTGAGAAAATGTCACATATTACTAGGATGTTCTTGTATCCTTTTGTGCTTGAGACTATCGGTAAAATGTTGTTTTAGATTTAACGATGTTATTTCGTTACTTAGGTTAAAATCTGTTAATTTGTTATTTAATTTTGTATGAGCTTCGTTACAGGACTTTGTTATTTCGGTTTTTGTTTCCGTATTTGCGGTTATTATTTTATTGTTGGTAATTACGTAAATTTCCTGTGAAGTATTCTCTAATTGTTTGGCCCAATGTTGGTTATGGACATTTAGAGTTTCGTCCATTTTCAGCAAGCATTTTAACTCGCTTTCTTCTAGTGTTTGATGTATTATCTTCTCGATCTTTGTTTGACTATCTTTCAAACCCTTTATATCCATCTTTATTTCTTCCTTGTCCTGTTTGAGTTGTTCTAATTTGCTGTTCAGATTGGTTTCTATGAGACTGATATTAGTCTCTAATCTATTATTATTTTCTGTGATTAGTTGTTTGAAATTTTCATTATTAATTTCTAATTTTCGTGCTAAATTCATTTCTATCTGGCTGATATTTGTTTCTAATTTTCGCGTTAAATTAGTTTCTAATTGACTTATATTTTTATTGTTAGCATCTAGTTTTTCATTATTTTCCGCTACAAATTGTTTAAAATTAGCTTCTTGTTTTTGTTGCATATTCATTATCAAAGCGGTTAACGAATTAAAGTTCATCGTCGCCTCTTCCTTTGAAGCTTCTGCTTGTGCTGTGGCTGTAACAGAATCACCCTGATCAGCCTGGTCCTCTCTATCTGCTAGGTTTTCCCTTGACTTACTCCTTGTACGCTTGTCCATATTATTATTATTATTGAAAAAATATATATGATAGTGTTATGATTATAGGTTCTATTAGTTTATGTATATTGATTATTCCTATTCTGATGTTTTAGTATTAGTGTTATATTTGCTAATAAATTGTATAAATAAATTCTTATCTCTTCAAATAATTATTATTTTAATCTTTTTGACCTATTCGTTTAGTGTTTATTATACAAACAATAACCCCTTTTTAAAAAAACAAACTTACAAATCCTGTTCCTGGGTACCAGTCAGCATCCTATCACACAAAAATGACCACAAGAAGCAAAATACAACTTACAATTATAAAAAATTTTGTATCTTAAATAAATCTAGAAAGAATACAGTTTTTTAAATTTATTCTCTCTCGTTTTATTTTGTATTACGTGTTTGATTGAGCACGTTTTCTAAGCGACACGTTGCGGCGACAATTGATAACGAGCAGCCTCTCGTTGTACTGAAAATTGATAACGAGCAAGATGCGTAATAAAATAATGTAAACGTTTATGAATATAAAAATGCTCAGCTGTGAATAAATGGCTTGTTAGTTTTTATATTTATTCGGTGAATTTTACATATACGAACTAATTACATTGCTCTAAGTAACATATAGATGGGGTTGTTCGAGTTTAATCTATATGCGCAAGATGCAAAGTTGCCTACTTGCGAATTATTCCATAAATGTAACCTAAAACAGCTGTTCGGATATAAACTTATTAATAAGTATTAATTAATGTGCGTTTATTATCTTCAGGGTCCGGCTAAACTCGAGAACAAAATAGACTCTAGTGTTAGGGCATTGTGATATGTCCAAATTTAAAGTGCGAGTTCGGTGACTTCAATCAAACACTACTGATATTTTTAGATTCCTAAATGATAGGTTAATTGTTGTTAAAGCTATACTACAAAATAAAATGTTGAGATCAGATTCACGAATAATAACTTTAATGTTCTTAAGATCTCTATTAACAGGTAAGTTATAAGCATTAATTGTTAAGTATAATTTGTATATAAATTTTGTAACGTGATAAATTTAATATGTTATTTAACTATGATAAATTACGATAAATATTACATGAAATAAATGAAATAGATAAATATAGAAATAGTGAAGATAATCTTTAATTAATTAGGAGAATTAAGTCAATAACTTTAATATAACTAGAATGTATGACGTAAAACAAAGAAAAATTAAATTAAAACGTAACTGTATTCTTCCTCTTTAAAAGTAATAAATAACCTAAATCTTATATATCGTATTTAATAATGTATATCTTAACTAATATAAATAATATACTATATTCCTTTTTTAATATGATTGTTTAAATTGTCTTTTCAATATAGATGTGAGATTTTAAAGAATACTTAAGTAATTGGTGCAGGATTCTGGATAAAAACGGGATCTCAAACGGTTTAGGAAAGGCAGGTTTTTCGTCGGCGTTCGAACGGCGTCACCCCGGTCAAAAACACTTTCTAACGAACTGCTTCTCGGCAAATTGCTCTTGGCAATATTTTTGTCACTGGTACACGTACGAACTTGAAATATGTGTCCAACAGGAGCTGGGAATATTGGTAAGATGTTTAACTAATTGGACGTATGAATTTACTTGTATTTATTGTAATTTTCTTCTTGTTTTTAGTGATACACTCAAAAATACGTCTGGATGCTTTAATGGCGATTTTTCAAGTTTCGCTAACCTTCTTTTATTTTTGTTACTTGATTTTGATTCGTTCATCGGTATGTATTCATTTAATCTCGACAATTACTACTAATGAAAATGACAATTCAATAATTTTAAATACATTTACATGTTGTAATAAATATTTACTTAATTTTAAAACTAATATGCATATAATGTGTATGTCAAAAATAATACATTATGCTGTTTTTATTATGGGATATTTTCCCGCGATTGACAATTCAAATTATGTACAGTTATACCTAAATAAATGGCGTCATTAATGATTTATCAATTAAGTTTATTTTTTTTTGTAAATACAAATTATCGAACTGAAAATACTATTACAAATGAAATGTTAGATTATAAATGTGTGAATGTCTTAAAAAAAAAATAATTAAACTTGCGTATTCAACTTTATTGATTTGACGTGGGAAGAATTCAGTTTTGACATATAATTAACTATTCAATAACTTATTTATATACATTAAGAGATTGTCCTTTTGCTTATTGGGCATACTTGAGTGTGGGCTTGACCTACCTCAATATATATATATATATATAAGGTAAACTTAATAAGTCGGCGATTAAAGGTCTGGTTCATTACTTCAAAGTATATATATTTAAAACAACCCTACATGTTTCGGCAATGATGCCTTTGTCAAGGGAATAAAATATATTTTTTATTCCCTTGACAAGGGCATCATTGCCGAAACATGTAGGGTTGTTTTAAATATATATACTTTGAAGTAATGAACCAGACCTTTAATCTCCGACTTATTAAGTTTACCTTATCATACCAAGGTCACGAAAATATTATATTTATATATATATATATATATATATATATATATATATATATAATTAACTAATATTTGGGTTATTGGTCAGTTTTTCATTAAAACTCAAATGTTCTTCCTCAATATTTCGTCAATATATTAATGACTTCATCAGGAGAAGCTATAAAATTGCAATATACATTCTTATACTAATATATTCAAAAAAGAAAACTTACAGCTAGAGTTAAGCGTGGGCAGTCTTATTATTTAATTTACACATAATTGTCACTAGCAACTCACAAATAAAACATGAACATTACATTTTTAAACAACTAAAACTGTAAAATTTCAACTTGACCTTTTTCACCCTCATGTCTGCATAATATGTATGTGAAAACAAACATCGTTAGAAGACGATCCACGCAGTGGTCGCCCGAGCACGTCGGTAAATGAAAGAAACATTATTGCCGTGGAGAACCTACTGAAAGAGGACAGACGAATGACTATTTATGAAATTAGTGTACGCCTAAGAATAGGTACACGACAAGTCTATGAGATCTTACATGATTGTTTGGGGGTAAGCAAGGTTTCAGCCCACTGGGTGCCAAGCCTGTTGGGACTGGAACAGAAACTCAATAAGTCTGACACTTATCGTCAACTTCAAGAGCTGTTAACCCGTTATGCTGATTAATTTTGGCAACGGATAATAACCACTAACGAAGGCTGGATTCCTTACTTCAATCATGAGATCAAAGTCCAAAGAATGGCGTAAACCCGAAGAAGGTCCTCCACTTAAGGCGCTTGCAGTTCCGTCTGTTGTAAATGCTCACTGTATGCGGGGATTGAGAAGGGATTATTTTTATGGATTATCTGGCCTTTCCGGGGTGTTCGTTTTGAGAGTTTAACTGACGTAAAACGTGCCACAAATAGGTGAATTGAGGAGACACTGAAAAAGTTCTTCTAGGACTTCTTAAAAAAATTAATTTATAGTTGAGATAAATGTATTCAATTAAATAGCGATTATGTTGAAAAACTACATTGTAATATTGATGAAAATTGACAAAATAAAAAAATTATAGCTAAATTCCCAGAACTTTAGAAACATCCCTCGTAATAAAAATTTTTAAAAAATACTCAAATACCAAAAGCAAATATTTAAACTTTATTCGAATTTTATAAGCATTTGTTGACGATTTAAAAGATATATTTCATAGTTTTAATAATAGTAGAAATGCTGGCACTGGGTTCGGGTAACACGACACCGTTCTAACGTGCCTTACGCTAGAACCGTATCTACATCACAACCTCACACAACTTCTTCGGTGTTGTCTCACTTATTACTTATTACTCACTCATACTCATACTGGCTACTTCCGGATGTGCCGGATGTCTGCATGCGTTTCAGTAGTGCCAACATTAATAAAAAACAAACAATTAAACATTTACGAAACTAGATCTTTCACACATTCTTCAATATTTTTTCTACTGAAAGCCTGGAATTTACAGATAAGTATGTTACGCAAATATTGTAAATACATGTATTTATAACAACACATCGTACATCTTAAATACATAAACATGAGAATTTACTCAGTTCCTGAAATGCGACAGCTTTCGCGTATGCTAATTTGTTTAGCATATTATATTTTAACCTGGTTTATAGAAAATAATAACCATCAATACGGACCTGGCTACTGTCTAGTATGTAATGAATAAGTAAGTATATAAGCAACTGTAGACGGCGGATTTTGCCATTCTGGGTCACTGGAACACATGACTAAGTTTATACGAACTTGTACACAATGTTCCTAGTTGCAACAATTCATTACGTTGACTAAAAAGGTACCGGCTAAAAATTTATGTGAAACTTGAATAAAATCGTTCAGTACCGTTCGTTTCTAGGTATATACTTGTATTTATTATTGCGCCAAGCACACTTACGGAAATAAATGAAATTTTAGTATTTAAAAGATTATTTATATAAAATTAAACTATTGTCTATGTAATTTACATAATTAATAATAATAATAATCATAATAATAATACAGTAAAACCTATCAATAATGATAACTAAAAAAAGAAGTAATATTGGCCGTTATATAAAGATGGCCGTAATTGTCAATATATAATTGTTTTTTATGTTTTATTAATTAAAGTAAATATTATATAAATAGACATATGTATACGAAAAACTGAAACTATTTAATGTATGTAATATATACAAAATATAAACTAGGTACATACTATAGATAATTGTATATACGTACATATATGTATATAGCAGATTCAATTAGTTGGGGATTTAAGGTCTGGCTTTACTTCAAAATGTATATATTTAAAACAATCTTACATGTTTCGGCATATGAAGCCTTTTTCAAAGAAATTTGAAATATAAATGACAGTATATTAATGTCAACCAATTGAATCTACCATAACATACTAAGGTCAAGAAATAATTATCGATATATATATATATATATATATATATATATATATATTAATTGTAATGGGACAAACTGCACCCATATTTCTGCAGCTAAAACGGAAAAACAGATTAAACAATGCACAAAACACAATTAAAATGGGTGAAATTGGCGAATTTATTTTGTAAAATTAGTATTAAAATGTATATAAATTAATATGACGACAACTGCACAATTCAAATTAACTTATTTTTATTTTTAATACTTACTTGTATATTCCTATTTTTAATTTCATAATTCAAATATTTAGCGCGAAACTACCGATATCTAATTTATCTACATCGAGATAATGTATTGATACCGATTTGACACGCCCTCTCTATAATTTAGAATAAACCCGAAAGAATGCAACTTTAAATACGTTATTGCAACATAACCTTATATTAAATCGTAAACATTATGCATTTGAAAATTATTGTAAAAATTTTATAAATTTGTTAAAAACAAAATATTAGTCAAATTCAACGTACAAATCGATGTAATGATGATAAAATTTCGAGGCTATTTGTTAATATGAAAATAGGCCTTGGAAAAATAAAAGAACAGAGGAGAAGCCGATAAATATTCTACAAGATATGGCCGTGTTTTTCAAGTTATAAAAAGTTTAATTAAAATATTCAAAATTTCTCATTATAAATACATTAAATTGAAACACAAAATATCAGCCAACATTTTGAAACACGAACCAGCCGAGCACCGCCAAGAATACGTCTGTTATCGAAGATAGCATCATTTGGAAATCGTAACTTCGACGAGTGAGCATCTTAGACCATCGAACGACGCTAAAGCCGATATCAAGATTCCAAAAGCCGTAATTGGTGTTTTCCAACAAACATCGCTTCCAGCCTAATTCATCGTATAAAATCTTGGAACACAGGTTCTTAAATAAACGATTTACTTCTTTTATTACCTAAAATATATATTACACTAAGAAAAATCATAACAACTTATTAAAATATCTACAAAACTTCAAAAATTTATTATCTATTACATCGTAAACACCATCATAATTGAAACACATAATTTTTATATAATATAACAACGTAGTGCTTACCTTATTTGTATAATAGTTTAACATATCTGATAATCTAGTTTTTTTGTTCACAAACACAACTTTTAAGAATAATTTGATACACATGTGCAACTATAGAAATATCATTAATAAACACTTGTTAGCTTTACCATAATTTGTTACAGTTTCCTACTTTTTATTCCAATATATATATTATTATTTTCTTTCAACCAGCCTTTTTTATTTGTTAGTATTTAGTTGTTGAGTTAAGCATATTATATAGACATAAAACATCATTTTTGGGAGATAATTCGCAGATCGACGAAGATTCTGAGATACTTTATATCTACATTATTTTATAATTGTGCTCTCCGACGGCTAGAAGTTTTATCATATGTGTACAGATGACGTTAAACCTATTGTGAATTATTTAATTCTGGCACCCAATATTTAAATTCAAATCTTCAACTATTACTTATATAAATCATTCATTTTCCGCTTCAACATGGGGCCTATTTAACATTACAGCCTCACTGTAATATATCAGTTATATTTATTTTTATACCAGCTTCAGCGTATAACATCATTTGACGAACTAACGTAGGGCTTTATATTATATAACGGTTCATCACGTATAACATCAATATATAGATAATTATTTCGTGACCTTTGTATGTTATGGTAAATTCAATTTGTTGCCGATTTAAGGTCTGGTTTTACTCCAAAATGCATATATTTAAAACTATCCTACATGTTTCGGCAAATGATGCCTTTTTCAAGGAATATAAAATATAAATGACAGTATATTAATGTCATACTTATACATTTGTAGTTTCCATGGATAAAATTATTCAAAGATACATTCCAGTTTAATAATACCAAATCATGCCTTAGTATTCTAAAATAGATAGACAACAAAAACAGGAAAAAACAAGACACGAGTTATTATTATGTATGCGCCCGTGGAGCGACTTAAGATGTTAAGCTGTCGGCATTCGCCTTAAACGAGAAACGAGAAAATAACGAAAACCTTCTCGGACAGCCAGTCAGGGATCAAAACACGGAACTGTCAGCATGATAAGCAAATGTATAGATATTTAAATAACATAAGATATATAATAATAACAGCAACATATATTATGATGGTAAATTGCAGATCGTTACATAATTAAGTTATAGTATATACTGCTTAAATTTTTTATATCACTTCTGTTGTTAATTCAATTTTTTTCCTGTTTAATACTAATCATTTCTTTAATTTCCCTTTTCATTGTGTGTTGTTCTTTATCAATTATCTGTGTGTTTCAAACTACAACGCGATCACCATTTCGATTTTGAAAACATGAAATATCTATGCACAAAACTTTCACTACGGTTTATACAATACTGTTCTTAAAGTGATAAAACTGAGGGTATACACTGTGTTGAAGGGAGGTAAAGAAGTTCTATGGAAAAATAAAATATATGACTGTCTGAATATCAAATAAATAAATTGAGTAAGGGCGAATTATTAATTTCGAATTGATCATTGAGGATCTTGTCGGTTTTCTTTAATTTATTAATTTCAAGTGAATCTAATGAATTAAGTTTTTTGCCCTTATTTTCTACGTGTAATATTTTAAAGTCTTTGTTAAAATTGTGGTTTGTTAAATTAATATGAGACGCATATGAAGAGTCACTTTTATTATCAGTTATATAAGAACAAATAATGTATTTGAAATTCAGTAACTCTTTGTATTATGATATTTAATTTTGAATTTGGTTCATGAATTGAAAACTTATTTTTATGTTAATGGTTTGATATTTACAAAAACATGTCAGTTTTCTTTAATTTATTAATTTCAAGTGACTCTAATATTAAGTTTTTTGCCCTTATTTTCTACGTGTAATATTTTAAAGTCTTTGTTAAAATTGTGGTTTGTTAAATTAATATGAGACGCATATGAAGAGTCACTTTTATTATTTCTAAATGAAGAAACATGTTCTTTGATGCGTATTTCAAACGATCTGCCTGTCTGTCCGATATACGCCATGGGGCAACTACCGCAAGTTAACTCATAGACTCCTCACTTTTTATTGTTATTTGTTAAATCTTTATTGTTTTTTTTTATAAATTTGGATAAATTGTTGTTAGTTTTATACGCTGTATAAATGTCTAACTGAAAGAAGAACAAACAGCCAATAAGAATAACATCCGAACAGAATTCATAGACATCGAGATTATACAAACCAACTGAAGGAAGATTTTCACCTAAAAACAAATTAAATAAAACAGTAAGAGGTTTAAATTACTCAATAGGGGCTTAATTTACAAAAATAAGTAGAATAACAATATAAAAAGGATTTAGTTGAGATTTTGGAAAATATAACTAGAATTTTTGTAATTTGTAAAATAAAGTTAAATATAACGAGATAACATTTACTGAAAGGGCATAACAATAATATAACACCAAATACAGCAGTAGTTCAAAAATAAACTGAAATTTTGTAAAATTAGAAAAATTTTGACAGATAAATGAAAATGTTTAATATACGATTAGGAATTTAAAGGAATTTAAAAAGTAAGAAGAAGAAGTCCTGAAAAATTCGAATGGCTTTTGTCTGAATTGAAATGTTATAAAAGCCAGAGACCGAAAAAATTGAAGGACTGACTGTTTTGACGCCGATGAAAAAACACGTACAGTAGTACCCCCATATCCGCGGGGGTTTGGTTCTGTGGTCTTCCGCGGATACTGAAAACCGCGGATAGTAGCGAACGCTTTATTTTCGAGTACAATATGAAATATGAAGCAAAGTTAAAACAATGAAACAAAAAAAAATAAGATATATAATATTTATTTAAAATAAATAAACAATAAATAAATAAATATTCTTGTGCTGTGGCACAAATAGAATTTAAGTTTAATAAATATATAAGTTCATACATATGTACATATAGTACATATTTACATACACAACAAGAAAATATACAACAAGAAAAACTTTATCATCGTGAGCTACATATTCATTCATCTTCCTCCAAGTCCAAGTTAGCAGTCGATTGTTTACTTAGATCTGAAGCAAACGATGTTGATGGCTGTGCATTATCGATAATTTTGTCGACTTTTTCAAAGAACATTGTTATTGGTAGTTGTCGTTTTTGTCTTTTCATTTCAATAAACAAATCCTCCAGAGGTTTCAAGGCTTCTATTATAGTGCGAGTAATTTTTATACTGCGTTCCATTATTGGATCATATTCTACTATCTGTTCTTTTAATGTTTGAGCAGTTCGAAATATCGCTGAAAATTTTTCAAGCGTCCATGCTGGCGGTTCTTGTTGACCCACATCCGCATCGCCACTCGCTTCTGGAGAAGATTTCACAAGGTCTTCCAATTCCTCGTTGGTGAATACTTGATCCTCTTCGTTTATGTAATCACTGAGTTCCTCTTGGGTTATATCGTTAAATCCTTCTCCATCTATTTTCTGCGCTATGTTAAAATATCGTTGTTTCATGTGAATTAATATCATGTGTGTCTTCAGAACTAAGAACGATGTCATTCCACAGATTTTTCCAACATGCTATTATCGTTTCTGACTTTAATTCCTCCATCGCTCCTTTGATAAATAGAATTGCGTCAGCAATTGTAAATGACTTCCAGCATTCCATGAGCCCGATATCAGAGCATTCGTTATCTATTGTATACAGCATTTCGAAAACCTGTCGAATATATATGGTTTTAAAGCATCTAATGACACCTTGATCAAGGGGCTGAAGAAATGAGGTCGTGTTAGGTGGTAAAAAAAGCACTTCAACATTTTTATCTTCTGTGCCTAGTGACACAGGAGCATTGTTTAGTATCAGCAGCACTTTAAATGGTAATTCTTCCTTTTCCAAATATATTTTCACTTCCGCAATAAAGCATTGATGAAACCATTGTGTAAATAGAACAGCCGTAACCCACGCCTTTCGATTTTATTGCCAAAACACAGGCAGGCAAGCTTTATCTTTGTATTCAAGAGCACGTGGATTCTGTGATCGGTAAACAAGTCCAGGTAAGTCTATCCTTAATTGCTTTAAAGCCTGGTGCACTCTTTGCAGTCTTATGAATATAATTCCGTTGAGGCTTTTTTTCCACATAAGACCAGTCTCATCGCAGTTAAAAACTTGCTTAGGATGATAATTCTTTTCTGCAATAATTTGTTTAAATTTTTCTGGAAACAGGGCAGCAGCTACATGATCAGCCGACGCAGATTCCCCTGTCATTTTTATATTTTTTAGATTAAACCGAGTTTTAAATCTATGCAGCCACCCCCTACTTGCTGTGAATGATTTTCCTTCCTCTTCAGTATAATCTTGGGTCTGCATATCTTCATCTAAAACCAACGCCTTTTGTTGTAGCACTTTGCCATCGATAGGAATATGTTTTCTTGTCATATCTTCCACCCATAAATTTAAGGCATTTTCTACCTTAAGTAACACTTTATTACGTATTGTGGTTGCAACTTTTGCAGTTTGGGGTGCACTAGAAAAACAGCTCGAATCTTATCTTTGTTTTTTAACACTTCTCGTATCGAAGATTCGTTTTTATTGTATATTTTAGCAACAGTTGCAATAGATTTTTTTTCTATTTCAATCATATTTATGATTTTAATTTTTTCACTAATAGTCAGCATTTCACGTTTTCTTTTTGGTTTAGAAGCCATTTTAAAATGATTTTCAAATTTACTTGCTTTATTTAAAAACTATTGCAAGCACTGTCTTGTCCGACAATTCGAATGGTACTAAACTCATAGTTAACAGGAGCGTTTATATGCACAAGTAAAAGCGAGTGGCACCTTAAGCACGTTCCAATTTGTTTAACTTATCATAAGAGAGCGCCGAATTCAGGGGATGACTCATATATACGACGATATATCGACAAATGCTCCTATAACTTTTATATTTATTGATATAACGCGTTTTCTGCTCATCATAGATAAATCGCGGATGACTTAAACCGCGGATACGGAGTCAGCGGATAACGGGGTACTACTGTACTTCGTGTAGACAAATAAAATAAATAATACGTACCTCGTATTAGCAAAGTCAAATAAATAATACGTATCTCGTGTGAAGAAGAAAAATAAATGGAATAGTGTCAATCAAGAGTCGAAGAAGCTAGGTGAAGACAAATAGCCATTTAAAAAGTTAGGAGCTGCCTAAGGAAAATAAACACAGATATTAAATAAAAAAGAAAATTACCATAAAGAAAGTGCTATCTGTCATTGAGTAAAATAAGATCAAATAAATGCCAATACTAAAAACACCTATTTTTGTAAATATCAAACCATTAACATAAAAATAAGTTTTCAATTTATGAACCAAATTCAAAATTAAATATCATAATACGATATTCAGAAAGCAAGGAACGTTTTGGAATTTAAAAAAAAACAAGTACAAGAAAAACTTTTCATTATATACATGTGAAAGAGGGACTAACATACTACTTTTCAACATAATCACCACACAAATTCAGGCACTTATCATAGCGGTGAACAAGCTTTAAAAATCCGGTGTCATAGAATTCTGCCGCCTGTGATCTCAACCACTCAGTGACGCGTACTTGGAGCTCCTCATCGTCGTCAAAACCCTGTGTTGCTAGCCAGGTCTTCATTTTCGGAAATAAGTGAAAATCACTTGGAACAAGATCTGGACTGTAGGGGGGATGAGGAAAAACTTCCCAGATGAACGAGTCCAAAAGTTCTTGCGTATGGTTTGCCGTGTGAGGCCGGGCATTGTCATGAAGAAGCAAAATTTTGGATGACAATTTTCCTCGGCGCTTGTTTTGGATAGCTCTCCTTAGGTTTTGCAATGTTTGGCAGTACCGCTCAGAGTTTATTGTTGCGCCACGCTCGAGAAAATCAATAAGAAGAACACCTTGCTTGTCCCAGAACACTGTTGCCATAATCTTCCTTGCCGACAAAGTTTGCAAACATTTTCTTGGTCTTTTAGGGGAACTTGTGTGCCCCCACTCCATGGACTGTAATTTGGTCTCACAATTCACATGTTTCATCCAGGTTTCGTCTCCTGTTACGATTCGATCCAGTAGTGCATCTCCATGACTGTGGTAGGCCTCCAAAAACGTCAAAGCTGCCCCCATTCGATGTTCTTTATGGTGATCTGTAAGCATTTTGGGCACCCATCTTGCACAAAATTTGTGGTAGCCTAGCTTCTGTGAAATAATTTGAAACAATAAGGTCCGTGAAACTTGTGGAAAACATACAGAAAGCTGAGTTATTGTGAAACGGCGATTTTCACGAATCTTTTCGTCAACTTTGGAGACCAGCTCGTCAGTCACAATGCTCGGACGTCCACTCTTTTCGTAATCATGAACATTTGTTCGGCCATTTTTAAACTGAATGCACCACTTCCTGACAGAACTTTCATTTATTACGTTGTTCCCGTACACTTCACACAGTTCCCGATGAATTTGTATTGGTTTTAAGTTTTTTGCCAACAAAAATCGAATCACAGACTGCACCTCACAACTGGCGGGATTTTCGATTGCAGCACACATTTCAAATTTGAATATTAAAAAAACGGGCAGTGCGGAGATGTTCTCGTTGTTACAGCTGGACGTTGACTGAGGTGCCGAGCACGAGCATACAAATATATACGCGATTTGGGTACGCCTGGCGGCGTCAGGTGGAAACGTTCCTTACTTTCTGAATATCCCTCGTACAAACAGTTACTGAATTTCAAATACATTATTTGTTCTTTGTTCTCGTTTATCGAGGATCTATGATCCCAATTTAAAATAAGAGTTAAAAAAAATTTTTAAATTTTAAAAAGTAATAAATAATTCCCTGAGAAAAAAAAGAAGATACAAGTCCATCTGCCCACAACGAAGAGCTAGTCGAGGAAATACGAGAAAGATAAAAATAAAATTTTTATTTTTATCTGACAAGTCACCACCTCTTGCTGCTTCACAGCTGTTCACTCTTTTGTTATAATGTTCTATTACATTTTGACATAATTGAGGATTTATTTTACCAATGACAAGAATAATGTCATCCTTTAGTGCCGGTATCGATTGTGGTTTGTTCTTATAGACCAGGCTTTTTAAGTAACCCCAAAGAAAATAGTCCAACGGTGTTAGATCACATGATTTTGGTGGCCAATTAACCTTACTACTTCTTGAAATAATTCTTCCAAGAAATTTTTGCCTTAATAAAGCGATCGTTTCATTAGCAAAATGAGATGTTGCACTGTCCTGTTGAACCCATCTATACTCTAGATCAATATCATTCAGTTCAAGCCATAAAAATTTAATTAACATCTCTCAATATTTTGAAAGAAATATGGTCCAATTACACCACCAAACTATAATGTACCCCAAACAGTGATTCGTTGAAGATGTAAAGATCTTTCATGAAATACTCGTGGATTTTCCTCATCCCAAATTCGACAAAATTTGTTTGTTAACAAAACCACTGATTTAAAAATTTGCTTCATCAGAAAAGATGATTTTTTGCGAAAAATAATTTGGTTGTTCTTTAATCAAACTGACGAATGTACGACGTTTTGCATGATCCGATGGCTTTAGTTCCTATGTTATTTGAACCTTATATGCCTTTAAAGCTAAATCCTTACCGTAAAATGCGCCATGTTGACTAGTGGACATTTCAGATGCTTCAGCAACACTTTCACGAATCAAATCAATATGCTCTTGTGAACGACCACTAAGAGTGTATCTTTCTCTTTTTTGATCTTCCTCTTAGAATGATCTAATAATTCGACCAATAGTTCTTTCAGATGGACGATCATGTAAACCATAATATTCACGTAATTTTCTAAAAACATTTTTCACGGAACGCTGATTTTCATAAAACAATTCAACAAATTGAACGCGTTGTTGTATCTTGTAAGAAAACATTCTTATTTACACTTCGTAAATGTCAAAATACCCAGACTAAATTAAGTGCGGAATCTATATTTTATTTATTTTTAAAATAAGGCGCTCAATTTGAAGCATTATTTGTAAAGCATTGAAGAAAATTGAAAAAGCAAGTTAACGTGTGGTTAGTACAATGCAATTAATTTCTGTTAATTCCTGAATTTAACATACAATTTAATATCGCCGTAACGCAATTAAAATGTAAATTTTTACTTTTAGATACATTCTTTGTATTGATCATTCCATTATACCATCAGGAGAGTATACTGAAAGGGATTTATAATTTTTCAGGTCAAAATGCCAGCTGTAGATTTCCGGGAGCTCCGGCGCATTCCAACGTTATATTCTCGGATGAAACTCTGGGTCCGGGTTCAATGGCAACTTACGCTTGTGAAAGGGGTTTCGAGCTTCTCGGTCCAACCAGGAGAGTTTGCGAAAACGGGCAATGGCTCCCGGAAGGGATACCATTTTGTGGTGAGTGTTTAATAAAATGATCTCAGTGTAATAAATTTTAACAGTTGTTTTACAATAGCAAGTAAGTTATATGTATATTAATAATTAGAGCAGACCAATTTCCGTGTGCGCCATGAGCGCCGGTGTGGGAGTGTAATTCGTAATATATTAGAATATGCGATAGAATAGGGACGCAACATGAGCTTGTTACCGATATAAGTATAGAAGTAGAGACATTTATTCTATCAGAAATAATTAAATATACTTTTGGTTTTCTGCTATTAAAGTAATATGCATAAACACACGAAAAATAAGAATAGTACATATTATAGCAGGGTTGTATGTACCTATAAATAAAATGGAAAATATATGAAATCAGTGATAGTGTGCACGACAGAGGATTTAAAAAAAACACTTACCGTTTTAAGCGTCTTCCAAGGATTGACAAACTGGAGAAACTCGATTGTATATTTTCAACATCAGGTGCGTTTCTAAGGTTATTTCTGAAAAACATGTCCGCCGTGAGGAAAAAATATGTTTATATTCGGAAAACGAGCGTTCTCAGTCTAGTGATGTTATATTCGCATAATCAAAATACTTTTTTAAACAACTTAACGCATCTGTAGACGTGCCCTCACAAATACGTGTTAAGGTGTCAAAATCTGCATTTCCGTCTAAAACACTTTCAAATTTAATTAGAACACTTTCACTTTTTGCGTCTTCTACAGCACACAGTTGTGCGAACAGTTGTGTGAACATCTTTAACGATTTGCAGTGATTCCTCTAACGACAGCGACGAATTTTCTAATTTTGTTATTGCTTCTTCTAGTCCCAAGTAATTCTCACGAATACTTTGTAAATCCATTTTAATCTGGGCATCTTGAATTTTTTTCTGGCTTGTATTGATAGCTGCACTTTCTTTCGGATCGAATGATAAAACCACGTCCTTAATTTTTTCAAAATGTTCATGATAGTAAAACCCCGCCCGTAACCATGTACCCCAACGTGTCAGAATCGGCTCAGGGGTATGGGGACACAATTCGTGAAATTTCCGAATACGTTTTGGAGATTTCAGGAATACTGTATTTGTACTCTATATTAAAGCATCTACCTCTGGATAACATCTACGAACCTGTTCTGCTACAAGGTGTAGAGCATGGAGTTTACAACTAATATGGAACAAGTTAGGACAATATTTTCTAAGAGACCGGCCTTCAGAACACATGGTTGCGGCACCATCGGTCATAAACATTAATACTTGGTCTTTCGAAAGTTTAAATTTTTCCAAAGTATCTAATAGCACCTCTGAAATTTTTTCGGCATTACATTGTTCTAGTCGTCTGGATGCTAATAAAATTGAAGACGTTGGTTGATGTGGTTCCATATTACGCGCCATCATATTAACTACAGATTGTTTTTTGCTGTCAGTTGTTTCGTCCACACATAACCACGGTTTTTCATTTTTCAGTTCGGCTTTGATTTTATTTTCAACCTGTTTACGCACCGATGGTAAATTCCTTCGTAACGTTGTCGTTCTCGGTAATGTTTGATTCGCGTATTTATTCCAAAATGAAATAAATGAATCATTACTTAACAAGGTAAACGGCAGTGTACACACAATCATAGTTACACATAGTTCATGTATAAACTGTTGTCGATTAGTTTTGTTATTATTGTGCTTCGAACTGCTTACGTTTTCTTTACAATGTGTTTTTGACCAACATATTAGATATGTATTGCACACTAAACACTTAATTTTTGAGCCATCGTATATTAAGACCGGGAAATCCATAATAAACTTATTCACTTCGTCTGACAACGATCGTTTTCTCGATTTATGTGTCGACGACATTTTATTACGTATTGCTTACACTTACATGCAGTCTAAGCAAGTACCAAACACATACTGAATGCTTTTTATTAGTTCTGATGCAATTCAATCATCCTCGCATCTACGCACATGGCGCGCACGGAAATTGGTTTGCTGTATTAATAATCAACTTTACTTAGAGAATGGATATCAAACTTACTTTTAGGTAATAAGTGAATGGCTTAAGGGGAATAAGCTGTTTTTGAATATTTCAAAAAGAGCGTGCTAAAATAGTTAACAGTCTTTTCGATCTGTCTATACTTTAGTTCAACGGAATAATATACAGTGATGGAAAAATGTGTGAAAACCGTTAAATAACCGTTAAATTAAAAAAAGATATTTAAATAGCATTTTAGACACGGAAATTAGGCCAAAGAAATTTAAGTACATCAATACATTAAGCACGTATTACGAATTTGTTACAAATGAAGCAGATATGCATTACACACATGGACATACATCTGGTGCCACTTGATAGGACAAAATTTACTATACTTGTGAGGCGATCCATCAAACATTACTTCACTAGTCAAACTGACGAAGTCTAGTGAGACAGAAACACGTGTCTTTGGCTGAAGTAAATGTTGGCAAATACGAGGTGTATGTCTATGTGTACAGATACAGATGTGTGTAATGCATATCTCTTTCATTTATAATAACGAATGCAAGTATTATTTATTATATTTATAATCGCACTTCTTCGGCCTGCCCGGCGAAGTTGTATCAATTTGTTTGTCTTGCTTATGGCCTACCTATGGCGCCTGTAATTTGCATTAAGCCGATAGTGTTAAGTTGATAAAATATGGGGATTCTAGCGCAAAATTACATGTATTTTCTTATGCAGGTTCATTTTGCAGAGTTTTGATGGAGGAAGGTTAGTTGGGGTGAGCTTGTACTTTTATGTGGGGACGAGTTTTAAAATACATAAGGGATAGTTAGATGATTGGAGACTCATGATGGATGGAGTACCAAGGGCTTACCAGGGGCCTGCAAGGAGGTCTCGAAGGGCGGGGTGTCAGGGCGTGCCAGAGCGCTGTAAGGGTCTACAGAGAGTCTATAGAGCCTGCTAGGGGTTAGCAGAGGTCCGCAAGAAAGTCCCTAAAACCTGCGAGGGAAGTACCAGGGTCCTGCGAGGGGATTGTCAAGGGAGCCTTCGTAGTGTCGAAAATAACATCAAAACGGCTCTATCTCGGCTCTGGAACCCCCTTGCAGGTCCCTGGCGCCCTCTTGAAGACCTCCGACCCCTTCAGGACTTTCTTTTAGGCGGCGCACCCTCTTACAAGCCCCTGTCACTTCATCCCTTCGATCGCATAACTCACCCCTATGTATTTGAAACTTATCCCCACATAAGTTCACCCGAATTTACCTTTTCCCACCAAAGCTCGCCCCAAAAAATGGCAAACGAACCTCCATAGCTTATCTACTGGAATGCTACGGCGTGAATTGTTTTTATATTTTCTTAACATAAGAATAAGAAAATAAAATCTTTTCCTTCTAATAAAACGCTATTGAAAGTGCTAATTAAAAAAAGGATTCCGCATTTTTGCAAACGTATACCAGCAGCCAATTACCATTTACAGCCAAATTACATTACACAAACCACTTAAAAACGGTTCTCTCTTCTTTTTCTAACAAGTCTCGGATGTTATTTACAAGTGAAAAGAAAAATCGCCGGATTCCGCGTTCTGTATCAAATGCATCTCACATAACTAGGCATTTAGTTAGAAATTCATTACGAAATGAACAAACGATCGACTTAAACGACCAGCTAATACTATATAACCAAGACGCGGCGAAATAATCTGAATTAATTTCTTCATCGTTAAATGCACACGAGAGGATAGAATCTTGCCGGAGGCATTGTCGTGACACACATTTCGAAGCACTCACAAACACACATACACGTATATAAGCGCGAAAGAAAGTACGACACGACAATCAGAAGACACGAAATGTTCATAAAAAAGAGAACCCGACAAGTCTTCGACCTACCAGCCGTGACCGTCCTTCCCGGTAATGTTATACGTACTATACAGTGCGAGGCCGCTTAAACGCATAAATTTGGATAAATTGTAATGGTTAATTGTTGTGCAACAATGTCGGATATCTTTTCAAATTACTTTTCTTTTTTTATCTGAAGAATAGTATTATCAGAATAATTGAAACATACATGAGTAGGTAAACCCCACCAGTTTTGTATAATACAAAGGTATTTTTAATAATATAAAATATTATTAAAAATCTGGTGTGAAGAACACAAATGCAGGTTCACTATTAATATTTTCTGTGAACGTGTCCGAATATATCCTATCCTATCGAATTTACTTCTGCGCTCGGTCTGAATAATTACGGTGATAGGGCGATGTGGTTCTTTTCTGTGAATGTGTCTGGGAATATCCTTTCTCCAGCAGGGACGTACCGATAAGCCTGTAGAAAGGTGAAATACGTATCTACGTCTCTGGGGATAGGATATATTCGGACACGTTCACAGAAAATATTAATAGTGAACCTGCATTTGTGTTCTTCACACCAGATTTTTAATAATATTTTATATTATTAAAAATACCTTTGTATTATACAAAACTGGTGGGGTTTACCTACTCATGTATGTTTCAATTATTCTGATACATTACACATGCGGTTAAGCCGTAGTATGAGTGAAGACACAAACAAAATGCAGTTTTCTAGAGAGATTGGCTGTGCCAACCTTTAGAAGGACGTCGTTACTTCACATTAATTATGTGGACGGTATGCGAGTACTTCGGCTGTCTGACAACAGGCACCGCCGAATTTACTTCTGCGCTCGGTCTGAATAATTACGGTGATAGGGCGATGTGGTTCTTTTCTGTGAATGTGTCTGGGAATATCCTTTCTCCAGCAGGTACATACCGATGAGCCTGTAGAAAGGTGAAATACGTATCTACGTCTCTGGGGATAAGATATATTCGGACACGTTCACAGAAAATATTAATAGTGAACCTGCATTTGTGTTCTTCACACCAGATTTTTAATAATATTTTATATTATTAAAAATACCAATAGTATTATCAACATATAAATATACTTTCTACATTTTACGACGCTAATTATTCGAATTTTTTAATAGAAAAACATTGCCCTTAAGCAGGATTCGAACCCACGTCCGTGGTTTGCCGGACCATTGCTTTAACCACTAAAGTATTAAGGACTGTGATTTCGAATCATTGTGGGAAGGCCTTCCCTTGCCGGTGATATTAAAGGGAGGTCGTGAAATAACCTAAACAATAATGAAAAATCATTTTATGAGACAAAATAATTTATTATCAACATTTTACTTACAGTAAGTACCGCATGCGTAAGCGCTATTATGTTACTTATGGGCACTGAGGCAAAGGAAGACACAACAGTATCTGAGCAAATGTACACCTTCCTAAAAAAGAACTTGGAAGTAGATATCGACATACGAACTGTAAAAAAACTGGGAGACAGAATCTGGTTAATAGAGCTACAGAACACAAAAGATAAATACGACATTATGAGAAATAAAAGTAAACTAAGGAAAATTGAGGAGTATAGAATTTATATAAATGATGATATGACCAAGGAACAAAGAGAAATACAGACAAAAATCAGAACACAAGCGAGAGAAGAGGAAAAGGAAGGTAATAGGGTTCAAATCGGCTTCCGAAAATTAATTATTAATGGACAAAAATGGATATGGAATAATGAACAAGGCAAACTAGTGAAATATAAAGGAGATAAAGAGAAAAAAAACTAATAAGTAGCGGAGTGGAGGAGGATGATAAGGATGACGGACACAGATATGGAAAAGGTAACGAGAAAATAAAATCACAAAAAAAAAAATGGAAAAGAACGAACTGGAAATTACGAAATGGAAAATAGGTACATGGAACATTAAAAGTATAACAGGGAAAGAAAAAGAATTGGAAAAAGAATTCGAAGAAATGAGTTTGGATATACTGGGTATAACTGAAGTAAAAAGAAAAGGGAAGGGAATAGTTAAAACCGCTGAACAAAACACTATGATATATAGCGGAGTTCCAGAGGAATGCAGAGCCGCAGCCGGTGTTGGATGTATAATACATAGAAGAATAGAGAAACAACTGTACAACTGGAAAGCCTGGACAGAAAGAATATTGGCAATAGAAATGAGGGAAGCGAATATTTTTATTAAAACAGTAATAGTGGTGTATGGCCCCAATGAAGATGAGAAAGCAGAAAACAAGGACAGATTTTGGGAGGATCTGACGAGAGCGACGGAAGAAGCAAAAGGAATGATTTTTATAATCGGCGATTTTAACAGTAGAGTTGGTAAGAAGGACGAAGTATATAACAGGTCCATAGGAATACATGGAGAAAACAAGAGAAATAATAATGGTAAAAGAATGTTGGAATTCTGTCTAATGCACGACTTGGTGATTACGAACACTTACTTCCAACATAAGGAAATACACAAATACACTAGAGAAGTTCAAAGTAGAAATGAAAGGTCTATAATAGATTATGTATTGGTGGAAAATAACAATAGAACAGTAGTAATGGACACTAAAGTTAAAAGGGGTCCAGAGATAGGCAGCGACCACTTCTTAGTGGTATCAAAGATCAGGGAAGAAAAAAAATATATCACAAAGAACAAGAATATAAACGGACAAAAGAAACCCCAGGATGAGACAATAAAGTCGTATAAATTAAGAAATCCAGAAATAGCAAGAAAATATACAAAAGCGATAACGGATAAGATAAAAAAGATGGAGGGAAGTAGTGTGGATAAAAATGCAGAACAACTATGGAACTACTTTAAAGAAACTGTGATAGAAACAAGTACAGAAATATGTGGAGTGAGTAAGAAAAGAAAAGATAAAAAGCAGACTGTGTGGTGGACAAATGAAATTAAGGAACAAATAAAGAGAAAGAAAGAGACATGGAAGAAGTATCTATCAACAAAGACAATACATAGTTATGAGCTTTACAAAAACGAAAGGAAGAAAGTAAAGGAACTTGTAATAGAGTCAAAGAAAAACAGCTGGAAAGAATTTGGAGAGAGGATGGAAATAAACAGCAGCGAGAATCAAAAGCTGTTCTATCGAATATTAAAGACGTTTAGAAAGGAAAGAACGTATGAAATGATCCACATTAAAGATCATATGGGAAACTTAATAATGGAACAGGAAGAAATAACGAAAAGATGGAAAGAATATTTTCAAAAACTGCTGGAAGGAAAAGAATTAGAGAAAGACACTACAAATGAACAACAAATGATAACCAAAGAAGCCGAGGGAAAAGTAAATATGCAGGAGTTGGAAGAAGCAATTAAAAAGTTGAAGAATGGTAAAGCACCAGGATACGATAAAGTAAGCTCAGAAATGATAAAACATATCGGACAAAAAGGAAAAGAAATGATGCTAGATATGTATAATAAAATATGGGACCAAGAACAATTACCGAAAGACTGGAGGATGACATTGATAGTACCAATATATAAAAAAGGAGATAGGAAGGATTGCAATAATTATAGAGGTATATCCTTAATAAGTACAGCCATGAAGATTTATGAACAGATATTGGGAAATAAACTGAAAGACAAAATCGAGGAAACATTAGAAGAATCACAAAGCGGGTTTAGACGTGGAGGTAGTATACATGATCATATATTCTCCATTAGACAAATAACAGAAAAGGCACGACGAGAACAGAGAAAGGTTTATATGGCATTTGTGGATCTTGAAAAAGCATTTGACAAGGTACCAAGAGAAAAAGTGTGGAATTCACTAAAAGAAAGAAATATAAACGACAAGTTTATCAGGGTAATTAAACAAATATATGAAAATAATATTAATGCTGTAATAACTAATAATACGATGTCAGACCCATTTACTTCCCAATCCGGCCTGAGACAAGGAGGAAGCTTGAGCCCACTATTGTTTATAACATTTATGGACGAAATTATAAAAAAATGCACTAGACAAAGTAAGAAATTCAATGTAGGTTACCACAACATGCAAAGAGTACAAATATCGGAGGGAGCTTTCGCAGATGATATTGTGATTGTTGCCGAAAGCTAGAGGGATTTACAACGTAATGTTAGCATATGGCATAAAGAGCTAGAAGAACACGGTATGAAAATAAACAAAAACAAAACAAAAGTTATGGTAACAGGAAAGGAGCACACCGAAATAAAAATAGATATAGAAGGAGTAAACATAGAGCAGGTGAAAACATTTCAGTACCTAGGAGTATTACTAGATGAGGAAGGTACTCAAGAAGCTGAAATAAGTAAAAGAGTTGAAAAAACGATGAAACTTTATTATGCAATGAGTAACAAATTCATTAACAAAAATGAAATAACGCGGAAAACAAAAATGAAAGTGTTTAAATCGGTATACAGGCCTGTGTTGACATTCGCATGTGAGTCATGGATTTTGAACGATAGACAAAAAAATAAGATTCAGGCTGTTGAGATGAAGTATTTGAGAAGAGTACGAGGCGTGACCAAAAGAGAAAAAATGAGAAATAAGGACATAAGGAAAGATCTAGGAATTCAATCGGTTCTTGAATTTATTGAACAAAAACAATTGGAATGGTGGGGGCATCTCATGAGGGTGGAAGAATCGAAACCAGTAAGAAGGATATGGGAAGCAAGAATACAACGAAGTAGACAACGGGGAAGACCAAGACAAACGTGGGACAATGCAGTGGCAAGAATATTACAAGGAAAGAACAAGGGATGGGTAGAGGCGAAACAACTAACACAAAACAGAAAGGAATGGAAGAAGTTTGTTCGCAGTTGAAGAATAAGGGAAACTTTCCTACACCATATTATGGTAGAAGGAATTACTGATTATATATATATGGGCACTGAGGAAAAATATACTTTCTATAAATACGAATTTCGCTTGTGCATGGTTTTGTCTATACTGCCGTCACAGAATCGTTCGTTAATTTTTTATTTCAATTATACCAGAAACCTCTTCGTTTTTTGGGAATCTAGCATTATAAATTTTTAAGGCAAGGGCAGGAGAAAGAATATTGACTCACTTTGTAAACCTATGTTAATTCTATAGTAAGAAAGGGGTACACATCGTCCCCATAGAGCCTGTACTGTTTTCTAAGGAGTAAATGGACTATATGCTAGCTCTGAACAAAAATATAAAGTTTAATGCGAAATGCACAATGCTACTTGCTTTCAGAACAGACTATATACTATATAAAAAATCGAATCAGTAATGATTAGGGGTCGGACACGAGCCCTTAAGCCAGGCATACAGACTTATAGGGAACAGAGGCCACTCGGGAAAATTATAAGCCAAGGACGGGCCACTACAAAGAATACTTATTAACACAAATACTTTTATTTTTAAATAGTATGAATTACTACAAATGATAAAAATAAAAGAACATTCAAAAATGTTTGTTGTAATTATGTAATCGTAATGTAATTTAATCATTACAATGTAATATTTCATGTTTTATTATTTTGATGCATGACATTGCATTGACCTAACAATTTTGTTTATGTTTGGCTCCACATTACTTGTCGTCACACGTAAAATTGCTTCCAGATTTTCATTTGCCAGACGGTTTCGATTTTTTGTTTTGTTAAGTTTCATCACTGAAAACGTTTGCTCACAAATATACGTCGATCCAAATAAGCTTGCGCATTTCAATGCATTTATTCGCAACTCTTTATAAGCGGTTTTGTTAACGCAACGATAAAAGTTGTGTAAATTACCTTCATTAAACTTGTTTCGTAAATTATCATTATCAATTCCAGCTGTATTGATTCCGGTGCATTTTCGGATGAAATGTTGAGAGGATTGCTGAAAATGTCTAATAGAGGTTTAACTTTTTTGAAGTCTAGAAAAGCATCGTGAAAAGCTTATATTAGAATATAATTTTTTTCAAAATAAGCGAAACTGACATCAGTTTTATTGAATTTCTCCAGAATTTTTTTGCAGTTCGGAAAATGGCAGTAATTGGCTGAATTGATTTGTGTCCTGAAAAGACTCAATTTGCATTGAAAGGACGAAACATGAGAGTATAACTGCAAAATTAATTGATCTTTGCCTTGGAGTCGCGTATTTAAGACATTCAAGTGATTTGTGATGTCTACAAGAAAAACGCTAAGTCACATAGCCAATCAGAGTTGTCGAGTTCGGAGACGTCCTTTTTCTTTTCCGCCAGAAATATTTTGATTTCTTCAATCAAGTTAAGAAACCGCTTTAGTGACAACCCACGACTAGGTCCACCTTACTTCAGTGTAAAACAGGAGATTACCATATTCGCTTTCAATATCCTCGAGAAATTGTGTGAATTGTCGGTGATTGAGACCTCGTGATTTTATAAAGTTTACAGTAGGTACTACAACTTTCATCACATTTTCAAATCCCAATAATTTTGAACAGAGGGCCTCTTGATGTATAATGCAATGAAACTGCATTAATTCCTTGGTATCTATGTTTTTAGTTTGTAAATACTCTTTTAACATAGTTATTATCTCAGATTTACTTCCAACCATTAAAGGTGCTCCGTCAGTCGTAATTCCAGATAATTTCGTTAAATCCAAATCCATTATAGAACATTTTTCCAGAAGAGCTTTGAGCATGTCAGTCCCCTTGGTTTGACTTGTCAAAGAATTCATAACAATCAGTTCTTCGCTTACTTTAAAATTTTGCGTTACACCTCGTAAAAATATTAAGAGTTGAGCAGTGGAACTTATATCTGTAGATTCGTCGAGTGCTATAGAGAAATACATACTCAAAACTTTTCGATTTCGTAGCTAATTGCTCTTCTATATTAGCTGCTAATGTGGTAAGTCTTCTTTGAACAGTCATCGGATTTAGTTGAATTTTCTTTCGGACACATTTTTTTTGCGGCGATATCTAAACACTGCTTAACAAACTCACCATCTTTAAAAGGCCGACAAGTTTTCGCTATTATTCGAGATATTTCAAAGCTAATTTCAGTAGCTGTTTCAGCATCTTGAATTGGTTTTGTAAACATAGCTTGCTGGCCTATTAGTTCCCTTTCTAAAAGTGGAAATTTTTTGCGTTCGATTTTCGCCGGTTAATTTGGTAAAAGTATGATGCTGGATTTCATAATGCCTTTTCACATTATATTCTTTCGGAATAGAAACACTACTCTTGCATATTAAACAGACACTTTTGTTATGCGATCAAATAAAAAAGTATTTTTCGGTCCAAATATCTTGAAACTGTCGATTTTCATCTTCAACCTTACGGCTACGTTTTTTACTGGGGCCTGGTTTATCCATATCAAAATAGATATTATATTGTTACGTAGGTAGATGCCAAGTTCGAACGACGAAATATTTATTCTTCACAGATTACAATTCAAACAATATAACGTTCGCTTGTCCGTGGTTAAAACTTAACTGCCCCGATAGCGGGCGATGCGTCGTATTTATACGAGTTAACATCGAGAACCTACCACGTTGTTCGGGGATAATACCGACGTGTTTCGCGAATCTTCGAGTAATCTAGTTGGTTCGACAGATTTCTAGTCTCGTAACAATATGCTTGGAACGGCGAGGAGCATGCCTGTCCTACGTAGTAAACCTGAACAAGAAAGTAGTAGGCACTTAAAGTTAGTATCTTACTAACAATTACAAAAGTTAGAATAAAATAAAAAGTAAAGAAATATTGATTTGAATGGATTTTTACCTACTTTTGTAGTTTTTCGAACAATTTTTAAAATTCGTTGGCGGGCCGCATAAATATCGACGCGGCTCGCGGGCCGCGGTATGTGCATCGCTGATTTAATGGAATACTTACCGCCATTAAAGTTTCATAGAGTTCTTCGTTAAAATTGTCATAGTCTAACGGGTCTAATTTTTGTGTACGTGTTTGCGATGCTAAGTGACGTTTTACGTGCGATTTCTTGGAACTTTTTAACGATATTTTACACTTTGCAATAAATTTCGAATCACTGGCAATGGGCATACAATCAGCATGATCCTTAATCCAACTCGCCATTGTTTCACGATGCCATTCTCGATGTTGTTCCATATCATATCTGAAAAAGTAACTTAAACAATGTTCTAGATCTAAATAATTGGGAGATGTATATTCGATGAAACTGTCATATTGAGACAATTGAGTCACAATTCAACGACAAAAAAACAAATGTACGGTTAACGGAATGAATAGTGCCATTCAATAACTGTGTGTTGTACTTAGCGATGTTTTAGACTATCTATATGGTCGTCCACAGTCATTTCGGCTTGATGCATAGTCATGATATAGATGTTAATATTGCAAATATACGTAAAAGATAGTTACTAAATTCATTAAATCTAATTAAACGAGCATTTATTTCCGTCGAATGAAACTTCATTAAATTCCATTTCCTCATTTTTCCGACCCACCATAAGCTTCAATTATGCGGCACAATCTTTCTATTTAGAAAAGTGCAGGACTTGCAGCTCGTTAGTTAATGACCGTTTATAAGTTAGCGAACAACATCTGATACGAAGAGCCTGAACGGTTTATTTAAGCGCGTATTTGAATATTAAATAGCTCATCAATGCACCTGCAATAAACTTTAAGCCATAGAGTAGTAATTCTACCTTCTTTAGGAAACAGTTGCATAGTACGTGTATAATTTAGAAAGAATTCAAAGATATTGTAAAGAAAACTTTAGTTGGCTTACTTGACAAGATTCAAGTAATACAGAGTGTTCAGTAAGCATACGCTTAAGGAGACCTGACTCTGAAATTATGAATATAAATTCTCCGTTTTGATGTTTTTTGTTTTTGTAAATACTCTATAAGTATCTGTGAAAGAAATACAATCAGACCATATATTAGATTATATTACTTGAGGTGGTCGTAAAGCCTATTCCACTGCAACTTTTCTAGATCACTTGTGGTCTCCGTGCCTGCCTAGAGTACTTCCTCTAGTCCTGCTCTTTTAATTAAACTTAACAGATTCCACGGCGGTTCTTTTAATATAGTGTGTCGCGATTCGAATGTTTTTTACTTGTTGTTAGGATATGACTCTAGTTCTTACAGTTTTTAAAAATACTATCACCAGGCAAAATTTGCCATTACTCCAACAAACTATTACATAACTAATAATGTGAACCGTATCGATTGTACGGCCAGATGATTCGAGGAAATTTTGAAGGTCTTGGTAGATGGTACCTGCTAAAAATAATACCCGGCAATATGCTTTTAAACCATACGTAATTAAGTGCTAATCTTAAACCTAAGTACAAAGTTTAGATTAAATTCTATTCGTTTGAATAAATTTTATTTCTGTTCATTTAAGAAACGTGAAATTATGAATAGCTACGGAGATTAAAGACATAAGCTTCTAGGGCCGACCTCTTCCAAAAGTATCCTGCACATATGCGCATGCGTCTCCGACGTTTTATGATATAATATGAATATTAACGAATAATAATCACGTTAATCATTTCCATGTCTATTTAATAATAATAAAACTTTCCCACGCAGTTACTTTTTTATTTTATTTTTTCTCCAACATAAATTTTAATGGTAATGCACATACCACAGAACATTTACGTCGTATTCTATTAGCTATTATTGCTATTTTTTAATGTGTTCTTGCTTATGATAATTAAACTTGTAATTATTGTTTAAAAAGATGTTACATTCATTGCATTTATATTAGAAATTTTCAGCCACTTTGGACGGCAATGACAGCAATAGGTTAGGTATTGTCGTTGGGATGAAATTTTTACACATGTCCCAAATTATACAAATTAGATAATTGTTTTGCACAACTAACACACATACTAATGTTGTTACTATTCATATTATTATTATTATTATTATTTCCTCCACTCACAAGAACATTCAATTTGTCCTTGGTTGCCAGTGTGTTAACCCATCGGTTCGTGAGAACAAGATGGCTGGCATAAGTATCATAATATTATTATTGTTGTTTATTGTTTCTTATTTCCAAGTATTTTTCCGTAACATAACTATGCAGCTCTCTTCCATATGGCATGCTTCATTCTTAGTAAGCAGATAATAACACCTCCCACCATGTATGGGGGGGTTCATTTTCACGGCCCAGAGGGTCCGGCGCTTTAGTTGTTATGTTGACGAAGTGGGTTGAAATGAATGTATCTCAACAACATCCTCGCCTGAGTCTATTGTTTCTACTGAAGCATGCCATATTTGTGTTTCATGAACAATTCGCTGTTTCAGTCCTTGCTTGTTAATCAGTGTTTGAAGCAAGTGTACCTGATTGGGGCTTCTATCCCAACCCAACGATTAGCTCAGGAAACCGTGGGGTCGCTAGTCCCCAGTAACCTAGCTCTAGGCTACCCTGTGCGGGTTTATTATTATTATTATTATTATTATTATTATTATTATTTCCTCCATTCACAAGAACATTCAATTTGTCCTTGGTTGCCAGGGTGTTAACCCATCGGTTCGTGAGAACAAGATGGCTGGCATAACTGTCATAATATTATTATTATTGTTTATTTCTTATTTCTAGGTATTTCTCCGTAATCTATCTATGCGGCTCTACTACATATGGCATGCTTCATTCATAGTAAGCAGATAATAATACCACTCCCATGTAGGGGGTGTTACATTTACTCGGCCCAGAGGGTCCGGCGCTATAGTTGTTATGTTGACGAAGTGGGTTGAAATGAATGTATCTCAACAACATCCTCGCTGAGTCTTTTGTTTCTACTGAAGCATGCCATATTTGTGTTTCATGTTGCATGTTAATCAGTGTTTGGAGCAAGTGTACCTGATTGGGGCTGCTATCCCAACCCAACGGTATTATTATTATTATTATTATTATTATTATTATTATTATTATTATTATTATTATTATTATTATTATTATTATTATTATTATTCATTACTATTAATATTATTATTATTCATTACCAGAGAGCAGACTGAAGCGATTGAATGACCAATTGTCCCGATAAAACGTATTGACGGTATCATGTTTAGTATGCATGTTATAACAGCCTCACTGTTTGCTTGCTCGATTTCATTCGTCGAGCAGATATTGTTATTTCCGTCGTTATGAATAGTACATTGTGTGTATTCCTTCATAAATTTAATTCAACAGTGGCGTGTAAGACGGAATATACATTTAATTATTATTTCGGTAGACTTCGTTGAAATAATCGCTTAAAAAATTATATCCGCTAATTTCCAAAGTGTATTCTCGTGTTTACATGCTGTTATACATGTATTTATTGTTCTTGAGATAGTATATTTTCTATTCTCTTCGATAAGGGATTGTTTATGGTTTCGTTTCTTTCAGGGTTATTTGGTTACAATGTATAGTATTTTTATGTATAGTTTTATATTGTTATATTGTATATTTATCCTATAATTTTTATAAATATTAAGTTTAATTTACTACCTTATTTTTGAAGTAACATTCGTTTCTTCTTTTTAGCCCATTTCTTTCTGTTCTTAGAAATTTAATTTATTTTCATTAACTATGGAGAATTCTCGTAGGGCAACCATGGTAGGATGGATTAGAGGCCATACAGATTGGTTGCATATTCGTAATGATACCGAGATATATTGCAGTGCCTGTTCATTAAGTTTAAGGCGTCCACAAAAGTGTAATGTGCAGAGACATGTTTCTTCGAAAACTCATATAGATAACATGGATCTAGGAAAATTTCCCGAAGACAATTCACCGACGAAAAATTCCTGGACAACAATTCCTCTATAAAAAATTTCCCGCCGGAAAGTTCCCCGACAGTAACATTTCTCGATAAGCAATTCAACGAACAGAAAATTTCCCGACTATAACGCACTTCACTTCACTTCGCAACGTAATTCGTCGATGGTTCAGCGGCAGTTTGTCTTCTATGTGTATTATTAAAAAGTTTACAAGAAATACCTACTTCATTATATTATAAATTATAATCATCATATCATATGATCATATTATAATCCGGGGATGACAAAAAAGAGCAATGTATCATTGAGTAATGCTCATTCTTAATATAAGATCAAAGGTCTTGCAAATCATCTAAAAAAAGCATGTCTTTTTGAACCAACCAATATAAATCTATATTAATTTAAAAATTAATGAATATATATTATCATTCATCGTGTAATGTCATTCATTAGCTTTGGTTACTTCTTCATTCCAAGCAAGATTAAATAAAGATTACAAAATATTTTTCTACTCTCGAATAAACAAAATATGTTTATACAAACAATCAAACAATATATCATAACAATTGACCACTATACGACAGGCCATTTTACAGACAGGCATTCATATAGGCGTGTCAGCGCAAGGACGTAATTCTAAAAGTTAGGCAATGATAATGATATACCGAATCTATTATTATTAACAAATAAGGTTTTATAAGACAGTTGAACCTTTCTTTCAATATTAACATGTAATAGTAATTTGTTCATATCCTCCACTAATGTTTGTACAGCGCAAACTTTGATACAGACAAATTTTTTAATACAAGTAATGTAAATATACTATTGTACCTATATATTATATAGTTGTATACACAATATTTATTATACGTATATATATATATATATATATATATATATATATATATATAAGGTAAACTTAATAAGTCGGCGATTAAAGGTCTGGTTTACTTCAAAGTATATATATTTAAAACAACCCTACATGTTTCGGCAATACGCCTTTGTCAAGGGAATACAAAATATAAATGACAGAACATAAATCATTTATGTTCTGCATTTGTGCCCACAGCAAATGTAGTAGATGCGTTTGAGACGATTTGCGAAGAAAATATGCTACCCGACAACGCCCAACCAATTGTGGACTACTTCGAGGACACCTGGATTGGACGGCCGCAAAGACGCCAATGTCGCCGCTCACCACGATTTCCTCATGATATGTGGAATTGTTACGAAACTGTGGTAGAAGGACTACCAAAAACGAACAATTCGATAGAAGGGTGGCATCGAGCTTTTGAAACGCAAGTTTCAGTAGATCATCCCAATATATGGAAGTTTATTAAAGCTTTACAACGGGAACAGAGTTTACATGAGCTTCAGATAGAGCAATACGTAGGAGGTGCTGAAGGCCCTCCCGGTCGTAAAAAGCACCGTGATTGTGCTGAACGAATAGGAGCCCTTGTAAGGACATATGATGGGAGTAACCATGCCGATTACTTGCGTGGGATAGCCCACAACTTAGCTTATTAGTGACACAAAATAAAAACCAACAAAAATGTAAAAAAAAGCAAACAAAAGATTAAAATAACCCAAAAAAAAAATTTAGAAATAAAAAATAAAAACTTCAAAAAAAACTCGTTATTGTCGGGAAATTTTCCATTCGTTGAATTGTTTGACGGGAAATGATACTGTCGGGGAATTTTCGTGTCGTGGATTTTTTTGTCGAGGAATCTTTCGTCGGTGAACTGTTGACGGGGAATTTTCCGGCTCCCAGATAACATATGTCCATCTGCACCTGACACTTTCAACGAAGAACTGTGTGAAGCTTTCATGGCGGCCAATATTCCATTCAAAAAGCTTAACAATCCAGTCCCCAAGAGGTTTCTTACAAAATATATTGATAGTCATATGCCAGATGAATCTACTTTACGTAAATACCACTTACCAAAATGTTATTTGAGAATCATTGAAAAACTATGAACCAGCCTATCTGGTCATTATCTTTGGGTAAGTGCAGATGAAACAACGGATGTAATGGGACGATATGTGTAAAATACAGTTGTTGGTATTCTTCATCCGACAACTTCATACCAACGATATTTAATTTCAACTAAAATATTGCCAGTCGTAAATGGTGAAACAGTTGCAGAAGTAATTGGTTACATGTGCAGCAGATGCACTACACAGAATATGTGAATACATCAGGGATCATTTTCCAAATGTTGATAAGTTAGTTTCATCATTTAAAAAGATATTTCTCAAAGCTGAGACAAAAAGTTGATGTCATATTTAGCAGAAATACAGATTTTAATATATTATATCAATTCTGCACAGACCCTATTGAAAATCTATACATTCGAAATATGGTGCACTTTTGCAACATTTTAATCACGTACGCATCACCAGTTGTGATGTGGAACGGACGTTTTCTATTTTTAAAGACGTTTTAACATCTAAAAGAACTAATTTGACACAGGAACACCTTGAACAAATTTTAGTTGTTCATAATAATGTTTTACACTTTCGATGCTTCACAGAAAATACATAGTTTTGAATTGTGTTCTTTGTAAATTATTTTTATTCAAAATTCGACGCCCAATTCGCTTGTCAGCATCACTTTTGTTTCCGCAGTAGTTGCTGCCGATTATCAAACCGTTTATTACATTCGCTCTGTTGTGCATTGACATATTAACTGCATATGTAGGTATGTGCCACTTATGCAATTGCCACACGTATCAAATTGTTTGAAACTCACGGATCGCTTACAGAAACGAACCTATTGCGAATACAAGCCAGACGTCTATGGAGTATGAATCACTCCAGTACGCTCTCTCTTCATTACTGTTTATATTATTATTATTAATTACTATTAATATTATTATTATTATTATTATTCATTAATATTGATATTGTTATTATTCATTAGGATTCATATTATGTCATAAAATGTCGGAGACGCATGCGCATATGTGTAGGATAATTTGGAAAGAGTTGGACCCTTGAGGCTTGTATTAAAAACTGGGTATTGAATACGTTCAATAATTAAATAGTTAATCAAGGTAGAAATAGTCTAATAAAAAGGGTAATAAACTTGTAAATGTAAAGAATGTCGCTTCTTAGAATTGAGGTAAAGGTTTACAATTTAAATAAGATAATTAAAGCTTCCGTATACAGGATGTCAATTTGAAGCGAACATTATTTAATTCTAAATAATTGAATTATACATTTATTTAAGAAGAAGAAATATAAACAAACAAAAATTATTTTTCTCGCGCTTAAATAAGTATGCTGAATGGATTTTACGTGTGTAGACATCACATGAGCAAGTGCCTTTTACATTCATCTCTACTATGATGATTAATATTTAAATTATTCATTTTTTTATTCTTTCATACCATATGAACAAATAAATATACCCTCTAATTAGTCGTGAAATTATTTTTTCAAAATATTGGTAGTGACAAATCAAATACATCTGTCATTATGTGTACTGTGTTGTTTTATTGACACTAACTTTGAAAACATGAAATTTTTCTTCTTTTAACCTAAGTTGCCAGTATAAGTTTAAAAATGTGCTTAAGTGTAGGTTAAGCACATTTTTAAACTTATACTGCCAACTTAGGTTAAAAGAAGAAAAATTTCATGGCCTTCTAGAGGGTAGAAAAATTTGATCATATAGTACTTAATCTAAAGTAAAATTCATAATTTTTACACAAAGTATCATAAATTTCCCTTAGAAAAGGACACTAATTGACGTGAATATTTCTTATGCGACCTTTTCTCAATCGAAGCAAGAGAGAACGTATTCAAGAAGACATACCAGCGTAATAAGTTGAGGATAAGTTTCCGCGGCTCTATTTCAAGTCGATTGCTTAAGTGTAGACCCAATGATGCAATCAATAGCAGCTTTTTTTTCCATTCCTCCTCGTTCGAATCGCTTACATTACCGCATTACCATCGATTACTATCGTACTTTGTGTTTGTCGAAAGACATGCTTGCCGTATGCCAGAACGCGTAAGTACGTTCTCTCGATACCATTTTTAATTACGATGATTATTATTAGCGGTAAATAGATGAATGTTTTCGTGTTGTTGGTTGTACATGAGGAACTACAATACGTTGCTCAGTGAAGAAAGGTTAAATGCTAATATACGTTGGTCTAGTAGCAACGCTTGAATATACTGAGTGGAAACTACTTATAGAATAAATTCGATATGAAATGTAAAATGAATGATATTTTTGTAAAACGCTGAAGCAAGTCAACTTTTCCCTGTGGCTTAGTCTGACACGAAATGAATGGGAATGTAAATAAAATTATTGTAGTGAACGTAGATTCACTGAGAAAACAAATCATTCAATTCAATACCCTGCCTTGTGTTGCTGTGGCTATGTGGAATGAAATGAAAGGAAGAAAAAAGATGTTTTTCGCAAAGAAATATTTATTTATTGTAAAGCTAGTGAATTGACTACATTTGTTTTATCGTTTTCTGCAAAATCATATAAAGATCAGACGGTTTACCAACTTTGGAGTATGCCACATATAACTGCCCATGAGAAAAGCAATAATTTTCTAAATTCAAACCACACACTTGCAAAGATTGCCCTTGCGATTTATTGATAGTCATAGCGAACGCAAGGTGAATTGGAAGTTGTTTGAAATCGAACGCCATGTCGGTCGGAATGAGTATTCACCTTTACCAGTTCAACCAGAATTGTTGTTTCAATTAGATTATTCGTCAATTTTTTAACTACTTTGTACTTTGTCCATTTTTTCGATTTGAACGAAATTAAATGAGGTATTGTATTAAATATCCGGCCTATATTCGGACGTGAGAAAGGCATTTCTATAAAGGCAATAATAACTTCTCCTTTCTTTTTCTTTCAAAAACCCAGCAACATGTTTAATTCGCTAAGAAATAAGTAATTAAACTTCTAGTTTCAAAAATTCTTTTATTGTAAATACCACTACAATATTGTTTCGCCATACAATGGCTTCATCAGGTGGATGAAATACAGTATTTCATCCACCTGATGAAGCCATTGTATGGCGAAACAATATTGTAGTGGTATTTACAATAAAAGAATTTTTGAAACTAGAAGTTTAATTACTTATTTCTTAGTGTTATAATGAAGTTTCAACCAGTATCTCCTTCGTCAATTAACATGTTTAATTGTTTTACAAAAATCAATATCTTTAATATTTTCGCCTTTCAAATTGGACATTTGTTTGTCATATTTCTTTTTTAAATAACATCTTCTTGAGATTTACATCTAACCTATACACATTATTTTAAGTTTTCATATATGACTAGAGCAGACCAACTTCCGTGCGCGCCATGAACGCCGGTATGGGAGTGTAATTCGTAATATATTAGAATATGCGATAGAATAGGGACGCAACATGAGCTTGTTACCGATATAAGTATAGAAGTAGAGACATTTATTCTATCAGAAATAATTAAATATACATTTGGTTTTCTGCTATTAAAGTAATATGCATAAACACACGAAAAATAAGAATAGTACATGTTATAGCGGCGTTGTATGTAATTATAAATAAAATGGAAAATGTATGAAATCAGTGATTGTGTGCACGACAGAGGATTTAAAAAAACACTTACTGTTTTAAGCGTCTTCCAAGGATTGACAAACTGGAGAAACTCGATTGTATATTTTCAACATCAGGTGCGATTCTAAGGTTATTTCTGAAAAACATGTCCGCCGTGAGGAAAAAATATGTTTATATTCGGGAAACGAACGTTTTACATCTAGTGATGTTATATTCGCATAATCAAAATACTTTTTTAAGCAACTTAACGCATCTGTAGACGTGCTCTCACAAATACATGTTAGGGTGTCAAAATCTGCATTTCTGTCTAAAACACTTTCAAATTTAATTTTAGAACACTTTCACTTTTTGCGTCTTCTACAGCACACAGTTGTGCGTGAACATCTTTAACGATTTGCAGTAATTCCTCTAACGACAGCGACGAATTTTCTAATTTTGTTATTGCTTCTTCTAGTCCCAAGTAATTCTCACGAATACTTTGTAAATTCATTTTAATCTGGGCATCTTGAAATTTTTTCTGGCTTGTATTGATAGCTGCACTTTCTTTCGGATCGAATGATAAAACCACGTCCTTAATTTTTTCAAAATGTTCATGATAGTAAAACCCCGCCCGTAACCATGTTCCCCAACGTATCAGAATCGGTTGTGGTGGCTCAGGGGTATGGGAACACAATTCGTGAAATTTCCGAATACGTTTTGGAGATTTCAAGAATACTGCCTTTGTACTCGAATTAAAGCATCTGCCTCTGGATAACATCTACGAACCTGTTCTGCCACATGGAGTTTACAAGTAATATGTAACAAGTTAGGACAATATTTTCTAAGAGACCGGCCTACAGAACACATGGTTGCGGCACCATCGGTCATAAACATTAATACTTGGTCTTTCGAAAGTTTAATTTTTCCAAAGTATCTAATAGCACCTCTGAATTTTTTTCGGCATTACATTGTTCTAGTCGTCTGGATGCTAATAAAATTGAAGACGTTGGTTGATGTTGTTCCATATTACGCGCCATCACATTAACTACAGATTGTTTTTTGCTGTCAGTTGTTTCGTTCACACACATAACCACAGTTTTTTATTTTTCAATTCGGCTTTGATTTTATTTTCAACCTGTTTACGCACCGATGGTAAATTCCTTCGTAGCGTTGTCGTGCTCGGTAATGTTTGATTCGCGTATTTATTCCAAAATGAAATAAATAAATCATTACTTAACAAGGTAAACGGCAGTGTACACACAATCATAGTTACACATAGTTCATGTATAAACTGTTATCGATTAATTTTGTTATTGTTGTGCTTCGAGCTGCTTACGTGTTCTTTACAATGTGTTTTAACCAACACATTAGATATGTATTGCACACTAAACATTTAATTTTTGAGCCATCGTATATTAAGTCCGGCAAATCCATAATAAACTTATTCACTTCGTCTGACAACGGTCGTTTTCTCGATTTATGTGTCGACGACATTTTATTACGTATGCTTACACTTACATGCAGTCTAAGCAAGTACCAAACACATACTGAAAACTATTTATTAGTTCTGATGCAATACAATCATCCTCACATCGGCACACATGGCGCGCACGGAAGTTGGTCTGCTCTACTCATGAATAACATTCACGAATCGTTTGTGCTACAAAATTCAAAGCGTGGATTTTGCACATTACATGTAAGAGGTTGGCACTATGTTCTTTGAGAGATCGACGTTTGCGGCATCGTCACTCACAAACATTAATATTTGTTTCGGTAAAATGTCAACTTTGTCCAATGACTTCAACACCACCTTTTCAACTCGTCTGGAAGCAAGTCACATAGCAGGTGACAGTTTATGAGGTTCCACTGTACGTAGCATAACATTAACCACTGATTGTTTTTTTCAATCCATCGTTTCATCAACGCACAACCACAGTTTTTTATCTTTCAATTCCGATTTCCTTCTTTTTTTCAATATATTTGCGAGCAGAAGAAAAATTCGTAACTTTGTTCGACTTGGCAATTCGCACTTTGCATATTTATTCCAAAAGGAGATAAATGCATAACAGTCTAGTACAGCAAAAGGTATATTTTACTAGCATCCAGACGACTAGAACAATGTAATACCGAAAAAACTCCAGATGGATGCTTTGGAAAAATTAAAACTTTCGAAAGACCAAGTATTAATGTTTAAGACCGATGGTGTCACAACCATGTGTTCGGTAGGCCAGTCTCTTAGAAAATATTGTCCTAACTTGTTACATATTACTTGTAAACTCCATGCTCTACACCTTGTGGTGTGGCAGAACAGGTTCGTAGATGTTATCCAGAGGTAGATGCTTTAATATCGAGTAAAAAGGCAGTATTCCTGAAAACTCCAAAACGTATTCGGAAATTTCACGAATTATGTCCCCATACCCCTTGTAACGTGGGCCGTTGGGCAGCCACACAGATTAGCAGGTAGGGCGACTTATCGTTGTAAATGATACACTCGAAGTTCGGGTAACATCTTATAATTTAATCAACACTTAGAAATTGGTTAACAAACTATGTACATTATAAATAGATACAATTCTGACTTATTACTATTACAGATATTGTCTGTCTAGTTCTCTATCAGATACTGAATCATTCTGAATGTCTTTTATTTATCCTACAGTCTATATATATAATAGAGAAGTCCTCGGAGAGTTAATTAGGCCATAACAAACCCTGGCCTACCGCAGTATGTATACATAATATATACATGCTTGAGGTCGTGTTTATTAAACACTTGTTTTGTATTAAAGGGAACGAGGATATAACCTCGTCCGAGAGTATTTGCATATACATGCATATTGCGTTATCACACCACCCTCCTTAGGGTTTAAAGAAAACCAACACTAAGGTGTTTGCTTTTCTTTAAAACCTTTCTCTCCGGTTACCTTCCCTATTCCTATTCTAAAATATGGTGAATCGTTAAAAAAAATATATATAAATGTGCTATGTATTATTATCCTTAAAATTAGTTGTTCACTCATTATATGCGTACAAGTTTATTATTTCTTACTAACGTATTTACACTTAATCTAACAATAGTATTAACTAACCTATCTGTACTTATTTCTAGGAATGATAATGTTTAAGGCGGTTTTTGTGTACTTCAGTACTTTTACCGTCTATGAAAATTGTTATGTTTGGCGGCTTGTTGGTTTCGGTTATTACAAAGGGGCCGTTATACAGTGACTCGAGTTTATTCCCTGCTTCGTTTTTTAATAAAACCTGATCGCCGACACAGAAGTGTGTGGGCCTGCGATTCCTATTTAACCTTTCCTGTCTCTTAACTTTAGATAGAATTAAATTATGTTTCGCATCGTGCAGGGCTGTCTGGAGTCTGTATTTCATTTCTGCGGCGTAATTTTCAAAATTGAATAGCGGTTCTATCGCGTTCGTTATCGATGAAGGTAGCGGATTGTGTTTACCGAAAACTAACTCGTGAGGTGTATATTTGGTTTCAGTATGCACTGTGTTATTAAATGCAAAACACCAGTAAGGTATCCAGGTAGACCAATTGTCTTTATGGTTATTTAACTGGATTCGTAGATACGCTCCGAGATTCTTATGTGTATTCTCTAATGCGCCTAACGTTTCGTGGTGGTAAGCCGTTGATCTCAATTGCTGTATTCCTAGCAGTGAGCAAGTTTCCTTAAAAACTGCAGCCATAAACTCTGTTCCTTGGTCGGAAGCTATCTGTTCGGGAATAGCGTATCTTAATATAAAATTCTCGACAAGGGCTCTGGCTACTGTGGCAGCTTCTTTGCTCTGGATAGGATATGCCTCCACGAATTTCGTTAGTTCGCATTGGAGTGTCAAGATGTACTTATTTTCCTCGTGGTCTTGGTTTAATGGACCTACTAGATCTACAAAATCTTTTGGAAAGCGTATGACGATGTGGTCGTTACCTTGATTGGTTCCTTGCTGGGTATTGAGTGCTTGTGTTTCTGGCAATCACTACATCGTTTCACGAATGATACGATGTCGTGCTTTAGTTTAGGCCAATAATAAAACCTTTTGATCTGGTTAAATGTTCGGTTTATTCCTCCGTGTCCTCCTGTACGTAGCATATGATGATCGTTTATGATTAGTTGTTGCGTTTCGTAGTCTTCAATTCTTACTACTCCTCCTATTACATTTATTTTTAAATCGCTTGGCTCTCTTTTCTTCCATGGAATAAAATTTCTCAGGAAGTCGCTGTTCCTGGAATTGTCTTTGACTATACATATTTCCTGTATGTCGTGTCCTGCGCAGAACTCCTGGAGTGTAGTCAATAAGCGCATGTGCTGCTGAGGACTCATTGTAACTACAGTCTCCTTCATAAAAATTGTGAGAGCATCTTCGTCGTATAGGAATACTTCCTTGGAACGCATGCTTGTTCCGTTACGACGTTGGAGGGAATTGAAGCTCGCCTTGTCCATCACTCGAAGTTCGATAGATCCCGTTGGCCTTTTCAACAGTTCCACAACCCCGGGGTGGCCTACCCTGGAGCCGGTGGATTCCGTGATTGCTGGGTTCGTAATGGTATGATCGGCAGCTACCTGTCTTGACTGAGCTCTAGTCGTAACAAAAATGCTGTCATTAATCCCATTACTAACCTCCTTCAAGTCGTTGGAATCTATCTCTATGCGTGATAAAGCGTCTGCAACTACATTTTCTGAACCCTTAACATAGTTAATGATGAAGTCATATTCTTCTAACACTAACCTGAATTTCGTAAGACGGCTAGACGGGTTGGTCATTCCAAACAAATATCCTAACGGCCTATGATCTGTAAAGATCTTAAATTTCCGGCCGTATAGGTAAGGCCTGAAATGCTTCACTGCCCAAACCACGGCTAATAACTCTTTCTCGATTGTGCAGTAGTTCCTTTCAGCTTTGTTTAAGGATCGACTGGCATAAGCGATTGGCCTGTCGTTGCCGTTGGATAGCACTGCACCAATAGAGTAGCCGGATGCATCTGTTTTTAAAGTGAACATGTTATCTGCATCGAAATTTGGATATTGTAGAACTGGTGGTGTCTGAAGGGCTAGCTTGAGCTTTTCAAATGCCTTTTGTTCCACATCGGACCATGTAAAAATAACATTTTTCCTTGTAAGGTTGTTCAAAGGATTCACGATGTTGGCAAAATTTGGAATGAAACGCCTATAATAATTGGCGAATGCGACAAATCGTTTTACGTCTTTTGCGTTCTTAGAAACTGTATATTCCATTAAGGCTTTTACGTTGGAAGGGTCTGGTGAGACTCCTTCAGCCGAAATGACGTGTCCCAAATATAAAATTTCTTTTCTTAAAAAGTCGCATTTGCCTGGGTTTAGTTTAAGATTAACTTTTCTTAGCCGTTCTAGTACTCTAACTAAATTCAGATTGTGTTGTCGGAGATTGTTGCCGAAAACTATGAGATCGTCTAAATATATAAAACATTGTTCGTCATTAAGGCCTGACATAGCTATTGTCATGGCTCTGGAAAAAGCGCTACTACTCGTTTTTAGTCCCATGGGAAGCCGACACATTTGATATTGATCTTTTCCGGTCGTAAATGCTGTGTAGGGACGGCTTTTGGGTTCTAATTCTATCTGGTGATAGCCTTGTGCCAAATCTAAATGAGAAAAATAGACTGCGCCTGAAAGCGAGTCTAATATCTCGTTGATTGATGGCAGTGGGAATTTGTCGTCGACTATCTGCTTATTTAACAGCCGGTAGTCGATCACTATCCTCCACTTTTGGTTTCCGTCCTTATCCTTCTTCTTGGGAACTAATAGTAATGGAGATGACCATGGTGATTTTGCCTTTTCTACAATGCCATCGGACAATAGTTTCTCTACTTGCCTGTCGATCTCATGTTTCTGCGAATGTGGCAATCGATAGGGTTTAGAATATATTGGATTTATCTGCGGGTTAACCTGTATGTCTCCCCTGTATATGCTTGTGTGCGTAAGTTTGTCTGAATCGAGGAAAAAACGTCGCAATACTTAGCGATAATTTTCTGCATCGTAATGTTTTCTTCTTTATTGAGATGTGACGTATTTACTGTTTGTAAAACCTTGTCGACGCGGTTGACTGATTTGGGGCCACTATACTTGAAAGTGCGAACGTCGTATTTACCGAGGTCGGTCACCGTAGGAACAAAATTTTTCAATGTCGCGTCGCTATCTCTTGTATTAAGTATACGGACGGGCACTAACCCATTCTTTGGGCTAACAATAGATCCCCCTATGAATATACCTGGGGCGGCTTCCTTTTGGGAAACCACGCAGTCGCCAGATGCATTTATTTTAAAATATTTGATTACTTCGCAACGCGGCGGAATGTTAACAACCGTGTTCTCATTGGAATGCAAAGGTAATGTAATTTGCTGACCTTCAATCGAAAACGTAATACTATATTTCTCGTAGTCTATTATCGCGTTGTATTTAGCGAGTATGTCAGAACCGATGATGCCTATAAATTTGTTATTATTTACGTTGTCTAGTACTGCAAACTCGTGCTTAATCTTGGCCTCACCTAACCTTAATGTAATGAAAGCTGATCCGCGTGTTTTCGTTTCGCCGTTTATGCCGACTATGTTTACCTTTCTTGTTTTATCAACAATTTTGTTTGTGTAATTACCATTTAAAAATATAACACTTATCGAAGCACCTGTGTCAACCAGAAATAGATTGTCGTTATTATTGAAATATGCATTAATATATGTTAAACCGTCGAGGTTAAAAAAATAATGCCTGGAATCTGTTTTTAGTTGACTACTCTTCGAAAAAATTGATTGTCTTTGTTATCGTCGGACTGGGTCGCGTTTGCTGATACAGTGTACACTCTTTCGCGGTTATCGCGTTTGTCGCGTCTAAAATATTTTTTCCTATAACCATGATTATAATTGCTAGGCGTGTAATCATGTTGGAAATTTCTTCTTTTATTCCCGTTATCTGTATGCCTATATTTCCGGTACCGATTGTCTTTAGCTTGCGAATGATTAAACGCGGCTTTTGAATTGTTAAACGTAGCTTTTCTTGAGAAATGATAAACCGTATTGTTATTGCTTGCGGGGTTGAGTATGTGCTCGTTCGAAGCCTCTTGAATCGCGTCGCTTAGTGTGCTAGGGTTGCGTGCTTTTATTAGAAGCTTTATATGTGGATCGCGAAGTCCGTTAGTGAATGTATTTACAGCAACCTGTTCATTAGCCATGCGGAACTTATCTATAAGCGTGTCGTCGTCGCCAGCTTGCGTGATGGACAGTTGTGCTAGCAGTTCTTCAACCGTCTCGCCGTACTCGTTTATTGATTTCGCGCCCTGTTTAACGTTGTGTAATTGTGAAGTTAGAGCTGTGACCGATTTTTTCGCAATGAAATAGCGTTTTAAGTCTGTAATTAAAGCGGCATTGTTAGGGTATGTTTTGAGTAATCTTAATTTTGCTTTGGGGGATAACCGTGTTTTCAGAACATATTTCGTTAGACTCTCCTTTCCTGCGTTATTTAACAATGCGTCATATAATTCAATTGAATCTATTAATTGCAAGGTGACTTCTTCTTTACCGTTCATAACAGGTAATAAACTTGAGGCCGTTCGTAAATCGAAATTTTCAGCCATGTTGCCAATTGTTACATTTAAATTACTTAACCTATTACTTAGAATTTCGGTAGCCTCATCTAATGTCGCGGTAATGTCTTTTATACAATTCTTAGTTGCCTCCCGGGTACTTAAACTATGAGCTATCTTATTAAAATTGTCCCTTATTTCACACAATCTAAGATTAAAATTGTCTATTAGCGCTTGTTTGCGCTTAATTACATTTATATCACTCTTATTGCTAACATTGTCTTTCCTTAAATTACTAAAAAATACCTTTACTTCGTCATGTATCTGTACGAATTGGTCTGGTGCGGACATGGGTGTTAGCCTAGACCTTCTCCTGACTCCGGTGGAACTCCATTTGGACCTGAGCGGATAGGGCCTTCGTCATCCTCTTATTCACGTGCCGGTATGCACCGTAGCAGCAGCAGGACGTTAATATAATCATAACTCCTACAAACGCCACTATGCCGAGAATGTCGATGGTGTCCACGTTGTTCCTTATGTTAGCGTCATTGCCTGCGATGATTACCTCTTCCTTTGTCGCGTAGTTGCCTATTTCTTGCTTCGACCTGCCAAACTGTAGGTTTCCTTTCTTCTCTGGTTCGTTCCAGCTTCCTACATGTTCCTTGCAGTCTTACACGACTGGCAGAATGGTCCTGAACCGTAGGTAGGCAGAGATCGCCATGTAACGTGGGCCGTTGGGCAGCCACACAGATTAGCAGGTAGGGCGACTTATCGTTGTAAATGATACACTCGAAGTTCGGGTAACATCTTATAATTTAATCAACACTTAGAAATTGGTTAACAAACTATGTACATTATAAATAGATACAATTCTGACTTATTACTATTACAGATATTGTCTGTCTAGTTCTCTATCAGATACTGAATCATTCTGAATGTCTTTTACTTATCCTACAGTCTATATATATAATAGAGAAGTCCTCGGAGAGTTAATTAGGCCATAACAAACCCTGGCCTACCGCAGTATGTATACATAATATATACATGCTTGAGGTCGTGTTTATTAAACACTTGTTTTGTATTAAAGGGAACGAGGATATAACCTCGTCCGAGAGTATTTGCATATACATGCATATTGCGTTATCACACCCTGAGCCACCACAGCCGATTCTGACACGTTGAGGTACATGGTTACGGGCGGGGTTTTACTATCATGAACATTTTGAAAAAATTAAGGACGTGGTTTTATCACTCGGTCCGAAAGAAAGTGCAGCTATCAGTACTAGCCAGAAAAAAATTCAAGATGCCCTGATTAAAATGGATTTACAAAGTATTCGTGAGAATTACTTGGGACTAGAAGAAGCAATAACAAAATTAGAAAATTCGTCGCTGTCGTTAGAGGAATCACTGCAAATCACTAAAGATGTGCACGCATAACTGTAAAAGTGACAGTGTTCTAATTAAATTTGAAAGTGTTTTAGACAGAAATGCAGATTTTGACACCCTAACATGTATTTGTGAGGGCACGCGTTACAGATGCGTTAAGTTGCTTAAAAAAGTATTTTGATTATTCGAATATAACATCACTAGATGTAGAACGTCCCCGAAACGTACTCGACTATTTCACAAACTGTGTCCCGAAATACCTGAATCACCAGAGCCGATAATTACACGTTGGACAACATGGTTCAAGGCTGCGTTTTACTATCATCAATATTTTAATTATGTAAAGAAGGTAGTTTTAAAATTCAATCCGAGGTATCAAGAAAAGCCAGGAATTATTTAGAGATACTCAGGTTAAAGAAGATTTCCAAACTATACACAACAATTACTTCGGACTAGCTGAGGGAATAGAAAAATTACAAAATGTTTTGATGTCGTTTGTGAATTCTGTTCAAATTGTGAATGATGGTGACGCACAGCTAGGCGCTGTAGAAGGCGAAAGAAATAAGTGTGTGACAGAAAAATTTGAAAGTGTTTTAAACAAAAATTTCGGTTTTCACATACTAAAACTAATTTGTGAAGATGCGTCTAAAGATCTATTCAAGATTATTTTGAATATGCAAACATAACATCATTAGAGGTGGAACGGTCGTTTTCGGTATTAAAACACGTTTATTCCGCACGTCGCAATAACTTAAGTGAAACAACTATGGAGACATATCTGATGATTGGAATATTTGAAAAATGTTATCCAGATAATGAATTCACTGATGATTCACAATGCGGTAAGTGTTCACGTTTTATAATTTCTTTCTTATAATTTAAATTAAATGCAAAATTGCATGAGTACGCCGTTGGTATGTGTGTCGAATTTGCCATCTCTAATAATCAATATTTCATCTAAGTAAGAACGTTCAGATACTCCAATTCTTTTGTTGGTAATCGATTAAAATTATGAAACAGACATGTAAATAATTTACATATCTGTAACTGTATACTTGGACAATACCTCGTATTTTCAGCATTTACTTCTGCTTAAGACATATGTTTCTGCCATCTGTAGGCGTCGTCAGTTAAGCTAATGAAGCAATGTATACAAATGATACAAATCTTTATAAATAGATCTGTATCTGTATAGGACATTTAGCTTTATATGAGTCCTTTTAATTTTGTATTGTAGTCGGAGTTGCCTCCATTTCCACTCCATTGTTTTGTATTTCCCAGGGTTGTGACGTGTTTGTGTCTGATTAATAAATAATCGTGTGTTTTTGTGCGGTCCTGTGTTGCGTGTGTTTAGTCTGTGTGTTTGTCGCTTTTTTGCGTTTAAGTCACTGGTCATCGGTCTTTTGCGTTTCAGTCATGTGTGTGTTTACTGTTTGTTGTTGTAAAGAGTAATTATTTTCTGTGTTTGCGTTACAAAGTATTGTATCTGTTGTGTTGTTGCGTTTGTAGAGTGTAATGTTATTAGCATATTGCCTAAGGCAAGTGCTAATCCGTCAATAGTGTTAGGTGTTGTGTTATTTTGTTTTTGTGTCCAGGGGTTAGTTGTTGGGGGTGGTGCTGGTATGTAATTGGGTTTGGGTGTGGTTTTGTTTACAGGGTTATTTGGGTTGTTAGGACAGTTAAGGAAAGTAGATAAGTGAGGATCACCACAGTTTGCACACTTCGGTAGTGTTGTTTTGGGTTTTGTACATAAGTGTGTGAGTGTTCGTCTCCGCATTTCATACATTTATAGTGTACGTTACAGTGTCTTTGTTGATGTCCGAAAGTCTGACATTTGTGGCATTGCATTATGTCTGTCCGTCTGTTTAATGGTTCGATTTTAATTGTGAGTCCGCAGCAGTCGTGTATGTTATAAATTGATTTATAATGTCTCGTCAGTTCGATTAAAACAAGTGGTGCAGGTATGCCGTGTTAACCGTTAATTCGTTTGATTTTTATTGTCGGGTAGCCTTGGTCAGTCAAGTCGTTTGTAATGTCTGTGTCAGTGATAAAGGTAGGAATGCCTCGCATAACTACCTTTAGTGTTTTTTCGCTTCGTAATTGAAACGTGTAAAATTAAATGTGTTCTGTGTTGAGTATGTGTTTAAGTGTGCGGTAGTCTTCGTCAGTTTTCGGTTCGATGTGAATGCCAGGTTTCACAAGTTTGTTTTGTACGGTGTTAATGTTGTGTGTCTTAAGTATTTGTCGTATATGTGCCCATTTGTCTTTGTCTGATATTATGATTGGTGCGATTTTGTGTATTTTGCGTGTTTCGGTGTTTGTGTTTTGTGTGGTGTTTCTTTTGTCACTTACCCTGGGTGTGCTGTTTGATGTTGACGGTTGTGGGGTGAATTCGGTTACTTCTTCTTCCATTTTTTCCTCGGTGTTGGTTTCGAGGGCGTTGTAGGAATTTTTTGTTTCGATTGGTGGCGTTGTGTGGTCGGTTTTCTGTCTTTTTGATGCTTTTTCGGGTGTCTGAATGCGTCGTTTTCGATTTTCGGTTCCGGTTGGCTCTTCTTCGATTTTACGGGAGGCTTTTCTTCTTCTTGATTTTCTGTGGGGTTGCTTTTTATCTCAATTTGAATCGTCGGTTCTTCTGGGTTAACCATTAATATATGCCCTGATTTTTGTAATGCATCCTGGATATCTTCTTCGTCGGTGAGTTGGTCGATTATATTTTTTAAATCTTCAAGTGTCTTGGGTGAACATTTGTCCACGTATTCGGGGTTTATCATCAGGTTGGTTTTTGTTCTCGCTTGTCCGGCCATTGCTTCCGGCGTCGCTTGACGATGTATCGTCGTCTGTGCTCTCAAATACGATGCTGCTATAACAGAGATCGCAGTGAGAATGATTTTGTGATATTTAGCCGAACCGCCTATTAGATAAAGCAAATGTCATCATATAAGGTGGCAATTATTTAATAAGTGACATCTGACGGACGAAAGAGACTTTACCGACTTAGCTTTCGTCCGTCAGATGTCACTTATTAAATAATTGCCACCTGATAGGATGAGATTTGCTTTATCTAATAGGCGGTTCGGCTAAATGTCATATACAGATACAGATCTATTTATAAAGATTTGTATCATTTGTATACATTCCTTCATTAGCTTAACTGACGACACCTATAGATGGCAGAAACATATTGCCATGGATTTTTCCCCGAAGAAAGAAATTAAAAGAAACTATAAAAGACAATATATTTATGTACATTTTATTTCAGAAAGACAATTATAAAAATTTGATATTTTATATACAAATTTATTATAATGTGTATTTTTGTCCACAATTGTAGAATGTTTGGGTCTATATGATGTTTGCAGTTCCCGCCAATTTGGAAGTTATAATAATAATATATATATATATATATATATATATATATATATATATTGTAGCTGTTTTGATTTATTTTTATGTTAGGTGGGGTATCATGCTGTTTCCTGGTTCCTCATGCTTTTAGAGATTTAGTAGTTTTTGTGCAGATAGGTCGTGTTTCATTTGCAATTGGATAGAACTTAGTTTTATTCAATAAATTTTGGATAATTACGGTGTGTTGTTTTATTAGTGGTTTGATGTGTTAAATTCATTCTCGAGTTTTTTTACGAGTCTTTAAACTTGTAAATTTATTAATTGATAAGGCCTATCTGAGAAGAAAAAAATCTCTCATGTTTGTGGTGTGGCTATATTAATTAATATCCATCCGGATAAACTCTGAGGATCAAGGAGCCCCACGTTGGGCACCAGACTGGGCATCGCAGGGAATCTATTTTGCAGTGTGAATTGAGATTAAATAAGCAATTAACATCACAATCCACTGCAATATGTCTTAAGCAGAAGTAAATGCTGAAAATACAAGGTATTGTCCAAGTATACAGTTACAGATATGTAAATTATTTACATGTCTGTTTCATAATTAAACAAAAGCGTTATACGGCATATTAACGTATAGATATATTTAAAACCTTTTTTGTAAATCGATTAAAACTTGTAACCTAATTCATGAATTTGCAAACCGGTCTTGCGTTTCAGTTAGATTATCAAAATACTCGATGCAATATTAAAAAACATTAACTTTAAGTACGCTGGAAGGGTTAAATTATATCTGTTCATTGACTCAGCGCATTAAAGTTTATTCGAAAAGTCAGGATATATTGGATGGCATTCCTAAGAATTTACAATTAAATAAATATGGAGACTTACCGCTAAATACATAAAATCATACAGTGAAATTTTACGAATCATCGTAAATCATTTAAACATATTATTTTAAACTAATCGAACTACGTTTATTATCGAAGAAAGAATTAATTCCTTACAATTGCTTTCCAGCTAGAAATAAGTGGGTTTAATGCTAATTAAAGAAATCAAATAAAGTTAATCGTTTTATAAATAAACATTTTAATGGCTACGCGTAAATTGCTTGGAAACTGTTATGTCAAACATTCTTCATTAATTGTATATAAACAATAAATTCTCTTCTCGAGTAGAAGTAAAATATTTGGACCGCGGTCACAAGATTGTTTTTCAACATATTCCCTTTCTTGTACTAAATATTGATAACTCGTGTCCTGTTGTTAAGGCAGAGATATGCCTGCTACTAGGTGGTAATCTTCGATATCTTAAAAAATTGAATGGTGGACTGATTTTGTTTTTAAAACAAGAAATATTCGATTAAGTATGGTGGGAATGCACTATAAGCGGAACTCCACAACGGCATCCTGTTTCAGCAAATAGTTCCCTCAAAATGAATGATCCCTATATTTAAAAAAGGCAACAAAAAAGACCCGAACAACTATAGAGGGATAGTATTATTAAACACAATAGGAAAATTGTTCACGAAAATAATAACTAGGGACCGGACACGAGAGGCCGATGACTCATCTTCCACGGGCCTACTATTGAAAATTTATATTTTAAAGAGTTTTGAATTTTATTTATATAATTGGAAAACAAACGGGTGGTGTTCTATAAAATACGAAATACATTTTTATTTGTCCATTTTGTAGTTCAAGTTGAGTAAATAAGTATTAATTAATATTAACTAGCAACACTTTCTCAAGGTTAACTTTCGTAAAATTTGTTCTCTGTGAATAAAATACATCCTTGTAGCTAGAAAACATCCTTTCTACATCGCAACTGATTATAGGTGCATACTGGAAATATTCTTTTATCTCAGCGTATTTAGCAGTTACATTTTGAGGCATTGTCCCCATACACAATTGCCGCAATGTTATTAAATCTGGATTTCTATTAAAAACTGCATCTAACTTTTGCCGAAGACCACATCCGAAGTCACTTGGAATATTTTTCAAATTATTAATAGCCACATCTAATGTCGTTAAACCATCATTTAATTTGAGATTTCGATTTTCAAAATAAGTTATTAGTATTGGAAAATTTCCAAAGTGCTCCTGAAGAAAGTACAACGATTTTACAATTTGGAATTTGTATTAGTTCCTTGCGCTCAGAAATACTTCGAGCATCGTCATTTAAACATGTAACGAAATTTTGTAAACTATCGAAATTCTCTGCATAAAAACTAGTAGCTTCCAACCATGTTCCCCATCTAATTACTACTGGAGAGGGAGGCAGTGACAAAGTTGGCAGATTTTCCCTGTAAACAGCTACTCTCAATGGTGCTTTTCTGAAAATTGTTTTAAAAGCGGATACAAGTTTATCAACTTCCGGAAAAGTGTCTCTGATATATTCACAGATTTTGTTGAGAGCATGTGCTACACAAGTAATATGCGGCATATTAGGATATGTTTCCTTTAATAGTGTGTCTGTTTTTAAGATATATGCAGCACAGTCACTGACAAACAAACGTATTTTTTTGTTTGTCCCTGTCGTCCGAATGAAGCATTTGGTGCATATTCTCGTAAATGGTTTTAGCTACTGTTTCCGCATCAACTGTATTTATAATTTTTGTTTTTATTACATATTGCTATGAATAGTGGGTTAGAAATTGGATGTACCACTATTCACACCAACTCTGTCCAGCTTAGACACTCAGTCGGTTACTTTCTTCAAATGAGACTGCTTTCCTCTCTGGGTTTCCAACGGAAAACGTGGAAAAATAAATGTATTAATACCACTATCAGGCGCCACACAAAATTTTTTTGTGAATATTGTTAGTTTTACTGACGTTACTGTTAAGCATACTTGTATAAGGTAATAAAAAAAAAATATGCACAGCTTTACTCAAATGAATCTTTTAATTTAAAAAAAGAAAAAACTTCTTTATAAAATATAAAGAATTGTGTAATACAAACTTACACTAAGAGGTAAAAGAATTTGTTGAAAATGACCGCAAAACAAATCCAAACGTCCTCTGATTACATCCGAACTAAATTAAAACTAATAAATTCCAAAAAATGCTTTTTAATTTCACCCCAGATAAACAATTTCAAAAGGTAAACAACCAGAACTGACAGACCGAGAGCAAATCTCTAACACATGCGCAGTCACATGTAATAAAAACTCTGCCCTTGAATCCCAACGTGCAAAATTTTATCGTTATAGAAAAATTTTTTATATAGAAATTTTAAAAAACTTTCTTTGTCATTTATATTAACTACGATTAAAAAATATATATCAAAATTCACAGTTGAAAATACAATATTAAATGCATACAAATTATAATAGTACAATATAAATTAATAATAATATTTTTAACTTACTTATATGAAAAAATATTTTTTCACGAGACACTTTAAGCTAGAAGAACGTATAAAATTAAACTACGAGATCAGCAAACTCGTATTAAAATAACGACAATGAAATCAAGCACATCAACTAATTAAAAAATCACGAAGCTAATAAACTACAATAAAATATAAAGATTTATATCTTATAAAAATACGTCTTGTCAACTCAGATAACAGTTAGTGTCTGAAGCGGATATCAAATCCGGCGTGCTACCACATAAATCAAAATAGATCAGTTCAAAATAAAATCTGCATTCATAAATAATAAATTTAAAAAATTATACACTGTCATCCAAAATAATTGTTCACCAATAAATAATTAAATTTTTCAAAATGTTGCGGGGAAAAATCTACAGCAATATGCATTATATGGAATAGTTGCATGTAGTACACCAGCTAAAACAATTACCAGACAGCGTCCTAATGTATCGACAGTTTCGTCGGCACTTATCTATAGGTACTGATTTGAAAGATGGCTTCTAATGCGTTCTACTGCTTTCCTGTAACATCATATTTGGGTAAGGTGGATTCATCAGGAAGATTTTGACCAGTATATTTTTGGAGAAATGTTTTGAAGGTAGGATTGTTAAGTTTATTTAATGGAATATTTGCCGCCATTAAAGTTTCACAAAGTTCTTCATTAAAATTGTCAGATTCCAACGGATTTCATTCCTGTGTATGTGTTTGCGATGCTAAGTGACGTTTTACGTGCGATTTCTTGGAATTTTTTAACGATATTTTACAGACTTTGCAATAAATTTCGGAATCACTGGCAATGTACATACAATCAGTTTGACCCTTAATCCAACTCCCCAGTGTTTCACGATACCATTCTCGAACTTGTTCCATATCATATCTGAAAAAGTAATTTAAACAATAGTGTTATTCAATAACTGCATATTGTACTTAGCGATGTTATAGACTATTTATATGGACCATTGCAATATCGGCCTGATGCGTCCGGTCTCTAAAATAACACACAAGATTGAGCAGACCATCGCGCTGGAAGAAGAACAACAGGGCTTCAGGCAGAATAGATCAACCATAAACGCCATATTATTTGCGCGTCAAATTGCGGAATAGGCATTAGAATACAATGTACCGGTCTATATGTGCCTCATAAGCCTCTCTAACGCGTTTAACCGAGTAAGAATATCTGATGTATCAGATATAATGAGAGAGGCAGGAGTGGAAACGAAGTACATACAAATAATCGATTGCTTGTATGTACTTCGAACAACTTAATAAGGACATGACAACGACAATAAAAGTGAAGAACATCTGACAAGGGAAATAAACGCAAAGATGGATATCCGACAGGAAGATAGCCTAGGCCCTAAGTAATTCAATTTAATCATGAAAAAAATAATAACATCTGCTTTAACTTTTATTATTTAAACTCCAAAAAAAAATTAACAAAGGATAATATTATAACACCAATTAATGAACCTTAGACCTTAACAGTTAAATATTATATTGCCGCTTGAGGCCCCCGTCAATTATAGTTTTCTTCTTACGTCTAGCATTAATCTCTTCTTCTTCTGTTTTGGGTTGGGCGCCAGCACGTCCAGGCACTTGAGTACACTGCTCTTTATGCTATCCCCAATACATCTCTCAGTTCCACTGTGTTAGTCTTGTGTCCCCGATAAAAGCGACTATCCTCCTCAGGGGAAGTACGCTCGTCAGATCCAATAGATCCGAAATGTTTCTGTCGCTTCAGTTCCTCACACGTGCATATTACATGAAAGCTAGTTTCCTCCTGTTTTTCACATCTCCTACACCAGGGCTCGCTAACCAAGCCCATATCGTACAGATGCTTCCTGAAAAGGACAATGTCCGATTATTAAGCCGGTAATTATTTAATTTTTTTTTTGTTATTACGAATTAGGTTGGCTGAAAACCTTCAGTCCAGCTCCCTTAGTAGTGTTTTAGTATGGAGTTGACCTTCCGTTACCTCGCATTAATATTTGGACGGCTCAATAAAATTCTTTTTGGAATATTCTCTTTTGAAATTGTTGCTCATTTCGAGCTTCCCAAACATTGTCATATACATTTTAGCCAATAAGGTCCAAAAAATTTTAATTGGCCCTTCCTGTGGGACATTTGGAGGATTGTTGATTCTAGGAACATATGGTTGAGCTTCTAATCAGTTTAGGGTTCTCCTAGCATAATGCGCCGATGCAAGGTCATGCCAAAACATGTAATTAACATTAATGTGATGCACATAAATGAAATTAATTGGTTTTGTCAAACAGTTGTGGATATATAATTCGGCGTCCACTGCTTGCCCTCTTACATGGCCTACATAAGGTCTAGATCAGCGATGCACATACCGCGGCCCGCGGGCTACATGCGGCCCACTTTCGATATTTATGTAGCCTGCCAACGAATTTTGAAAATTGTTCGAAAAACTACAAAAGTAGGTAAAAATCCATTCAAATCAATATTTCTTTACTTTTTATTTTATTCTAACTTTTGTAATTGTTAGTAAGATATGTATCTTTAACTACCTACTACTTTCTTGCTCAGGTTTACTACGTAGGACAGACAGGTATGCTCCTCGTCGTTCCAAGCATATTGTTACAAGACTAGAAATCTGTCGAACCGACTAGATTACTCGAAAATTCGCAAAACACGTCGGTATTATCAACGAACAATGTGGTAGGTTTTCGATGTTAGGTAACTCGTATAAATACAACGCATCGCCCGCTATCGGGGCAGTTAAGTTTTAACTACGGATAAGCGAACGTTATATTGTTTGAATTGTAATCTGTGAAGAATCAATATTTCGTCGTTCGAACTTGGCATCTACCTACGTAACAATATAATATCAATTTTGATATGGATAAACCAGGCCCCAGTAAAAAACGTAGTCGTAAGGTTGAAGATGAAAATCGACAGATTCAAGATATTTGGAACGAAAAGTACTTTTTTATTTCATCGCATAACAAAAGTGTCTGTTTAATATTCAAGAGTAGTGTTTCTATTCCGAAGGAATATAATATGAAAAGGCATTGTGAAACCCAGCATCATGCTTTTACCAAAATTAACAGGTGAAAATCGAACGCAAAAATTTCCACTTTACAAAGGGAACTAATAGGCCAGCAAGCTATGTTTACAAAACCAATTCAAGATGCTGACACAGCTACTGAAGTTAGCTTTGAAATATCTCGAATAATAGCGAAAACTTGTCGGCCTTTTAAAGATGGTGAGTTTGTTAAGCAGTGTTTAGATATCGCCGCAAAAAAAATGTCTCCGAAAGATGCAAAGAGGTTTGAGAAAATTCAACTAAACCGGATGACTGTTCAAAGAAGACTTACCACATTAGCAGCTAATATAGAAGAGCAATTAGCTACGAAATCGAAAAGTTTTGAGTATTTTTCTATAGCACTCGACGAATCTGCAGATATAAGTTCCACTGCTCAACTCTTAATATTTTTACGAGGTGTAACGCAAAATTTTTAAGTGAGTGAAGAACTGATTGATATGAGTTCTTTGACAAGTCAAACCACGAAGAGTGACATGCTCAAAGCTCTTCTGGAAAAATGTTCTATAATGGATTTGGATTTAACGAAATTATCTGGAATTACGACTGACGGAGTACCTTCAATGGTTGGAAGTAAATCTGAGATAATAACTACGTTAAAAGAGTATTTACAAACTAAAAACATAGATACCAAGGAATTAATGCAGTTTCATTGCATTATACATCAAGGCCCTCTGTTCAAAATTATTGGGATTTGAAAATGTGATGAAAGTTGTAGTACCTACTGTAAACTTTATAAAATCACGATGTCTGAATCACCGACAATTCACACAATTTCTCGAGGATATTGAAAGCGAATATGGTGATCTCCTGTTTTACACTGAAGTAAGGTGGCTAAGTCGTGGGTTGTCGCTAGAGCGGTTTCTTAACTTGATTGAAGAAATTAAAATATTTCTGTCGGAAAAGAAAAAGAACGTCTCCGAACTCGACAACTCTGATTGGCTGTGTGACTTAGCCTTTCTTTTATACATCATAAATCACTTGAATGTCTTAAATACACGACTCCAAGGCAAAGATCAATTGATTTCGCAGTTATACTCTCATGTTTCGTCCTTTCAATGCAAATTGAGTCTTTTCAGGACACAAATCAATTCAGCCAATTAAAGCCATTTTCCGAACTACAAAAAAATTATGGAGAAATTGAATAAAACTGATGACAATTTCGCTTATGTTGAAAAAATTGATATTTTAATACAAGCTTTTCATGATCGTTTTCTAGACTTCAAAAAAGTTAAACCTCTATTAGACATTTTCAGCAATCCTTTCAACATTTCACCCGAAAATGCCCCGGAATCAATACAGCTGGAATTGATAGATATGCAAAATGATGATAATTTACGAAAGAAGTTTAATGAAGGTAATTTACTCAACTTTTACCGTTGCGTTGACATAACCGCTTATAAAGAGTTGCGAATAAATTAATTGAAATGCGCAAGCCTATTTGGATCGACGTATATTTGTGAGCAAACGTTTTCAGTGATGAAACTTAAAGAAACAAAAAATCGAAACCGTCCGGCAAATGATAATCTGGAAGCAATTTTACGTGTGGCGACAAGTAATGTGGTGCCAAACATAAACAAAATTGTTAGGTCAATGCAATGTCATGCATCAAAATAACAAAACATGAAATATTACATTGGAATGATTAGATTACATTACGATTACATAATTACAACAAACATTTTTGAATGTTCTTTTATTTTTATCATTTGTAGTAATTCATACTATTTAAAAATAAAAATATTTGTGTTAATAAGTATTCTTTGTAGTGCCCCGTCCATGGCTTATGATTTTCCCGAGTGGCCCCTGTTCCCTATAAGTCTGTGCATCCCTGGTCTAGATATTCCCAATTCAGATATGCCTCACTAGACCAAAACTTTATCAGAAAATTTTTATGTTTTCTTTAAATTTTATATTATCAGTGGTATTTCCAATATTATATATATAGAAACCACAAAGAAAAATTCTCTGTTATGACGTGAAATAATACAATGTACAAAGAATACACGCATTTAATTATGTAATAGTTTGTAGGGGTAGTGGTGAATTTTTGCCTACTTGTAAGATAGTACAGAACAGAACGGTATCAACTCAACAACAATACAGAACAGAACAGCATCAATTAAACATTAAAACACACAGTCTTTCATAACATTCATATGAACCAGTATCAATTCAGTCTCACACTAGCAATAAGCTACTCTGTATTATATTAACAACAAGAGATGTACAGTCTCATGTAACAGTAAATAATTTAAGTGTTAAGTTTATATTAAGTGCTACATTTGAGAGATTTATCTTAATAAATTAGGTTCAAGAATTTTTTGTTAAATAAATAAAATATGCAGAAAACACTTCAGTTTCAATATAACTGCCACCAACCAAAATAAGTAACAAGCTTATACGGAAGTTACGCCCCGTGAGCGATCAAGAAGCAATTTTTACATAGTTCTTTACGGGGTCGAATACAACTTCAACATTTGGTCCTTTAAGAGCCGGTAATAAATTATACATGTGTATTGCATAGTCAAAATCACACACAATTCTTCCTGTAAAAATTAAATTGAATTCTCAATACAATATCATAACAATTACGGTTTTGTTATGCAATAACTCACATTGTAAAAACCCAACCACGTTATAATTGTTAAAGGTGCCTTTAGTGATAGTGATGGATTAGACAATCTGCGTTTGCCAGATGTTAGTTTTACAATGGGAATAATTTACCGATACCCGTTTTTTCTTCTTTTGCTGCACGTGCATTTTTAGTAACGTACAACAATTACATTGATGATGGTTGCTGTAATGAGTTAAGGGCCTAAACAATAACTTTTGAAGCTCGCGAAGAAGTCCATATGTGTGATGAAATATTTCGGTATTAATTTTTAAACGGTACTCTACTGTCTGTAATTATTAAATTAGATGGTTCGGATGTCTTCTGCATAGTAAATCAAGATAATTTGTAAGCAAGTATGTATGTGCAATGTATTTATTGTTGTTAATAGTCCATTCAATTTATAATATACGAAAACAGGTTAAATAAATACATTGTGTTCCAAGAGTAAGTAACAAAAATTTCGCTTCGATTAATGATTATGATGTGCTTTGTATCACTAAATTACTACTGCCATTAAACTTCTCATTGGGTAGGCTAGACTTTAAATTATAATCAAAAAGACGTGTTTTTAATAAACAGGCGAGAAACATATTTGGCGAGTTCTTTTATATTTCGGAAATAAGTGATCCTGCTGCCATTTATCTGGCAACATGTCTATCGTAAAGTTTGATATTTTTTATACGCGTTTTGACGTACAGGTGCCATTTTGTGTTGTTTGCGTGACTTAAAAAATTTGTCCCGGCCTAAAAATGGAATTAACTCGTGAACAGTTCCCTGCGATTATGTTTTATAACTTTCGACGTGGATGATCGCAAAAACGGTGCAACGATGAACTTATTGCTGCAGTGTGTGAACTGATATTGCAAGATCGTCATGTGACGGTGAGGCATCCTCGAATGGATATTTTGCCTAGCTAAAACTCAGCAAAATAACTTCCATTCTCGAACGCAAAAGTACCATTTCGCGTTCTAGATACAAAAATAACTATTTCTCCAATTGTCAAAAAAGTGTTTTTTTTCATGCAAAATGTGTCATTTTTTAATCGTTAAAAAAGTTTTTTTTCACTGTTAGAAATAGTATAATGTTTAACGATTGACGAAGGTAACACATTTTTTAAGCGCGAGAACACTTTAAAAGAACATTGGAGAACATTTACAAGAACAAACTCGGCTTCGCCTCGTTTGGCAATGTTCGCGAGTTTAAAACACTAATACTTTTTCTACGACCTCACCTATGGCATTATAACAAACTTAAAAAAAATATGTAAACAATGATGTACTTTAAATGTAGGTGTAGGTTTCCACGGTCGTTCTCTAGATGTAGATCTCGGTTTCCGGGTTGGAACCGCGTCGAGTTAGGCGTAATTGCCAACGTTTCGTCCACTGTTTCAAGAGACATCTTCAGGGCTGTACGTAGATGTTCGTCGTTTCGCAGTAGCTCGAAGAATGCTATGACAGAGACCGGTACAACTTATATAGGGGGGACCGGGTCAGATGGCGGCCTGCTATTGGCTGGGGACAATGAGCCAGTGGCATGCGTCGTATGGGCGTGATGATTCTTAGTTGAGTGCAGTAGAGTTTGCCACGTCGGATGTAACGTATAGCCATCGTCTCTATTGAGATTGCGGGGATGTTTGTAAATTTCAATAGATTCACGGATTTTCCTAGGGAAATAATGCGATTCACGGGACAGAAGCTTGACATCTTTGAATAGAATTTGATGACCGGAGTTTAGTTTGTGTTCTGCCAGCGCTGAACCGGCTATATGTAACAGTCTAGTACAACGTTCATGTTCGGACACACGCACGCTGACTGGCCGCTTAGTTTCGCCAATGTACACACTGCCACACGAACACGGAATGCGATTCATTCGGTCAAAGACAAAATATCTCCACTCCAAGCACAAGGAGTGTATCGCAACGCCAACTTTTTTCCATAATATGTCATTTCTGAAAATCTAAACTATTCTACTTATAAATGTTAGGTCATGAAAAAAACATAAAAGATAATTAACAGCACCGTTCAACTCATATAATGCAGAAAATAACAAAAGAACACCTTATTCAAAATTACAGAATAATAAATACTGGTTTAAAATGGCACTAGTATCTGGTATATCGACCCCTGGCTTGAATTACAGCTTCCATCCTCCTTGGCATGCTGCGTATGAGGTCTGCAACATAGTCTTGTGAAGGATTTTCCCATTCTTGTAAAAGTACATTTTCGAGTTCTTCAAGGTTACGGAATGCTCACTGGTGCGTTTTAAAGCTTGTCCTAGGTGGTCCCAGACATGCTCGATAGGGTTCATGTCTGGGCCTCGTGCAGATCACCTTAATACTGGCAATTGAACTTCTTGCAAATATTGCTGTACAATTCCTGCTATGTGGGGTCGTGCATAAGAACACAATTTTCGCCAACAAAGGGCGTATATGGTATCACATGTTCTTCTAAAATGTCGGTAACATATCTAGCTGCTGTTAATCTAGCCCTAGGTAATGGTACCAATGCTGTATGGCCCTGTAAAGAGATGCCTCCCTGTAACATCACGGATCCTCCACCAAATGGGACACGTGGACGGAAGTTACAGACAGTATAACATTCGCCAGGTCATCTGTACACCGGCACACGTCTGTAAGAAGACCATAAAACAAACCTTGACTCATCTGTAAAGATGGCATTGGCCTAGTGGTTTATGTCCCAATCGGTGTGTTCGCGTGCAAACTGTAATCGGGCTACCCGGCGCTCTCTGGTGAGAAGTGGACCGTGAGCAGGAACATGAGCTGTTATCTCATCTTCTCGAAGGCGGTTGCGGATAGTTTGTGGGGAAAGCTGTACATTTCTAGCCTCTAAAAGCTCATTCTTGAGAAATTTAGCAGTGAAATGACACGTGCGCAGAGCAGTTAACCGCAGAAAACGATCATCTCGTGGGGTAGTAGCTCTTTTGCGTTCTTGCCCAGGTCTTCTTCTATAACGCTAAGAAATAAGTAATTAAACTCTAGTTTCAAAAATTCTTTTATTGTAAATACCACTACAATATTGTTTCGCCATACAATGGCTTCATCAGGTGGATGAAATACTGAATATGTACAAGTTTGAATATTTATGTGAAAATTATTGGGGAAATGGTGGTGGAAAACGTTTTACAATCTTAACTTTAATAGAGGGAAGTTGTTTAAATCTAGTTGGTCATTTAAAGTTAATTTCTAAGTTTTCTAACAGGTTCAGTTTTTTACTTTTTTCTTGAATGTGTAAAATTTTGAAATCTATATTAAATCTATAATTGATATCTATACAATGACTTGCGAAAGTTGAATCTGTTTTCTTTTCTTTATGGCCTCTCTCGTGTTCTTCATCCTAATTTTGAATGTCCTCCCCGTTTGTCCTATGTATATCTTATTACAATCTTCGCATGTTAACTTATATACACCAGAGTTTGATTCTTTGTCTATTTTATCTTTGTTGTTTTTAATAATGTTCTGTATAGTATTGTCTGTTTTCAATGATATATGTTCGTTATTAAGTTCTTTAATGAAAGTACCAATTTTTTCCGAAATTTTTCTTAAGTAAGTGTTTGAATTATAGGAATTAATTATCTTGTATTTTAATTTTGGATAAACTAAGGAAAGGGTTTTAGATTTTTGTTGGCTATTTAGGATGTTATTGACAATATTTATAGAGTAACCATTGTTTAATGCTATTGTGTATATTCTATTTAGTTCAAGGTCGAAATGACTTTTACTCATACGTACATGAATTAATCTATATACCATTGATTGGTATGCTGATAATTTGTGTGTTATAGGATGAAAAGAATTGTATGTGTTGGTTTATGGTATATAGCGAACTCGTGTTTATTAGTTTTGTGTGATATGGTTAAATCTAGAAAATTAATGCTTTTATTTATTTCTGTTTCTATACTAAAATTTATTTTGGGGTGAATAGTGTTGATATAATTATGTAAAGTTTTTAATTGTCTATCTGAACCGTTAAAGCAAATTAATATGTCATCAACATACCTAAACCAATATACACAATTACCAAACAAGGGATGTGTACTAATTATAGTTTCTAAATTATTCATGAAAATTTCCGCTAATAAAGGGCTTAGTGGGTTTCCCATTGCTAGACCCTCTGTTTGTTTATAAATTTTTTTTTTAAATTGAAAATAATTTTGTTCCAGGCACGTTTCTAAGAGCTGTAAAATTTCGGTCTTTGTGACAATGTTCGTGTTTCTACGTTCTAGTTGTAAAGTAATTAAATCTATTACCTCCTGGGGTGGGAGACTAGTGAACAAATTCGAGACATCAAAAGAAATGAGTTTACATTTGTTTGCTAATTGCAAGTTTGAAATGTTGTTAATTAATTCCTGGGAATTTTTAACGGAGAACTTAGATTTGAATTTAGTGTGTGTAAGAATTAAATCTATTAAGTGTTTGGACACATTTCTACAAAGTGCTTTTATGTACGATACTACTGGTCGTATAGGTGTATTGTCTTTATGTAGTTTAATTAAACCGTATAATTTGGGAGGTAGGGGATTCATAGTGGTTAATATACGTTTTTGAGTGTTATTAAAAGGAGAACCTGATTTGTCTATAGTTTGTTTAATCTGTTTTTGAAATTTGTTAGTAGGATCAGATTTAAGTTTTATGAATCAATTATTATCGAGGAATTCATGAACTTTATGTATGTAGTTTGATTTCGGAATTGCTATAACTGTATTTCCTTTATCAGGTTTTGTAAATATAATATTGTTACTAGTCGCTTTCTGTTTAATTGATTTAATTATTTTATTTTCAATATTAAAATGATTAGTAGTACGGTAATTTTCTAGAATATGTTTAGCTGCATATTTATTTCCCTGGTTATCCTTTTGCTTATTTAAGGCTAAATCTGTTTCTACTGCTAAGATTTCTAAGTGTTTATTATTAATGTTAGGGGTTAAGTTATATTTGAAACCTTTAGATAAAAGATTAATTTCCTCGGTTTTGAATTCTACACCCGTAAGGTTTTTAAATCGTTCATAAAAATTAATATTTTGATTTATGTTAACTAAAGGAATCGGCATTATGCTATATTTTTTACAGGAAATAAGTTTATCTAGTTTACTGTTTTGAATTAAGTATTTTTTGGGAATTATAAGATTAATTTTATCATGGATCGCATTATTCAAAAGATCAAACTCTAAATTATATAGTTTAAAAGTTAACTGTGAATGTAATACCTTAAGATATATTGACAATGTGTCTCGTTTGTTGAATAGATTTTTCAATTCTTCCTTTATCCATGTTCTTTCCCCTAACTCGACTGCTTTAAGTGCTGCTTTACTATTCTTTTTGGTCTTGAGTTTTGTGTTTAGGTGTGACATTATGTTTCTTGCACTGGTGTAGGAACCAAATATTCTGTTCATTGATCTTGTATTTTAACCGTAGTTTAAAGAACCACTTCTCCTGTTCACCATCACTGGCTAATTTTAAATAGTTAATTGACGAAGGAGATACTTGTTGAAACTTCATTATAACGCTAAGAAATAAGTAATTGAACTTCTAGTTTCAAAAATTCTTTTATTGTAAATACCACTACAATATTGTTTCGCCATACAATGGCTTCATCAGGTGGATGAAATACTCTTCTTCTATAGTTCCCAGTTTCCCTAAATCGTGCTGCTGCTCTACTTACTGGCTGTACTCCTAGCACTCTAGCTACATACCGCATGCTACGGCCATTTTCCACAAATATGATACATTGCACGCTTCCTTCATACGTAAGTTGTAAAGACATACGTTGCTGAACATTCATAACGGTAATTTAATAAAAAATTGAACCGATCTGACTAACAAACTACAATATTTTAAATGCTTTCTACTGCGCGTCTTCGGCACTTATCAAAAAGCAGGCAGTAACAACAATGTTTTTTTGGTATGTCGCTTAGATGTCAGTCTGACAACGACAAAAAAGGTCATATGATCAATTTAATAGCAAACAGTTCGTACAGTTCGTTTAAATGGTCGTAGAGTCAAAAAATTCAGGTGTTGCGATAATTATTTTGCGTGTGTATAAATTATTTATACGAGTAATATTAGAAATTATATTGATAAATAACGAAAAGTGTGATTGTATCTTCTTCCCTTATTGTTAAGTAATATCTTCTGATATTTTGGAGAAGGAAACGATATTTGAAAGACTTAAAGCTTAAATATTAAAAATTCTGTTGAATGTGTTAATTTTTATGAGGCATTTCTTATTACTTCGCGCGTGTTCTTATATCTACATAATTCATAATTGAGTATTCAACATTGCGGAACCTACTCTTGAAGGATATCGCCAAGATATCACAATATATGTATATCAAAATGGCGGAGTTCCAATTAAATAGCAGAAAAAGTATATGTAAGATAGTGCTGGAATATATATACGTTAGTAAAGAATATCTCGGAGATATAATCTCTTTAATGAAGTAACTGTAACTGAACTGTGTAATTTGCATCGCTTATCATTTTATATGCTTACATATTCCTATGTGTGAATGTGCTTTAGTCGGTCTCTGTTTAAGTAAATAAACATATTAAAGCAAGTAATCCGTTAGTTGAAGGTAATTAGGAACGTGTGGACAATCAGTGAAACGTGATTGTCGTATTGAGTAATGGATTTGTTACACGTAGGGGACCGAGCGTGTAAAAAAATAGCACGAAATAATTGACGAATATGTATACAATAGGTATGCAAAGTGTTATTTAATTTCAGGATACTAAGATATACTTCTTTTAAGAACTTATAACATCTTTTTAAATTAAGTCTTATATTAGAAATTTTTCGGAAACCATTTTTAAATTAAAGTGTGAAATTACAGATGCCTAGAACATTGTGCTATAAACTCTATAACATTGAAATTGTGTCATATAGAATTATATTCAGTAGAATAGGACTCTCTCAGAACATTTTTGTATTAAATCATATACCGTATGTGTTAAATATCATTAGGCATAGAGAATCAACGTATGAGTACATACAATATATACGTACATGAGAAAGCCAGTCCAATGCCAGCGAAGACCGCGACGACTGACGATTGTTTCCGATACCGATTGACTGGAAATTTTGCATTCAGTCTAGTTGCGGCCGTTACAGTTTGAAAGCGGAAAATAAAATTAATGTACGAGGTGCATTCAAGTTCTAAGGCCTAACTACTCATCCGAAAACTATGAAACTGGTGTTACTTCTCGACGTAATCTCCCTGCAGACGTACACATTTTTCACAACGTCGACGCCATGATTCCATGTCCGCGGCGAAGGCTTCTTTAGGAGTCTGTTTCGACCACTGGAGAATCGCTGAAACAATAGCAGCACGGCTGGTGAATGTGCGGCCACGGACAGTGTCTTTCATTGTTGGAAACAGCCAAAAGTCACTAGGAGCCAGGTCAGGTGAGTAGGGAGCATGAGAAATCACTTCAAAGTTGTTTTCACGAAGAAACTGTTGCGTAACGTTAGCCCGATGTGCGGGTGCGTTGTCTTGGTGAAACAGCACACGCGCAGCCTTTCCCGAACGTTTTTGTTGCAGTGCAAGAAGGAACTTGTTCTTCAAAACATTTTCGTGGAATGCACCTGTCACCGTAGTGCCCTTTGGAACACAATGGGTAAGGATTACGCCCTCACTGTCCCAGAACATGGACACCATCATTATTTCAGCACTGGCGGTTACCCGAAATTTTTTTGGAGGCGATGAATCTATGTGCTTCCATTCAGCTGATTTGCGCTTTGTTTCTGGATTGAAAAATAACCTCCACGTCTTATCCATTGTCACAATCGACGAAAAGAGAGTCCCATTCATGCCTTGGTTGCGCGTCAACATTGCTTGGCAACATGCCACACGGGCAGCCTTGTGGTCGTCCGTCAGCATTCGTGGCACCCACCTGGAGGACACTTTTCGCATTTTCAGGTCGTCATGCAGGATTGTGTGCACAGAACCCACGGAAATGCTAACACTGGAGGCGATCTGTTCAACTGTCATTCGGCGACCCCCCAAAACAAGTCTCTCCACTTTCTCGATCATGTCGTCAGACCGGTTTGTGCGAGCCCGAGGTTGTTTCGGTTTGTTGTCACACGATGTTCTGCCTTCATTAAACTGTCGCACCCACGAACGCACTTTCGACACATCCATGACTTCATCACCACATGTCTCCTTCAACTGTCGATGAATTTCAATTGGTGTCACACCACGCAAATTCAGAAAACGAATGATTGCACGCTGTTCAAGTATGGAAAACGTAGCCATTTTAAGTATCTAAAACAGTTCTCATTCTCGACGCTACCACTACAATTCCATCTGCCGTACAGTGCTGCCATCTCTGTGACGTATTGACAACGAACGCACGCTCATTTTAAAACAATGCACATTCTTCTATCTCTTTCCAGTCTGGAGAAAAAAAATCGAAGGCCTTAGAACTTGAATGCATCTCGTATAATAGCTCTTTATACACCCACTGAAAAGCTTCAGTTAGTAAAATGGTTTTATGCTGGAAGTCTGCAATGGAGTGCATGAATTTGTTTGCGCTGACTTATGCAGACCGTTCTGTACCTTGCAGACAAACAATTTATAATATTATAAATACATTTGAAACTTGTTCCTGTCTCAATAACTGTACGAAATGCAAACCAAGAGAAGTATCTCCACAAAAAATTGAGGAAAGAGAACGGCGGGATGTATTAATTTGTAGTATTGTGTAAATATATAACACGAGATCTACTAGAAGTGCTGCCGAGGAATTAGGTACAAGTAACACAACTATTTCACGTATTTGAAAAAGTAATGGTTTAAAATGTTTCAAATATTCGAAAACTCAAGAAATATTTCCCGAGGCCAATTTCCGGAGAATGGAGTTTTGTCAAGACGTTATGGAAAAGATACATCGAGATGAAAATTTCGTTAAAAATATTCTCTTCACCGATGAATCAACTTTTTCTTACACGGAAAACACAATCCCTCTGTTGTTCGATATTGGGCTTCGGAAAATCAAAACCGGCATTTTGCAAATCGCACTCAGTATCCTCAAAAACTAAACGTTTGGGCGAGTATTATAGGTGACCATTCTATAGGCCCCTATTTTATTGATGGTATATTAAATGCCGACAAGTATCTCGAATTACTGAAAAATCAAATACTTCCCGTCATTGGACATTGGAATAAATCAGGAAATCGTTTGGTTTCAACTTGATGGCTGTCCAGCACATAATGCAGTGAGGGTAAAGGAATTTCTAGAAAATACTTTTCCTGACCGTCTAATTACTGGAACAGGAAACATGAAATGGCCACCGCGATCTCATGATCTATCTCCAAATGATTTCTTTTTGTGGGGATATCTAAAAAATATTGTTTATACTCATGAAGCTGGTAGAGCAGAAAATCTAGTTGATTTGACAGAAAAAATAACTGAGGCTGCGAATTCATTAACTGCCGACATGTTAGCAAATGTAAGAGCTAATTTCTACGACCGCCTAGGACAATGTCTTGCTGTGCAAGGAGGAATTTTTGAACCTCTTGTATAATTTATTATAATTTTTAGAATCCTTTTTTATTTAGGATTATTCGTTAATTTTATTAGAATTACGCTTTTGTTTATGCGACGCACCGCAAAATTTTGTGCATCTACTGAAAGAAATAAGAAAATCAGATCCCTTGCAATTCGTAAATGTTATTTTAGAACGCATTACAAGTACCTATATCGATGGTCAAATGATTACTGCTAACTTGTATTTGCGAAACAATCGGAGACAATCGTTGCCGGCCGTCGCGGTCTTCGCCGGCATTGAATCGGCTTTTCCATATACATATACATCGTATGTACTCATACGTATTCCCTATGCCTAATGATATTTGACACATGCGGTATGCTAATTGTTTATACAAGATGTGTATAAATTAGGGTACTAACTACACGCGACGACGTTCTTCGTTAAATTCGGAGTCTAAAATCCTAAAACCAAAATTTCGTACCACGCTTCATACCTCTTCACGAGGTTCCTAAAGTTCGGATTTTCGATATTTGTTGATAGAAAGAGATCCACTTAGGATAAAGAAGAATTATTTTTTTGTTAAAGTTTTCTTTTTGATTTTAAAGTTCGTTTGTTGGATAATTATTGTCTGTTAAAATAGTTTTTATGTTATTTTATCACACAATAATTATCCATCTACACTACGAGATATAATAGAATAATGAAACAAAATTTATAATTACCAACAATATAGAGTTAATAAACCAGCAAATACAACGAAAAAATATCTATCAATACCGTATGTTCCGCAAGTATCTGAAAAATTAAACATTTTTTTTATAAAACAGTATGATATCCACATCGCTCACGAAAATTACAATAATTTAAGTTTCACTAAAACAAAATTAAAAGCAACCATTCCACAGGAAAAGAAATCACATGTAGTTTATAGCATTCCATGTAATGATTGTAGTCGTGTTTATATAGGTCAAACAGAACAACGTTTACAAGAAAAAATCAACGGTCACAAATATTAACGAAACAATACAGCTTTAAAAAAACATGAAACTAAAAATAACCACACTTTCGATTACAAAGAAGTTAAAATATTACAAACCGAAACAAATTACAAAGCAAGATCAGTATTAGAGTTAATTCATATTAAAAAACATGAGAACGTTGTTAGTGACCGTCATGAAATTTCAAGTCTGTAGAAACTATACTTCCCATTAATCAAAACATCCGTAATATAAGTAAGGTAAAAATTCAAATTCAATAACACTTTGTAAAACTCAACCACACCAAGCCGAAAGTATCAAATTACAACCAAGGATAAAATATAAAAATTTAAAATATATACATACATACTTGAGGCCTACTAAAATTTAATCTACTTCCATATGTTGAAAGTACATACAATATGCCAATTTTATATTTTAAGTAAAATATTTCAAATTGTTAAAAAAATGTAAAAAAGAAGAAATACCAATTGTAAGTACCATAAATACATATAAATTTACATCTTACGAAAAACATTAGTTATATTATTATTAGTAAAGATCGGATTATATGCAAAAAAGTAAACTAAAAATATGCGCATGATTTAGCCTAAATATGCACTTCCTTATGAAAAATATGCAGGTAAAAAGTAAGAGGAATGTTAGAATATGGAATACTGTAGAAAAAAATATTTTATAATGTTTACTACAAGTTTATTTAGAACATTTTACAACATAATTAACTATGAAAACAATTTACAATCACATATTTCTCAAACTTTTCAACAGAAAAATTGTGACGCTTGTCTGAAAACATGTATTTATATACAAATGAAACAAACATGTAATATACACATCTGTAACTGTACACATGGACAATACACCTCGTATTTTACAGCACTTACTTCTGCTTAAGACACGTGTTTCTGCCATCTATAGGCGTCATCAGTCAAGCTAGTGAAGCAATTTAATACAAAATAATACAAATCTATTTAAAAAACAGATTTGTATCTGTACATACATTTAAGCTTAAATCGCCTACAAGACATAGCAAATTTCGTCCTATCAGGTAGCACTATATAATAAGTGACATCTGACGGACGAAAGAGACTACGCCGAAAAATTACATGTCTGTCTCATTTGTAACAAATGCGTAATACGTGCTAAACGTATTGATATACTTAAACCTTTTTGTATGTATTTATATATTGGAAAAGTTCGTTCTACGTCGACGCTTGTTATAGCAGCATATTTCAAATTAGAAATATCATCTATTGTCAACTCCATATTTTCTACTGAATCACCACACGAGATTTTAGCAATGTCCTTTAGCTTTTTAAAACCCTCATTTTTTCCTATTACACTTAAAAAATTTTCATACACGGACTGTCCCACTCCTCCTTTAACATCAAAACATGACTTTTCAAATTTGTTTATTATTTCAACGCTCTCGATTAGCGGCATAAATTGTTTTTCCAACTGCAATATAGAAGTGGAAATAAAACTGTAATTGGTTTTAATAAACGCCAAGTTGAGGTATTTCTTTACTCGAATACACCTTTTGGGCGTCTATCACAGATTGTGCATCCATATCAAGATCCATAATAATTGTCTTTATGCCTTCATAATGATTTATACAAAAAAGGTTTTAAATATATCTATACGTTAATATGCACGTATAACGCTTAGAAATCGGCTTAGAAATCGAACCGATTATTTACTAAGGGAAAATGGTTTCTGACTTCTTCTGCAACACGATTTAGTCCGTGCGTTTTCAAGTTAAAAGCTGCCTTCACCATGCATGGTGCAGCATCCGTCAAAAATAATAGAATTATCTCTATTGGAATCGATTCCGGTAAGAAGAAAGTTGCCAATTCTTCCTGTATAAATCTTGTTATTGTCAAATTATTTGCCTTTTCCAACTGTTTGGTTGAAATTAAATAAGATTTTGCTGGAACCGATTCGTTAAGGATACCAATCATTAAATGAACTGTGTATCGGCCCACACTATCAGTAGTTTCATCTACGCATATATAAAGATAATGCTGATGTATTTTTTCTAAAATATCTTGACATTTAAATTGTTTAATTTATGTAGTGGAATATCTGCCGACATAAACATTTGACACAAATCTTCATTAAATTGTTTTGGAAAAACATTGCGGTAATGTTTGCTGACTCTTCTTCATCAAGTTCATCTTTGTTAGTTTTACAGCATGAGATGGAGTTTTCATATATTGGTCGACTTGGAACTTTCTCTCACTTGTAATTTGCAAAAAAAAATCACATCACCGGTTGTTTTCTTATAAAATAAATGTTAGTAAAAGATAAAGGAATAATTAAAATCTTTAATTAATAAGAGGAAATAAACTTAAAATTTTACTCACAATCTTGCAGCATGCTACGCAAAACACTTTTTTTCCATCCATACGCAATTCTGAATAAGGTGCAATCCGTCCAGGCACAGTCGCTATTTTCGGCATTTTTGTTATTATATATCACAACTTCCAAGTTTACACTTCGAAAAGCCGACGTAAGATGAGGTTTAAAATAAAATTATTTTCGAATATGGGAATAAATTTCTCCGAATAGCAAAGAAACGCATATACTCCTAATTTTCTGGTAAAATATATTTTTGTATTTATTTAGAAGTTGTAAGGTATTAGCTTTTCCTGGAATTTTGTCTCGGCCTAGATGTATGAGAAGAGCATTAATAAATTCTTGGAGACGCTTATCGGAAAAGTATTGGGAAGAGGCTTAATAAAATGCTATTTTTAATTTAAAAAGGGCGGTTTAATTTTTGTTTGTTTGTTACATCCACGACATATTTTTAGTAATGCCCATAATAAATTTGATTTAGTAAATAAATAAAACTCGGATACTTAAAATATGCAAATAAATGCTGAATTACTACAAAATATGCAAATAATATACAAAAAGCATATATTATGCAAATATGCAATCTGCATATAATCGAATAATAAAAATTGAAACGTTAAAATGATCATTTTTATTTAATGAATAGTTATCAAGCTAAATTCCAAGAAATATAATTGACCATTATACAGGCTGAGTTATACTGGCTGATTCATAACGGACGACCAAAAATTTACCGCCGTATACGGGACACCTTTCAGAGAAAAAAAAATTCTATGAACCTATGTCGTTAAACCCATGTAGTTAAATAACTACAGGAAGCGATTGTGACTCGCCCTGTATATAACGACAGATTGCATAATAAACATAAAAAATATTGCAAAAGGGTTTTGTAGCATCTAGTGAATTATACAAATACATTAAATTTCATTAAAATCGATTCTTGAAGCTTGACGATCTTTCCTTATTAGTCTACTGAACAACAACAAAATTTTATTTCAATTTTAATTATTTCATTGTTCTCATTCGAATATTAGTTCTTTTACCTTACTCTTTAGTTAACCAAGACTGTTGGTTCTTTTGTGTATTTGCACTTTTTTAGTTGGCAGTAAAGAATGTAGTAGATTTTGGTATAGTTCATTAGGTTGTTTTGAACGGTTGTTGTACACGCGCAGTTAAATACACCAATTGAACTTCTAAAGCATTATCCGTTAAGAATCATTAATCATTACCCCATTGGGAGAAAAATGCGGCACAATAAATTTAATTTCATTTCGATCATCATTGTTATATTCCACAGTACATAAGAATTAGGCTAATGAAAAAGTACAGTTGTCATGTAAGCAAATACTAAACGCTTATCAGCAGGATAATTGAGCTCTTTTCATATCCTGTATTGCAAACATATGTTGCTTTATTATTGTTTGCGAAGAGAACTGAAGAACTAACTGTATAATATAAAACAACCTGATTGTCAGGTACATGTGTATTAACATAAACATTTAATTTCAGTTAATCTTTTATCTCTTAGGAGGGGTCAAATATGAACATTGCTAGCCGAATCCGTTAGCACCGAAATATATGTTGCATTTATATGAAAGGGATGTGTCTTGACACTATGCGTAAGCAACCAACAGGTGTTGTGAGACGCTATAAAATGACACAATTATGATTTAGCGGTGCTTAAACAAATAAATATTTTCATTTGCTTAATAGAATTCATTATAAAGAACAAGCTACTACTCATTTCTTATTATTATTGTTTTGTTTAGTGAATTTATAATTTAATAATTATAAGTAACCAGTGCAGGATTTAGATTTGATGAGGCCCTAAACTATTTGAGTCATAGAGCCGAAATAACGAGTAGAAAATTTAAGTTTAAATGCTGAATTTTGGGATTTTGCAAAATAAAAATTAAAATGTCGAAAAAAAAAACCCGTGGTATAATATTGAGTTATTAGGCCTTAAGAGACTGCAAATGACCCCTTTATTAACCAATTTAATTTGGCAAACGATGCACCAAACACTCTGTATATCTACATTCTCTCTATTCAAGTGAAAGTATTGGGAAGAATAGAAGTAAAACTAATGTGAGTAAAATAGCGCACAATAGCATTTGAAGTCTATAAATAAAAATCAAACACTGAAAAATATAATTTGAACAAATTAACACTGCGAGTGCAAATTTATGCAAGATATCTGAACAAGCGACTAGGAAGTTAGATTTCCACGAGTAACCTCATGATATTTATGTCATTGAATTCCGCAATCAAATATTAATTGATAGAAATATAATAAAATTTATATACAGTGCGAAGATAGACGTGTCATTCTGTTGGAAATCGACTTCCACTTAAACAACTGTCGAACAACACAATTAAGAACGAAATATCAGTAGAATCAAGATATTCTAAAGAGTAAAGACAAACACCTTGAGTCCTAATTTAACGTTCGGAGGGTAAATACGCCTTTAGTTAAGTGAAATACTTGAGGTGATTTTTGAAATATTTATTAAAGTCTCAACAAATACTTCAAAAATATGTGTGTTTTAATAAGTGATATAAAACTCTCTGATGATAACTAGGCTTTCAGTTTAAGTAATGAAATATCTAATTCTAGAACTCAGCCCAACGACTTTATAAATTTTTATAGCGTCTAAAAAGTTCCTCAAAATAGGTATTTCCTCCTCATTTGTTCGAATCCCTTTCCGACAAGCCATTTTTTCAAGTTTGAGAACAAGAAAAATCCACTCGGAGTCAGATCTGATGTACATGGCTAATTCAACAAACTTAGCGATCCCTATAGTGCAGCGATGCACATACCGCGGCCCATTGTCGATATTTATGCGGCCCGCCAACGAATTTTAAAAATTGTTCGAAAAACTACAAAAGTAGGTAAAAATCCATTCAAATCAATATTTCTTAACTTTTTATTTTATTTTTGTAATTGTTAGTAAGATATGTATCTTTAAGTACCTACTACTTTCTTGTTCAGGTTTGCTACCTAGGACAGGTATGCTCCTCGTCGTTCCAAGCATATTGTTACAAGACTAGAAATCTGTCGAACCGACTAGATTACTCGAAAATTCGCAAAACACGTCGGTATTATCCCCGAACAATGTGGTAGGTTCTCGATGTTAGGTAACTCGTATAAATACAACGCATCGCCCTCTATAGGGGCAGTTAAGTTTTAACTACGGACAAGCGAACGTTATATTGTTTGAATTGTAATCTCTGAAGAATAAATATTTCGTCGTTCGAACTTGGCATCTACCTACGTAACAATATAATATCAATTTTGATATGGATAAACCAGGCCCCAGTAAAAACTGTAGTCGTAAGGTTGAAGATGAAAATCGACAGTTTCAAATATTTGGCCCGAAAAATACTTTTTTTATTTCATTGCATAACAAAAGTGTCTGTTTAATATGCAAGAGTAGTGTTTCTATTCCGAAGGAATATAATGTGAAAAGGCATTATAACCCAGCATCATACTTTTACCAAATTAACCGGCGAAAATCGAACGCAAAAAATTTCCACTTTACAAAGGGAAATAACAGGCCAGCAAGCTATGTTTACAAAACCAATTCAAGATGCTGGAACAGCTACTGAAGTTAGCTTTGAAATATCTCGAATAATAGCAAAAACTTGTCGGCCTTTTATAGATGGTGAGTTTGTTAAGCAGTGCTTAGATATCGCCGCAAAAAAAAATGTGTCCGAAAGATGCCAAGAGGTTTGAGAAAATTCAACTAAATCGGATGACTGTTCAAAGAAGAGCAATTAGCTACGAAATCGAAAAGTTTTGAGTATTTTTCTATAGCACTCTACGAATCTGCAGATATAAGTTCCACTGCTCAACTCTTAATATTTTTACGAGGCGTAACGCAAAATTTTTAAGTGAGTAAAGAACTGATTGTTATGAGTTCTTTGACAAGTCAAACCACGGGGAGTGACATGCTCAAAGCTCTTCTGGAAAAATGTTCTATAATGGATTTGGATTTAACGAAATTATCTGAAATTACGACTGACGGAGTACCTTCAATGGTTGGATGTAAATCTGGGATAATAACTATGTTAAAAGAGTATTTACAAACTAAAAACATAGATACCAAGGAATTAATGCAGTTTCATTGCATTATACATCAAGGCCCTCTGTTCAAAATTATTGGGATTTGAAAATGTGATGAAAGTTGTAGTACCTACTGTAAACTTTATAAAATCACGAGGTCTCAATCACCGACAATTCACACAATTTCTCGAGGATATTGAAAGCGAATATGGTGATCTCCATGTTTTACACTGAAGTAAGGTGGCTAAGTCGTGGGTTGTCGCTAGAGCGGTTTCTTAACTTGATTGAAGAAATTAAAATATTTCTGTGGGAAAAGAAAAAGGACGTCTCCGAACTCGACAACTCTGATTGGCTGTGTGACTTAGCCTTTCTTGTAGACATCATAAATCACTTGAATGTCTTAAATACGCGACTCCAAGGCAAAGATCAATTGATTTCGCAGTTATACTCTCATGTTTCGTCCTTTCAATGCAAATTGAGTCTTTTCAGGACACAAATCAATTCAGCCAATTACAGCTTTTCATGATCGTTTTCTAGACTTCAAAAAAGTTAAACCTCTATTAGACATTTTCAGCAATCCTTTCAACATTTCACCCGAAAATGCACCGGAATCAATACAGCTGGAATTGATAGACATGCAAAATGATGATAATTTACGAAACAAGTTTAATGAAGGTAATTTACTCAACTTTTACCGTTGCGTTGACATAACCGCTTATAAAGAGTTGCAAATAAATTCATTGAAATACGCAAGCTTATGTGGATCGACGTATATTTGTGAGCAAACGTTTTCAGTGATGAAACTTAACAAAACAAAAAATCGAAACCGTCCGGCAATTGAAAATCTGGAAGCAATTACGTGTGGCGACAAGTAATGTGGAGCCAAACATAAACAAAATTGTTAGGTCAATGCAATGTCATGCATCAAAATAATAAAACATGAAATATTACATTGTAATGATTAGATTACATTACGATTACATAATTACAACAAACATTTTTTAATGTTCTTTTATTTTTATCATTTGTAGTAATTCATACTATTTAAAAATAAAAATATTTGTGTTAATAGTATTCTTTGTAGTGGCCCGTCCTTGGCTTATAATTTTCCCGAGTGGCCCCTGTTCCCTATAAGTCTGTGCATTTCTGCTATAGTGGATGAAAGGGAGGACACGTTATCTTGATGGAACAAAACATTTTTTGAACAAATGTAGTCGTTCTTCAATTCGGCATTAACGTATCAGTACATCAGCAAAATATTAGCCAGTTATTATACTTTCTTTTGAAATAGCTGAGAATTTGGAATTCCAAAAAGTAGTAGCCATAATTTTTGGCTTAGAAACGATTTTTGCCTTCTTCTGGACATTTCAATGAGAAGAAATTCATTGTTTTGACTGTGTTTTGTCTCTGAAATATAGTGATGTATTCAGGCTTCATCTACGGTGAAGTCAGCAATATACTCGTCGGTGAAAGTGTTACCAGCTTTTGAAAAGTCGCTCTTCCGTCAAATCATCGTCGTAGATATCTTGCAATACAATAAAAATATGTTTCTGACTCAACGTAAAATTCTTGAAAGGCCAAAAGTAATGAATATATGTTAAAAAATGTGTTAACAGTTTGAAGAAGAGAAAAAAGTTGTTTCCAAACACAAGATTATAAAATTTTGTCTAGTTCCTGTATCCCATAAACGTATGTGAATCTATAATAAGTACATATCTAGCGAAATACCATAAACTTCGCTATTACACTTTGCTAAAAAGGAAAATGAAACGCGTTATGATAGTTTTGCAATTAAAAATTCAGAGCGCGAAAGAATCTAGGGACGCATTGGGTATTCTAACTGTACACTTTATGTAATTTAAGTTATGTCAGCTGCGCCCAGAAACTATTAATCTACAGATGCAGAACAGTGTTATGTAATTTCCATTACTGCGCGAAACAACGGCGAAACTAAATATACGTCCAGCGTTAATCTCTCTTCCGTGTCCGATGTAAATTTGTTATAATTTCCAGAAGACTATACGTAACTGTAAATTATGAAATAAAATTATCTTGACGTTTTCAATTTCAGAGAGGTTACGGCTAACAATACATGCAATTTTGTTGAACGCACGTGATGATACCTGTTTTGTTTTTTTTCCTAATTTTGCACGTGGATTATTACAAGTGAACATTTAAAGTTGATCAAATTCAAACTTTGTTATATTCTTTTTAATCATAGTATTAAAATAACATGTTAATTAAATAGAGACTAGGAACTGTGTAAATATTATACAAGTGTCCCGTATCGTTATGTTCAAATTTTAGGAGTGTAAAGTAGACTTCATTTCAAGTAATAAAAACGCAAAACTTGTATATCCATTTTTATTTGTTTCAAAGTTACAGATCTATGAATGTGATTGTCAGATCATGAAAAAAATGTCAATATAAACTGGTTTTATTTAAAAAAAGTTATACGATTCAATAACAGACCTGTGATTGTTAACGTCGCATAATAAAATGTTATACTAAAATAAATAAGCACGTGTCGTAGTGCATACAGTAATTTCTTGGAGATCTACAAAAGAGTACTGGAAATTTATTTATGATAAAGAAGGTTCTTACTTATTTCGTAAGTGCTGAACCATGAATATCATACAATAAACAAATGTTCAGATGACTGTTAACGTTGCATTTTTTAATAAAGGATTACATTACGTTTCAATTCATACAACAGCTTTTAGTGAGTGGACACGTTTTCTTTATTCAAAATGCCTTACCGATTTTCTTCTCAAGAGTATGCAGACATGCATTTTGTGTATGGCTATTGTAACGGCAGTGCACGTCATGCAGTTATTGAATACCGACATCGGTTTCCCGATAGGCGCATTCCTCATTACAGAACGTTTCTGGAAGTACACAGACAATTTCAGGAATGCGGCCTGCGTGATTATCTTTTAGACCGAGGAGTAAATTTGCCAGCAGACTTAGAAGAAGAAGCAGTAGCTCACCAATGAATCAGTTTTTCCTAAATCTCGCAGATTTATCAATGAATGACGACTGGTTTAATAATGTTCTTCGTATTTAGAAGACGGATTACACATCCGCAACAAACACTACAAAGCGTACACAACAAACAGCGTTATCTCCTTCTCTTTGACTCAAAGCAACTGCCGCGTAAGCACGGAACTACGATCGCAACACTGCCGCGGCAAAAAAATACAAACGGGACTTACTTTTTGGATTTACCTCGTATCTCTATTGTCGCAGTTATTTAAAATTTGAGCACTATCCTCGGTTTCGGAAAGAATGACAATTACAATTGGATTATCATTAAAGAGTTGTATCATATTGCATCTATACATGTTTTGCTCATCCTACTTTGAGATTTGATGAGTTTTCTAAGTATGTAATTGTTTCTTTTCAAAGTTTGTTTTATGTCTTTTAAATAGCTTTCATTCGCGTTAATACTAAGACGAACAGAAATAACTCAATATAAAAGGTGAAACGAGAAACATGTTCATATACTTGACAGCTTCCGAAGCTATTAATACTTTTTAAGCCGTGACAGGTGGTGTTGACATGTTAACAATGAACTTCGGCAACAAGGTCGTCAATTATTAATCGCCAAAGCTGCATTGCTCATTATCCTACAAGACAATAACTAACAGCAGTACAATAAATTTAAAACAACTTTTTACTCGCGCATGCCTGTATGGAAGATATTATATTCCTTGATTGTCTTAATAAAGATTTAGTCGTTCTCTTTCGCAGTAGTAATAAAATAACGCCAGAAAAACCTTGACAGTGGCCGTTGATCTGTCGAATGGTCTAAATAAACGAGCCGCGGCGTTTAGAAAGTGGGTCAGCTGTAAAACAACAAACCGTGCGAACTAACGCTCGTAATGGTTAGTAATCGCTTTGACAAAATTCACTCGTTTAATTGTGTGTAGTTATCTTCGTCGATTTTTCGATTCAATCGAAAATATTTTTGGTCTAGATATGTTTACGTATGAGCAAGTTCTCAAAAAAGAGGATATCGGAAGTAAATTAAAATCGAAAGGCGAGTTTACACCGTCAAAGAAATTCATGAATTTATTGGAAATGCATCCTTGTATTACACGATCAAATATTTTATTGAAGTTATCCAGTTAATGGCAACCATAAAATAGTGACTTTTTATTACTACCAACCTGTTTGTGTTTGTACTAATAACTTGAATAGGTTATGTTAAACGTATGTTGATTTTTGGGGAGGCCCTAAACTCGTCCCCGAGCAGGTACTGCCTAATTTCTGCTACATTAATTCGCCCCCATGCTAATTACGGTGTTTTAATCCCTTACCTTAATTTGTCCCCGGACAAGAGATTAAGAAATTTATACTTTCTTGGAAATATAAATACAAAGTTGCCCTGCCTATTAAATACAAATTAAATTCAAATTTATCTAAATTTAAAATTTACTCAAATCTACCATATATACTATACAGCCTGATTCATTTTCGGCCCTCACCATGGGGATCTCGCTTATTATTGGAGATAGAGTATAGGTTTAAATTTGGCAAAGTTGTTAAATTTTGTGTTAGTTATAAATCCGTAAAGAAAATAGACCTGTGACAAATGACCTTCGTTATTTTAAAAAAAAACGGGAAAACCCCATTTTCTTCTTTTACCTGTAGCACCGAAATTTGGCCTTGTAGAGAAAAAATAAAAACACATCCTTGTGGCCATTTCTAAACCTCTATACAGTGGTGAATTTCGTTTCGAAGAATAAAAAATACTTATCATATCTCGTTTCTCTTCGTTAGTGTATGACATTTTTGTATTATTAATGAACAATAAATGAAATGTTTGACAGATTAAAATTCCCAAGGCTACCTTATTTAATCTTAAAATTTATTCTTTCAAATAAAACCTAATGTCAAAAACTATAGTCAGCATGTGGTACATGGTTGAAATCAGAAAAAGAAACTCTTTCTGAAGATGTCTAAATCCAATATGGCGCCTATAAGAAATTAGATAGTTGATGACGCCCAGAAAGAAACGAAACATCGTATAAAAATTTAGAGTACACCACTGGATAGAGGTTTAGAAATGGCCACAAGGATGTGTTTTTATTTTTTCTCTACAAGGCCAAATGTCGGTGCTACAGGTAAAAGAAGAAAATGGGGTTTTCGCGTTTTTTTTTTAAATAACGAAGGTCATTTGTCACAGGTCTATTTTCTTTACGGATTTATAACAAACACAAAATTTAACAACTTTGCCAAATTTAAACCTATACTCTATCTCCAATAATATGAGAGATCCCCATGGTGAGGGCCGAAAATGAATCAGCCTGTATATATTTTTTGGCTAAAAATACAAAAATATCGAAAAACATCATATGGAATTCAAAACACAAAAATAAAAAGTAACACGTTACATATCTATTGTATTGTCCATCTCCATCTCCAGATCTCCATCTCCATCTCCAGATCTATTGTATTATCCATGTGCATAGTTACAGATATGTAAATTATTTACATGTTTGTTTCATATTGAACAAAAAAACTGTTTTATATGTGGTCCAACATTTGTTTGGCAACAAGCAATACAGTAGTGGGACATAGTGTCCATTCTGAACTCCATGGATGGTAAAAAATTGTAGAAAGTATTTCGTACAATATGAGAATGTGCCGTCCATATACAAAGTAGTCATTTTAGACAAGGCACGAATATTGGCTTCACATGTAAATACGATAATGTTATGTTCTGCACTATTTATAAACAAAAAGTTTTCACCTTTCGCGGTTTTAATTTTAGGAGAATATAGATTTACAACTTCATGCACTTCGTTTATATTTGCAGATAGGCGACTAGGAAATATTTTCCGACGGCAGTTATACATATTTCTTCGTACATAATTGACATCGTTGGTTGTAACAGACTCTGGCATATTGGCACTAAGGACTCTTCGAATAATCTTTGAAGGTTTTTCCAATAAATCTTCTTCTGCTTTTCGCTTGCACAAATTTGTAAGCACTTTCCTGTTTGTTTTTTGCTCATCTACTTCATGGTTACGAACTATCACTCCTCGATATTGTAAGCTCAAGGCCAACAGTAAATACTTTAGCATTACACTTTCTTCTTTGGACACATCTCCAGAAAACTTCTCCGCTTTTCAATTCTTTTTCTTTAAAATACGTAAAATTCTCAAAGAGAAGTAAATCTTTACCCCGTATACTTTTTACTAACGTAGCTGACATCTTATAAATCGAATACTTATAATATTAAATTATTATCACAATAAACAACACCAATTGTAAGTACTAACCTCTTCTGTTGAGCAAAAGAGACTAACTTGTGAAACCGTAATAACTTTGCAAGAACATCAACATTAAATAGACATTAGGTAATATTAGTACTGGAAATTCCCAAATTACGGTATATATTGCTTTTATTACCTGAACTCTGTTAGTGGTGAAAATACCTGCCGGATTATGAGGTTATTCTATCGATGCAGGTAGAGGGTAACATTTGGTGGTGAGATTACCTCCGCCGACACGATCAAATATTTTATTGAAGTTATCCAGTTAATGGCAACCATAAAATAGTGACTTTTTATTACTAACAACCTGTTTGTGTTTGTACTAATAACTTGAGTAGGTTATGTTAAACGTATGTTGATTTTTGGGGAGGCCCTAAACTCGTCCCCGAGCAGGTACTGCCTAATTTCTGCTACATTAATTCGCCCCCATGCTAATTACGGTGTTTTAATCCCTTACCTTAATTTGTCCCCGGACAAGAGATTAAGAAATTTATACTTTCTTGGAAATATAAATACAAAGTTGCCCTGCCTATTAAATACAAATTAAATTCAAATTTATCTAAATTTAAAATTTACCCGAATCTACCATATATACTATATACTTATAATTCGTCAATCTTAAATATCACTCCTGTCTAAGAAGTGCTTTTTATTTGAGAAAGCATGGAAAGCTTCGTGAGTTTGAAAGAACGTGGACATCAAGTGCTAATTATAGACTCTGTAAAATTTACCAAACACAAATCCTTAAAAAGTGGTGAAATATGTTGGCGATGTTCGAATCGCTCTTATAAGGCAAAAGTTTATACCAGTGGCGTGTCGTGGGGTTTGAGTTTGTAGGGGCGCACCAGAAATCAAATACCAAATGAGATATAGGCAAATTGCGCGAAAAAGTATCCATTTATAACATTTATTTAAGTTGAATAAATACATAGGAATTAAAAAATATTAATACCTACAATAACGACAAAAACAATAATAATTGTAAATCAAAACGGAAAAAATCCAAAATAAGGGGCTCATTTTAAACAAAAACCCACCTTCCTTAAAATTCAAGTTTGCAAAAACGAGGAGCTGGAACAGCGGAATAGTTTTTATAATGTCATAAAAAATCACTTCACAAAGTAGGTAGCGGTAAGAGTTCCGAATGGGCACCGCAGATTTAATTAACAAACTATACAAAAATGGAAAGCTTACGTTTCGCTGGTTTCAAAAATGTGTGTCTTTTTATGCAAAACTGAAAGGAAAGTATGGAAATGAATACTTTAAAATCGCATTTTGAGGTTGTATTTCCTCAGTTTCCACTAGTATTATGTTGCACAAAATTAAATGTCACCAATAATCTCTGTATTAAATGATCGGCAACCGCCAAATATAAATCTTTATAAATTTGAAAGGTATCTTAATATATATATTGAAATAAAGATGTACTAATTATTTACATTTTGAAATGGTAGTAAGTATATATTAATCACTAGAATACTTAAATGTTATATAATCTTCAATTGTTGTATTAAAAATCTCGTTTCGGATACTTGTCATTTATATATTTAAAGAAAACATTAAATGGTTATAAGTATAAATAAAACAGAAATAATCAGTCACTCCAATTTATTGGTTTCTTTTTATAAAAATACATAATTGACATTAGTAATTTTGAAAATTCAAACATATAGTATGAGTTAGTTTGGTTTTAAATGCAATTAAATACAACAGAAAACAAATGTACTGTTGCTGTTTTTTCCGCATGACCCACTCAACAGTTAGTGCCTTGACGAACATGATCATCTTACTTTCAAGAGCTTCCTAATAATAATAACTGTTTGATATTTATTTTGTTTAAAATACAATATAAGGAAATAAGTTAAAGTGATCATAATGGCAAGTGGTCTTACTTAAATGCAATTAAAGATACCTTCCTATGAACATACGTATTACTTACTGTCCATTGTATATTAGTTTTCTGTAGTATTTAATTGCATTTAAAACCAAACTAACTCATACTATATGTTTGAATTTTCAAATTACTTATGTTAATTATGTATGTTTATTAAAAGAAACCAATAAATTGGAGTTACTGTTTATTTCTGTTTTATTTATACTTATAACAATTTTTTAAAAAGGTATATAACCCCTTACCACAATTATTAGTCGTATCCTAAATACGTATTTCGACAACTAAGTTGTCATCATCAGTAGGTAAAAACTACTAATTAAAAGTCACACAGTCTTTACAGGGTTGCAGTGTATAGTAGTTGTGCGGAAGCGTTTATTTTACTTTACTGTGCCCCATGTGTGACTTTTAATTAGTAGTTTTTACCTACTGATGATGACAACTTAGTTGTCGAAATACGTATTTAGGATACGACTAATAATTGTGGTAAGGGGTTATATACCTTTTTAAATTATTATTTAACCACAGTCTCCATTGAAAGAATTTTTATAACAATTTGATGTTTTCTTTAAATATATAAATGACAAGTTCCGAAACGAGATTTTTAATACAACAATTGATGATTAAATAACATTTAAGTATATTCTAGTGATTAACATATACTTACTACCATTTCAAAATGTAAATAATTAGTACATCTTTATTTCAAAAATATATATTAAGATACCTTTCAAATTTGTAAAGATTTATATTTGGCGGTTGCCGATCATTTAATACAGAAATTGTTTGGTGACCTTTAATTTTGTGCAACATAATACTAGTGGAAACTGAGGAAATATAACCTCAAAATGCGATTTTAAAGTATTAATTTCAATACTTTCCTTTCATTTTCGCATAAAAAGACACACATTTTTGAAACCAGCGAAACGTAAGCATTTTTGTATAGTTTGTTAATTAAACCTGCGGTGACCATTCGGAACTATAGCCTAGGTAGCCACGGTTTATAAGTAGGAAAAAGAAAGAACAACATTTTTACATACATACATATTTACGATACGATAGTCCCGTAGACGGCACTGAAACACTGGCCGCTAAATAACTGCGCCGTAAAATATCCTAAATGTTTTTATGAAATCGTGTACTATCGGCCAATATCGGGTTACATTCACCAGGAGTCTATAATGATTTATGCAGGCCACGGCGCATTTGCGCCGTGGGCTCTAACAACGTTAGACAACGAAAACGGAGTTCGGTTTTTTTAAATTTAGAAATTTTAACTACTTATATGAATAATAATAATAAAATGAATAGTAATAATAAATATTTAAATAAACATTTAAATTGTGTTATATTAAAAATTCTAGGAGGGGCGCGCGGCTTCGCGGCCTTATACAGCTGCCGCCACTGGTTTATACTGTGGGTGCAGAAAATTTAATAGTGCGCAATGAAATAGAAAAGAATCTGAAGAAACTGAACAGACAGATAATAAGTGCTAGTGTTAAACGTAAAGCAACCGATGAGATTTGTTAGAAGCCTTCAAAAATAATACATCCAGCTCTAAAAGAAAATACTGATCATTTCAGTACAATCACCGTTCAAGACATTCATTACATCTGCAACAATATATATAATGACTAGAGTGGACCAATCCGGAGCGAAAGCAGAGGCGTGACTAATGAATTGGTTCACGATAACTTAGTATGTTGTTCACGGTCATCGTGTGTACACGTATAATAGCAGCAGGAAAGTGTATTCTGTGTATTTAATAATGTTGCACAGCTATGTTCGATAGAAGACGCAAGAAATGAGTGTATTGTAAGTAAGTTTGAAAGTCACGCCTCTGCTTTCGCTCCGAATTGGTCCACTCTAATAGTGACCCAAGAAAATCTCTACCGCTCTTACCGAAAAATAGGGCAGAAGTTATTAAATGTGTTACAATATTGAATATTACGACACTAAAAAAACAGAATTTTGTCTTTATCATCGACGAAGTTGAATAAATTGTCGTATTCACGTGCCTAACAAATGTGACTGTTTTATGCAATAGTGAAAAAGTATATGTCGACGGTAGATTCAGTTACTGTCCCGATCATTTTCTGCAATTATTTACACTGCATATATTACAAAATGGGTATTATATACCACTAGCATTTTCTTTACTGCCGAATAAAAAGGAGTATTCTTACAAAACGATTTTTAACCTGTTGCGAACCCAAAAGTCATCGTAGCGGATTTTGAAATTGCAATCCACAATGCCATAAAAGCGAAGTTTCCAGATTCCAAAGTTATAGGCTGCAGATTCCATTTGGCACAAGCTTGTTTCCGCAAAGTTCAAAATCTGAGCCTTGTTCGTTATAATAAGAACGAAACCTGTGAAATTGGAAAGTGGCTGCGCTATATATTTGGTCTACCATATTTAAATCCATCGGAAGTAGGCGATTATTATGCTTTTGACTTTTCGGAAATACAACCTCAAGATGAGAACGTTTATCACGTTTTTCCGATTATTTTGTTGACAATTATATTTCAGATGAAGCCGTTTTTCCACCTAGTTTGTGGGCAGAACTCAGCAATAGCATAGAAAGAGCACAAACGCTTGCGAATCTTTCGACACTAAATTTAATGCTAGTTTTTATTCTACGCATCCACCAATTTTTTATTTTATTGAAATTTTGAAGCAGTTGCAAACACAGACTTATATAAAAATACAAAGTTTAACGGAATGTGCAAGAATACGAAATCCAGTCATGCGTAGATGTAAGCAGTGCGTTACTAGAAAAATCGATGAGTATAAAAATGGACATGTATCGAGAATTTATTTTGTTAAATGTATAGCTTATTTTTATCAACGTTAAATATAAATGTTAATATGTTATAGTGCTTGTATAAAACACAAGCAGACATTTCTATTCCATTCTTAATTAATAAAATATGTTTTGTGGCACTTACTAAGTTTTTCATTTCTTGCATAAATAAATATGTTATCTATAGATTTTAAATAAGTATATGAGTTATTCATACTGCGATAAAGTCGGGGACGAAATCATGAAGCTATTTTTGTGGACCTACTCTTATCGGGGACAAATTCATGTATATTTTCTCAGGTACGAGTTTAACTAATTATTTAATTTTATTTCTGGGGACGAGTTTAGGTACGTCCCTTTTCGCTATGCACAGTTTTCCGAATAAACATTCGTTTGTGAACTGTACACAACTATTAATTATTTGAAGTTTATTTTGAATATTTGAGCGAATGCCGAGTTTTTGCCTAGCTGGATGCTTTATGAGTTCTTGCTAAATGTTTTCCCGGTGAGTTCTTCGTTCATAGATACTAGTCTTGATTGGTCTTTTGTGCAGGATAATTATAAGGTCGCATCCGCAATTATACAAGGTAATAAAATTAAACTAAAACTTATTGTAAGAAATCTGGAAAATTAATCAATAGATATGCGGAAGAACCCTGAATGAACAGAACAAAGAGGGCTATAAACTGTAAACGTAAAACCCATAATAGAACAATACATTCAATTAAGTCTTTGCATATTTAACAGAAATAACAGGCACGTGACGGGCCACAGAATTACATCGATTATATTAAATCAATTAGGAAATTTTAAGTGATTAGAAAATGTTGGTAATTTACCATTTCGCATGGATTGCAATTGTAATTAATATTGAATGGCGTGATCCAAATGCAAGATCGTTTAAGTATACTTTTTGCTAAACTTTAACTGCTATATTTTCTCGTATTTCAATGCAAAGATAATCTTTTAGTTTCTAGCGTAGAGATTGCAGTCGAAATCCACGCCAGATTAGCTTGAATAAAAATTAAATCTTCTCGAACATTAGTTTTTCTCAAAACACTATGTGCTTCTCCAATGCACTGCTCTTCGTCAGAATCGAATTCATCAACAATTTTCTTCGGAATTTTTTAAGAAAAATATCTTTCACAGACGATATCAGCATATTAATAAATTAATATAATATTAATTCATAGCTTGTATCGACTAGCAAATGATCAAATGCAGGTTAAATTTTAATAACCTCCGTTTTTTCTTAGTTTGTCCTGTTATTAGGGCATTAAAATATGTTTATTTAAATAACGAATATTTAAATATATTATATAATAAATAACCTCATTTATACTAAACAGTTAAAGCCTAGAAAAATGTAAAAAAAAAGTTTTGGATACACACGCAAGTATTTAATTAATTATAATTTGTATTAATTCCCGGCGACCGGCCAATCTCACGTGTGAAGGAGACATATTTCCAATTAAAAACTTTCTCAAAATATTATTAAAATTTCCATCTATAATTTACGTATTTGTAGTAAGTGATTGATTGAAAAAATTAATAGGGATAAGTTAATGTACTAACATTAATTAGGTGTAGATTAGGAACGGTAATTAGTTCCTGAGATTACTAGATTTCTCCTTATAGGTGATACAGATTAAGACATGCATACATACATAGTTGCTTCTATGCAAATATGTATTTACATATATACGTATGTACGAGTATATGTTATTATTTCTGGATCGTACTTTCTCTCTGACTCACCCAACTGTCACTGCCTTACATATCTAAAATATATGTAGATATTGATACAGAAAAGCTCTTTATCTGGTTAATAAATAGATGAAAATATGAATGTTTGAATAAAAAGTAAAAGCATGCTTACTTTATAATAGTTTATATCATTGGTTAATGTGCATGAGACTCTTTAAGGGTTCTAGGTAAATTCAAGAGCTATTAAGTTAAGTAACATTAATGTATATACACAGTGTTCTCGAAATAAATAAACAATGTATGAAAAATGGAAAAATGTAATTATATAGAATATGAATTCAAAATATTCAAGTTAATTACGACGCGAACCCAAAAATTAAAAACCCCCTGTTCCCCAGTGAATGTTCCGCCTAAGAATTTAAAATATTCTGAATTCATAAATAATAAATAGTAACCTCTATTGAAGTTACGCACACACACCATATGTATTCATACGTAACAGCGATCGATGTTATTGAATTGGGAATTGAGTTATTAAAAATTAAGATGAGTGCTACATTAATTTAAAAACCCATTTTGAAAATCATACCAATAATAATTTGTGGACTTTTAGAACTGACATCATTTCATGTGTGTTACAAGAATGTTTTTTTTTTGTTAGGAGAAATAGAATGATGCTATTGAATTTAAGTTCAATTATATTGGACGAAAGTCAAGTTTAAAAATGATATAATAAAATAACATGTAAGATGTGTGCTTTACAGGCATTTAAGGTCCTATTTCTAAGTCTTGAATACCTTCGTTACATTATTGACCCATCGAATTCATTATTATATGATACAAAGTAAAATAATAATCCTCTTTAAATTAAAAATATAAAAATTCTAATAATTAATTAAATTCAATATAATTTACAAAGCAAATTTTTATTTGTAACTACCGCTTTAAGACGATTTTTCGATAAGTATCCTCTGCTTGAGGAACTTTCTATATATATATATATACAGGCTGATATATTTTCGGCCCTCACCATGGGGATCTCTCTTATTACTGGAGATAGAATATAGGTTTAAATTTGGCAAAGTTGTTAAATTTTGTGTTTGTTATAAATCCGTAAAGAAAATAGACCTGTGACAAATGACCTTCGTTATTTAAAAAAAAAACGCGAAAACCCCATTGTCTTCTTTTACCTGTAGCACCGACATTTGGCCTTGTAGAGAAAAAATAAAAACACATCCTTGTGACCATTTCTAAACCTCTATCCAGTGGTGTACTCTAAATTTTTATACGACGTTTCGTTTCTTTCTGGTCATCATCAACTATCTAATTTCTTATAGGCGCCATATTGGATTTAGACATCTTCAGAAAGAGTTTTTTTTTCTGATTTCAACCATGTACCACATGCTGACTATATTTTTTACATTAGGTTTTATTTGAAAGAATAAATTATAAGATTAAATAAGGTAGCCTTTGGAATTTCATTCTGGCAAACATTTCATTTATTGTTCATTAATAATACAAAAATGGCATACACTAACGAAGAGAAACGAGATATGATAAGTATTTTTTATTCTTCGTAACGAAATTCAACAGTAGCGAGTACAAGATAACAAAAACATTAATAAAAATACATAGAAAAGTAAACAATAAACAATTACAGTAAATGTTCAATTATCTGGCCATCTTCGGTAAATTAAATGTAATGACATATCACCAAATGTATTGCAGAATATTTTTGACAACATGAAACGTCGTATTACATTATGCATTCAACAGAATGGTGACCATTTTGAAAACTTGTTATAAATTACAGTGATTAAAATTTCTACAAATTAGTTAGTTACATTAGTTGTTTGATTAATATCCCATCTTTAAAACTTCCTCATTAAATAAATTAATAATCTAATTGTACTTGTTATTAATTTCATCACCATATCTCTCGATGATAAATTTTGATAGTAACAAGTAGTTAACCTTCATACCATTTAATCTATATCCACATTTCAAGAATGCAGAACCTCGTAATTTATAGGAGAAATTCATGGACAACTATCTATAATTCTTAATACTGGTAGCCGTAACTTTGAGGTAATTCATTTTCAAAATAATAAAATAAAATAAAATAAAACAATAACTTTGTTATACCACTTTATTATATAATATTCTGAAAAACAACTCAACATCTCGCAATAATCTGTCAGACAGACGAGCATTGCAAAGTATTAATCACAAAGTCATAGAAAACAACCTCACGATAACAAAAGCAGATAAAGGAAATTCGTCTGTAATATTAACTAAAGGTGATTATGAAAATAAAGTTAAGAAATTTATAGACGACAATACTATCATAGAATTGAAAAATGACCCCACTAAACAGTATCAGGCAGAAATTAAAGAATGTGTCAAAAATTGTAATGCAGTAATCTCAACACAGATAAGTACAAACTTTTCCATATGAATCCTTCCTCCCCTAAATTATACGGTTTAGTAAAAATTCACAAAGAGGAAGCACCCATCAGACCAGTTGTTTCGTTTATTTCTTGCCCCAATAAAAAATCAGCCGAAAAATTAAACATAATAATTAGACAATATACCGAATTTACAGATAGCTCTTCCATAAAAAACGCAATACAGTTAACAGCTAAATTAAAAGATTGTAATATACAAAAGACAGAAATCCTGGTATCATTTGATGTTTCCAACATGTTTTCAAAAATACCACATAAGGAATGCTTAAGGTTAATAGAAAACATATTAGTAAAGAAAAATACAAACCCAGTTGTTATACACGAAATCATATCTCTAACGGAGTTAGTCACCAACCAAAGTTACTTTACATTTAACAACAAATTCTACAAACAAACAGAAGGTCTGGCAATGGGCTCACCTCTAAGTCCTCTATTAGCTGAAATTTTCATGAAGCATATTACAGAAAAAATTCTTTCATCACAACTAGGTAAAAAACATATTAAATTTTGGTATCGGTGTACGACATCCTAGCTTGCTTTATGGGTACTCATAGACAACTACAAACATTTCTGAACTACATAAATTCAAACCATTCTAATATCAATTTTACAGTAGAAATAGAAGAGAATAACAGTATTAACTTCCTGGATTTAAAATTAAACAAATTAGATCAGAGCTTAAAATTTGATATATATCGTAAACCTACTTTCACTGATTGCATTATTCCCAAAGATTCACTACACCCTAAGACACCCAAACATTCATTTTTTAATTCTATGATACATAGAGCATTAAATATTCCTTTGTCTAATGAATCTTTTGTTCGTGAAATCAATACTATAAAACAAATAGCGGTAAACAATAGTTATAAAAGTAGCGTAATTGACAGTATACTAAAGAAAAAACAGTTACAAGTGGCCCTTAGTTTAGTATACCCTAAAGAT